>JAPDVR010000024.1:2845740-3469490 GCA_026230005.1 Gila orcuttii
GTGCAGCTCAACCTGAAGAGCTAGTCACATGAGAGTAGTTTGCGCACGATAGTACCTGGGCAGAACTGACCTCTCACTTAGACTGATGGTAGTTTCGCCTGCAGGGCGGGAACTTCCATATTGTAGAATCTGACAAAGGTGGACGGGGAGGCCCAGCCCGCCGCCACACATATGTCATGGATAGAAATTCCACTGGACCATGCCCACGAAGAGGCCACACCTCTGGTGGAATGAACCCTGACGCCCAAGGGGCATTGCAGACCTTTTGCTGTATAAGCAGCTGCAATCGCGTCTATTATCCACCTGGATAGACTGTGTTTCGAGGCGGCGAGACCACGAAACGAAAAGCTGCTCGGCGCGCCTGAAAGGGGCGGAGCGCGTAGTGTAAACTCTCAGCGCCCTGACTGGGCAGAGGAGATTAACATCACTCTCGCTATCGGATGCTGGCAGAGCCGATAGCGAAATGACCTGTGCTCTGAACGGTGTGCCAATCACTTTAGGAACATAGCCATGTCTAGGTTTGAGGATGACTTTTGAGTCATTCGGGCCAAACTCGAGACACGCGGCGCTAACAGACAGCGCGTGTAAGTCCCCCACACGTTTGACTGATGACAGAGCGATCAGAAAAATGGTTTTAAGTGATAAGTATTTTAGATCCGCAGAGTCTAAAGGTTCAAAGGGGTATGCTTTCAGGGCCTCGAGGACCAAAGAAAGATCCCACATAGGAACTGAAGGGGGCGCGGGGGATTCATCCTCCTGGCTCCTCTGAGGAAGCGGATGATGAGCTCGTTCCTGCCTATTGACTGGCCGCGCGCCGATTCTGAGAACGCTGCGACGGCTGCCACATAGACTTTGAGCGTGGAAGGGGACCTTTCCTTTTCCAATAGCTCTTGAAGGAAACTAAGCAACCACGGAACCTCACATTTCCGTGGGTCCAGATTTTTGTCAGCGCACCATTTAGAGAACACAGACCATTTAGACGCGTAGAGCCTTCTGGTAGAAGGAGCTCTAGACTGCCTGATTGTGTTCATTACTGCGGTTGGCAGGGCAACGGGTAATCGTTGGTCAACCATACGTGCAGAGACCAGCGCTCTGGATGGGGATGCCAGATCGAGCCGCGAGCTTGAGAGAGCAGATCTGCTCTCACCGGAATTGGCCACGGGGCTGTCTGTGACAGCCGCGTCAGCTCCGGGAACCAAGTCTTGTTCTCCCAGCGTGGGGCTATGAGGAGCACTGATTGGCGCATTTCCCTGATTCTCTTGATCACCTATGGTAACAGAGAGACCGGGGGGAAAGCATATTGTGGGCGGCTGGGCCAGGTCTGGGCCAGCGCGTCCTTGTTCTTTGAAAAGAACTTTGGGCAGTGAGCATTGTCCTGTGACGCAAATAGGTCGACTTCCGCTTTGCCAAAACGGCGCCATAGCAACTGGACTGTTTGAGGGTGCAGGGACCATTCCCCCGGGGGAACATTGTTCCTGGACAGTTTGTCTGGGCCGTCGTTCAGATGGCCTGGCACATGCACCGCTCTCAGCGAGCGCAGGTGGTGCTGAGACCAGATGAGGAGGCGTTCTGCCAGATTGCAGAGATTTCTGGATCTGACACTGCCCTGGCGGTTCACGTAGGACACTACAGACATGTTGTCCGAGCGGACTAGAACATGGTGGTCCTGTATAAACGGGAGGAAACGCTTCAGCGCATTCTCGACCGCTATCATTTCCAGACAGGTTATATGGAGGAGTTTTTCCCGGTCTGACCACAGGCCAAAGACTGGTCTGCCCTCGAAGAGCGCGCCCCAACCCGTGTTGGACGCGTCTGTCGAGATGACCTTCCGGTATGAAACCGTCCCCATAACCACTCCCCGCTGGTACCAGTCGGCTGTGATACAGCTCTGAGTCACTCTGATCCGGGCACAGCCTGACTTCCAAGCTCAGTGAGGCACACGAGCGGCCAGCCAGCATTGTAGCGGGCGCATACGTAGCAAACCCAGCTGAAGTACCGCAGCGGCTGAAGCCATGTAACCCAGCAAAACCCAAAATTTTCAGAGGGGCGGTGCTGTCCTTCTGGAAAGACGCGGCCAGTTGCTGAACACAGCGCGCGCGCTGAGTTGACAAGCGGGCCTTCATAACCACGGAGTCCAGTTCTATTCCTAAAAAGGAAATTGACTGACTGGGCATTAATGAGCTCTTGGTCCAGTTGACCGTGAGACCCAGGCTTTCCAGGTGACTGAGGAGCACAGCTCTGTGAGACAGTATTTCTAACTCTGATTGTGCTAGAACCAGCCAATCGTCCAGTTAGTTCAGAATTCACATGCCCTGATTTCTCAAGGGGGCGAGTGCCGCGTCCATGCACTTCGTGAATGCGCGGGGTGCTAAGGACAGACCGAACGGCAGGACGGTGTACTGATAAACCTGACCGTCAAAGGGGAATCTCAAGAATGGCCTGTGACGGGGTATTATCTGAATCTGAAAATAGGCATCTTTCAGATCGAGAGATATAAACCAGTCTCTCGGGCGAACGTGCGCGAGGAGTTGTCTGGTTGTAATCATTTTGAACGGTCTTATCATAAGAGCTTTGTTCAAATGTCTCAGATCTAGTATGGGTCTGAGACCCCCGTCCTTCTTGGGCACGAGAAAATAACGGCTGTAAAAGCCTGACTCGCTCAGAGAAGGCGGCACCGGTTCTATGGCCCTTTTGCACAGCAGTTTTGTTATTTCTGAGCGAAGTAGATGTGCTACTTCCGCATTAACTGTCGTCGCGGTCCGTGCTCGAAAGCGTGGGGAATGGCGAGCGAACTGTAACGCATAGCCCTGCTTTATTGTGCTTAGCATCCATTCTGATACCCCTGGAATCGCTTCCCATGCTTTTATATGTGCAGCTAGGGGCAGAATGACCTCTGGGTTCTGATCGCCGCGCTGTGCGGGCTCGAGAAACTGGACCGGAGGAATGAGCGCGGCGCGCGTGCTCTCTGTGCTTGAATGGGGGGGCTCGCTGACAGCGATAGCAGGCTGTTTCATGTATAGCGTCCCGATAGCTGTGAATGGGGAGCGCTTTACAATCACATTGTGATGCGCAAGCGGCGCCGTGGGCGGTGTGTATGTTAGTAAGCGTGGGCACTCGTGAGCGGGCACGGGACTTACATTCATAACTAGACCGGTATGAGGCTGCACTTTGTGACGCGCGTCTAACTCCGTGGGCGAAGTGCATGTTAGTAAGCGTGAGCGCTTGTAAGCGGGCACGGGACTTACGTTCATATTCTGACTCATGTAAGGCTGCACTTCGTGGTGCGCGCGCGGCACTGTGTGCGAAGTGCTTGTTAGTAAGCGTGAGCGCTTGCAAGCGGGCACGAGACTTACATCCACAACCTGATTGATATGAGTCTGCACTTTGTGATGCGCGTGACTTGGCCGTGTAATAGAGCTGGCAGATAGGAGATGTGGGCACGGACACGTGGGCACATCTCCTGCAGTTAACACTCGAGCACTCGAGCGGCTTTGCCAGCTTTATAAGAGTGGGCTCTGCGGGTGACACGGGAAGTGCTGTGTTTGTGTGTAGGGGTGAGCACTGTGGTGTGAGCACTTTTTCTACACTTAAAACACCGTCGGCGTGAGTCGGATAACCAGACATTATGCTCTTTCTGAGATTTCTCTGGTTCGCCGTAAAAATGGCGGTTGTGTGCAGGCGAGCGGGTTGTGTTACCGACTCGTTGGCTGCTAAATAACTCACTGCAGTAGCCTGTGTTAAGGGGACTGACAGGGCGAAAACCTTTGACAGTGGTCCGGCCGCGGCGAGACTCAACCGTCTTTTCCCTCTCACTGTTGCTAGGAGGACTTCGCTTGCTCAGGTTTCAGCGTGATCTTTGGCCCCGGCCCACGTGGTGGGTGCGGTCTGCTGCGGGTAGCTGAGCGCGATCTGGGGCGGCCGCCCTGTCGCTGCGAAGATTGGCTGGACTGTCTCGGCTGAACTGGGCGCTGTGTAGTGGCTCGTGCAGGCGGCCGGTCACGTGGGCGACCTGCAGCGGAGCAAGCGCGACGGGGCAGGAACAGATTCATAGCCTGAGAGGTTTTCTGAACTTCAGAAAAACGGTCGACGATTCCGTTCACTGCAGGGCCAAAGAGACCAGAGTGGGAGAGAGGAGCGTCGAGGAAGGCAGACCGCTCAGACTCTCTCATGTCAGCCAGCGTTAACCATAAGTGTCTTTCTGTGACAGTCAGCGAGGCCATGCATCGTCCTAGGGCTTGAGCTGCAGCCTTGGTAGCATGAAGGGAAAGATCCGTCGCGCTTCTTAGGTCCGTTACGGCAGCTGGATCCGGGCCTTACTCGTCCCATTCACGGAGAAGATCGGCTTGTAGGATCTGTAGGACAGCCATGGAGTGCAGGGCGGAAGCTGCTTGTCCGGCGGCGGCGTATGCGCGACCGACAAGAGAGGATGTAGTCCTGCAGGCTTTAGACGGCAAAGCAGGATTTGAGCGCCATCTCTCGGAGGGCGGGCAAAGGTGTGCAGCAATCGCTTCCTCAACCCTGGGGATCGAGCTGTATC
The DNA here is from genome assembly GCA_026230005.1 of Gila orcuttii. NCBI lineage: Eukaryota > Metazoa > Chordata > Actinopteri > Cypriniformes > Leuciscidae > Gila > Gila orcuttii. Next base: position 2,850,278 of record JAPDVR010000024.1, read on the forward strand.
CTTTCTCGGCGGCGCCGTCCACTTGGGAGAGCGACGCGGAGATAGAGGATTGGAGCCTCGCAGAGAATGGGGCGTTCCACGATTTCGAAAGCTCAGAGTGCAGCTCTGGGAGGAAGGGTGCAGGCCTGGCAGCGGGCACTCGACGGCGGTGACTCTGGAGAAAGCAGCCGTTGAGTCTGTTGTGCGCGGGCTCCTTGGGCGGCGACCACTCGAGCCCGAGGCGGTCAACGGCCTGTGAGAGGAGGCGCATCAACTCAGCGTCCACTCTGGTGCGGGCCCTGCCGGATTCCTGGGTCGAGGAGGCGGCGGAGTGCTGAGAACTCGACCATCCCTCACTATCAGAAGCCAGGATAGAACAGCTGTCCATAGCGGCGGGTCCTTCCGCCTCATCGTCAGACGCGGGGGCAGAGCGGGCCGTAGCCGGCGGCTGCGCGTCGGTGAAGGGCGGCGGAGAAGGCGAGGCTCGAGGGAGGGACTCCGGCGAGCGTGTCGCAGCGGCCGCAGGCTCCGGAGGTCTTTGGGAACGGCGCTTCTTCCTGCGTGGTCCCACAAAGGGTGGAGTGACAGCTTCAGTTTTGCAAGCTTCGAGTCGAGCCCGCAGGGTCGACATCGGAAGCTCTTCACAGTGCTCACATCCTCCGGTAGAGAGGGCAAGAGCAGCGTGGTCCGGTCCCAGGCAGAGAGCGCAGATAACGTGGCGGTCTCCGACGCTGAGAGGGGCTCTGCATGAGCCACAAGTGGAGCGAGGCATCTTGAAAAAGAAGTCTCGCGCTCTTTTAGTTAGAATAGAAAAGGATACGTCGCCGGATAGCGTAGCTGGCACGGAAGGCTGAAGGTGGCGAAGATAGCCGGCTTCCTCAGGCACTGTCCTTAGCTGGCTTTTCGCTGTTTCGTCGGTGGCGGCGGCTTCTCTAGATCCAGCGATGCGTAGAGCTCGCTGAAGAGATGAAAATCAGAGAATTCAGCCTACGAGCCTGCTTATATACGCTAAGCCACGCCCATTCTGGCGGGCTTTGACGCTGTGAAGACGCGAGCGCCCTTCATTGGACGTGACGTCACGTCTGGCTCAGTGGTAGGCTGCAGCAGTTCCCGTAGGGCAGCCTATGAGCACGCTAGACAGCCTGCTCAAGGTCTGCTAGCTGCTGCACTGCGTTGACAATGGATACAAAAATTAAGGATAATTTTTTGGCTTCAATATCTCGAAAAGATGAATCTTTCCCGTAGCGTAAGCTATACTTACGCAATACGGGAGAACCTCTCGTAAGAGAACTCAGAGCTGTTCTCTTGGCAAAAGGAGGTTGCAAAAAGTATTTAATAACAGGGAGCCAATAATTATGACCAGCGTGTTTTGGAGAAAAGCATTTATTTCATATTGCGATTTCTCCCCCACTTTCAATTATTTTACTTCAATGAAAGGTTCGATTTTTGCGAATTTTTTGAATGAAAGATCATAAGGATAAACAATGCAGATTTATTTTTTAGAGTAATTTTTTATCATATTTACCAGGGGTGCCATTAATTCTGACCACCACTGTACATGCCAAAAAGGCAGAATACAGCACACAGGCATGTGCAATTCTTATGACGTACCACCTAATGTATTTTTAAACAAAAATACTATGTTTTCTAAGATATGCTAATTCTGTGAAAAAATATATAATAACATTTCTGAACCTAAAACATGCAGTGTGAAAGTAGTTTTTAGCTTTGGTCAGAGTTTTTGATCCTGACGAAAAAAATGTCTATTTACCCTCTGAGGTCTAAGGTGTTTTTGGGGTCCTTGAGATGTTTTGACATGCCCTGACATTTGTGCTTTTTTCAGTTGCTTATAAACATATTAATTGCAAAGGTGTAATTACACTCTATTTAGCACAAACAGGGCTGCCATAATATGTGAGCAAGATGTATGTACATGTTTGTATTTTTGAGAGAATATTGTTTATGCATGGTTATTAAAAAAACTAAAACTTAAAGTGTCGGAAATAAGGCCACAAAACACATACTAAATATGTGTCCACAAGACTTTTGACTAATGGGTGTTGTTGCCTAGAATTTTTGCTTCAAAATGATTTGAAAATCATCCTGCCTAATCATTTACACAAAACAATACATTGATTTAAATTTTATAAGACACCTTTTGTTTGGAAAGGCAATATGCGTGGAGGCGTGTTCACACCTGAGAAGACAAAGGCCGAATAATGTGCGAGCTGCATATTAATGAGCTGCATATTAATTAGCTTTTCACACAGATGTGTCACTGGGTACCAAAGAATGCGACCTCGGACAAAAGAAATTATATATATATATATTTTACAATTAGAAATTGTAACCAATTATAAATAGGTTACAATTACAACAACAATTACAATTTTAACAATATTTCAAGTGTATTCTTTCTTTGTAAAAAGTCTACATTTTATCATAAGTATTAAAAAAGGTAAGGATTCATTGGTTTGAATATTGGAACAAACACTATAATAACATCTTAGTTGATAATTCAATATACCTACTTTATTTTTGACAAAACATCCCATACTATAGTATATTTAACATATGAGCAGAAATTGGCGAACAAAAGCTTACCTATTTAATGGGACAGTAGTCTTTTTTTACAGTCAAAACTTTATAATCTATCCAAAACCAATCACGAAATCTTGTCTAAACATTCATATTTAGTCTAACATATCGTGTTTAGGATATTATATTAGCATGTTAATTTGCAGTTTGTTGCTTATACAGGCATTTTATTTCAACATGTTTCAGTCTATTTTTACTCATCTTAGTAGGCTATAGCAATATAGTTTGGATGTGTCCATGTAAAAATAACATGTTTACTAATGTAGGTGCGAGAGTGAATGAACGGCACAGACACGCGCTGTATAACTGAAGTAAACAACGCGTGCGCGCCTGTGTCGTTCATTCATCATTTAGCCTACACACAGACATGCAATTCATATTTAAACAGTCTTTTTGCGGTTTACTGACACTATTCAATATCGCGATTAGAACAAACCACTTAAGAATAAATGACTTACTACATCAGCTGGATCCGTTGCTCCTCGACATGAAACTGCCAGCACTTCTGGAACATTTTCCAGGGTTATTAAATAGTATTATTCCTCACAGAGTAGGGATACGCTGTGTACACAGTGGTAGTAAGATACTTCCTAAACATGATGTGTTTTATAATCCAGCTGGTGGGCGTTGGCATGTTTGAATGGCTTGCCTTAGATCATTTGCGTTTAAATACCGCGCGCTCTCCGTGGGCGTGGCACATTAACACGTAATTAGGTATAATGAGCTGGAAAGAAAAAGACTGACATCTCTCTCTTTTCATACAGATTACATAAACTGGGAATATTTGTTTTTTTATATAAATTAATTAATTTAAAAGAAGAGAGTTCAAGCTACATCATGGAAAAACACTCGTGCCTGTATGACAAGTATTCGCGGAATTACAGTTAATTTTCGGCCGCGTTTCAGAATGGACTTCACTGACAGAGAGAAGGCAAAACTAGCATCATGTTTATTTTTCTTTATTTGACTAAAAGCACAATACTTTGTTTATATTGTGAGTATACACAAAAAAATAGAAACTTAACAGGATCGAATGATGTATAACACTAACACGTAAGATCAAAATCAACAGAGTATTTTGAGTCTCTTTTGCACTGATAAGAAAAAAAGCGAGACTATCGCGCCGGCGCGATAGCCGACCTCAGAGGGTTAAATTTGTCAATGGTGTGCTTGTTTATCTCAGCTTAGTTTTTACAGGCACTGTAAAACAGAGGTTTTAAGCCCAGAAGTATGGTTGCCCAGTAGTGCACAACACAACGAAATTTAAAAAGCAAACATAAGTTCACAACACAATGAAATTAAGCCACAACACAACAAAATTTATCTGGACTGTGTCAGGATGAGTCATTCAATTATACATATGAAAATGCTTTTAACCCCTTTGACTCTTATCCGTCACTCAGGCCTGGCACCACAGAGTCTGCGTTAAAAGTGTCAATTGACACCTTGTATTAGCTCTCAGAGCAATACCAGAACACCCCACACATTCCTCCAGCTCTGAACCCGAGCTTCAAAGAGATCTTAATCACAGATCAGGAGAGTGAGAGATCTCTTCACGCACACACACACACACACACACACACACACACACACACACACACACACACACACACACACACACACACACACACGGACGTTTATTAACTTCCTCATATAAAGACATTACTAAGATATATTCAATATGTTTTTATGCTTGCTTGTTTGCCCACGTTATATTGGGATAACTATGATGTTATCATAGTATTAAATGAACTATAAGTGCTTGTAATTATGCATTTAAATATATTTGTGTATTTCTATTATGTGTGTATGCCTTTCTTGGTATCATTGTAATCCTCTCGGTCTCACTGAGTTGGTCACGTACAGGAGATTACAGTAAAATGTATGATTCTCTGTGCACGGCTTTCTGGAGTAGAAATTACATTTTCTTACAATGTCGTAAACTATGGAAATGAGCCTCTAACAGAGACAAAGAAACTTTCCCGCTCAAGGTTTGCTGAATGATTATTGGCCAGTTTACTCCAAAGAGGTGTGGACTGAGTTTCCCTAAGAGAACAGAACTCCAGTATCCGCTCCCTTCCAGCTCTTCAACTCCCTCTTCAACTCTCTTCAAGCTTCTCCAGTTCGTCTTCTGTTTTCTTTTGTTTGTTTTTCGTTAAGTTTTTGTTTTTCCTTTTCGTACTCTACTTTGTTCATTTCTACTGACGAGTGAAATGAACTTAGCCTGACTTATCTGGCAAACGTTACTTTCAAGGGACCTTTAAACTTTCTGTGACGCACGCGCTCCGAAGGACCGAGAGAACACGCGCTGCCTCCAGGGACAGTGACACAAACGCTTTCTTTCCTCAACCACTCAAAGAAACAATGCAAGTATCGTATTTTCATATCGAAATCTAAAAGCTGTTACGGTTGTTTCCCATTTAAGGTGATTGTGATTTCTTGTGTTCTCTCAAAGGTTAACTGTCCAGGTAAATTTGCCATTCTAGGATCCTTCCGTGATGTAACCCCTCCTTCTCCCTCTTTCTGTCACTATCTCTGATTCTCATCCTCGTTCATTGTTTGTTGTTTTATTTTGTGTATATGCATTTTATTCCATGTAATCTTAGTCACCGATATACATAGTGTTTCCTTTATTAAATCCATGTATACTCATTTATTGACTCTGTTTCGTTCTCATGTTATGAAGTCCCTTTAATGTCCGATCATAGCTACACGCTTTACAATTGTTGATACTTTAAATAGCATTTTCTTTGATAGAACCAGAAAGCTGTTTTTCATGGCCAGGAGAAACAGTCTTTCCTGAAAGTCTATAAAGAGGATAACTCCTTTTGAGATTTGATAAAAGATCGTCCTGACAGTTTGCTGAACAAACGGATTATTCGATAACAAATTAATTCCATTAAGAGTTATCCTGAGCATCGATCTATTCTAGACAATTGAGATATTAATATTTAATTATAACACATTGTGATTGAGTATTGATATGAAAATGTATCTAATTTTGCCTCCCTGTATGGATAATTGATTATAATTCATTGTATTGAATTGTCCATACAGATACGTTGGCAAAATATTCCCGTTAAGGGAAAATTATAAATTGTAGGCGATTCACTGATCATATCCGTGATCAATTATTAAAATTATATTCCCTTTATTTGAGCTAAGAATCGCTACAAACACAACGGAAATGAGCCACAACACAGCGGAAAATTACAACACAATGGAAATAAGCCACAACACAACGAAATAAAGCCACAACACAACGAAATAAAGCAGCAACGCAACGGAAATGCTCCCGACCACTATAGGGCTCTCGGAGCACAGTAAAGTTTTCCTGGCCATTGTTCTAGAGTAGGCAGTCTGAAGATATCAATACCACGATTAGTTTTAACATTATGTAACCATAGTATATCGACATAAAATATTACTTCAAAATCACCTACATGAATTATAGCTGCGTAATTATACGAATTTATACAAATTATACGTTTTAACAACTGGAGGAATTGTCAGACTTTCCCCTAGGGATCATGCGCTGTGGTAGTGCGTCAAAGCATTCTAGAGTATAAATATGCAGCTATAATGCACGTAAAAGATTTTTAATTAATAAATGTCGATATACAATGGTTAGCTACAGACTGTTAAAACTAATCATGGTGTTGATATATTTTTTAGACTGTTGACTCTATAGAACTGTGGCATGGAAAACATCTCAGGTTACGACTGTAACCTATGTTCCCTGACAACAGGGAACGAGACACTACGTCAGAACGCTATGGGGAACGCCTCCGTGTGAACCGGTGTCTGAAAGGCTTATCTAATAACGGCAATCCTATTGGCCGGCGAGAGCCTATGACATCATCACTAGGGAAACCCGGAAATATATAAGGGGAGTCTGGAGAACATGTCAAAAACTTATCGTCTGAAGGGACTGTTCAGCTGGCATCCCCGAGGCATGGCGAAAAGACGCAGTGTCTCGTTCCCTGTTCTCAGGGAACATAGGTTACAGTCGTAACCTGAGACATTTCCTTTCAAAGGGGAACTCGCACTGCGTCAGAACGCTATGGGAACGATCTACCCACGCTGCCATGCTGAGGGCAGTGCTTGCCAAATTATGGCTGTGACAAAAAACGTCATAAAGCGGTAGTTTCACTGAAATGCCAAATACCCCCTTCGGGTAACATACAGGCTGTCAGTGACAGCATTCCCTATGGCCACTGCCCAAGCTATAAGCCTCAATGAGGCCTCTGATACAGTGAAGGCCTACCAAGGCTGCTCAAAGGCTTTGGAACCAACAACTTCCATGGAAGGGGTTCCTTTGAGGGAATACAGCCAGGGGGTCCAAAGGAGTCCCGTCCAGTCACTTTCTGAGGGGGACATGAAGTCAACCCCACATGCCACTAGGGAGGCTGACCTGGTCTAATTTAATGACCTAGTCTTGCCAACAACTCTGTTTCCTAAACAGAGTTTCTAACCTATTTTGCCTCACCTGTGGAGGCATTCGATAGGGAGGACTGCAGATAGTGGCAGTGATCGCTCACAGACCGGATCATAGAGACGGGCATTCTGGAGAGTAAAACTCAGCAAAGCGCTTTTTAACCCTTGCGAATGAGGGGAGTAACTCTACCCAATCCTGGATCTACACAGTGTTTCAAAGCCATGTGGAGGCTGGGCACTCTAAAAAAGACCCTAATAGGGGAGCGCCTCCAGATCTAGGGCTGATCTAACAGGGAGGCCTCGTGAGAGTCCATCGACCTTCCGACCAGACTTAGGGAGCTAAGTTTTCATACAGAACGATCCTCAGATAGATTCTGGAACACTATACTCAAAATCTGATAAGTATTGACCATGCTCTGCGCTAGGTTTTGCCTTTGCAATGCTAATTATCCAACTCGTTGGCGATCCGCCTTCAAGGGGGCCTGTCAAGACCTAACTACTTGATAGCGGGATTGTTAGCAGAGCTAGCCACAGAAGTCAGATGCTCTCACAGACATCTCTGTGGGCCTGGTTATACTTGTTTCACATTGCCAACAGGCAGTGTATTCAGCAAAAAGTGATATCGACCCTTTAAAGCAAGGGGAGTACAATCTTATGCTACCGAATTATTGAGGAGGCCTACAGCTTTGACTTTCACGGACGTCAGTCCTTTTTAAACAGAGTCTATAGCATTACTTGCCTTACTTGCGGAGGCATCCGATAGTGAGGACTGCAGATAGTGGCAGTAATCACTCACAGGCCGGATCATAGAGACAGGCATCCTGGAGAGTAGAACTCAGCATAGCGCTTACAAATCCTTGAAAACGGGGGGAGTGACTCTACTCGATCCTGGATCTACACAATGCTTCAGAGCCCTGTGGTGGCTGGGCACTCTGAAACGGACCCTAATAAGGGGAGCGCCTCCGGCTCTATGTCACGATTTATGAATTCGCTGTTTCCTTCGTGTCTCGTGTATTTGTTGTTCTGTTTGTGTGAGCGTGTGTGAGTGGGGGTTACCGTTCGTTCCACTGATCAGCATGCCAGCTGATCTCATTCCCTGCACCAGCTGCTGCCAATTCACTCACCTATATCAACTCATCACACTCTCCCCTCTTTGTCAGATCGTTGGTTTGGTGTCCTCCGTGTTTTGTTCATCGTGTGCCTGTCTGCAGTCCAGTCCTGGTTCGAGTTCCTGTTCGGTGTCTTCGTGGTTTTCGTCTCGTCTGGATGTTCACCTACACTGGATTCACCACCATCACTCTGCACCAGCACGCTGACCATCGAGTCCCTGCGCCACAAGCCCACCAGTGTTCCTGTACTGTTGTGTCTTCTGACCATATAATAAACGAGTTACTTGCATCTTTGCTTCCGCCTAGTGATTGTGACACTCTAAGGTTTACATTGCCAACAGGCAGTGTACTCAGCAGAAGTGCTATCGACCCTTTAAAGCAGGGGGAGTACAATCTTAAGCTAAAGGACTATCGAGGAGGCCTACTGTAAGGCCTACAGCTTAGAATGTCATGGGCGTCAGCCCAGGCAGTGCTTCAGCTCTGAGGGAGCATACTCAACCATCCCAAGTGGGAGGGAGTAACTAATCTGTCTCTATCTCAGCCTGGGTGGTGAAGGGTGATATCATACGAGCTATAGGTAGCAAAATACTCTAAATAAAGACCCTAACAAGGGCAGTACTATCAGCATGACCCTGAGGAATGTATCAGGGTCGAGGCCTATTATCTTGTATTTTTTACAAGACAGATTTTACATTCTCTACTAAACCCAAGAAAATGGAGGCCACAATAAGCGGCCAATGACATTCAACCTTATGACTTGAATTATTTTATTCAAGGGGCTCAGTGGAAAAAAATCATTTTTCTATTTTAAGGCCTAGCTGGATAAACTAGCTACAATACTCAGCTCTAAAGGGCGGAGGCCTGAGCATGCTGCTTCTTACTTTCTAGAGAGAAAAGGCCTGACAACGCCCATGAGATATCTGCATGGGAGACTTTTTGAAGATAGCCTGCTACCTATGCTGCTATCTACCCTGTAACATCACTAGCATTTTTACCCCTAGTGCAAAAGGCCGGCCTTGGCTAGATGACTTGTAGTAAGAGGAGGCCAGTACTAGGAACAACTAGATTTACAGGAATAATTTGTCCTGATGGGCTCTAGCTCTAAGGAACCTACACTCAGATACTGAGAGGCTCGAGGCGAGAATGCTTAGCAAACCACCACCAATTTCCTAGTTACTAAGCCTAAGCCAGAATCGAGGCGGACCCGAGAGGGCCGACACACGAATATAAAGTGACTGCAGTTCAGAGCTATAATCTCAATGACTCTCTAAAGTGAGCGGAGAACTGCTGCTCTAGTATAAGGTGGCCCGAAGAGAGGCAATGCTTGACTTTGTAGTTCTATCTTGAGCTAGACAGAGCGGTGGCCTCAGTTGAATAACTCCCGATAGGGAGGAAGCCATCTCACACAAAAAATGTCTATTAGGCCACATCCACACGAAGCCAGAGCTTTACCTATCCAATGTTTTTTTTCCCTCGTTCTAAAAAAATAATTACGTAAACACGGCGGCGTCTCAAGAAATATTTGCGTACACACGAAACCACTGAAACCGACCGAAAAAATGCCAGACCAGTATGAGGCGCTGTAATTCTGACACAGATACACTAAAAACGGAGAAGAATACTTAGAGCATGGCATAAACCTTGCGCGCTGTATACAATAATATTAGGCACAGTATCTTCTTCTTTTCTTTTCTTTTTTACCAAGAACTTTATTGAACAATATGAAAAACCATAAATGGCCTGGTACAAAATAGGGATGAGTCACAATATTCGATTAGTTAGCAGACGCATAAAGCTTGCCACAAAGAACTGGCAAATGTAATCATTATGACTGTGTCAAATATAGCAAGGAGACATTTTAATTGTTTATTAATAAACTAGTGTTTTCTGTGTCAGTCTCGGCTGCAAAGATGTTGACGATGCTGACTCGCCACCTTCGCAGTAAAACATCCCTACAAAATACGAAATGTCTTAATCAGACAAAATACAAGCATCATAGCATAAGAAAGAAAAATAAAGAAATAAAATAAAAATACATTCAAGTAGGCCTAAATAATAAATAAAGAAATAAAAGAGGCTCAGTAGGTTCTGAAGCATGAACACAAGCATGTAGTCGGCAGTTGTTGTTGCTGTTAAGTGACTTAGGTGTCTGACTAGTCGACACGTGGGGTGATGACATCATCGTTTCACAAAATATACGGATTGGCTGTACACACATAAGCGCAAAGGTGTTGTTTTCAGATTTATCCACTCTGAGACCTGGTTTAAAAAAATAGCCGTTTCAGTCTCCCAAAACGCCGGATCCGTCTGGACGAAACACCGATACGATACAAAATTTTTACGTATACAGCTAAACGCGTCTTCGTGTGGACAGGGCCTTAGGTCCTCGGATGAACGGTGGCCTCACTAGAGAATTGTCCATACAGCCAACCTGTTCACTACTACAGATTGGCACTACACGTTATATAAGCCTGACGACTCTAACATAAGAGAAGGCCTATGAGAAGGGTATGCATAGCCTACCTATATGTGGAAACTTCAGGGCCCTAATTTCATTATCCTATGAAAACCATATTTAACACCCCCTTAATATTTCCTAACAGGGAACCGTGGCCTATTATTCAACCTTACTAAAAACTCACGTAAAGGGAGAAGACCTACAGACCTCAACCTGCTGCCCATAGAGCGATGGCCTAAACGATATTCACAAAATGGAGGCCTATCACCAAAAGAGCACGAAAGAGCGCACTTACTACCAAACCAGACCTACAGAAGGGTTTCAAATTGAAGGAATAACTCATAATAGGTCAAACCTCAGGCAGATGCAAGAAGCGCTTGGGGTGAGAGATTTAAATGCTTCAAATCTGTCAGCAGATCAGCCTGGTATGCTTGCAACACCGTCATTGTGTGCAAGGCATCACCAGCCAGACCCGCCACCGTGTATGCCCTGCCATTTAAGCGTACTGTCATATTTTAGTGGCTTAAGAGGCAGTGCCGGAACACTTAATGTCGATCCCTCTCCAGCCTGGAGATAGTTTGCTAACATCTCATCAATTGGGTCATCGACACGTGTTCGCGCATCCCCTCAACATCAGCGTAGTTCGCTGATGGTGATGAATGCGCGCTGAATACGGGTTATTGCCCAAACAATAAACACACAAGTTGTGTGTCATCAAGTATCAATATCTTAGACATGGAGGTACACACTTCCTGAAGCGTTTTTTACAAGCCATGATTACCTTTTTGAAGTTTTCAGGTTGAAGGATACAAACAAAACAGTCCCTGAAGACGAAAAAGCTGTTGACATGTTCTCCAGGCTCCCCTTATATACTTCCGCGTCGCACTAGTGATGATGTCATAGGCTATCACTGGCCAATAGGATTGCCATGATTAGATAAATCTTTCAGACACAAGTTCACGCAGAGGCGTTCCCCATAGCGTTCTGACGTAGTGCGAGTTCCCTTTCTACAGGGAACTAACTTTATACCTCTCTGAGAGCCCTCAAGTGTCCGGGAGCATTTCCGTTGTGTTGCGGCTTTATTTCGTTGTGTTTTGGCTTTATTTTGTTGTGTTGTACATTTTCCTTTGTGTTGTGGCTCATTTCCGTTGTGTTGTGGATTAATTTCTTTGTGTTGTGGCTTAATTTCGTTGTGTTGTGGCTTAATTTCGTTGTGTTGTGAACTTATATTTGCTTTTTAAATTTTGTTGTGTTGTACACTACTGGGCCACTGTACTCAGAAGAACATAAAACGTTAAAGATAAAAAAAATCAAAATAAATGTCACACACTCATCTTCGCATGTGAAGGAATGCTTTTCCACATTTAGTCTGAACCATTCTGCACACTGTCAGTATCAGTAAAATTTCTATTAAAACGCTCTTTTTTTACGGTAATTTCACCGTAAAAATCATGTTCAGAACAACATGATTCAGCAACAGTAACCGACCGTTAGGCCTGTAACAGTAACAGACCATTAGATGGTTGAAAACCACTACAAGTTTACTCATGGCTATAGACCTCAGTCAGGTTAGACACCATATTGAATTTAACGCAGATGATTGAAAACGGGACTGTGAGGGATAGACTTACAGTCTTAACAATGGCATGCACTGTATAAAGGTCCTAGATCACATAATTTTTACAACTCACAACTTTTAAAACTTTTGAGGAGCTTTTGTCTACTAAAAGTTTTTTTTTCGGAAAGACATTTTGATTGAATTGTTCTTAAACAACAGTACAATCCATTAAACGCACTGTGTTCTATCCGTCACAGCCTCGTTTTCATTCCTGTCAAATTTCATTCCACTTACATTAGGTGCAGTGACCTAGATGGAAGCATGTTCCGTCCGTCTAGCATGTTCACATAGAAAAACAATGGAAAAGTACTGCAGTGGAATGGAAAAAAGTGTACTGTGTATGAATTAATATTCTCTATATTTACCCTTTACCAAAAAGTAGTACCGTTCCCCAACGCCAAATGAATAAAGTGCAACATTAACATTAAACACATCCTTACAACAACAGCAACTTTTTGAACACAGTACTTTTTATTAGACTTAAAACTATCAGACTTAGAAAATAAACTCCTGCATTTATCCTCAAGTCTGTAGGGAGAAGGGTTGATCAAACAAATAAAGTCCCAAGAGCTCAAGAGAATGAACTAACATAAATTTGTCTGATGGCTGGTAGAATGAGATGCATGAGCCAAATTGAAGAAGGTAGAGTACAAACCTTTATTTTTAACCCTTTTAACAATAACTTCTTTCATTATAATAAAATATTTTATGGCTATTCATTAATGTGCTGTGACTGAAATTAAATCATTATTTGAATATTCTCTTTCATTGTGTGCATTTCTATAGCAGTTCTTCATTACAGGTCACAAAAAGCCAGATAACAGCTGTCATGAGCTCCATGCAGTCAAACTCCTCTGCAAATGTGACCTTTGTTCGTCCTGTAACATTTTTCATCAATGGCTTAATTAATATTCCACATGCCAAGTACTACTATGTGTTCTTGTCTTTGGTGTATGTTATGACTGTTTTAGGGAATTCATTTATCATGTGTATCATTTATTTGGGCCGCAGACTTCACACAGCCAAATACATTGCTGTTTTTCATCTGGCCATTTCTGATCTGTGTGGAAGCTCGGCTTTGATTCCAAAAGTCATAGACACATTTTTATTCGAGCACCAGGACATTTCATATGAAGCGTGTTTGGCATATATGTTTTTAGTGTATCAATTCATGAATCTGCAGTCTTTGACACTACTTGTCTTGGCTTATGACAGACTGGTTGCTATTTGTTTTCCTCTACGGTATCATGCTATTGTAACTAAAACAGCCATGTTTCTGATCATAGGTGTTATGTGGATTTTTTCTGTGACTTTTTTTTCTGTACTTGTAGGTTCTGTGAACAGACTTTCTTTTTGTGGATCTAATGTGCTTGATACTTATTTTTGTGACTATGCCCCTATCTATAGAATAGCCTGTAATAATAATTCTGTAAATGTTTTGTTGAGTACAATTTGCTATAGTCTCTTGATTTTTACACCACTGATTTTGATCTTCATCTCATATGTCTGCATTGCTATAGTTTTGCTTAAGATTCCCCATCACGTTGACCGGATAAAATCCATAAAAACCTGCACTTCACATCTCATGTTGGTGGCGATTTTTTATATCCCAATTTTAAGCAATAATATTGCAAATATAATTACACCTTTTCATCCAAACGCCCGGATAATTAACATTTCTCTTACGCAGACAATACCACCTATGCTGAATCCCATTATATACACTCTAAAGACAGAAGAGGTCATAAAATCCATAAAAGAAATGTACAAACGAAGCAAGGTGAAAACAACTCAGGAAAGAAATATGAAATGCAGTAGGAGGAGAAATTAAAAATAATAATTATAGGTTTAATCTCCACTGCTTATGAGATTAAACTGTGATCATTCAACAAAAGTGGATTTTGTTTGTAGTTGTAATAGAAATTCTGTTGAGAACAGGCCAAATATATATTCAAAGCCAAGTACAGATGATTTGTGATTTCCTTTTTTTAATAAAAAACAACAACAACAACAACAGTACCTTTGCATTTATTGATGTCAGGTTAACGGTAAATCAAATGAAAAGATCCCAATTAAATTTGCTTTAAATATAACAAATGTTTAATACATTTTTTCTGAATAATTATTTGCTGTATTCATGGAAATAATTTATGCAGTCACTAATCCTCACCATTTTGTGCTATATGACACGTATGATCCCATACCATGTAAAGACGACAGTGGGGCTTCGACAAGCCTTAGTCAAACTGGTTGGCGTGTATGGTCGGGTTGCGGTGAGATTGTGGCGTTAGAGATTGTGGTTAGGTCACATCAAGGGTTTATGCCACTGAACTACGAGGAAGGAGCAACCTCAGCAGCAGGAGGGATCTCAAGCACAATAGAAAGAAAGAAACGCTGATGTACAGGTAAGTAAGCTGGGCTGAGTTGAGTGGGGGACATAGGGGGGTGACTCTGGAGTGCACAAGCCCCTGCCCCTTTTGTTTCAAAATGTATTGTCCCCCTCTCTGATAATTTAAATAATAATAATAATAATAATTATTATAAAAATAAATAGCAATACACTATTGCCACTTACAAATAATAATACAAAATTAAAGCTGCGAGCTGCATTTATCGGGATTCAAGCGGTTTAAGGCCTTTAAGCACATGCATAAAAAGATATTATGTTTTATTTAGCAAGCATGTAAACACTTAGAAAACTTAGGAAACGAAAAGTAGTTTGTAAATAATGGATGTTGGATGGATGTTTATAAGGAAGTTCATCCTGATAATGCATTGTCAGCATTTGAAAGATTATTTTACCCGTTGGTGGACAAACATGCACTTATGAAAAAATGTACTGTGAAGAATTTTAGGGCACCATGGATTGTTAATGAGCTGAAAAACATTCTGTTTGAGAGAGATGTGGCAAAGGGTACAGCAAACAGAACTGGGAACAAGGAGGATTGGGACGTCTATTGCAAATTAAGAAATCAAATAACAAAATTAAAAATAACAAAATTAAAATAGGTGAATATAAATATGATTGTAAAAAAATGTGGAGTACACTCAATTAAATAATGGATTGGAAATAAAGTCAAATTCCTTCTTTTATTGATACAGGTGACTCATTTTTAACTATTTTTAAACCATATGAAATTGGAAATTATTTTAATGATTTTTTCATAAAGGAAGTTGATAAAATTAAGAGAAGAAATGTTGTTTGGGAGAACCGGTTTGCCACATCTTTAATATCAGTATTGAAAAAGGGATTTCTCCTTTAGCTTGGAAGATGCAAAGGTTATTCATCTTTAGAAAAATGCAGCTCTGGGTTTTAATGGTCATAATAGTCGACCAATAAGTTTGCTACCAGTTCTTAGCAAAGTATTGAAAATTATAGTTTGTGAGCAAATTAAATTTTTCTTTAAGGAGATATAGCTCTCTGGTTTTCAGCATTTATACTGAGAGAGCACAGATTGATGACAATAACTTAGTAGGAGCAGGATTGTTCGATTTTAGCTCAGCTTTTGATGTACTGGATCATAAATTATTGCTGGATAAACTGAAAAGTTACAAATGTTCTTCTCATACTGTACATTGGTTTAAAAGTTAACTGTCTAATGGGACAATGTGTATTTTATAATGGAAGTTATTTAGATGTGAAAGAGTTGCAATGTGGTGTGCCTCAAGGAAGTTGTTTAAGACCAATGATCTTCCTCTTGTTTTAAGGTGTGCATGGACAGTCATGTATGCAGATGATAAAACATTATATTTACCTGCAACATCAATTAAGCAGTTGTCTACTGCTTTGGATGAGGAAATCCAATTGGTCATAAAGTAGGTACGGAATAATTGGTTCTAAACCTGATTAAAAGCATTGTGTTTGCAATAATCCCCCTTGTTACTCAGGTGAGCCCTCTGGGTGTCGTGCCTTTTTAACCCAATGCGAGGTGGTGATGCTCTCTCTTCAGCCTATCTTCAGCCTAACTAGACTTTGGCCGCTACTTGTGAATGGAATGGACCCGGTCTTTCTGCTCGCTTCCTGGAAGGGTTAAATGACGAACTCAAGGACGAGATTTTTGCTCAAGAGATTCCTTCACAGTTGGACCAACTGGTGGAGCTGGCGATCCGCCTTGACAAGCTTTTTGACCTACATCACCGTGCACGCGTTAGCAACCTCGAACAACCGGCATATCCCTCCACTGCACCCTTTTTTGAATCATACACTGATCCTGAACCAATGCAGCTGAGAAGAACACGAATTTCTTCCACCGAACATCAACGGCGCATTCAGGAGGGTCTCTGTCTGTATTGTGGCGGCTATGGCCATTATGCTGCTACCTGTCCAGTAAAAGCAAGAGCTTGCCAGTAGTCCGGGGAGTACTGGTGAGCGCAACCTCCATCTCCCCACTTCACAAGGACCGCACTATGTTTGACACTGTCGTGTGCTGGCGGTGCTCATCATTTCCCTGATCTGCCCTTATTGACTCTGGTGCTGAGGGAAACTTCATTGATGAGAGCTGGGCTATTGAACATGGAATTCCCTTACTGAAACTGTCTGATCCTCCCACTGCCTTTGCCTTAGATGGTCGTGTGCTTTCTAACATTCATCGAGCCACCATAGCGGTGAGTCTCTCTATTTCTGGTAATCACCAGGAGACTATTTATTTTTTTATTTTTCATTCCCCTCTAGCCCCTATTGTTTTGGGTCACCCATGGTTAGTGCAGCATAATCCCCAGATTAATTAGGTGGAGGGGTCTATTTTATCTTGGAGTTTGCCGTGTCATGTCAAGTGTCTTGTCTCTGCAGTCCCTGCTGTCTCTTCTATCTCTGTTTTTCAGGAAGAGTCTATTGATCTCTTTAAGGTTCCGGAGGAATACCACGTTCTGCGGGCTGTCTTCAGTCGCTCGCGGGCCACCTCTCTCCCTCCTCATCGACCATACGACTGTAGCATCGATCCCGCAGTTTTTCAGGCGCTTAAAATTACGTTTTGAGGGATATGTAAATGTCTTCGTCTTCGTGTACTTAGACGATATTCTCATATTCTCGTCCTCGCTACAGGAGCACACCCAACACGCTAAGTCTCCTCCCGCGGGTCTGCTCCAGCCTCTCTTGATTCCCTCTCGCCCTTGGCATCAGCCGCCTCTGTTCTCTTCTCAAGAAACTGACGCTGCTGTTCCCTCGGTCCAGTCCTTTATACTGCGCTGTCGCCGCACCTGGAGGAGGGTGCCGAGCCAGAAAACATACCCGTCGTGCTGCCGACCGTCGCCGCTCACAAGCCCCTAAGTACGCTTGCGGACAAAAGGTGTGGCTTTCCACACATAACCTGCCTCTCTCCTCATCTTCTCGGAAATTGGCACCCCGTTTTATCGGACGTCACCCCTTTCCCATTGTTAAGGTTCTCAGTCCGGTGGCTGTGCGCCTTCGGTTATCTCACTCTTTGCGCCGTGTCCACCCTGTTTTTCACATCTCGTGCATTAAAACCGTCATTCGTGCTCCTTCCAACCCCGCTCCCCCCGCCCTTGTCGAGAGTACTCCCAAATATAGGGTCAAGAGGCTGCTGGACTTTCAACCCCGGGGGCGGGGGCATCAATATTTGGTTGATTGGGAGGGCTACGGTCCCGAGGAGAGGAGCTGGGTTCTGGACCGCTCGCTCATCGAGGACTTCCTTCACTCTCGTCAGTCCCCTTCCTCTGGAGCGCCTGGGAGGCGCTCGTTAGGGAGGGGGTACAGTCAGGTTTGACTCTCTCTTTCGCTCGCTCGCTCTTCCCACTCTATTCCTTCCCACCTGTTTGCTATCACAATTGCTATCATTGCTGCCTTCCTGCTGTGAGCACAAGACGTCAGCCTGTAATTGAAGACTTTCTCCACTGTTTGATTCCTGGGTTTTGTTCCAGATCTGCGTCACCTTTTACGTGTGATTTGCAGTCTGCCTTGGTTTCTTTGTGACTGAATAAACATTACTGATCTGCACCTTTGCATTTGGGTCCTCTCTCCGTTTCATAAAAGTTATAGCCGTTTTAGTAAAAGTGGCTCCGGTCACATCGAACATTTTGTTCCCCTTAGGAACCGTGAATTGAAATTTCGAATTTTTTTGAGGATTGTTGATAGTCACTCTACAGAGAATATTTCTGCAGTGGTTTGGTTCCGATCAGGAAAAAACCTAGGAGTAGTTCGCAAAAGTAGGTTTATGGAAAAACCCAAAATACCTGAAAAATTTCCCAGGGTGACAAGCAAATCTGAGGGATGCATTTTGTCCGCCTTGAGCCAAGGATTTCAACGATACTACGAGCCCTCAAAGCCCTATCTCCGTAAAAGTTTGCATGCTTCTTTAAAATATGGCACACATGCTCAGCTAATTTGATGAAGTTCTGCGCAGAGCAGACCATTTTTCAGTCATTTAAATGTAATTTTGCATAAGATAATATGGAGCACTTTTCACATTTATAACAGTTAAAGCGCCACCAATGGCCTGACGTCCACAAAAGTTTCTTCTTTAGGATCACGTGATGCATGCACACACCCGATTTTGTGAGGCTGTATGCAAATCAGGCAGGAAGAGGGCCGCTTTAAGCCATTGCATGGGATTTGCCATCATTTTGACACCTTTCTAACAGTTATAACGCCACCAAGTGGCCAGTCGCCGTGTACTTTAAGTGACCACAGAATGAGCTCTTACATAGGTGTGCTGAATTTGGTGAAAATGTCTCGTTCCATTCTCGAGTTACAGCCAATTTAGTAAAAGGGGCTCCTCCCACTTGGAACGTTTTGGCGGCCCTTAGGGACCGTGAATCAATTTCAACTTTATTTGATAACTATTGTCAATCAGACTCCACAGAATCTTGCTGCACTGTTTTGGTTCCGGTCGGGCCAAAAACCTAGGACTAGTTTGCAAAAGTAGGTTTATGGAAAAACCCAAAATACCCGAAAGATTTCCTAGGGTGGCGAGCAAATCCAATGCATGCATTTTGTCCGCCTTGAGCCAAGGATTCCTCAAGGATACGATATAAGACAATTGAGCCTATGCCTAACGGTTTAGGAGTTGAGCCATTTCGTACATTTGACCGCTGTAGCGCCCCCCTTAAATTAGGTTTCCGTTTTATTAAATAACATACCTGTCAGGATACAGGCACGGAGACAGAGGTAAGTGAATCCAAACAGCTTTATTTACAGTGACACAAGTGCAAAGGTGAGTATTCAAAGTTCAGGTGCAGATTCGGTGAAGATCACTACGTGCGGGGCAGATTACAGGGTGAGCAGTTCCTCTTCAGGTTAACTGATGTCAAGCAGTCACAGATTTTTGATACTTGTCTTTTCTCTTTCAGATGCCATCATGAGCGAGACAACGCAGCGTGAATACAGGGGCTCAGGAGAATACAGGGTTTCGGGGAACAAGGATCCAGACAGGATTTCTGAAGACAGTGGAACAGGAATACAGAGGTTAGTAATTCACAGGCGAGTATACGTTACTTGGCTGGTACTGGAAGTATCAGAGACTTCGGGAGACAACGGGAAATGGTCTGTTCCTGTTGGAGGCTTGACCAAGACTGAGGCCGTGGTGAGTGTTTTTATGCAGAGGTTGATGATTGTGAACAGGTGCAGGTGATGGTAATCCGGGGAGAGTAATTGCAGGTGCTTCAAAGAGGATTCTGGGGAATGTAGTCCAAAGATAGATGGTGAACCCTGACAGAACCCCCCCCCCCTCCCCGAAGGCGCGTCCTCGCGCCGTATAACATCCAAAGGGGTGGGAGGGTGTGCGCCCTGGAGGCTGACGAGGACGTGGTTGCACAGGACGGGAAGCCTCCAGGGCGGAGCTGGCAGCTCGGGGGACCTGGGCGGAACAGGCATGGGGTGTGGCCACGGCAAAGCAGGCTGTGGGTGTGGCCAAGGTGGAGCTGTCGGACCCTCGGGCATCCAGGGCGGAGCTCTCGGACCCTCGGGCGTCCAGGGTGGAGATGTCGGACCCTCGGGCGTCCATGGCGGTGAGGACCCTTCGGGTGGCTCTGGCGCAGGATCAGTGGGCTCTGGCGCAGGATCAGTGGGCTCTGGCGCAGGATCAGTGGGCTCTGGCGCAGGATCAGTGGGCTCTGGCGCAGGATCAGTGGGCTCTGGCGCAGGATCAGTGGGCTCTGGCGCAGGATCAGTGGGCTCTGGCGCAGGATCAGTGGGCTCTGGCGCAGGATCAGTGGGCTCTGGCGCAGGATCAGTGGGCTCTGGCGCAGGATCAGTGGGCTCTGGCGCAGGATCAGTGGGCTCTGGCGCAGGTTCAGTGGGCTCTGGCGCAGGTTCAGTGGGCTCTGGCGCAGGATCAGTGGGCTCTGGCGCAGGATCAACGGGCTCTGGCGCAGGATCAACGGGCTCTGGCGCAGGATCAACGGGCTCTGGCGCAGGACTGGACGGGACCGGCACATCATGGGACTCGAAACTGGACGAGACCAGCACATCATGGGACTCGGAACTGGACGGGGCCAGCACATCATGGGACTCGGAACTGGATGGGGCCAGCACATCATGGGACTCGGAACTGGACGGGGCCAGCACATCATGGGACTCGGAACTGGACAGGGCCAGCACATCATGGGACTCGGAAATGGACGGGGCCAGCACATCATGGGACTCGGAACTGGACGGGACCAGCACATCATGGGACTCGGAACTGGACTCATGGGCCAGAGCTGATATGCGTGAAGTCCACACACACAGAATCGCCGCAGACATCACAATCAGCGCTGTGTCTTCTTGTGTGGACTCACGTGTGTTGTGCTCAGGAACTAACACCGGCTCAGGAATGGGCACAGTCTCGGGATCAGCAGGCGTGGGCGGGACCAGCTGGATGGGCTCTGGCTCGAAGACTGCCTCTGCAGGCGTGACATGAAGATCTGGGCTGGGCCGGACCAGCGGCGAAGGAAACTCTGGACTGGGCGGGATCAGCGGTGGAAGTTCTAGGTCTAACGAGACCAGCGGCGAGGGCTCTGGGCTAGACGGAAACGGTGGAGGATGGAGCCCTGGACTGGACATCACCAACCCAGGGTTGAAAAAAGGCCAGAATGTAGAGTGGTGTCTGGCTTCTTCTCGACCACCTCCTCTACTGCGGCCTCCTCTCTCCCGCTCGGTGGTTGGGGAAGAGACACTGGCGAACATACTGCTGGATCTTGTGTGGTGAATTCTTCTGTCGGTAGGGTCAAGCCTTCTGTCAGGATACAGGCACGGAGACAGAGGTAAGTGAATCCAAACAGCTTTATTTACAGTGACACAAGTGCAAAGGTGAGTATTCAAAGTTCAGGTGCAGATTCGGTGAAGATCACTACGTGCGGGGCAGATTACAGGGTGAACAGTTCCTCTTCAGGTTAACTGATGTCAAGCAGTCACAGATCTTTGATACTTGTCTTTTCTCTTTCAGATGCCATCATGAGCGAGACAACGCAGCGTGAACACAGGGGCTCAGGAGAATACAGGGTCTCGGGAACAAGGATCCAGACAGGATTTCTGAAGACAGTGGAACAGGAATACAGAGGTTAGTAATTCACAGGTGAGTATACGTTACTTGGCTGGTACGGGAAGTATCAGAGACTTCGGGAGACAACGGGAAATGGTCTGTTCCTGTTGGAGGCTTGACCAAGACTGAGGCCGTGGTGAGTGTTTTTATGCAGAGGTTGATGATTGTGAACAGGTGCAGGTGATTGGTAATCCGGGGAGAGTAATTGCAGGTGCTTCAAAGAGGATTCTGGGGAATGTAGTGCAAAGATAGATGGTGAACCCTGACAATACCAGACCAGAGATTACAGTATTTATATGCCAAAAATGCAGAATACAGCTCACAGGCCAATATGTAGCAATTCTTATGACATACCACCTACTGTATTTTTTTTTAAATACTATGTTTTCTAAGATTTACTAATTATGTGAAAAAAATATAATAACATTTCTGAACCTAACACATGCAGTGTGAAAGTAGTTTTTAGCTTTGGTCAGAGTTTTTGGTCCTGATGTAAAAAATGTCTATTAAATTTGTCAGTGGTGTGCTTGTTTACCTCAGCTTAGATTTAACAGAGGTTTTAAGCCTAGAAATGAAGCTCTAGCATAAGTTCTGCCGGGAGGACTCAATTGTTACGTCACTCATTACCTTCTCGTCTATGCAATCGTGTTCTTATACTTGTGGTATATAAGATAGGTACTTACTCATGTCTGAGTTTGCAGATGCTGACGCTTCAATTTACCTCCATCCTCCCCACAACCACCAGGATGGTCCCTTCCCGTACCTCACAGGGGGTCGCCTTCGTCTTCAGGCAGGAAATGCAGAATCCGTACTCTCAGATTTCGAGCTACGGATGGGGCCTACGCCAAAGAACTTTACCATATATTGCTTGCCGGGCTGTTAATAAATGGTTAATTGTTTCAGTATTATTCTCCCGAGTCTTTTTGGTAGAAGTATGGTGGCCCAGTAGTGCACAACGAAAATTAAAAAGCAAACATAAATTGCACAACACAATGAAATTAAGCCACAACACAATGAAATGAATCTACAACACAACGGAAATGAGCCACAACACAACGGAAAATGTACAACACAATGGAAATAAGCCACAACACAACGGAAATGCTCCCGACCACTATAGGGCTCTCAGAGCATGGTAAAGTTTTCCTGGCCATTGTTCTTGAGTAGGCAGTCTGAAGATATCAATACCACGATTAGTTTTAACATTATGTAACCATTGTATATCGACATACAATATTACTTCAAAATCACCTACATGAATTATAGCTGTGTATTTATACTCGAGAATAATGCTTTGACCCGCTTCCACACCGCATGATCCCTAAGGGAATGTCTGGCAATTCCACTAAGTGGTTAAAACGTATAAATTATTATAGTATAATTTGATAAATAAAAATAAAAACCATTGGGTGAATTGCCACAATTCATATTGGCACATTTTCACCTGTAATAAGTCAATCTGGTCACTAGGAACCTACCACAAGCTTTAGAACATGAAAAACAAAACCTTTAGGTGAATTACAGTAGGCCTAATGTTTTTATAAAAAACAAATTGTGTACTAGGCATAGAGGGAGCTATTGGCACAATTTCACCTGTAGTAAGTCAGTCTGGTTACTAGGAACTACAACCTTTAAAACATGATAAAATAAAAAATAAAAACTTTTATTATATGACAGAAATTCCCTAAATTTCCTAAAAAGAATTGTTTACTGTAAATACATGAAGGGTGGTATTGGGAAAAAGTCACCTGTAGTAAGTAAGTCTTACCAATACAATCAAGCTTTGGATTTTGAACATGTCTTTGAATGTTTTTGAATGTTAAAAGTCATTTTAATTAATACAAATTATATGTTTTAACAACTTGGAGGAATTGGCAGATGTTACCCTTTGATCATGCGCTGTGGTAGTGTGTCAAAGTAGCCTGATGTCGTCATACTCAGATTCTAGTCAGAATGTGAGTCTGATACTGCTCCATTGGGCTGTGATTATGGGGCGTGTTTCATCCGAACCAGGAAAAAAAATGCCTCTGCAATACCAATTGGACAGACCGAATCCCGTAGGAAGGACGGCAAAAACATCTTTCAGATCGACAAATGCCTTGATCGCGGTTCTCTGTTCCTCTTTTAAAATGAATGCGCTGTATACATATTCTATAACAGACGCGATGGCTGAATCTACACATAAATTCTCCAGCGGCAGCCATTCTTTGTTGTAAACAAATTCAACCCAAGCGCTCTTTGGTTACGTTACCATTGCTCATCTGTCCATCATCGTATAAAACCCGCCCTGACAATTTGATTGGTCCGAACAATTTTTGTTCAGGCATAATAGCTCCTCAGCGGATCGAGTCCAGACCGAACTTCCCGACCTAAACATTTTGTGGGCGGGGTTCGGGCTGGCATCCAGGCTAGCGTCAAAGCATTCTAGAGTATAAATATGCAGATAAAATGCACGTAGAAGATTTTGAATGAATAAATATCGATATACAATGGTTAACTACATAAAACTAAAATTGTGGTGTTGATATATTTTTTAGACTACTGACTCTATAAAACTGTGGCGTGGAAAACTTCTCAGGTTACGACTGTAACCTATGTTCCCTGAGAACAGGGAATGAGACACTGCGTCAGAACGCTATGGGGAACGCCTCCGTGTGAACCGGTGTCTGGGCTAGGTTTTGTCTTTGCAATGCTAAGCATCCAACTCGTTGGGGATCCACCTTCAAGGGGGCCTGTCAAAGTCCTAACTACTTGATAGCGGGACTGTTAGCAGAGCTAGCCACAGAAGCCAGGGGCTCTCACAGACATCTCTGTGGGCCTGGTTATACTTATTTCACATTGCCAACAGGCAGTGTATTCAGCAGAAAGTGATATCGACCCTTTAAAGCAAGGGGAGTACAATCTTACGCTACAGGATTATCGAGAAGACCTACTGTAAGGCCTACAGCTTTGACTTTCACAGACTTCAGCCCGGGCAGTGCTTTTTCAACAGAGTCTATAGTATTACTTGCTTTACTTGTGGAGGCATCCGATAGTGAGGACTGCAGATAGTAGCAGTAATCACTCACAGACCGGATCATAGAGACGGGCATCCTGGAGAGTAGAAATCAGCATAGCGCTTTCAAACCCTTGAAAGCGAGGGGAGTGACTCTACCCAATCCTGGATCTACACAGTGCTTCAGAGCCCTGTGGAGGCTGGGCACTCTGAAAGGGACCCTAATAAGGGGAGCGCCTCCAGCTCTAAGATTTACATTGCCAACAGGCAGTGTACTCAGCAGAAGTGCTATCGACCCTTTAAAGCAAGGGGAGTACAATCTTACGCTACCAAACTACAGAGGAGGCCTACTGTAAGGCCTACAGCTTAGAATGTCACGGGCGTCAGCCCAGGCAGTGCTTCGGCTCTGAGGGAGCATACTCAACCATCCCAAGTGGGAGGGAGTAACTAATCTGTCTCTACCTCAGCCTGGGTGGTGAAGGGTGATATCATACGAGCTATGGGTAGCAAAGTACTCTAAATAAAGACCCTAACAAGGGGAGTACAATCAGCATAACCCTGAGGAATGTATAAGGGTCGAGGCCTATTATCTAGTATTTTTTACATCTAGTACACCTTACATTTGGTGCAGTGACCCAGATGGAAGCATGGTCCGTCCGTCTAGCATGTTCACATAGAAAAACAATGGAAAAGTACTGCAGTGGAATGGAAAAAGTGTACTGTGTATGAATGAATATTCTCTATATTTACCCTTTACCAAAAAGTAGCCTATAGTACCGTTCCCCAACGCCAAATGAATAAAGTGCAACATTAACATTAAACACATCCTCACAACAACAGCAACTTTTTGAACACAGTACTTTTTAACCATGGTACTTTTTATTAGACTTAAAACTATCAGACTTAGAAAATAAACTCCTGCCTTTATCCTCAAGTCTCTAGGGAGAAGGGTTGATCAAACAAATAAAGTCCCAAGAGCTCAAGAGAATGAACTAATATAAATTTGTCTGATGGCTGGTAGAATGAGATGCATGAGCCAAATTGAAGAAGTTGGGTATAAACCTTGAGTTTCTTCTCTTTATTTTTAACCCTTTTAACAATAACTTCTTTCATTAATTCAATAATGGGTAACACTTTAGAATACTGTATCTTACTTACTGCATAACTAATAAGGAATTATTGAAGAACTAGTAGGTAATTCTTCATTAACTACTTCTTCACTACTGTTAACTACTAAGGAAGATGTGTTAACTAATCAGTATGTAATAGAATTTTATGATTGTGTTAAGTTACAGTTAGTTAATCAATAACTAATTAATTCTGTCATACCTCCTGAAGAACTACCATTAATTATCTATTTATTAAGGTTCAAGAAAAATAACTAAGAAGTAACTAATGAACAGTCATACTGTCACGGTGTGGGTTTTGTGTCTTGTTCCTTGTTCTTGTCGGTCATGTGATTCCCTGTTTGCCATGTGTCTTGTTAATTGTCTGATCATTGTTCCCATGTGTTTCTGATTAGCCACGCCCCCTTGTTATCTTGTTTAGCTTGTTTGCCTCTCTATTTATACCTCTGTGTTTCAGTTGTGGTTTGTCGTCGTTGTTGTTGCTTCAGTGTTCGTGTCCTGAGTTCCGTGTTCCTTTGTTTCACCTGTTATTTTATTAAATTAGCTGCATTTGGATTCTCTCTCTGCTTCGTCCTTGCTGCATCATCACACATACAAAACTAACCTCAGATTAATTTTATATTTTATATACAGTACTGTGTGTGTCTGTTTTCCTCAGCATAGAATGCCATTGAGTAAATTCATGTATTTTAGGCAACAACTGAGGGGAACTGAAAATATAGGGAACACTTTAGTAATAAATAAAGAATTATTAGATAATTCTTCAGGAATTATTTATAACCTGGAACAGTATTCTAAAGTGAAAAATACAGGGAAGCCATTAGTAATTAATAAATAATTATCAAATAATTAACCAGGAATTAGGCTACTTATAACCTGAAACAGTATTCTAAAGTGAAAATATAGGGAACTTTATAGTAATTAGTAAAGAATTACTAGATAATACTTCAGGACTTACTAATAACTTGGAACAGTATTCTAAAGTGAAAAAATAGGGAACCCATTAGTAATTAATAAATAATTATCAAATAACTATCCAGGAATTAGGCTACTTATAACCTGAAACAGTATTCTAAAGTGAAAATACAGGGAAGCCATTAGTAATTAATAAATAATTATCAAATAATTATCAAATAATTAACCAGGAATTAGGCTACTTATAACCTGAAACAGTTTTCTAAAGTGAAAAATTAGGGAACTTATTAGTAATTATTAAATAATTATTAGATAATTCTTCAGGAATTACTTATAACCTGAAACAGTATTCTAAAGTGAAAATATAGGGAACCCATTAGTAACTAATAAAGAATTACCACATACTTCTTACTCAAATAAAACTTACTGTAAAAAAAAAACACTATTAACGTAATCATCCATAACGTTTGTAAAATACACTACGACTCGTTTAAGCTACATGATGTCTTCCTTTATTTCAGATGATATTTTGTTTTAACATGTATTTTGCCTACATTTAAACTCATTTAACAAACAGCTCTAAGAACATATTTTAACATCTGATGTAAATAGATTTACTATCTTTATGAATAAAATAATGTGTTTTATGCAAGGGATCATGCATTTCCATCACGCAAAAAAAGACCAACTCAGCTAGGTGGGCTAACTGACCTCGTGTCCTTGTATGTTGCCTTGCATAAAATAAAATGATTTACAGCACAGTTATGATTTAATAGATTAAATAAAACGTACACAATCCTGTATTTCGCAGAAGAAATGCACCAAATCGGCGGAGCTGAGAACTCTCCAGAAGAGGATCACCTTTTCACTGTAAAATGTATGCTACCCTGATATTGCCGGAACTTGAATGGTGCAAAATAAGTTTAAAATGTATAAGAACTAAGTATAACAATATGCTTTTTACTTTTTAAGTACTTTAAAAATTATTGCCTAATTATAATTTTACTGGAGTAATATTTTATTGTGGTATATTTTCACTTTTACTCAAGCACTTGAGTTGTGTACTTCCACCACTACAATGCTAAAAAAAAAAACTGGATTATTGACTACTGTGTATGACTGTTCATTAGTAGTTACTTCATAGTTATTTTTCTTGAACCTTAATTAATATATAATTAATGGTAGTTCTTCAGGAGGTATGACAGAATACATTAGTTATTGATTAATTAACTGTAACTTAACACAATCATAAAATTCTATAACATACGGATTAGTTAACACATCTTCCTTAGTAGTTAACAGTAGTGAAGAAGTAGTTAATGAAGAATTACCTACTAGTTCTTCAATACTTCCTTATTAGTTATGCAGTAAGTAAGATACAGCATTCTAAAGTGTTACCCAATAATGTTATATCAAAGAACATCCAAATATTGTATGGGTATTCATTAATGCACTGTGACTGAAATTAAATCATTATTTGAATATTCTCTTTCATTGTGTGCATTTCTATAGCAGTTCTTCATTACAGGTCACAAAAAGCCAGATAACAGCTGTCATGAGCTCCATGCAGTCAAACTCCTCTGCAAATGTGACCTTTGTTCGTCCTGCAACATTTTTCATCAATGGATTTTTTTTATATCCCACATGCCAAGTACTATGTGTTCTTGTCTGTGGTGTATGTTGTGACTGTTATAGGGAATTCATTTATTATGTGTATCATTTATTTGGCCCGCAGACTTCACACAGCCAAATACATTGCTGTTTTTCATCTGGCCATTTCTGATCTGTGTGGAAGCTCGGCTTTGATTCCAAAAGTCATAGACACATTTTTATTTGAGCACCAGGACATTTCATATGAAACGTGTTTGGCATATATGTTTTTTGTGTTTCATTTCATGAATCTGCAGTCTTTGACACTACTTTACTTGGCTTATGACAGACTGGTTGCTATTTGTTTTCCTCTACGGTATCATGCTATTGTAACTAAAACAGCCATGTTTCTGATCATAGGTGTTATGTGGATTTTTTCTGTTATATTTTTTTCTGTATTTGTAAGTTCTGTGAACAGACTTTGATTGATAGCTATTTTTGTAACTATGGCCCTATCTTTAGATTAGCCTGTAATGATAATTCTTTAAATGTTTTGTTGGGTACAATTTGCTATAGTCTCTTGATTTTTACACCACTGATTTTGATCTTCATCTCATATTTATGCATTGCTATAGTTTTGCTTACGATTCCCCATGGCGTTGACCGGATAAAATCCATAAAAACCTGCACTTCACATCTCATGTTGGTGGCGATTTTGTATATCCCAATTTTAAACAATAATATTGCATCTATAATTACACCTTTTCATCCAAACGCCCGGATAATTAACATTTCTCTTACGCAGACAATACCACCTATGCTGAATCCCATTATATACACTCTAAAGACAGAAGAGGTCATGCGATCCTTAAAAGAACTGTACAAACGAAGCAATGTGAACACAACTCAGGAAAGAAATATGAAATGCAGTAGGAGGAGAAATTAAAAATAATAATTATAGGTTTAATCTCACTGCCTATGAGATTAAACTGTGATCATTCAACAAAAGTGGATTTTGTTTGCAGTTGTAATAGAAATTGTGTTGAAAACAGGCCAAATATATATTCAAAGCCAAGTACAGATGATTTGTGATTTCCTTTTTTTAATAAAAAAACAACAAGAAAACAGCACCTTTGCATTTATTGATGTCATGTTAACGGAAAATCAAAAGAATAGAACCCAATTAAATTTGCTTTAAATATAACAAATGTTTAATATTTTTTTTCTGAATTATTATTTGCTGTATTCATGGAAATAATTTATGCAGTCACTAATCCTCACCATTTTGTGCTACAGTATATGACACGTATGATCCCATACCATGTAAAGACGACAGTGGGGCTTCGACAGCCTTGGCCAAACTGGTTGGCGCGTATAGTTGGGTTGCGGTGAGATTGTGGCGCTAGAGATTGTGGTTAGGTCACATCAAGAAGAACATCCAAATATTGTATGGCTATTCATTAATGCGCTTAATGAAAACACAAACTTATCTAAATTGACAGAGTGTCTTAAAGATATAAAATGCTGGATGACGTGTAATTTCCTGCTATTAAATTCAGATAAAATGGAGGTATTATTTATTGGTCCAAAAAACTACCCACAAAACCTCGTACAATACAACTTTAATTTAGAAAGATGTCCTGTTACTTTATCCACTACAGTAAAAGACCTGGGTGTTATACTAGACCACAACTTGTCTTTCGAAAATCATAATTCATATGTTACAAGAACAGGCTTTTTCCACCTTAGAAACATTGCTAAGCTACGTAACATACTATCTGTTTCTGATGCAGAAAACCTCGAGACTAGATTACTGTAATGCTTTATTAGCTGGCTGTCCTGCATCCTCAATAAACAAGCTACAGTTAGTGCAAAATGCAGCTGCTAGAGTTCTTACTAGGTAAAGAAAATATGATCATATAACACCAATTTTATCATCTCTACACCTGGTTACCTATTAAGTTCCGTATCAATTACAAAGTATTTTTACTGACCTATAAAGCCCTAAATGGTTTAGCTCCTGTGTATTTAATGGACCTTCTATCGCCCTACAATCCATCACTATCTTTAAGATCACTAAATTCGAGGCTTCTGGTCATTCCTAGGATATCTAAGTCCACTAAAGGAGGGAGGGCCTTCTCACATTTAGCTCCTAAACTCTGGAATAGCCTTCCTGATATTGTTCGAGGCTCAGACTCGCTGTCCCAGTTTAAAACTAGATTAAAGACGCATCTCTTTAGCCAAGCATTCACATAATGCTTACCTTTTATACTACTGTTGAATCAGATTGAATACATTAATATTATGAACAGCAGCTATGCTAATTATTTCCCATCTGCTTTTCTGCTATCTCGGGACGCTAGTCCCGAGGTAAATAGCGTTCGTCAGCTCCAGTTTGTATCCAGCCTCTCACGGAGACTTCAGAGTCCCCAACACCTGCGATGAGATGACTAAACGCCTGTGAAGAGACGACTCGACGCCTGTGAAGAGACGACTCAACGCCGGCGATATGTTATGCCCTAAATTAATACATGATTAACTAACTGTATTTTTCTATGTACATTTCTGAAATGCACTTTCTGTAAAGCTGCTTTGAAACAATATGTATTGTGAAAAGCGCTATACAAATAAATTTTAATTGAATTGAATCAAGGGTTTATGCCACTGAACTACGAGGAAGGAGCAACCTCAGCAGCAGGAGGGATCTCAAGCACAATAGAAAGAAAGAAACGCTGATGTACAGGGAAGTAAGCTGGGCTGAGTTGAGTGGGGGACGGAGGGGGGTGACTCTGGAGTGCACAAGCCCCTGCCCCTTTTGTTTCAAAATGTATTGTCCCCCTCTCTGATAATTGTAAATAATAATAACAATTATTATTATAAATAGTAAAATAGATAGCAATACACTTATACAATATTGCCACTTACAATAACACAAAATTAAAGATGCGAGCAGCATTTATTGGGATTCAAGCGGTTTAAGGCATTTAAGCACATGCATAAAAAATATTATGTTTTATTTAGCAACCATGTAAACACTTATAAAATGTAGGAAACGAAAGTTTATAAGAGATCATATGAGAGATTCAGTCAAGAACAATTTTGTACAAAAAATGAACAGTGAAGAATTTTAGGGCACCATGGATTGTTAATGAGCTGAAAAACATTCTGTTTGAGAGAGATGTGGCAAAGGGTACAGAAACAGAACTGGGAACAAGGAGGATTGGGACGTCTATTGCAAATTAAGAAATCAAATAACAAAATTAAAAATTACAAAATTAAAATAGGTGAATGTAAATATGATTGTAAAAAAATGTGGAGTACCGTCAATGAAATAATGGATTGGAAATAAAGTCAAATTCCTTCTTTTATTGATACAGGTGACTCATTTTTAACTATTTTTAAACCATATGAAATTGGAAATTATTTTAATGATTTTTTCATAAAGGAAGTTGATAAATTAAGAGAAGAAATGTTGTTTGGGAGAACCAGTTTGCCACATCTTTAATATCAGTATTGAAAAAGGGATTTCTCTTTTAGCTTGTAAAGATGCAAAGGTTATTCATCTTTAGAAAAATGCAGCACTGGGTTTTAATGGTCATAATATTCGACCAATAAGTTTGTGAGCAAATTCAATTTTTCTTTAAGGAGATATAGCTCTCTAGTTTTCAGCATTTATATTGAGAGAGCAAAGATTGATGACAATAATCCCATTATAGTATGAGCAGAATTGTTTGATTTTATCTCAGCTTTTGATGAATTGGATCATACATTATTGCTGGATAAACTGAAATTTTACAAAGGTTCTTCTCATACTGTACATTGGTTTAAAAGTTAACTGTCTAATGGGACAATGTGTATTTTATAATGGAAGTTATTCAGATGTGAAAGAGTTGCAATGTGGTGTGCCTCAAGGAAGTTGTTTAAGACCAATGATCTTTCTCTTGTTTTAAGGTGTGCATGGACAGTCATGTATGCAGATGACAAAACATTATATTTACCTGCAACATCAATTAAGCAGTTGTCTACTGCTTTGGATGAGGAAATACAATTGGTCATAAAGTAGGTACGGAATAATTGGTTCTAAACTTGATAAAAACCAAAAGGATTGTGTTTGCAGTAATCCCCTTGTTACTCAGGTGAGCCCTCTGGGTGTCGTGCCTTTTTAACCCAATGCGAGGTGGTGCTCTCTCTTCATCCTATCTTCAGCCTAACTAGACTTTGGCCGCTCCTTGTGAATGGAATGGACACGCTCTTTCTCCTCGCTTCCTGGAAGGGTTAAATGACGAACTCAAGGATGAGATTTTTGCTCGAGAGAATCCTTCACAGTTGGACCAACTGGTGGAGCTGGCGATCCGCCTTGACAAGCGTTTTGACCTACGTCACCGTGCACGCGTTAGCAACCTCGAACAACCGGCTTATCCCTCCACTGCACCCTTTTCTGAATCATACTCTGATCCTGAACCAATGCAACTGGGGAGAACACGAATTTCTTCCACCGAACATCAACGGCGCATTCAGGAGGGTCTCTGTCTGTATTGTGGCGGCTCTGGCCATTATGCTGCTACCTGTCCAGTAAAAGCAAGAGCTCGCCAGTAGTCCGGGGAGTACTGGTGAGCTCAACCTCCATCTCCCCACTTCACAAGGACCGCACTATGTTTGATGCTGTCGTGCCTCATCATTTCCCTGCTCTACCCTTATTGACTCTGGAAACTTCATTGATGGGAGCTGGGCTATTGAACATGGAATTCCCTTACAGAAACTGTCTGATCCTCCCACTGCCTTTGCCTTAGATGGTCGTGGGCTTTCTAACATTCATCGAGCCACCGTAGCGGTGAGTCTCTCTATTTCTTGTAATCACCAGGAGACTATTTCTTTTTTTATTTTTCATTCCCCTCAAGCCCCTATTGTTTTGGGTCACCCATGGTTAGTGCAGCATAATCCCCAGATTAATTGGGTGGAGGGGTCTATTTTATCTTGGAGTTTGCCGTGTCATGTCAAGTGTCTTGTCTCTGCAGTCCCTGCTGTCTCTTCTATCTCTGTTTTTCTGTAAGAGTCTATTGATCTCTTTAAGGTTCCAGAGGAATACCACAATCTACGGCTTTTTCGTGAAGAAGAAGGACGGCTCGCTGCGTTCCTGCATTTATTTTCGTGGGCTGAATGACATCACCATTAACAACCGGTATCCTTTACCGTTGATGTCGTCAGCCTTTGAAATCTTGCAGGGAGCGAAAATCTTCACGAAACTGGATCTCCTCAATGCGTATCATTTAGTGCACATTAAGGAGGGAGACAAGTGGAAGACTGCATTTAATACCCCTCTAGGCCACTTTGAATACCGGGTTTTACCATTCGCGCTGTTTAAAGCTCCCGCAGTTTTTCAGGTGCTTATAAATGACGTTTTGAGGGATATGCTAAATGTCTTTGTGTACTTAGATGATATTCTCATATTCTCGTCCTCGCTACAGGAGCACACCCAACACGTCCGACGCGTGTTACAGCACCTTTTAGAGAATCGTCTCTTCGTCAAAGCCGAGAAATGCAAATTTCATTCTGAGTCTGTGACGTTTCTCGGTTTCGTTGTGTCTGCGGACGGGGTTAGTATGGATTCCGCTTAGGCACAGGCTGTCATTGATTGGCCCGTTCCCGATTACCGTACTGCCCTTCAGCGTTTCCTGGGGTTCGCTAATTTTTATTGGCGGTTTATCCGTAATTTCAGTCAAATTGCAGCTCCGTTAACCGCTCTAACTTCTGTAAAGTCTCGTTTTTTCTGATCCGACACTGCACAGCACTCCTTCAAACGCCTGAAGAAGTTACTCTCCTCTGCACCCATTCTAGTCACCCCTGACCCTCAGAGACATCTCAAGGATGAGATTTTTGCTCGAGAGATTCCTTCACAGTTGGACCAACTGGTGGAGCTGGCGATCCGCCTTGACAAGCGTTTTGACATTGTGGAGGTTGACGCTTCAGATGTGGGCGTGGGAGCGATTTTGTCACAACACTCGTCTGTTGATAACAAGATCCATCCGTGCACATTTTACTCTCACCGACTTTCACCCGCCAAACGAAATTATGATGTTGGAGATCGCAAGCTTTTGGCCATTCGGTTGGCTCTCGGGGAGTGGCGTCATTGGCTAGAGGGGGCAGCCGTTCCGTTTATCGTCTGGACCGAACACAGAAACTTTGAATACATTCGTTCTGCTAAGAGGTAAGAATACATTCGTTCTACTTTTTTTTTGGACGGTTTGACTTCACCATTTCTTTCAAACCAGGCACTGAGATCCTCAAACCTGACACGCTTTCTTGTCAGTTCGGTTCCGCAGGGGAGGGTTCCTCTATCGAGTCCATTCTGCCTAAGGACTGTGAGGTTGGTGCGCTCGTCTGGGGGGTCGAACGGTCTGTTAAGAGAGTGCTCGCCCACGTAACGGAATCCGTCATCTTGGAGTGAGCAACTGACATGGTCCGAATATGCCCACAATGCGTTACCATCGTCGTCTACCGGGTTATCCCCGTTTTTTGTTGTCTGGGCTATCAGCCGCCTCTGTTCTCTTCTCAAGAACCTGACACTGCTGTTCCCTTGGTCCAGTCCTTTATACTGCGCTGTCACCGCACCTGGAGGAGGGTGCGGACAGCTCTTTGCCGAGCCAGAAAACGCACCCGTCGTGCTGCCGACTCGCGAGCCCCAAGGTACGTTTGCAAACAAAAGGTGTGGCTTTCCACACGTAACCTGCCTCTCTCCTCATCTTCTCGGAAATTGGCAACCCATTTTATCAGACCCTTTCCCATTGTTAAGGTTCTCAGTCCAGTGGCTGTGTGCCTTCGGTTATCTCACTCTTTGCGGCGTGTCCACCCTGTTTTTCACATCTCGTACATTAAACCCATCATTCGTGCTCCTTTCAACCCCTCCCCCCCCCAGCCCTTGTCGAGAGTTCTCCCATATAAAGGGTCAAGAGGCTGCTGGACGTTCGACCCCGGGGGCGGTGGCATCAGTATTTGGTCGATTGGGAGGGCTACGGTTCCAAGGAGAGGAGCTGGACGTTCTGGTCCAGAGGACGTTCTGGACCTTTGCATTTGGGTCCACTCTCCGTTTCATGACAGTTATAGCCATTTTAGTCAAAGTGGCTCCGGTCACATCGAACATTTTGTTCCCCTTAGGAACCGTGAATTTAAATTTAAATTTTTTTTTTGATGATTGTTGATAGTCACTCTACAGAGAATATTTCTTTAGTGGTTTGGGTCAGATCAGGCCAAAAACCTAGGATTAGCAAAAGTAGGTTTATAGAAAAGCCCTAAATAACCGAAAACTTTCCCAGGGTGACGAGCAAATCCGAGGCATGCATTTTGTCCGCCTTGAGCCAAGGTTTCCAACGATATAAGACACTTGAGTCTATGCCTAACGGTTTAGGAGTTATGAGCCATTTCATACTTTTGACCGCTGTAGTGCCCCCGTCAGGCCGATCTGGGCGGGCCTTGGTGACGTTGTAGGTGGTGTGAGTACTACGAGCCCTCAAAGCCCGATCTCCGTAAAAGTTTGCATGCTTCTTTAAAATAATATGGCACACATGCTCAGACCATTGCAGACCATTTTTCAGTCATTTAAATGTAATTTTGCATAAGATAATATGGAGCACTTTTCACATTTATAACAGTTAAAGCGCCACCAATGGCCCGATGTCCACAAAAGTTTCCAAGCTTCTTTAGGATCACGTGACACATGCGCACAACCGATTTTGTGAGGCTGTATGCAAATCAGGCAGGAAGAGGGCCGCTTTCAGCCATTGCATGGGATTTGCCATCATTTTGACACCTTTCTAACAGTTATAACGCCACCAAGTGGCCAGTTGCCGTGTACTTTTTCAAGTGACTACAGAATGAGCTCTTACATAGGTGTGCTGAGTTTGGTGAAAATATCTCTATTCCATTCACAAGTTATAGCCAATTTAGTAAAAGGGGCTCCTCCCACTTGGAACGTTTTGGCGGCCCTTAGGGACCGTGAATCGAAATTTCCACTTTTTTTGATAATTATTGACAATCAGACTCCAGAGAATGTTGCTGCACTGTTTCCGGTCGGGCCAAAAACTTAAGACTAGTTTGCAAAAGTAGGTTTATGGAAAAATCCCAAATACCCGAAAAATTTCCCAGGGTGGCTAGCAAATCTAATGCATGGATTCCAACGATATAAGACACTTGAGCCTAAGCCTAACGGTTTAGGAGTTATGAGCCATGTTGTACTTTTGACCGCTGTAGCGCCCCCGTCAGGCCGATCGGGGCGGGCCTTGGTGACGTTGTAGGCGGTGTGAGTACTACCAGCCCTCAAAGTTTCAAGTCTCTACAACTTATGGTTCGGTCTGCCCGATCAGTTTTAGATGGAGAATGCTGCATCATGGGAAAATTAACAATAACAATCGCCTGTAATGATAATTCTCTAAATGTTTTGTTGAGTAAAATTTGCTTTAAAGAAGAGGTCATGCGATCCATAAAATAACTGTACAAACGAAGCAAGGTGAACACAACACAGGAAAGAAATATGAAATGCAGTAGGAGGAGAAATTAATAATAATAATTAATATTGTTTCTAAAAATAATAAATCTAAAAACTAATTGTGGTGTTGATATATTTTTTAGACTGCTGACTCTATAGAACTGTGGCATGGAAAACGTCTCAGGTTACGACTGTAACCTATGTTCCCTGAGAACAGGGAATGAGACACTGCGTCAGAACGCTATGGGGAACGCCTCCGTGTGAACCAGGCTCTGGGCTAGGTTTTGTCTTTGCAATGCTAAGCATCCAACTCGTTAGGGATCCGCCTTCAAGGGGGCCTGTCAAAGTCCTAACTACTTGATAGCGGGACTGTTAGCAGAGCTAGCCACAGAAGTCAGGTGCTCTCACAGACATCTCTGTGGGCCTGGTTATACTTATTTCACATTGCCAACAGGCAGTGTATTCAGCAAAAAGTGATATCGACCCTTTAAAGCAAGGGGAGTACAATCTTACGCTACCAAACTACAGAGGAGGCCTACTGTAAGGCCTACAGCTTAGAATGTCATGGGCGTCAGCCCAGGCAGTGCTTCGGCTCTAAGGGAGCATACTCAGCCATCCCAAGTGGGAGGGAGTAACTAATCTGTCTCTACCTCAGCCTGGGTGGTGAAGGGTGATATCATACGAGCTATGGGTAGCAAAGTACTCTAAATAAAGACCCTAACAAGGGGAGTACTATCAGCATAACCCTGAGGAATGTATCAGGGTCGAGGCCTATTATCTTGTATTTTTTTTCCATCTGGGTCACTGCACCTTACATTTGGTGCAGTGACCCAGATGGAAGCATGGTCCGTCCATCTAGCATGTTCACATGGAAAAGTACTGCAGTGGAATGGAAAAAGTGTACTGTGTATGAATGAATATTCTCTATATTTACCCTTTGGCAAAAAGTAGCCTATAGTACCGTTCCCAAACGCCAAATGAATAAAGTGCAACATTAACATTAAACACATCCTTACAACAACAGCAACTGTTTGAACACAGTACTTTTCAACCATGGTACTTTTTTATTAGACTTAACCCTCTACTGCACGGTGTTGCCATATGGCAACATACCCTTTCTTTGGACATTTCTTGAAATTTGAAAATAAATATGAGCTCTGATTAATCTTAAATTCATGGTAGAACCTGGTGGTAACCAATGATATGCTTTGATGACATCACGACACTACACACACCCTTGCAACGTCATTTTTTTCACACACTTTTGATGACTCCAGCTGCTGAAAAAGTGCTTGTGTATATGTGAAGATTTTCCTAATTTTTTTCATATTTCTTCGGAATAAAAAAATACATCAAGCATCTGGGGTAAGTTCTAATCGTATTTCA
The DNA here is from genome assembly GCA_026230005.1 of Gila orcuttii. Classification (NCBI taxonomy): domain Eukaryota; kingdom Metazoa; phylum Chordata; class Actinopteri; order Cypriniformes; family Leuciscidae; genus Gila; species Gila orcuttii. The sequence continues at coordinate 2,888,445 of JAPDVR010000024.1, forward strand.
ATCATTGTCACATTGTTTTGATACTTATATTACCTTTTTATTTAATAAAATAGGTATGTTGCCATATGGCAACATTGTGCGGTAATGGAACAATATTTTGCCCATGCTAATGCAGAGTAGCTTTGTATGAATGACAATGTATGGATGCACTGATATAGTTGGATGATTGTGTTCTACTCATATATTTATATATATTTTTATATATTTATAAAGTAAAGTAAAAGTAAAGTATAAAAGTAAAATATATATCCGTCTTGACCGCTTTGATCACTGGCCAGAGATGGGTGCACCAAAAGGAAGGTGCAAGAATCCTGGCTGCAAGGGCATCGTCAGAGGGGTTTGCTCTAAGTGCAAGGTGCACCTCTGCCTTAAAGGTGGGGTATGTGATTTGCAAAACGGCCGGCAGATTTTGAAAATACACAACTCAAAAGGTCCTACCTTCTTTCCTCCAACGCTGGCCCTGACTCCACCGACTCCACCCATTCGAAGAGGGGCATGGGGAGGGGGGTGTGGTACGACCGTTTGATTGACGCACTTACTGTCCAATGATTCTAGGTGGTCTTGAAAATGATTGGCTGGAGTTTTTCGAGTCCTGCCCGTTCCACAGATGATTAAATTTTTTAATTTTCATGTCAGTGCTTCTAACTCAGTGGCTGTAAGTGGGTTAGGAATAGGATTTCAAGTGATTTTGAAAAAATGGTCAAAAAAGAAAATCACATACCCCACCTTTAACGGAGAGAACAACTGCTTTAAGGCGTTTCACATCGAGTAGTTTCACTTGAACAGTTCTTATGAGTTTGCATCAGATGTTTTGTAAATGTTGTTGAAATAATCGTTTCACATTGAGTAGTTTCACTTGAACAGTTCTTATGAGTTTGCGTCAGATGTTTTGTAAATGTTGTTGAAATAATACTTTGAAAATTAGTTTCATATTTTGTACACAAAGCTCTTGAAAACATTTTAAATAATAAAAACAATTTCATTTCTAAAAGACAGGTCTGTAATCATCTATGAATTTCATGTAATTTTGTGAGAAAACGCATCAGGCTGTTCCATTGTCGCACAATGTTGCCATATGGCAACGCACCCAAAAGTACCCCCCCCCCCCCCAAAAAAAAAAAAAAAAAAAAATGTTAATTTGAGTCGATTTTATATATAAAAAACACTGTAACACATTTTTCCATGATTGCATAATAATGCGTGCAGTAGAGGGTTAAAACTATTAGACTTAGAAAATAAACTCCTGCCTTTATCCTCAAGTCTCTAGGGAGAAGGGTTGATCCAACAAATAAAGTACCTTGAGCTCAAGAGAATGAACTAATATAAATTTGTCTGATGGCTGGTAGAATGAGATGCATGAGCCAAATTGAAGAAGGTAGAGTATAAACCTTGAGTTTCATCTCTTTATTTTTAACCCTTTTAACAATAACTTCTTTCATTAATTCAATATGGTTATATCAAAGAACATCCAAATATTGAATTGGTATTCATTAATGCGCTGTGGCTGAAATTAAATCATTATTTGAATATTTCATTGTGTGCATTTCTATAGCAGTTCTTCATTACAGGTCACAAAAAGCCAGATAACAGCTGTCATGAGCTCCATGCAGTCAAACTCCTCTGCAAATGTGACCTTTGTTCGTCCTGCAACATTTTTCATCAATGGCTTTTTTAATATCCCACATGCCAAGTACTACTATGTGTTCTTGTCTTTGGTGTATGTTGTGACTGTTTTAGGGAATTCATTTATCATGTGTATCATTTATTTGGCCCGCAGACTTCACACAGCCAAATACATTGCTGTTTTTCATCTGGCCATTACTGATCTGTGTGGAAGCTCGGCTTTGATTCCAAAAGTTATTGACACATTTTTATTTGAGCACCAGGACATTTCATATGAAGTGTGTGTCGCATATATGTTTTTTGTGTATAATTTCATGAATCTGCAGTCTTTGACACTACTTGTCTTGGCTTATGACAGACTGGTTGCTATTTGTTTTCCTCTACGGTATCATGCTATTGTAACTAAAACAGCCATGTTTATGATCATAGGTGTTATATGGATTTTTTCTGTGACATTTTTTTCTGCATTTGTAAGTTCTGTCAACAGACTTTCTTTTTGTGGATCTAATGTGCTTGATAGTTATTTTTGTGACTATGGCCCTATCTTTAGATTAGCCTGTAATGATAATTCTTTACATGTTTTGTTGGGTAAAATTGGCTTTAGTCTCTTGATTTTTACTCCACTGATTTTGATCTTCATCTCATATTTATGCATTGCTCTAGTTTTGCTTAAGATTCCCAATGGCGTTGACCGGATAAAATCCATAAAAACCTGCACTTCACATCTCATGTTGGTGGCAATTTTTTATATCCCAATTTTAAGCAATAATGTTGCAACTATAATTACACCTTTGCATGCAAACACCCGGATAATTAACAATTCTCTTACTCAGACAATATCACCTATGCTGAATCCCATTATATACACTCTAAAGACAGAAGAGGTCATGCAATCCATAAAAGAACTGTACAAACGAAGCAAGGTGAACACAACTCAGGAAAGAAATAGGAAATGCAGTAGAAATTAAAAGAGGAGAAATTAAAAATAATAATTATAGGTTAATCTCACTGCTTGTGAGATTAAACTTTGATCATTCAACAAAATTGGATTTTGTTTGTAGTTGTAATAGAAATTGTGTTGAAAACAGGCCAAATATATTCAAAACCAAGTACAGATGCTTTGTTATTTCCTTAAAAAAAAAAAACAGTAGTTTGCATTTAATGATGTCAGGTTAACAGTAAGTTAAAAGAAAAGAACTCATTAAATTTGCTTTAAATATAACAAATGTTTTATAAATGTTTTTCTGAATAATTATTTGCGGTATTCATGGAAATAATTTATGCAGTCACTAATTCTCACCATTTTGTGCTTTATAACTCATATGTGTCACGTATCTGGTCCATTCACTTCCGGACATTCACCACCAGAGGTCTCCCACTCACAGCATGGACTCTTGCACTTCACTACAATCCCCATCATTCATTGCACTGACGATTCACACAGCTGATTCCACTAATCACGCTCACACTTGAGAACCATCACACACCCTCTCACACCCTTTAATAACCCTTGGACTTCCTCTCTCTGTTGCCAGATATTGTTTCTTTGTACTGTATTGTCAGCGTTTAACACTCCCCAAGTGTTAGCTACTTACTGAGCCTTCCATTGAACTCTAGTCTTGCCTTGTCCTTCGTGTTTTGATTCCTGCCTGTGTCACTTGGATTCTCCCTCAGCCTAGCCCTTCGGATTCTGTTTGCACCTCGTCGACCCACGCTTGCCTTTAGGATTTCTCTGTGCTATGCCTCTGCCATACCTGTCTGCTGTTCATTGACCTTGCCTGTAATAAGACTAAGTTTTTGGAATAAAGCCTTGCGAATGGATCTGTACGTCTCTCCTCTGGTTCGTTCTGTTACAGAATATCCGGCCAAACAAGGATCCAGCGGCTTTTCTGAAGAACAAGAACACTGGTCAGGTTTTAACCTTGCAAAACAATTACTAGCCCTAAAACAGGGTATGAGACTGTTAGAGGAATATATTGAGGAGTTTTTGGATTTTGCATATTTTTCTGATCCGCCTGATTGTGTTCTCATTGACTTTTTTTGTGACGGTATAAATCAACCCCTAAGATCTCGATTAATAGGGTCCTCGAACATCGCTCTGTCATTTTTTAGATTATGCTCTACTGTTAACTGGCTCATCTCTCACTGTGGGGGTTGCAGAGGAATGCACCGGTCCTTCCGTGCCTATAATGGCAGCCGCACCAGAGCCCTGTTACGTCTCAGCAGATCTTCCAGAGCCCTGTTACGTCTCAGCAGAGATTCCAGAGCCCCACCAAGTCACAGTTGATCGTCACGAGTCAAGCCAAGTCACAGTTGATCGTCACGAGCCAAGCCAAGTCACAGTTGATCGTCACGAGCCAAGCCAAGTCATAGTTGATCGTCACGAGCCAAGCCAAGTCACAGTTGATCGTCACGAGTCAAGCCGAGTCACAGTTGATCGTCACGAGCCAAGCCAAGTCACAGTTGATTGTCACGAGTCAAACCAAGTAACAGTTGATCGTCACGAGTCAAGCCGAGTCACAGTTGATCATCACGAGTCAAGCCAAGTCACAGTTGATTTTCCAGAGTCTCGGCATGTCACCACTGACCAGCCAGAATTTTCTCACGTCCTGTCTGCCACACCCAGATATTCAAGGTCAGTGCTTCGATTTCCCAGTCTGGTTTCCAGTGTGAGGGATGCACCACTGGTTTCTGCACGCACAGCTGGTATCCCCAAACCCACTCGCTTTGATCCCTCTGATCCTGCACTGATTACCCTGTCAGAAGCGCTTCCCATGATGGGGATCGCTCTATGTTGCGTTTGGGCTGCGTATACCACCTCAGAACTGCCCCAGGCTAAGGCACCCGCTGCAGTTAATCCAGAGGTGGCGGCACGAGCTGCAGAACCTCTTGAAGCGGCGGTGTTCGCTTCAGCCCCTTGTATGGTGGTTGCGCCCAGCATTGTCCTCTCAGCCTGTCATGTCATGGTCAAAGGAACCATAGATTAGCACGGTACCTGTCTTGTTAATGAACTTTACCAGATTCTTGATGGTACCACTGTAGAACCTCCAGAGGTGGCGGCGTCTGCTGCAGAACCTTTGGAGGTGTCAGAGGCGACTATTTATGAATTCTTGTCCAGCCCTGTTACCCATCCAGAACCTTCACCACTGGTCCTGTCCAGTCCAGGGTCTTCACAACTTCACGTCAGCCCTGCCGAGCCTGAACTGCTTCACGTCGGCTCTACCGATCCTGCACTTCACATCAGCCACGTCCACCCAGAGCTTCACGTCAGCCACGTCCAGCCAGAGCTTCACGTCAGCCACGTCCAGCCAGAGCTTCACGTCAGCCACGTCCAGCCAGAGCTTCACGTCAGCCACGTCCAGCCAGAGCTTCACGTCAGCCACGTCCAGCCAGAGCTTCACGTCAGCCACGTCCAGCCAGAGCTGCACGTCAGCCACGTCCAGCCACAGCTTCACGTCAGCCACGTCCAGCCAGAGCTTCACATCAGCCACGTCCAGCCAGAGCTTCACGTCAGCCCCGTACAGCCAGAGACTGTCCACGTCACGTCTGCACAGCCAGAGACGCTACACGTCACGTCTGCCGAGCCGGGGTCTGCTGTTCCCGAGCCGGTGTCTGCTGTTCCTGAGCCGAAGCCAGTGTCTGCCGTTCCTGAGCCAGAGCCAGCGTCTGTTTCTGTGTTTGTGTCTGTCTCTGTCCCAGTGTCTGTTCCTGTGCCCATGTCTGTGTTTGTTCCAGAGCCAGTGTCTGTGTCTGTTCCTGAGCCAGTATCTGTTCCTGTTCCGGAGCCAGTTCCTGTTCCAGAGCCAGTGTCTGTTCCTGTTCCGGAGTCGGTGTCGGTTCCTATTACTCCCTGGTCTTCTCCGCAGTGGCCGTCAGAAGGATCCTCTCCGCCGTGGCCGCCAGAAGGATCCTCTCCGCCAGGACCACCTGAGGGGTGTTCTCCGCCCTGGCCGCCAGAAGGATCCTCTCCGCCGTGGCCGCCAGAAGGATCCCCAAGGGGTCGTCTCCGCCCTGGTCGCCTGCACAGCCTGCTCTGCTCTGGTGGTCTTTTTCTCCGCTGTGAGGATCTTTGTCTCCGAAACCGCCCCCCCCCCCCCATCCGCCTTCGGATTCCCTAAATTCCCTAAATTTCCTAAAAAGAATTGTTTACTGTATATACATGAAGGGTGGTATTGGGAAAAAGTCACCTGTAGTAAGTCAGTCTTATCAATACAATCAAGCTTTCGATTTTGAACATGTCTGTTTTTGAATGTTAAAAGTCATTTTAATTAATACAAATTATATGTTTTAACATCTTGGAGGAATTGGCAGATGTTACCCTATGATCATGTGCTGTGGTAGTGCGTCAAAGCATTCTAAAGTATAAATATGCAGATATAATGCACGTAGAAGATTTTGAATGAATAAATATCGATATACGATGGTTAGCTACATAAAACTAAAATCTAAAAACTAATCGTGGTGTTGCTGACTCTTTAGAACTGTGGCTTGGAAAAAGCCTCAGGTTACGACTGTAACCTATGTTGCCTGAGAACAGGGAATGAGATAATGCGTCAGAACGCTATGGGGAACGCCTCCATGTGAACCAGTGTCTGGGCTAGGTTTTGTCTTTGCAATGCTAAGCATCCAACTCGTTGGGGATCCGCCTTCAAGGGGGCCTGTCAAGGCCTAACTACTTGATAGCGGGACTGTTAGCCGAGCTAGTCACAGAAGTCAGGTAATCTCACAGACATCTCTGTTGGCCTGGTTATACTTATTTCACATTGCCAACAGGCAGTGTATTCAGCAAAAAGTGATATCGACCCTTTAAAACACAGGTGTCAAACTCAGTTCCTGGAGGGCCAGAGCCCTACACAGTTTTGTTCCAACCCTGCTTCAACAAACACACACCTGCCGTTTTCAAATAAGCCTGAAGGACTTGATTAACTGATCAGGTGTGTTTAATTAGGGTTGAAGCTAAACTCCGCAGGGCTGTGGCCCTCCAGGAACTGAGTTTGACACCCCTGCTTTAAAGCAAGGGGAGTACAATCTTACGCTACCGAAGGTAGGCCTACAGCTTCGACTTTCACAGACATCAGTCCTTTTTAAACAGAGTCTATAGCATTACTTGCCTTACTTGCTGAGGCATCCGATAGTGAGGACTGCAGATAGTGGCAGTAATCACTCACAGACCGGATCATAGAGATGGGCATCCTGGAGAGTAGAACTCAGCATAGCGCTTTCAAACCCTTGAAAACGGGGGGAGTGTCTCTACTCGATCCTGGATCTACACAATGCTTCAGAGCCCTGTGGAGGCTGGGCACTCTGAAACGGACCCTAATAAGGGGAGCGCCTCCAGCTCTAAGGTTTACATTGCCAACAGGCAGTGTACTCAGCAGAAGAGCTTTCAACCCTTTAAAGCAAGGGGAGTACAATCTTACGCTACCAAACCACCGAGGAGGCCTACTGTAAGGCCTACAGTTTAGAATGTCACGGGCGTCAGCCCAGGCAGTGCTTCGGCTCTGAGGGAGCATACTCAACCATCCCAAGTGGGAGGGAGTAACTAATCTGTCTCTACCTCAGCCTGGGTGGTGAAGGGTGATATCATATGAGCTATGGGTAGCAAAGTACCCTAAATAAAGACCCTAACAAGGGGAGTACTATCAGCATAACCCTGAGGAATGTATCAGGGTCGAGGCCTATTATCTTGTATTTTTTTCCATCTGGGTCACTGCACCTTACATTAGGTGCAGTGACCCAGATGGAAGCATGGTCCGTCCGTCTAGCATGTTCACATAGAAAAACAATGGAAAAGTACTGCAGTGGAATGGAAAAAGTGTACTGTGTATGAATGAATATTCTCTATAATTACCCTTTACCAAAAAGTAGCCTATAGTACCGTTCCCCAACACCAAATGAATAAAGTGCAACATTAACATTAAACACATCCTTACAACAACAGCAACTGTTTGAACACAGTACTTTTTAACCATGGTACTTTTTTATTAGACTTAAAACTATCAGACATAGAAAATAAACTCCTGCCTTTATCCTCAAATCTCTAGGGAGAAGGGTTGATCCAACAAATAAAGTACCTTGAGCTCAAGAGAATGAACTAATATAAATTTGTCTGATGGCTGGTAGAATGAGATGCATGAGCCAAATTGAAGAAGGTAGGGTATAAACCTTGAGTTTCATCTCTTTATTTTTTACCCTTTTAACAATAACTTCTTTCATTAATTCAATATGGTTATATCAAAGAACATCCAAATATTGAATTGGTATTCATTAATGCGCTGTGACTGAAATTAAATAATTATTTGAATATTTCATTGTGTGCATTTCTATAGCAGTTCTTCATTACAGGTCACAAAAAGCCAGACAACAGCTGTCATGAGCTCCATGCAGTCAAACTCCTCTGCAAATGTGACCTTTGTTCGTCCTGCAACATTTTTCATCAATGGCTTAATTAATATCCCACATGCAAAGTACTACTATGTGTTCTTGTCTTTGGTGTATGTTGTGACTGTTTTAGGGAATTCATTTATCATGTGTATCATTTATTTGGGCCGCAGACTTCACACAGCCAAATACATTGCTGTTTTTCATCTGGCCATTTCTGATCTGTGTGGAAGCTCGGCTTTGATTCCAAAAGTCATAGACACATTTTTATTTGAGCACCAGGAGATTTCATATGAAGCGTGTTTGGCATATATGTTTTTTGTGTATCATTTCATGAATCTGCAATCTTTGACACTACTTGTCTTGGCTTATGACAGACTGGTTGCTATTTGTTTTCCTCTACGGTATCATGCCATTGTAACTAAAACAGCCATGTTTCTGATCATAGGGGTTATGTGGATTTTTTCTGTGACATTTTTTTCTGCATTTGTAAGTTCTGTGAACAGACTTTCTTTTTGTGGATCTAATGTGATTGATAGTTATTTTTGTAACTATGGCCCTATCTTTAGATTAGCCTGTAATGATAATTCTTTACATGTTTTGTTGGGTACAATTTGCTATAGTCTCTTGATTTTTACACCACTGATTTTGATCTTCATCTCATATTTATCCATTGCTCTAGTTTTGCTTAAGATTCCCCATGGCGTTGACCGGATAAAATCCATAAAAACCTGCACTTCACATCTCATGTTGGTGGCGATTTTTTATATCCCAATTTTAAGCAATAATATTGCAACTATAATTACACCTTTTCATCCAAATGCCCAGATAATTAACATTTCTCTTACTCAGACAATACCACCTATGCTGAATCCCATCATATACACTCTGAAGACAGAGGAGGTCATGCGATCCATAAAAGAACTGTACATACAAAGCAAGGTGAACATAACTCAGGAAAGAAATATGAAATGCAGTAGGAGGAGAAATAAAAATAATAATTATAGGTTTAATCTCACTGCTTATGAGATTAAACTGTGATCTTTCAACAAAAGTGGATTTTGTTTGTAGTTATTAATAGAAATTGTGTTGAAAACAGGCCAAATGTATATTCAAACCCAAGTACAGATGATTTGTGATTTCCTTTTTTAAATTAAAAAAAAACAAAAAAAAAGTACTTTTGCATTTATTGATGTCAGGTTAACGGCAAATCAAAAGAATAGAACCCAAATAAAATTGCTTTAAATATAACAAATGTTTTATAATTTTTTTTCTGAATAATTATTTGCTGTATTCATGGAAATAATTTATGCAGTCACTTATGCAATCCTCACCATTTTGTGCTATATGACACGTATGATCCCATACCATGTAAAGACGACAGTGGGGCATCGACAGGCTTAGTCAAACTGGTTGGCGCGTATGGTCGGGTTGCGGTGAGATTGTGGCGTTAGAGATTGTGGTTAGGAGATTGTGGTTAGGTCACATCAAGGGTTTATGCCACTGAACTACGAGGAAGGAGCAACGTCAGCAGCAGGAGGGATCTCAAGCACAATAGAAAGAAAGAAACGCTGATGTACAGGTAAGTAAGCTGGGCTGATTTGAGTGGGGGACGGAGGGGGGTGATTCTGGCGTGCACAGAATCTCAAAATGTAATGTCCCCCTCTCTGATAATTGTAAATAATAATAATAATTATTATAAATAGTAAAATAGATAGCAATACACTCATACATTATTGCCACTTACAATAATAATACAAAATTAAAGCTGCGAGCAGCATTTATCGGGATTCAAGCGGTTTAAGGCCTTTAAGCACATGCATAAAAATATATTATGTTTTATTTAGCAAGCATGTAAACACTTAGAAAACTTAGGAAACGAAAAGTAGTTTATAAAAGATCATATAAGAGATTAAGTGAAGAATAATTTTGTACAGATGTAAATAATGGATGTTGGATGGATGTTTATAAGGAAGTTCATCCTGATAATGCATTGTCAGCATTTGAAAAATTATTTTACCCATTGGTGGACAAACATACACTTATGAAAAAATGTACAGTGAAGAATGTTAGGGCACCATGGATTGTTAATGAGCTGAAAAACATTCTGTTTGAGAGAGATGTGGCAAAGGGTACAGCAAACAGAACTGGGAACAAGGGAGATTGGGACATCTATTGCAAATTAAAGGTGCAGTGTGGGATTTTTAGCAACATCTAGCGGTTCGGCTGCGAGTTGCACTAAGGGCTCAGCACACTGCTCACCCCTCCCTTCGAAGAAGCTACGGTGGCTAAAACGGGACAAACATATCGTCGTTTGAGACAGCAGAGAATAGCCAGAGTAAGCCTAGAGTGTGTAACATTGTCACTGTTTCTATACCACAGTCCATTATAAACCACATCATGGATAAAGTTTACAAAGCCATAGTCAGGTGAGGATCAAGGGTCTTAATATATAATATAATAATAGTAATCAGCTGATTGTCTCACAAACGTAACCAGCACATTTATCCCCACATACTGTAGCAAACCCATAATACAGCGAGGGAGAAGAACCACATGAAACTATGCAACTATATATTTTTTCTAACAGGGAGGTAAAAGTTTAGCTGGCTAAATATGAGCTGTTACTGTGGCTGAGCTGGTTAAAGCGTAAAGCCTTGTTTAAACTCGACGCGTCCGCATGAGCCCAAAGGTGCGCGCGGCAAAAATGGCATGATTGTAACAGCGCATGCGCCTCCGCATCCCCTAGACACCATTTACTACACACAATAGGCTTTTTTTCTCTGATTTTGAAAACTCTTCGTGATCGACTTAAAATGCTTCCAAGATCGACTTGTCGACCGCGATCAACGGGTCGGTGATTCCTGTAACATTACTGTTTTACGGTCAATGACAAGAGTACTAATCAGCTGTCTCACGAACGTAACCAGCACATTTATCCCCACATAGCAAAGCCATAACACAGCGAGGGAGAAGTACTAAGTTACATGAAACAATCCAACTACATATTTTACACCGACAAGGGAAAAGTCACTACTCACGGTGTTTATGGCTAGCTTCTAGCTTTCTGCTGCTTCTCTTTCAAGGTAGTGACGAAACGCGCTCTGTAGCGCTGTTTGTTCGCGTTCGGCTACGGTAGAAACATGACGTCACAATATGTCGACCTTCATAGAAGGGGGTTGCCCGCGGTTATGTAGATATAAATGTCTCATTCTAAGGTAATAAAAACATTACGGTTTATTAAGTAAGTTCTTTATACACCACTGAAAACATAATTATGGATGTCATATTGCATTTCTGTTAATAGATACTCAAATTTTTTACACATTGCACCTTTAAGAAATCAAATAACAAAATTAAAAATAACAAAATTAAAATAGGTGAATGTAAACATGATTGTAAAAAAATGTGGAGTACACTCAATTAAATAATGGATTGGAAATAAAGTCAAATTCCTTTTTTTATTGATACAGGTGACTCATTTTAAACTATTTTTAAACCATATGAAACTGGAAATTATTTTAATGATTTTTTCATAAAGGAAGTTGATCAATTAAGAGAAGAAATGTTGTTTGGGAGAACCAGTTTGCCACATCTTTAATATTAGTATTGAAAAAGGGATTTCTCCTTTAGTTTGGAAAGATGTAAAGGTTATTCATCTTTAGAAAAATGCAGCTCTTGGTTTTAATGGTCATAATAGTCGACCAATAAGTTTGCTACCAGTTCTTAGCAAAGTATTGAAAATTATAGTTTGTGAGCAAATTTTTCTTTAAGGAGATATAGCTCTCTAGTTCCCTTTCAAGGGAACTCGAGCTGCGTCAAGCTGTGGGAACGCCTCTGCGTTGTGCGTCCTGAAGCACGTATGGAATCAGCCCAATGGAGAGATGGAACGTCATAGGCGGGTGACGTCATCGACCAGGAAACTATAAAGCACCCCATAAACACAAGCGCAATAGCTTCTGTGCCTTCAGTCGCGCTATATGTGAATCTGTCCCTGTGTGAATATTGTCTGTCCTTACATACTCTGCACCACACAAACAATTTATATATATATATATATATATTAAGAGAGATATGGCGAACAAACAGCAGTTTAGGGAGTGTGTCCCTCCCTGCTCGCGTTATTTAACGAGTGGGGATACACACGTTCTTTGTGTTGTTTGTTTGGGAGTGTAGCATGCCCAGTCAGCTCTCGAGGGAGCTGATTGTGAGCATTGCGAGCGTCTGCCATTAAGGACGCTCCGCTCCCGCCGGGCGCTCTTCGAGGAGAGCGGTTCGGGGCGCGCTCCCCGCGGTTCGGGTCCCGCTCTTGCCGAGGCAGAGCGACGACGCGTATCGTGGGGATCGCATATGGATCTCTCAGCGGGGTTAGAGACGGGCTCTGCCTTATCTCTCCCTTCACCTGTGAGATCCAGTGCCTCAGTCCCGTATTCGGAAGCACGCGCTGCGGTTTCTTCCGCTCGGGCTGAGGCACCAGTGTTGCTTCTATCCAGTTCTGAGGAGCTGGATGTTGCTAGTATATATAAGGGAGATGTGGAGGATTCGCCACCTTACACTCCCGAAAGCGATGAGCTAGTGGAGGTATTAACAAGAGCTGTAGAAAAACTCAGCATTGTATGGCCAGTGACTAGACAGGAGTCTGTTTCTAAATTAAAATTAGATGAGAGATTTCGCCGTCACGAGTGCAACCTCCACGCCGGTGCGTGCCGTCTTTTTTTCCCGATCTCCACACTGAGGTGTCGAAATCGTGGGAAAAACCGGTGTCATATAGAGAAAATGTTTAGTCCCCAGACTTCAACATATTTAAATATGGTGGGGGATAAATCATATGGTTGTTCGGCTATGCCTTGCGTGGTAGAGACGCTTGCGAGTTTTCTCTCCCTCGAGGCTGCATCATCTGTTAAGGCACCGGCATTACCCACCAAGCCTCTTATGAATATTTCATTTTTTGTGGGTAAAGCGTATTCGGCAGCAGGTCATGTCTGCTGCTATGTCTATTATGAAAAAAAAAATATACGGGCATACCAGGCTGACCTGCTGAGGGACGTGAGTGAGAGTGAGGAGGTCAGTGCTGACGTGGTTCGCGAACTGCGTCAGGCGGCTGATTTTTCCCTGCGTGGCCGTAGAAAGACATCTGTGGTTAAATCAGACAAATATAAAGGGGAAAGGAAAAGCTTTCCTTTTAGACACTCCTCTCTCCCTCCCTGGGTTTATTTGGCGATGCTGTAAATTCTGTCATCAATAAATTCCAGGAGAAGGAAAAGCAAACAACAGCTTTTAACAAATTTCTCCCTTTTAAAAATTCATGTCCCTGGGACTGCTGGGCGGGAGCAGCCCCGGCCGTCTGCGAGCTCATCACATAGGCGCTGAAGCAGAGTGTCGCGTCTCGTGCTCCCCCTGCTGGACAGTGGGCTCAGCCGCGGCACTCTCAGCCGAAATCTCCCAGTAATAGAACTGATCTGAGGACAGTTATATTAGCTAAGAAGGCTTCGGCTGAGAAGAAGTCCTGGCGCCACGGCGCGCAGGACACTGAGGGTGGTTCCCACCGAGGCGGAAAGGTGTTCACCTCTTTCTACGGTGCCCATTCCTCCTCGGTGCCCTCAGGGGCCCGTTCTGCCAACCCCGCCTTAATGCCGGGGCACAGACGGTCCCAGCGAGCGATTTCCCGAGGGACGCTCGCTCCCTCTGAGGAGGGTTTCAGAGCGGTTAAACCAGTTGTTCCCTGCCGGTGTGCCGTTACAGGGCGCTGCGTTTGCTGCTCAAGTTACACCAGAGGCCAGTCTCGAGAGACTGGTACCCTTAGTAGAATTTCTGGCAGAGGGGAAAAGCCTTCCAAAAATATCTCATTGGGTCCTGCAGACAATAGAAAAGGATTATGCTATCCAATTCAGGTGTCGTCCACCAAGATTCAGTGGGGTTCTGCCTACAGTGGTGGGCCCCGAGCAGGCTCTGGTTATGGAACAAAAGGTGAAAGCACTCCTTCAAAAGGAGGCTATAGAACGGGTTCCTCCTCCCAGTGTGGAGTCAGGCTATTACGGCCGATATTTCATCGTTCCAAAGTAGGATGGGGGGTTGCGTCCAATTTTAGACCTGCGCCTATTGAATCGCTCGGTAGGGAAGCCAAAATTCAGGTTGCTCTCTATCAAGCAGATCGTGTCACAGATCAGATCCGAGGACTGGTCTGTCACGATAGATCTAAGGGACGCGTACTTCCACATTTCCATCCTTCCACAACACAGGAAGTTCCTGAGGTTCGCCTTTGGGGGCGAGGTGTACCAGCACAGGGTTCTTCCGTTTGACCTAGCTTTATCTCCCCGCACTTTCACGATGGTGGTTCGGCATCGAGATGTCGTTCTCGTTCATATCAGGAAGTTGGGGTTGAGGCTGAACGCAAAGAAAAGTGTATTATCTCCTTCTCAGAAGACCACTTTTCTGGGTGTCGTTTGGGTTTCGGTTTCGATGCAGGCGCGACTCGCTCCGACCCGCATCGCTTCGATTCTCTCAGCTGTGAAACAAGTAAAGCTAGGCCAGCTACTTACTGTAATACAGTTTTAGAGACTGTCGGGTCTGATGGCAGCAGCGTCCAACGTTATACCTTGCGGCCTGTTGTACATGAGACCGCTGCAGTGGTGGCTCAGGACCAAGGGATTTTCCCCGAGGGGAAATCCGCTCCGCACGGTCAAAGTCACGTGGCGCTGCCTTCGTGCTCTGGTCATGTGGAAAGAAACTTGGTTCCTATTCAAAGGTCCTGTGCTGGGTCGCGTGGCGCTAATGGCGGATGCTTCCCTCACAGGGTGGGGGGCGGTCACGAGTGGTCGTCCAGCCCAAGGTCTGTCTCAGGACCATCATCTATCATGGCTTATAAATTGTCTGGAGATGTTGGCGGTGTTCCAGGCTCTGAAACACTTCCTAGCAGACCTGAGAGGTCATCATGTGTTAGTTCAGTCAGACAACACGTCGGTGGTCTCTTATATAAATCATCAGGGGAGCCTGCGGTTTCGCCGGCTTTACAAGTTGGCCCGTCAGATCCTCCTGTGGTCCCAAGGGAGGTTACTATCTCTGAGAGCAATGTATCTTCCTGGGTATTTGAATGTGGTAGCAGACTCCCTGTCGAGGCAGGGGCCGAGGCCGGGGGGTTGGAGTCTCCACCCCGAGGTGGTGGAGCTCCTTTGGTGTGTTTCGGTCGCGCCGAGGTGGACCTATTCACTTCCAAGGTGACCACGCACTGTCATCTGTGGTTTCCATCAGCCATCCAGCCCCTCTGAGGTTGGACGCTATGGGGCAGCCGTGGCCGAGGTCACGTCTGTTCACCTTTCCCCCGATTGCTCTGCTACCTGGAGTTCTGGAGAGGGTTCGCCAGGACGGGGTCAGCCTACTACTAGTAGCCCCGTTCTGGCCGGCCCGAGTATGGTTTGCGGACCTGATTTCTCTCCTGGACGGTTCTCCTTTGGAGCCCCCTGTCAGGAGGGATCTACTCTCTCAGGCGGGCAGCATGATATTTCATCCCCGCCCAGTACTGTGGGCTTGGCCTCCGAGGGGGCCCAGCTCATGAACTCTGGTCTCTCAACCGAGGTTGTTGAGACCATTCTTCACTCCAGAGCTCCATCCGCGAGGAAGCTTTATGCCTTGAAGTGAAAACTTTTCACTTCTTGGTGTGGAGGACACCTGCAGGACCCGGTTAACGGCCCAGTGGGTGCAGTGCTGGAATTCCTGCAGGAGCGCTTCTCCACAGGGCTATCCCCCTCCACACTAAAGGTGTATGTGGCGGCACTGGCTGCTCACCACGTCCCTTTCAGTGGAGTTTCTCTGGGGAGACACCCGCTTATAACTCGTTTCCTTCGTGGCACATTGAGGCTGAGGCCAGCAGTTCGTACGAGGGTGCCGGCGTGGGATGTGGCCATCGTATTAGAAGGTCTTTCCCAAGCTCCTCTTGAACCTATCGAAGAAGTTCCTGAGAAGTTTCTCACGTTTAAGACTATCTTTCTTCTTGCTATCTCCTCTCTAAAGAGAATCGGTGATTTGCAGGCTCTGTCGGTTTCACCCTTGTGCCTGGAATTTTCGCCTGGCTTGGTTGCGTCCTAGACCAGGTTAAGTTCCCTAGGTCCCTACTAATGTTGTTAGACCTACAGTTCTGCAGGCCTTCTGTCCTCCTCCATTTCTGTCGTCTGACCAGGAGAAACTTAATTTACTCTGCCCTGCTAGGGCGTTAGACGCCTATATCCACAGAACTGCCCTGTGAGGAAGTCAGAACAACTATTTGCATGTTTTGGGCCACCCAAGAAGGGGTGTCCCGTGTCTAAACAGAGAATAAGCAAGTGTGTGGTCGAGGCTATCTCACTTGCCTATGAGTCGGCTGGTCAGCCTTCACCTTGGCTGTACGAGCCCACTCTATCAGGAGTATGGCGGCTTCTAAAGCCTTATTGTCAGGAGTTTCCCTCAGTGACGTTTGTGATGCGGCTGGATGGTCTTCACCGCATACTTTCATTAAGATCTATGACCTAGACTTAATTCCTTCCCCTGGGGCACAGGTGCTCTCGCCCTCTGTGCGCTAGTTCTCACATGGCGGTCACTTGGTCCTATGGCGACGTGGGTATTAGCGTTCCCACAGCTTGACGCAGCTCGAGTTCCCTTGAAAGGGAACGTCTCGGTTACGTATGTAACCTTAGTTCCCTGATAGGGAACGAGACGCTGCGTCATTCCACCATACTCCCGGCATTCCCGCTAGCGCTTCCTTCAGGCCTATCAGAAGCTATTGCGCTTGTGTTTATGGGGTGCTTTATAGTTTCCTGGTCGATGACGTCACCCGCCTATGACGTTCCATCTCTCCATTGGGCTGATTCCATACGTGCTTCAGGACGCACAACGCAGAGGCGTTCCCACAGCTTGACGCAGCGTCTCGTTCCCTATCAGGGAACTAAGGTTACATACGTAACCGAGACGTTTTCAGCATTTATACTGAGAGAGCACGGATTGATGACAATAACTTAGTAGGAGCAGAATTGTTCGATTTTAGCTCAGCTTTTGATGTACTGGATCATAAATTATTGCTGGATTAAACTGAAATGTTACAAATTTTCTTCTCATACTGTACATTGGTTTAAAAGTTAACTGTCTAATGGGACAATGTGTATTTTATAATGGAAGTTATTCAGATGTGAAAGAGTTGCAATGTGGTGTGCCTCAAGGAAGTTGTTTAAGACAAATGATCTTTCTCTTGTTTTAAGGTGTGCATGGACAGTCATGTATGCAGATGATAAAACATTATATTTACCTGCAACATCAATTAAGCAGTTGTCTACTGCTTTGGATGAGGAAATACAATTGGTCATAAAGTAGGTACATAATAATTGGTTCTAAACTTGATAAAAACCAAAAGCATTGTGTTTGCAATAATCCCCCTTGTTACTCAGATGATCCCTCTGGGTGTCGTGCCTTTTTAACCCAATGCGAGGTGGTGCTCTCTCTTCAGCCTATCTTCACCCTAACTAGACTTTGGCCGCTCCTTGTGAATGGAATAGACCCGCTCTTTCAGCTCGCTTCCTGGAAGGGTTAAATGACGAACTCAAGGACGAGATTTTTGCTCGAGAGACATTCAGGAGGGTCTCTGTCTGTATTGTGGCGGCTCTGGCCATTACGCTGCTACCTGTCCAGTAAAAGCAAGAGCTCGCCAGTAATCCGGGGAGTACTGGTGAGCGCAACCTCCATCTCCTCACTTCACAAGAACCGCACTATGTTTGACGCTGTCATGCGCTGGCGGTGCTCATCATTTCCCTGCTCTGCCCTTATTGACTCTGGTGCTGAGGGAAACTTCATTGATGAGAGCTGGGCTATTGAACATGGAATTCCCTTACAGAAACTGTCTGCTCCTCCCACTGCCTTTGCCTTAGATGGTCGTGTGCTTTCTAACATTCATCGAGCCACTGTAGCGGTGAGTCTCTCTATTTCTGGTAATCACCAGGAGACTATTTCTTTTTTTATTTTTCATTCCCCTGTAGCCCCTATTGTTTTGGGTCACCCATGGTTAGTGCAGCATAATCCCCAGATTAATTGGGTGGAGGGGTTTATTTTATCTTGGAGTTTGCCGTGTCATGTCAAGTGTCTTGACTCTGCAGTCCCTGCTGTCTCTTCTATCTCTGCTTTTCAGGAAGAGTCTATTGATCTCTTTAAGGTTCTGGAGGAATACCACGATCTACGGCTTTTTCGTGAAGAAGAAGGACGGCTCACTGCGTTCCTGCATTTATTTTCATGGGCTGAATGACATCACCATTAACAACCGGTATCCTTTACCGTTGATGTCGTCAGCCTTTGAAATCTTGCAGGGAGCGAGAATCTTCACGAAACTGGATCTCCGCAATGCATATCATTTAGTGCACATTAAGGAGGGAGACAAGTGGAAGACTGCATTTAATACCCCTCTAGGCCACTTTGAATACCCGGTTTTACCATTCGGGCTGGTAAACGCTCCCGCAGTTTTTCAGGTGCTTACAAATGACGTTTTGAGGGATATGCTAAATGTCTTTGTGTACTTAGATGATATTCTCATATTCTCGTCCTCGCTACAGGAGCACACCCAACACGTCCGACGCGTGTTACAGCGCCTTTTAGAGAATCGTCTCTTCGTCAAAGCCGAGAAATGCAAATTTCATTCTGAGTCTGTGACGTTTCTCGGTTTCGTTGTGTCTGCGGACGGGGTTAGTATGGATTCCGCTAAGGCACAGGCTGTCATTGATTGTCCCGTTCCCGATTACCGTACTGCCCTTCAGCGTTTCCTGGGGTTCGCTAATTTTTATCTGCGTTTTTTCCGTAATTTCAATCAAATTGCAGCTCCGTTAACCACTCTAACTTCTGTAAAGTCTCGTTTTTTCTGGTCCGACACTGCACAGCACTCCTTCAAACGCCTGAAGAAGTTATTCTCCTCTGCACCCATTCTTGTCACCCCTGACCCTCAGAGACATCTCAAGGATGAGATTTTTGCTCTAGAGATTCCTTCATAGTTGGACCAACTGGTGGAGCTGGCAATCCGCCTTGACAAGCGTTTTGACATTGTGGAGACAAGATCCATCCGTGCACATTTTACTCTCACCGACTTTCACCCGCCAAACGAAATTATGATGTTGGAGATCGCGAGCTTTTGGCAATTCGTTTGGCTCTCGGGGAGTGGCGTCATTGGCTAGAGGGGGCAGCCGTTCCGTTTATCGTCTGGACCGATCACAGAAAATACATTCGTTCTGCTAAGAGGTAAGAATACATTCGTTCTGCTTTTTTTTGGACGGTTTGACTTCACCATTTCTTTTAGACCAGGCACTGAGAACCTCAAACCTGACACGCTTTCTTGTCAGTTCCGTTCCGCAGGGGAGGGTTCCTCTATCGAGTCCATTCTGCCTAAGGACTGTGAGGTTGGTGCGCTCGTCTGGGGGGTCGAACGGTCTGTTGAGAGAGCGCTCGCCCACGTTACGGTTCCTCAAGGTTGTCCAGAGGGTAGATTGTTTGTTTCTAAGACTGTTCGATCCGCCGTTCTCCGCTGGGGTCACGCCTCTAAGTTTGCCACTCACCCAGGGGTAAGGGGTACCCTGGCTACTGTTTGTCAGCATTTTTGGTGGCCGTCTATGGCTCGCGACGTTCGTCAGTACTTGGCTGCCTGCTCTGGTTGTGCCCAAGCTAAGTCCGGTAATTCTCCTCCCGCGGGTCTGGTCCAGCCTCTCTCGATCCCCTCTCGCCCTTGGTCCCATATTGCCCTGGATTACGGCGGTCCTCACGGTTGTTGATCGTTTCTCGAAGTTGGTTCACTTCATTTCCCTTCCAAAGCTCCCCTCTGCTAAGGAGACTGCGCGGCTGGTCTTTGACCATGTATTCAGGATTCACGGGCTCCCGACTGATGTCGTTTCAGATAGAGGGCCTCAATTTGTCTTGCATTTTTGGAGGGAGTTCTGCCGGCAGGTTGGCGCTACTGTCAGCCTGTCGTCAGGTTTTCATCCAGCGGAAAAATGGCCAGGCCGAACGGGCCAACCAAATTCTCGACCGCTGACTTCGTTGCCTGGCAACCTGCAATCCGTCGTCTTGGAGTAAGCAACTGACATGGTCCGAATATGCCCACAATGCGTTACCATCGTCGTCTACCGGGTTATCCCCGTTTTTTTTGTTGTCTGGGCCAGAGGTGGGACCAAGTCATTGTTTTGCAAGTCACAAGTAAGTCTCGAGTCTTTGCATTCAAGTCCCAAGTCAAGTCCCAAGTCAAGACAGACAAGTCCCAAGTCAAGTCCCGAGTCAAGACAGCCAAGTCCAAGTCAAGTTGCAAGTCCTCGAGTTTAAGCTTCAAGTCTTAAACAAGTCATTAGTGATTTTTGCACAAATTAGTGTCTTAGTGTTAATTACTATAGACAAATTAAATGTATATAATTAATATCAGGAAGGCTTTTAAAATATGTTCATGACTTGTTTAATTTCATATTTATTGCGATAAAATTTTCACTAAGGGCACCCATCTATCTCAGTTCAATTTAGGGATTTTTCTTGCGTGTGACAAAAAAAGGAAAAGGCAGTGAAAAAAAATATTTTATTGGTAACCCAGTAACAAAGGCAAAATCATTTAATAGAAATAACTGCTACACATTTTGTATGTGTGTGGGAGAGAATGTGGCAATGCAGATTTAAAAATAAAAGTAACTGTTCATTGGGAAAATTAATCGTGATTTGCTACACATTTAGTTTAAAATATGGAGTCCCTGGTTAAATTATTTTGTTAACGCGACAGTAGAACATTCCTATTTCCACGGCGACGTATCAAGCGTCACGTGACACTTTTTGGGGCTACGTCCCTGTCATTTAGCCTACAAAACATAAATCCATCCATTTCTCCCGAAAGACATGAAAGTGAGTGGCTGGTGAACAAGGAGAAGACTTTATAATTACCTATAGGCTAAAATGTGCGTTTGTTGTGGAAAAAAAAAACCATGTCTCAAAATTATATTTGAAAGGATTGGTAGCCTATTTATTTCCGCTAACTTAGACATCAGTTTGTTTGCTTTTTCTCAAATTATAAATGATTCGCTTGTACTTGTGTATTTAAATGCCTGAAAAAGAAAAGAAAAAAACATTATTTGGTTGAAAACTGTCTGAACGTGTGATAAATGACAACTGACAAGCGCTGCTGAACGCACTCTATCACGCGCTCTCTGGCTCAGTGCCAAACGTGCGAAAGCAGCGCTAATCGGCGCTGTGATCATGCGTCAATGATACAGTGCTATACTACAGTGATTATTACAACTCTGATCTGTGGTTTTAGAATGTAGGTCAAGTCTTTCCAAGTCACAGGGCTCAAGTCCGAGTCAAGTCGCGAGTCATTGTTGTCTAAGTCTAAGTCGAGTCGCAAGTCATCTTTGATTATGTCAAGTCGAGTCGCACGTCATCAAATTTGGGACTCGAGTCCAAGTCAAGTCCAAGTCATGCGACTCGAGTCCACAACCCTGGTCTGGACCATCAGCCGCCTCTGTTCTCTTCTCAAGAACCTGACGCTGCTGTTCCCTCGGTCCTGTCCTTTATACTGCGCTGTCGCCACACCTGGAGGAGGGTGCGGACAGCTCTTTGCCGAGCCAAAAAACGCACCCGTCGTGCTGCCGACTCGCGAGCCCCTAGGTCCGGTTGCTTTCCACACGTAACCTGCCTCTCTCCTCATCTTCTCGGAAATTGGCACCCCATTTTATCGGACCCTTTCCCATTGTTAAGGTTCTCAGTTCAGTGGCTGTGCGCCTTCAGTTATCTCACTCTTTGCGGCGTGTCCACCCTGTTTTTCACATCTCGTACATTAAACCCATCATTCGTGCTCCTTCCACCCCCCAGCCCCCCCCCCCCCCCCCCCCCCCCCCCCCGCCCGTACCTCTGCCCTTGTCGAGAGTTCTCCCATATATAGGGTCAAGAGGCTGCTGGACTTTCGACCCCGGGGGCGGTGGCATCAGTATTTGGTCGATTGGGAGGGCTACGGTCCCGAGGAGAGGAGCTGGGTGCCGGCCAGGGACGTTCTGGACCTTTGCATTTGGGTCCTCTCTCAGTTATAGCCATTTTAGTAAAAGTGGCTCCGGTCACATCGAACATTTTGTTCCCTTTAGGAACCGTGAATTGAAATTTCGATTTTTTTGATGATTGTTGATAGTCACTCTACAGAGAATATTTCTTCAGTGGTTTGGTTCCGATCAGGCCAAAAACCTAGGATTAGCAAAAGTAGGTTTATAGAAAAATGTCTCAGGTTACGACTGTAACCCTAGTTCCCTGAGAAGGGAACGAGACGATGCGTCGATGACGCTTTGGGAACGTTACCTCTATGACTACACAGACACAACACAGCGGGGCCGGTTGAAGAAAAAATCCATTCCTTGGACGACAACGGGTGCAACCACTGTAGGTAATGTAAACTTTATTTATCCTTCCATTTGGGCATGCACGGCTTGAGATGTGCAGTAATATGTTTTTGTAGTCTTATTTGCAAAACTTCAATTATTTCACTAGCTTCTATGTCTTCAATTATATTTATATATATAATATACTCCCTCCTGCACACTGGTATTTACCTTTTTCCGGCTACAACTGAGTTACCACGGGACTTTAGCGCGAGACTACAGCTAGCAGTCTAAAACACTATTTAGGTGAATTTAAACAATGGCTAAGTTGCTAAACGCATCTTGTTCACATGTAAGGGGCCTGTTCATGTTGGACAGACATTTTAATTGCATTTTGTGTCTGTTATGAGGCACAAAGACACTCTTTATGTATATGCCCCCATAACTGCCGTTTTAGCTGAGTGGGAGCTCTGGGCATTTGCGGGAACAGCTCAGTGTTGCAAGCACTAATCCGGTTCGTTTTTTTTTTTTTCTATAGACATTACTCACAAAGGTATAACGATCAAGATTAACTTAAAAATTGCCCGGAGTTCTCCTTTAATTCTCCTGAGGAGGAGAAATAAACCCTGTTAATCTTATATATATATATATATATATATATATATATATATATATATATATATATATGTATGTATATATATATATATATATATATATATATATATATATATATATATATATATATATATATATACAGGTCCTTCAAAAAAAAAATAGCATATTGTGATAAAGTTCATTATTTTCCATAATGTAATGATAAAAATTAAACGTTCATGTATTTTAGTTTCATTGCACACCAAATGAAATATTTCAGGTCTTTTATTGTTTTAATACTGATGATTTTGGCATACAGCTCATGAAAACCCAAAATTCGTGTCTCAAAAAATTAGCATATTTCATCCGACCAATAAAAGAAGTGTTTTTAATACAAAAAAAAGTCAACGTTCAAATAATTATGTTCAGTTATGCACTCAATACTTGGTCGGGAATCCTTTTGCAGAAATGACTGCTTCAATGCGGCATGGCATGGAGGCAATCAGCCTGTGGCACTGCTGAGGTGTTATGGAGCCCCAGGATGCTTCGATAGCGGCCTTAAGCTCATCCAGAGTGTTGGGTCTTGCGTCTCTCAACTTTCTCTTCACAATATCCCACAGATTCTCTATGGGGTTCAGGTCAGGAGAGTTGGCAGGCCAATTGAGCACAGTAATACCATGGTCAGTAAACCCTTTACCAGTGGTTTTGGCACTGTGAGCAGGTGCCAGGTCGTGCTGAAAAATGAAATCAGATTGAAGCATGAAGTGCTCCAAAATCTCCTGTTAGCTAGCTGCATTGACCCTGCCCTTGATAAAACACAGTGGACCAACACTAGCAGCTGACATGGCACCCCAGACCATCACTGACTGTGGGTACTTGACACTGGACTTCAGGCATTTTGGCATTTCCTTCTCCCCAGTCTTCCTCCAGACTCTGGCACCTTGATTTCCGAATGACATGCAAAATTTGCTTTCATCCGAAAAAAGTACTTTGGGCCACTGAGTAACAGTCCAGTGCTGCTTCTCTGTAGCCCAGGTCAGGCGCTTCTGCCGCTGTTTCTGGTTCAAAAGTGACTTGACCTGGGGAATGCGGCACCTGTAGCCCATTTCCTGCACACGCCTGTGCACGGTGGCTCTGGATGTTTCTACTCCAGACTCAGTCCACTGCTTCCGCAGGTCCCCCAAGGTCTGGAATCGGTCCTTCTCCACAATCTTCCTCAGGGTCTGGTCACCTCTTCTCGTTGTGCAGCGTTTTTTGCTTTTTCCTTCCCACAGACTTCCCACTGAGGTGCCTTGATACAGCACTCTGGGAACAGCCTATTTGTTTAGAAATTTATTTCTGTGTCTTACCCTCTTGCTTGAGGGTGTCAATGATGGCCTTCTGGACAGCAGTCAGGTCGGCAGTCTTACCCATGATTGCGGTTTTGAGTAATGAAACAGGCTGGGAGTTTTTAAAAGCCTCAGGAATCTTTTGCAGGTGTTTAGAGTTAATTAGTTGATTCAAATGATTAGGTTAATAGCTCGTTTAGAGAACCTTTTCATAATATGCTAATTTTTTTTTTATAGGAATTTTGGGTTTTCATGAGCTGTATGCCAAAATCATCAGTATTAAAACAATAAAATACCTGAAATATTTCAGTTGGTGTGCAATGAATCTAAAATATATGAAAGTTACATTTTTATCATTACATTATGAAGACTTTATATATATATATATATATATATATATATATATATATATATATATATATATATATATATATATATATATATATATATATATATATATACATATATACATATATAAAACCACTTGAGAGATGTATAAACATGTATCTAATTTTCACATCTCTTTTCACATCACATCTTTCACATGATTTTCCTTCGGATGTTGTTTTGGCCTTTGTTTTCTTGTAAACTCTAATGGGTTAATGTTTTGGACTTTGTATACAAATATGTGAACCATATTTGGTCTCTATGAATTCCAAACTTCATTCCCCATTTGTTAATTTACATTACATTTTGTTAACTTTGTGACACAAGGGTAGTATAAGAATCTTGAAGATTCTTTCTCTTAAACACCCAATGAAATTACAGATTCAAATGTGCTGTCTGAACACAAAGAGTCATAAAATCTCCCTCCAAAGGGGCCACTTCGGATTGGCTCACATACCCCCAGAGGGGGGTGACATCTTCACCCCTTTTAAATGACTGATGAAGATCAGTCTCTCTCTCTTACCCTCTCTCCTCCTCCTAGCATCATGTAACGGATCCGCGATTCCCCCTCAGGGGATCTTTTCCTTTGTTTCTTTAAGTTTTTATTTTCCATTTTCGAATTCTCCTTTGTTCATTTCCGCTGACGAGTGAAATGAACTTAGCCTGAATCATCAACCGGCAACTTCACCTCAAACGGACATTCAAAATCACCGCGCTTGGCTCGCTTTGGAAGAGCGAGTGAACGTGACGCTCCCAGGATCGAGACACAAACGCCTTCTTCATATCAGCCACACAAAAGAGCTAATGTGCAAGTATTTCGTTTACTAAGCTTTCATAGGAGTAAGATTTGTTTACCCCCGTTTAGGGTGATATTGATTTCTTGTGGTCCCTCAGAGGGTTTTGTCCAGGTGAATTTTGCAAAACTGTGATCCTTACGGATCTCTCTCTCTCTCTCTCTCTCTTACTTCTCCTCTCTTCGCATCATCATGTAACTGCTCCGCGTGATCCCCCTCCGGGGATCTTTTCTTTTGTTTGTTTAAGTTTTATTTTTCCTTTCTACTTTGTTCATTTCCTCAGACGAGTAAGTGAACTTAGCCTGAATCGTTTCTTTGGTAATTTTACGTCCGAGACCTTTAAACCTTCGTTCGAAAGTGCGCGCTCCGGACCCATCCGCAGGCCATGTGACTCTTCCACGGAACACATCCACATGCCTTCGAAGCAGCCACACAACGAGCCAGTGCACGTATATACAGGTCCTTCTCAAAAAATGAGCATATTGTGAAATTAAAAAATTAAACTTTCATATATTTTAGATTCATTGCACACCAACTGAAATATTTCAGGTCTTTTATTGTTTTAATACTGATGATTTTGGCATACAGCTCATGGAAACCCAAAATTCCTATCTAAAAAAATTAGCATATCATGAAAAGGGTCTCTAAACGAGCTATTAACCTAATCATCTGAATCAACTAACTAACTCTAAACACCTGCAAAAGATTCCTGAGGCTTTTAAAAACTCCCAGCCTGTTTCATTACTCAAAACCGCAATCATGGGTAAGACTGCCGACCTGACTGCTGTCCAGAAGGCCATCATTGACACCCTCAAGCAAGAGGGTAAGACAGAAAGAAATTTCTGAACAAATAGGCTGTTCCCAGAGTGCTGTATCAAGGCACCTCAGTGGGAAGTCTGAGGGAAGGAAAAAGTGTGGCAAAAAACGCTGCTCAACGAGAAGAGGTGACCGGACCCTGAGGAAGATTGTGGAGAAGGACCGATTCCAGACCTTGGGGGACCTGCGGAAGCAGTGGACTGAGTCTGGAGTAGAAACATCCAGAGCCACCGTGCACAGGCGTGTGCAGGAAATGGGCTACAGGTGCCGCATTCCCCAGGTCAAGCCACTTTTGAACCAGAAACACCGGCAGAAGCGCCTGACCTGGGCTACAGAGAAGCAGCACTGGACTGTTGCTCAGTTTTGCATGTCATTCGGAAATCAAGGTGCCAGAGTCTGGAGGAAGACTGGGGAGAAGGAAATGCCAAAATGCCTGAAGTCCAGTGTCAAGTACCCACAGTCAGTGATGGTCTGGGGTGCCATGTCAGCTGCTGGTGTTGGTCCACTGTGTTTTATCAAGGGCAAGGTCAATGAAGCTAGCTATCAGGAGATTTTGGAGCACTTCATGCTTCCATCTGCTGAAAAGCTTTATGGAGATGAAGATTTCATTTTTCAGCACGACCTGGCACCTGCTCACAGTGCCAAAACCACTGGTAAATGGTTTACTGACCATGGTATTACTGTGCTCAGTTGGCCTGCCAACTCTCCTGACCTGAACCCCATTGAGAATCTGTGGGATATTGTGAAGAGAAAGTTGAGAGACGCAAGACCCAACACTCTGGATGAGCTTAAGGCCGCTATCGAAGCATCATGGGCCTCCATAACACCTCAGCAGTGCCACAGGCTGATTGCCTCCATGCCACGCCGCATTGAAGCAGTCATTTCTGCAAACCATCCCGACCAAGTATTGACTATTGAGTGCATAACTGAAGATAATTATTTGAAGGTTGACTTTTTTTTTGTATTAAAAACACTTCTTTTATTGGTCAGATGAAATATGCTAATTTTTTGAGACAGGAATTTTGGGTTTTCATGAGCTGTATGCCAAAATCATCAGTATTAAAACAATAAAAGACCTGAAATATTTCAGTTGGTGTGCAATGAATCTAAAATACATGAACGTTTAATTTTTATCATTACATTATGGAAAATAATTAACTTTATCACAATATGCTAATTTTTTGAGAAGGACCTGTATATATATATTCGTACTGGGCTTTAAGAGCATTAAGATGTGTTTCTCCGTGTTGTCCCTCAAAGGTTTTAAGGTCTGTAATTTGCCACTGATCCTTCCAGATTCTCTCTCTCTCTCTCATTCTCTCTCTCTCTTTATTGATGCTTTCTCTTTCATTGTCGTTGCCATTATTGTGTTTGTAAATACATTTATTGTAACGTTAGTAACTGTATACGTAGTTCCCTTTCGTTGTCACTCCGAGTTACGTCGGATGACGACGAAATGGGGTTTCGCTTAGAAAGCCTATCAACTTCGAGTATTACAAAACGAGCCAATGGCAAAGAAATGCCATGGGTCTGCGGAATTTGCATGACGTAACTCCACCCCACCTCGTGGGTATAAAAGGAGGAAGTCCGCAACAGCAGTTTATGTTTTCGCTTCGGAGCCAAGTTTATTCTTCTCTCCACAAGCCATCTCTGAATTGTCAGCTTCACAAACGAGTGCCTCGAGTGTTGGGTGTGACGGCGATCTACGGCGAGAGCGTGCTTCCTGCTGATCTGCTGCAGTGATTTGCCAGTCGGCGCGTTTCTCCCCGGGCGCTTCAACACTTGAGTTTTCTCACTAAAAGAGCTTACACGCGGCACGTCTTTTTAAAGATGCCTCGCCCGTGTACTTCTGGTTGCGGCAGATTGGTATCGGACTCTGATGGGCACGAGCGCTGCTTGGTATGTTTGGGCATTGATCATGCTAGAGCAGCGCTCGTGGATGACTCATGTTTTCTCTGTGGGAACATGACCATCGCGTCATTACGGTCGAGACTCAGTGAACTCGCAAGAGTGAGAGTCCCCTCATCCACCCCCCGCCCTGCGGCTGGTGGCCAGGGTGACCTGAGGGTGACGGTCTGGAACAAGGCGCCGACTATGTGTCCGCGACCCCAGCCCCCCTCTTCAATGACGGTGCCCGCTAGCGAACTGCCGATCCCCGCGGGTCTACCCTCTGGTGGCCCGCGTGTTTCGGTTGAAGCTACAGAGGATGATGCCATGTCTGTTGCTGCATCACTAGGTGGGTTTGATTCTTCTGGAAGTGAGGACTCGTCACAGCTGCCACCTTCCGGTGTGCATACGGCTGTGCTCGAGTCTGATCCGGAGATGACGGCCATGCTTTCCCGGGCAGCCGCGAGCATCGGGCTTGAGTGGAGGCCTCCACCCTGTCCTGAGCGCTCGCGGCTGGACGATTGGTTTTTGGGTAAGGCCGCCGACCCTCGTCCTCGGCAAACCCCAATACCTTTCTTCCCGGATGTGCATGATGAGATCTCGAAGTCCTGGAAGACCCCGTTGTCTTCCCGTGACCGCTCGGTGACCTCATCCGCCTTTCCTCCCCTCGATGATGCAGCCGCCCGTGGGTACACTGGGCTCCCCCCGGTTGAACGCTCTGTTGCCATGCAACTATGTCCTCAGAGTGCTTCTTCTCGTGGCGAGCCTAAGCACCCATCCAAAGCCTGTAGATTTTCGTCGACCTTGGTGGCGAAGTCTTACAGAGCGGCGGGACAGGCGGCTGCGTCACTGCATGCTATGGCCACTCTGCAGGTCTACCAGGCCCAGATGCTCAGAGACATGCACGAGGGTAGGACAGACCCAGGGCTCTTCAATGAGCTGCGCGCCGCGACCGACCTTGCTCTCCGGGCGACGAAGGTTACCGCGCGCTCCCTGGGTCTGGTGATGTCCACAGCCGTGGTCCAGGAGAGACATCTCTGGCTGAACCTGGCCGACATGCGGGACGCGGAGCGGACCCGTCTGCTTAACGCCCCCTTGTCCCAGGCCGGCCTCTTCGGCGGTGCGGTTGAAGATTTTGCCCAACAGTTTTCAACCGCCCAGAAACAGACCGAGGCCATCAAACACATTCTGCCCCGCCGGCCAGCTGCTGCCTCCACCCAGCCGACCGGGCAGACGCCTCGTCCTGTTTCCCGCCGAGGGCGCCCTCCTGCGGCTCCCCCCCCTCCCGCCCGGCCCACGCAGCAGCCTCCACCCCGGGCCGGTCGCGGAGGAAGCCGTAAGAAGGCGCCACAGCCCTCTCCCGCCCCGCCCCCCGCTAAACACCGGGCCAAGCGGCGCTCCTGAGACGGGCTGCTCAGGGAAGATGGTCGTTTTTCAGGAGATGGTAGCAGGACCACTCCTTCCCCCGGTGGAGGGCCGGGGGAGAATCTTTTGTTCTCCGCTCCCCGCTGCTCACCCACGGGTGGGCAGCACCCTAAAGTGGTTAAAGACAGAAACGATCCTCTCTTCCCTGAGCTCACAGAGTTCTCGGGCGACACAGAGCGCCGCCCACAAGCCGTGCTCTCCTCGCCCCCCTCTGTCCCAGAGGCGGTTGACAGGGCGTGCCGTCCACGGACCGCGCCCCCCCTGTCCCCCTCTGTCGCCAGACCCCTGGCAGAGCAGGCCCCCGCGGGACGACCAGTCTGGTCCTCCCCTGGCCCCCTCTGTCAGGGCGCGGTTGTTAACTGTGCCCCCACACCGGGCCGCTATGCCGTCCACGTCTGGGCCAGTTACTCCGCTTCGCTGCCCCTCCGGGGGGACGCCTGTCGCCCGCTTGATCCCGCTGGTTCAGTTCCTGGGAGCCTGGTTAGAGCTTCCCCGTCTGTCCCGCTGGATCGCGCGCACCATCAGGCTCGGCTATGCGATTCAGTTCGCACGGTCTCCTCCCCGCTTCAGGGGAGTCCGCTCCACTTTGGTCGGTGGCAATGCCCCCATCATGAGAGCAGAGATTGCCACCCTGCTGGCGAAGGGTGCAATCGAGACTGTCCCTCCAGCCGAGATGAGGTCCGGGTTCTACAGCCCCTACTTCATTGTCCCCAAGAAAACCGGTGGGTTACGGCCAATCCTGGACTTGCGCGTGCTGAACCGCTCCCTTCACAGGCTGCCGTTCAAGATGCTCTCCGCCAAACGCGTTCTCGAATGCGTGCGGCCCCAGGATTGGTTTGCAGCGATCGACCTGAAGGACGCCTACTTTCATGTCTCCATTCTTCCTCGACACAGACCGTTCCTACGGTTTGCTTTCGAGGGGCAGGCATACCAGTACGCGGTTCTCCCTTTCGGGCTAGCCCTGTCTCCTCGCACCTTCACGAAGGTTGTCGAGGCTGCCCTTGTTCCCCTTCGGGAACACGGGGTTCGCATCCTGAGTTATATCGACGACTGGCTGATCCTAGCTCACTCTCGAGACCAGGTTTGCGAACACAGGGACCTAGTGCTCCGGCACCTAGCTCGTCTGGGCCTTCGGGTCAACTGGGAGAAGAGCAAACTTTGCCCCGTGCAGAGGATCTCTTTTCTCGGTATGGACATCGACTCGGTCGCCATGTCCGCGCAGCTTACGAACGAGCGCGCGCAGTCACTGCTGACTTGCCTGAGACATCTCAGGAGCAAGAGTGCGGTTCCACTGAAACATTTTCAGAGGCTCCTGGGGCATATGGCATCTGCAGCCGCGGTCACGCCGCTCGGATTGCTTCATATGAGACCGCTTCAGCTTTGGCTTCGCGACCGAGTCCCGAGGTGGGCATGGCATCAAGGCACGCTCCGGGTACCAGTTACTCCGACCTGCCGTCAGTTCCTCACCCCGTGGTCGAACCTCAGTTTTCTCAGGGCGGGTGTCCCCCTGGAACGAGTTTCCCGGCATGTTGTGGTCTCCACGGATGCCTCCACCACGGGCTGGGGCACCATGTGCAATGGACATGCTGCTGCGGGCTCCTGGACAGGACCCCAGCGGCTATGGCATGTCAATTGCCTCGAGTTGTTGGCAGTACGCCTTGCCCTGCACCGCTTCCGGGCGTTGCTCAGGGGTCAACACGTACTAGTCCGCTCAGACAATACCGCTACTGTAGCGTACATCAACCATCAAGGTGGTCTACGCTCCCGCCGTATGTCACAACTCGCCCGCCACCTCCTTCTATGGAGTCAGAAGCATCTGAGGTCGCTTCGAGCCATCTTCATTCCCGGAGCCCTGAACTGTGCAGCCGACGAGCTCTCACGGCTTCAGCCCCTCCCTGGAGAATGGCGACTCCATCCCCAGTCGGTTCAGCTGATTTGGGACCAGTTCGGGGACGCACAGATAGATCTGTTTGCCTCTCACGACTCGACCCATTGCGCCCTGTATTTTTCCCTGACCGAGGGCACGCTCGGCACGGATGCACTGGCGCACAGCTGGCCGCCGGGCCGCAAATATGCGTTTCCCCCAGTGAGCCTTCTTGCGCAGACCTTGCGCAAGGTCAGGGAGGACGAGGAGCAGGTCATTTTGGTCGCGCCGTATTGGCCCGGCCGGACCTGGTTCCCCGAACTTGCACTCCTCGCGACAGCACCTCCCTGGCCCATTCCTCTGAGGAAGGACCTTCTTTCTCAGGGACGGGGCACCCTCTGGCACCCTCGCCCCGATCTCTGGAGCCTCCACGTGTGGCTCCTGGACGGCTCGAGGTAGGTTTGAGTACCCTTCCACCAGCGGTGGCGGCTACCATCACTTCCGCTAGAGCGTCGTCCACGAGACACGTCTACGCGTTGAAGTGGAACCTCTTCGTCGACTGGTGCTCTTCTCACCGAGAAGACCCCCGGAGATGCTCGATCAGCGTTGTGCTTTCCTTCCTTCAGCAAGGGTTGGAGCGAAGGCTGTCTCCCTCCACCCTTAAGGTCTATGTTGCCGCCATTGCCGCACACCATGACCTAGTCGAAGGTAAGTCGGTAGGGAAGCACGACCTGGTCATCAGGTTCCTGAGAGGAGCGAGGAGACTAAATCCTCCTCGTCCTCCTCTCGTTCCCTCTTGGGACCTCTCAGTGGTTCTAACTGCCCTGAAGAGTGCTCCCTTTGAGCCCCTGCAATCAGTTGAGCTTAAGTTCCTGTCAATGAAGACAGCGCTCCTGGTTGCACTGGCCTCCATCAAGAGGGTAGGGGACCTGCACGCATTCTCCGTCGACGAAGCGTGCCTGGAATTCGGTCCGGCTTTCTCTCACGTGATCCTGAGACCCCGGCCCGGATATGTGCCCAAGGTTCCTACCACTCCCTTTCGGGACCAGGTGGTGAACCTGCAAGCGCTGCCCCCGGAGGAGGCAGACCCAGCCTTGGCACTGCTCTGTCCAGTACGCGCTCTTCGCGCCTATGTAGACAGGACGCAGTGTTTCAGGACCTCAGACCAGCTCTTTGTCTGTTATGGTGGGAAGCTGAAGGGAAAGGCTCTCTCCAAGCAAAGGTTGTCTCACTGGATAGTGGACGCCATTGCCTTGGCTTACCAGCAGCAAGGTCGACCGTGCCCCCTTGGTGTGACGGCTCACTCCACCCGGAGTGTGGCATCCTCTTGGGCTCTAGCGCATGGCGCCTCGCTAACAGACATCTGCAGAGCTGCAGGCTGGGCGACACCTAACACATTCGCCAGATTCTATAATCTCCGAGTGGAGCCAGTGTCCTCTCATGTACTCGCTTCAACTAGCTAGTACCGGACCCGCTCAGGTGTCTTCGCTTGCTCGCCATTCCACTCCACGGACTGGATACGTGCGATATTCTCCTCAGGTGAGCTTCCCGAAAGCCCTGAGTTCCTCCAGCACTCCTGACGTCGGCGCCAGTGTCTATTGCCTGCGCGTCGGCTAGGTGCCTCCCGTGTGCATGGTCCCTCCCCTGAGCGACCCCCACATGTGTATTTCCACTGTAAGCCTCTCTGAGCATGTGTCTTTCCCTTGGCAAGCCACCTTGCCACCCCTGGGGTTGAAATATTCCACCTGCGGCTGGACACCCCAGTGTTCTCCATATGTTTCCTTCGGGTCATATGTGTATTCTCTAAGTCCCCCCCCTCCGGGTTGGCATTAATTGCATACTTCCCCTAGCTTGGGATATGCTTCCCAGTGTACCTTGGTATTCCTGTGTTAAATGGAGTCCTTCGTCCAGTCTATGACAGGGATCTTGATTTACGCAGGGCACTGGAAGACAGCTGAGAAGGTGGCGTGATTAGACTAGTAACCCCATTTCGTCGTCATCCGACGTAACTCGGAGTGACAACGAAAGGGAACGTCTCGGTTACGTATGTAACCCTCGTTCCCTGAGTAGGGAACGGAGACGTTACGTCTGCCTGCCACTTTCCGCTGTACCGCGGGGATCGCCTGAGCTCAGTCTTGGCTCCTCAGCGAAGAAACATAAACTGCTGTTGCGGACTTCCTCCTTTTATACCCACGAGGTGGGGTGGAGTTACGTCATGCAAATTCCGCAGACCCATGGCATTTCTTTGCCATTGGCTCGTTTTGTAATACTCGAAGTTGATAGGCTTTCTAAGCGAAACCCCATTTCGTCGTCATCCGACGTAACGTCTCCGTTCCCTACTCAGGGAACGAGGGTTACATACGTAACCGAGACGTTTTCCTTTATTAAATGCATTATATTAATTTATTGATTCTGTCTTTTCGCTCATACAAGTCCCTTTAATGTTATGACAAAGCTACGTGCTTTACAACATTTACTGATACTTAAACAGTATCGTTATAGACCAGGAAGGTTGTACCTTGTGGCCAGAGGGATAACTTCTCTTGAAAGTCTATATGTAGGATAATTTTGGTGAGGTTTGATTAGATCGAATGATCAGGTTTGCTGGACAAACAGATTATTCGATTATAAATTAATCCCCTTAAAGATTATCCTGACGATCGATCTATGATAGACATAATTGATATATTAAATATTTAATTATAATCTGTTGTGAGTATTAATTGAGTATTAATATAGTTCTAGAGCCACACCAGACTAGTCTCAGGGTTCTTAAAGATTTGCAGGAGATTGTAGAAAATAACTTATCTCGAGCAAAGGAGAAGCAGAAACGTTTTTATGATGCTGGTCGTAGGAATGTGACTTACTCCAGGAGAGATAGGGTTTGGATGAAGGCCCATCCCCTCTCCAAGGCTTCTAACCAATTTGCAGCCAAGTTTGCAGCCAAATGGATTGGGCCTTATCGAATTGTAGAAAAGTTAGGTCCAGTAAATTTTCGGGTTGTGCGTGAGGACAATGGAGAGGACTTGCGTACTGTCCATGTGTGTAATTTGAAGCCTGCCTTTCCTGCCGCAGACGAGTTTGATCTTAAGGAAAGGGAGGAAGCCTTGAAAATTTTTACTGAAGAGTCAGATGATGAGGAGTTTCTAGGGTTTTAATATGGACATAATGATGTCCTAGATTAATTAGCACTCCGTTTTGTAATGATTTACAAATGACGGAAAGCTAAATGTTGAATGCAGGTACTTATGTTTTATGCCGTCATTGTTGCAGGGTTCCACGTATTGAGATTTCCCTGTTGATGAGCATATGGTATGTTCCAGAATATTAGGGAATCTTTCTCCATGGGGGGAAGAATGTGACAGTCGTCAATGGTTTTCTTATTACATACTGGAGATGGCGTTGTTACGCATATATCCGGGGAACCAGGTGGGAAGTTATTTTAAGGAAGTGTGATTGCGCATCTTTCTCTCTCTCTCTCTCGCTCTTCCGCCTTTGTTGTCAGGCGTGGGTTATTCGCGGTCATGGTCACGTTAGCAGACGGCTTGTGAGTATGGTTGTTGTAGGCCGTGCTGCATTGATGTATTAATGCTGCGGACTTTTTCTGTTTTGCGATTCATATTTTGAGGAATGTTTCCCTCATTGAATTTCGTAAAGCATTGGAAAGTTGGTTCGAGAGCGAGTTTTGCGTGTAAATGGAGCGTGTGATTTGCGTGTGATTGGAGTGGTTGAGAGAGAGCGTTTTCCAATCCAGTTATATTGTGTTTAGATGTGGATTCAGGGAATTATAGGTAGTATGTTTTAAAGAGGTTTTGGTGGTAGGAACGATTTTTCTTTTGGGGTTTATTTTTGGCGCTCGAGTTGCCGAATTACTTTGTAAATATTGTGTGTGATGTAATGAATTGTATTTCAGCCCCAGTAGTCAATGAGTGATATGGTAAGCAAACGTTTTTTTTGTTTTTTTTTGTTTGTTTTTCACTTATGTGGCTGCTTTATTGTATTTTGATTTCTTTCTGCATAAGATTTATTGCATTGCATTTAATTAGCTGAATTATTTATTTTCATTTATCTGTCATTCATTTATTACTGTAAGGTAATTAAAAGGTAAATGTTCCTGGGACTGAAATTAATAGAACATGTTCATTAAATCTGTTTTCCATTCTAGTTATTATTTTTGGAATGGAATGTATTGATGTGCTGAATGAAAATACAATATGATTAGAATTGAACTTGACTAGTAAATATTAAATTGACTTTACTTCTGGTTCCTTGTTCTGTTGTTTCTTAATTGATAATATCATTTCTGTGTAGTATTTATGAGTGATTAATTAAATAATTGTGGTGGTTTTTACCCCTGGCGCCCGAACTTAATCTCGTAAGGCCTAATACCGTCACACAATTGAGCTGATAATAACCTGTCTGTAAAATAGTCTACATATGCAATTAATTATAATCCCTTTTGGTTAATGGTCTAGGTACACATATGAATACAGATGCAGGGAAAATATTATCCCTTTTTGGGAGATTTAACATGTATGATTATCTGGGTCAACCCGTATGAATAATTATTAATTGATAAATTACTAATTTTTGAATACATATCCCCAAAGCCTGACACAGGTTCCTTACACCCGGTGCACTCAAGGCAGGTTGGGACCGAAAGGGCCTGAAGGTCTCGACTCTTAGAGGGACGAAATAGCTAGCAGAAAATAGTCTTAAAAGAAAGAACTTCTCTGAGACCAAATCTAAGGCCTCAAAGGGAGCCCCAGATAGGTCTTCTAGAACTATTGCAAGGTCCCAAGCCGGCACCCTAGTGCAAGTTGCAGGCCTCAGCCTCAAAGTGCTAGAAGGAAATGAGTGATCAGGGGGTCTCGACCCAAAAATGTACCACCCACCAGGGCGTGGAAAGACGCAATGGCCGCCACGTATACCTTAAGCGTGGAAGGAAATAGACCTGATACAAAGCGTTCTTGCAGAAACTCAAATACTGTGTTTACTGAACAGTTAACCGGATTCCACTGACACTGGTAACACCAAGAAGTGAAAAACTCTCGAAATAGTGAATATAGTTTCCTCGTAGCGGGAGCTCTGGAGCTTAGAATGGTCTCAACAACCTCGGTTGAGAGACCACTCTCTATGAGTTGGGCCCCCTCAGAGGCCAAACCCACAGTTTCCAAATCCCCTGCCGGGGGTGCAATATTGCATCCCCTGCCTGAGACGGAAGGTCTCTCCTGATCGGGACCTCCAAGGGAGGGCCGTCGAGGAGAAGAATTAGGTCCACAAACCAAATTCGGCTTGGCCAGGGTGGTGCTACTAGCAATAGGCTTATACCATCCTGGCGTATTCACTCCAGAACTCCTGGGAGCAGAGCAACAGGGGGAAATGTTACAGACGTAGCCTCGGCCACGTCTGCACCATAGCATCCAGCCCCGAGGGGGCTGGTTGAGTGAGAGAGAACCAGAGTGGACAGTGCATCGTATGCTGAGACGTGAACAGGTCCACTTCTGCCTTGCCGTAAAAGTCGCATATTTGCTCCACCGCCTCAGGGTGGAGTCCCCTGGCCTCAGCCCCTGCCTCGACAGGGTGTCTGCTCCAATATTCTGGCCCCCTGGAATATACACTGCCCTCAGATAGCCTATTTTCTTGAGGGACCAAAATAAGAGGCCACCAACGTGTTGTCTGTGAGACAAGAACCAGAGTTTCCTTCATATAACCAATAACGTATGGAGTGGGTTTCCCCTCGGGGAGAACCTTCTGGTCCTGAGCCACCACTGTAAAGGTCTCACGTACAGCAGGTCAAAGGGAATCACATTGGACGCTGCTGCCCTGAGGCCTAACAGTCACTGTTCCAGAGCAACACATGATGGCCCCTCAGGTCTGGGAGGAGATGTCTCAACGCATTGACGACGACCATCATCTCTAGGCAAATCATGTGCCAAGAGAGATGATGACTCCTCCACAAGCCCTGAGCTGAGCGGCCTTCCAATACCGCTCCCCAGCTGGTGAGGGAAGCATCTGTCAAGATAGCAACTCGATGGCAAAGAGCTCCCAACACCGGAACCTGGGACAAGAACCAGTGTTTCGTCCATATAACCAAGGCGCGGGGATACTGCCGCGTGATCTTGATTATACAGAATGGGTTTCCCCCCGGGGAGAACCCTCTGGTCCTGAGCCACCACTGCAAAGGTCTCACGTACAGCAGGCCAAAGGGTATCACAATGGACGCTGCTGCCCTGAGGCCTAACAGTCTCTCGAACTGTTTGACAGTGTGTGCCTGGCCTAGCTTTAGCTCTTTTGTGGCAGTAAGGATAGCAGCTACATGAGCGGGCGACAGAACAGCTCGCACCGTGACTGAGTCCCAGACCACTCCAAATAAAGTGGTCCTCTGTACTGGAGAAGCACACTCTTGAGCTTCAACCCCAACCTTCGCATATAAGCGAGGACGACATCTCGATGCCGAACCGCTAACTGTTCTGATTCCGCTAGAATCAGCCAATCGTCTATGCAATTCAGAATGCGTATGCACTGCAGCCTGGCGAGGCCAGAGCTGCATCTACGCGCTTCGTGAATGTGCGGGGTGATAGAGCTAGAGCGAAAGGAAGTGCCTGATACGGGTGTTCTTTGCCCCTGAAAGAAACCCTCAGGAACCTCCTGTGCTGAGGGAGGATTGAGATATGGAGTATGGAGTATGCGTCTTTCAGATCTATCGTGACAAACCAGTCCTCGGATCTGATTTGAGTCACGATCTGTTTGAGTGTCAGCATCTTGGACTTGAGTTCCAGCACCGAACACTTCAACAGACGAAGATCTAGTATGTGATGCAGTTCTCCATCCTTTTTTGGAACAATGAGATAACGACTGTAAAGACCGACGCAATGTCGGATGAGTACACCTGCTCTATAGCTTTGTTTGCTAACATGGCCTTTACCTCTTGCTCCATTACCAGAGCCTGCTCGGGATGCACTAACGTGAGCAACACCCCGTTGTAACCTGGAGGACGAGAACCAAATCTGCCTCTTACTACTAACTGCAGGACCCATAGAGATATATTCGGCAGTAGCTTCCACGCTGCCAGAAAATCTACCAAGGGAACCAGCCCCTCGAGGCTGGCCTCTGGTGTAATTGAGACAGTCAGATTAGCGGGCCTGAAGCATACTGGCAGGAACCACCCGAACTGACTGTTTTCGAACCCCCCTCAGAGGGCGCGAGTCCGACGCAATGTCGAGTTGACGCTGCGCCGGAAGCTCGCTGGAGACCGCTGCACCCCAAAGCACCAAGGGTGGCGGGGTTGGCAGAACGGTCCCCTGAGGGCACCGAGATGGAAAGGGCACCGTATAATGAGGTTTACACCGTTCCACCCCGGTTGGGGCTGCCCTCACCGGTCTGACGCCGGTGGCTCCAAGACCTTTTCTTTTGAGCCGAAGCCTTCTCAGCGTGAAGAACGGTCCTCGGATCCGGCTTCTGCTTTGAAGGCTTTGGCTGCTGTGTTGCGTATGAGAAACAAGACGGCTGGAGCTGCTCACGCCCAGCAGCCCCGGGGGTTGGACATAGCGAGAGAGAGATTCTCTTGTATCTTTATCCATGATTTCCATCAAATTGAGCCAGAGGTGTCTCGCAGTGACCACAAGGGCTGCCATAGACCGCCCAAATGTTCAGGCGGTCTCCTTAGTATCCCTGAGAGATAAATCTGTGGCCCGACGAAGTTCTCAAACCCCATCGGGCCAAACTCCCTCACTTCTGTCCAAATACCCCAGCAGGTCAGACTGATATGCTTGTAGCACTGCTATAGTGTGCAAGCAGCCTCCTGCTAGACCCACTGCCGTAAATGCTTTTCCCACTAGATTAAAAATATATATATATATTTTTAATGGTTTAGTGAGAGAAGCCGACGCCTTCAGGGACGATACTAAACCGGGAGACAGATAGCTAGCAAGCGTCTGTTCAACCCGGGGTATTGCCCCATAGCCATACTCTCTTAACCCCCTAATATCTGAATATACATGAAATTGGGGGCTAAAAGACAAGAAGAGTAAGGCTTTTTCCATGATCTAGACAGCTCGCATCGGGAAAAAATGGAAGGCCCCGTGATAGAGGTGAAAAAATCGAGGGAAGGTTTTAGGACGAGCTCCCCCTTATTTCTGCTGGCCATTAAATATTTAATTTATCTACAGCCTTGGTAAGCACCTCCACCAGCTTTATTTTATTTTTATATATATACATTTATTATATATAAACTATTATATATGTGTATATATATATTTCTCATACGCTGGGGAAAGAGATGGAAAATCCACTTCCCCGATGATTGTGTTTTGTTACTTTCAATGCCCAGCACATCTACCTCCTCGGAGGCAGAGCACTGAAGCATTGACCTCTCTCCCCGGGCAGAAGAGACCGCAGCGCGGGCTTCCGAGACCGAAGAGAGAGCAATAGATCCCTCGTGGAAAGGGAGGAGATAAGATCCGCGGACCCGTCTCCAACCCCGTAAAGAGATCCTATTTGCGATCCACAGGAATGCATTCTCCGCGCTGCCTCGGCAGACGCGGGTCCTGCATCCTGAGAATTGCGAGCCTGGCCACTTCCCTCGAAAAGTGACAGGCGGGAGCGAAGCAAAAGCTTCTCACAATGTTGGCAATCACCCAAGGCTGATACCGCATGCTCCACTCCCAACACATCACACAAAGCTTGTGTGTGTCCCTACTCGTTAAATAACGCGATCAGGGAGAACACAGAGTTTGTGCAATTGTTTCCATAGTGTGTATATATATATATGTATATATCAGACAGACAACAATAAATATTCACAGACAGTTTTGACACAGAGCGCTTTGCTGAGGCACAAAAGCTAACGCGAGTAACGCACCGGATGTGCTTATCTCCTTTCCTGGTCATGACGTCACCCGCCCGTGGCGTTCATTCATTCATTCCATTGGACTAGTTGACATACGTTCTTCAGAGGTAATCACGCGAAGGCGTTCCCAAAGCGTCATCGACGCATCGCGAGTTCCCTGGAAAGGGAACCCCAAATCCGAGGCATGCATTTTGTCAGCCTTGAGCCAAGGATGCCAATGATATAAGACACTTGAGTCTATGCCTAACGGTTTAGGAGTTATGAGCCATTTCGTACTTTTGACCTCTGTAGCGCCCCCGTCAGGCCGATCGGGGCGGGCCTTGGTGACGTTGTAGGCGGTGTGAGTACTACCACCCCTCAAAGCCCGATCTCTGTAAAAGTTTGCATGCTTCTTTAAAATAATATGGCACACATGCTCAGCTAATTTGATGAAGTTCTGCGCAGAGCAGACCATTTTTCAGTCATTTAAATGTAATTTTGCATAAGATAATATGGAGCACTTTTCACATTTATAACAGTTAAAGCGCCACCAATGGCCTGACGTCCACAAAAGTTTCCAAGCTTCTT
Source organism: Gila orcuttii (assembly GCA_026230005.1). NCBI lineage: Eukaryota > Metazoa > Chordata > Actinopteri > Cypriniformes > Leuciscidae > Gila > Gila orcuttii. The sequence continues at coordinate 2,929,292 of JAPDVR010000024.1, forward strand.
TAGGATCACGTGACGCATGCGCACAACTAATTTTGTGATGCTTTATGCAAATCAGGCAGGAAGAGGGCCGCTTTCAGCCATTGCATGGGATTTGCCATCATTTTGACACCTTTGTAACAGTTATAACGCCACCAAGTGGCCAGTCGCCGTGTACTTTTTCAAGTGACCACAGAATGAGCTCTTACATAAGTGTGCTGAGTTTGGTGAAAATATCTCTATTCCATTCACAAGTTATAGCCAATTTAGTAAAAGGGGCTCCTCCCACTTGGAACGTTTTGGCGGCCCTTAGGGACCGTGAATCGAAATTTCCACTTTTTTTGATAATTATTGACAATTAGACTCCAGAGAATCTTGCTGCACTGGTTCCGGTCGGGCCAAAAACCTAAGACTAGTTCGCAAAAGTAGGTTTATGGAAAACCCCCAAATACCCGAAAAATTTCCCAGGGTGGTGAGCAAATCCAATGCATGAACCAATGCATGTAGGTGGTGTGAGTACTACCAGCCCTCAAAGTTTCAAGTCTCTACGACTTATGGTTCTGTCTGCCCGATCAGTTTTAGATGGAGAATGCTGCATCATGGGAAAATTAACAATAACAATCGCCTGTAATGATAATTCTCTAAATGTTTTGTTGAGTAAAATTTGCTTTAAAGACAGAAGAGGTCATGCGATCCATAAAAGAACTGTACAAATGAAGCAAGGTGAACACAACGCAGGAAAGAAATATGAAGTAGAAGGAGAAATTAAAAATAATAATTATTGTTATTTTTTCTAAAAAATAATAAATCTAAAAACTAATCGTGGTGTTGATATATTTTTTTGACTGCTGACTCTATAGAACTGTGGCATGGAAAACGTCTCAGGTTACGACTGTAACCTATGTTGCCTGAGAACAGGGAATGAGACACTGTGTCAGAACGCTATGGGGAACGCCTCCGTGTGAACCGGTGTCTGGGCTAGGTTTTGTCTTTGCAATGCTAAGCATCCAACTCGTTGGGGATCCGCCTTCAAGGGGGCCTGTCAAAGTCCTAACTACTTGATAGAAGGACGGTTAGCAGAGCTAGCCACAGAAGTCAGGTGCTCTCATAGACATCTCTGTGGGCCTGGTTCAACTTATTTCACATTGCCAACCGGCAGTGTATTCAGCAAAAAGTGATATCAACCCTTTAAAGCAAGGGGAGTACAATCTTACGCTACCGGATTATCGAGAAGACCTACTGTAAGGCCTACAGCTTTGACTTTCACAGACTTCAGCCCGGGCAGTGCTTTTCAACAGAGTCTATAGTATTACTCGCCTTACTTGTGGAGGCATCCGATAGTGAGGACTGCAGATAGTGGCAGTAATCACTCACAGACCGGATCATAGAGACGGGCATCCTGGAGAGTAGAACTCAGCATAGCGCTTTCAAACCCTTGAAAACGAGGGGAATAACTCTACCCAATCCTGGATCTACACAGTGTTTCAGAGCCCTGTGGAGTCTGGGCACTCTGAAAAAGACCCTAATAAGTGGAGTGCCTCCAGCTCTAAGATTTACATTGCCAACAGGCAGTGTACTCAGCAGAAGTGCTATCGACCCTTTAAAGCAAGGGGAGTACAATCTTATGCTACCAAACTACAGAGGAGGCCTACTGTAAGGCCTACAGCTTAGAATGTCACGTGCGTCAGCCCAGGCAGTGCTTTGGCTCTGAGGGAGCATACTCAACCATCCCAAGTGGGAGGGAGTAACTAATCTGTCTCTACCTCAGCCTGGGTGGTAAAGGGTGATATCATACGAGCTATGGGTAGCAAAGTACTCTAAATAAAGACCCTAACAAGGGGAGTACTATCAGCATAACCCTGAGGAATGTATCAGGGTCGAGGCCTATTATCTTGTATTTTTTTTCCATCTGGGTCACTGCACCTTACATTAGGTGCAGTGACCCAGATGGAAGCATGTTCCGTCCGTCTAGCATGTTCACATAGAAAAACAATGGAAAAGTACTGCAGTGGAATGGAAAAAGTGTACTGTGTATGAATGAATATTCTCTATATTTACCCTTTACCAAAAAGTAGCCTATAGTACCGTTCCCCAACGCCAAATGAATAAAGTGCAACATTAACATTAAACACATCCTTACAACAACAGCAACTTTTTGAACACAGTACTTTTTAACCATGGTACTTATTATTAGACTTAAAACTATCAGACTTAGAAAATAAACTCCTGCCTTTATCCTCAAGTCTCTAGGGAGAAGGGTTGATCAAACAAATAAAGTCCCAAGAGCTCAAGAGAATGAACTAATATAAATTTGTCTGATGGCTGGTAAAATGAGATGCATGAGCCAAATTGAAGAAGGTAGAGTATAAACCTTGAGTTTCTACTCTTTATTTTTAACCCTTTTAACAATAACTTCTTTCATTAATTCAATAATGTTATATCAAAGAACATCCAAATATTGTATTGGTATTCATTAATGCGCTGTGACTGAAATTAAATCATTATTTGAATATTCTCTTTCACTGTGTGCATATCTATAGCAGTTCTTCATTACAGGTGACACAAAAAGCCAGACAACAGCTGTCATGAGCTCCATGCAGTCAAACTCCTCTGCAAATGTGACCTTTGTTCGTCCTGCAACATTTTTCATCAATGTTTTTTTTAATATCCCACATGCCAAGTACTACTATGTGTTCTTGTCTTTGGTGTATGTTGTGACTGTTTTAGGGAATTCATTTATCATGTGTATCATTTATTTGGGCCGCAGACTTCACACAGCCAAATACATTGCTGTTTTTCATCTGGCCATTTCTGATCTGTGTGGAAGCTCAGCTTTGATTCCAAAAGTTATTGACACATTTTTATTTGAGCACCAGGACATTTCATACGAAGCGTGTTTGGCTTATATGTTTTTTTGTGTATCATTTCATGAATCCGCAATCTTTGACACTACTTTACTTGACTTATGATAGACTGGTTGCTATTTGTTTTCCTCTACGGTATCATGCTATTGTAACTAAAACAGCCATGTTTATGATCATAGGTGTTATGTGGATTTTTTCTGTGACATTTTTTTCTGCATTTGTAAGTTCTATGAACAGACTTTCTTTTTGTGGATCTAATGTGCTTGATAGTTATTTTTATGACTTTGGCCCTATCTATAGATTAGCCTGTAATGATAATTCTCCACATTTTTTGTTGAGTAAAATTGGCTATAGTCTCTTGATTTTTACACCACTGATTTTGATCTTCATCTCATATTTAAGCATTGCTATAGTTTTGCTTAAGATTCCCCAAGACGTTGACCGGATAAAATCCATAAAAACCTGCACTTCACATCTCATGTTGGTGGCGATTTTTTATATCCCAATTTTAAGCAATGATATTGCAACTATAATTACACCTTTGCATCCAGATGCCCGGATAATTAACAATTTTCTTACTCAGACAATATCACCTATGCTGAATCCCATTATATACACTCTAAAGACAGAAGAGGTCATGCAATCCATAAAAGAACTGTACAAACGAAGCAAGGTGAACACAACTCAGGAAAAAAATATGAAATGAAAAGGAGGAGATATTAAAAATAATAATTATAGGTTAATCTCACTGCTTGTGAACTGTGATCATTCAACAAAAATGGATTTTGTTTGTAGTAATAGAAATTGTGTTGAAAACAGGCCAAATATATTCAAAACCAAGTACAGATGCTTTGTTATTTCCTTTAAAAAAACAGTAGTTTGCATTTAATGATGTCAGGTTAACAGTAAGTTAAAAGAAAATAACCCATTACATTTGCTTTAAATATAACAAATGTTTTACTAAATAATTATTTGTGGTATTCATGGAAATAATTTATGCAGTCACTAATCCTCACCATTTTGTGCTATATGCAAATCAGCATGAAGTTTTAACATCTACTCTTGTGTAATGGAAATCATGAAGTCATGTGCTTCAGTGAACTAAAGTAATTAACCATAATCCTTAAATTAGACTTCCATTCTATTAAATTACAAAGAGACATACCAGACCAGAGATTACAGTATTTACATGCCAAAAATGCAGAATACAGCACACAAGCCAATATGTAGCAATTCTTATGACGTACCACCTAATGTATTTTTAAACAAAAATACTATGTTTTCTAAGATTTACTAATACGTAAAAAAAAGAAAGAAAAATTCTGAACGTAACACATGCGGTGTAAATGTGTTTTTTAGCTTTGGTCAGAGTTCCTGGTCCTGATGGAAAAAAATGTCTATTTATTATTGTCAGTGGTGTGCTTGGTTACCTCAGCTTAGTTTTAACAGAGGTTTTAAGCTCAGAAGAACATAAAACGTTAAAGATCAAATAAAAAAAATAAATGTCACACACTCATCATCGCATGTGAAGTGCTTTTCCACATTTAGTCTGAACTGTTCTGCACACAAATTTCTGGTACACAAATTTATGGTAGTTTCACACAAGCCATGCAGGGTCAGTTCAGAAAAACATGATTCATCAACAGTAACCGACCGTTAGACCCGATGGTTGAAAACCACTACAAGTTTACTCATGGACCTCAGTTAGGTTAGACGCCATATTGAATAGACTTACAGTCTTAACAATGGCATGCACTGTATAAAGGTCCTAGATCACGTCATTTTTACAACTCTCAACTTGTAAAACTTTTATGGAGCTTTTGTCTACTAAAAGTTTTTTTTTTTCGGCAAGACGTTTTGATTGGATTGTTCTTAAACAACAGTACAAACCCACTGTATTCTATCCGTCACAGCATCGTTTTCATTCCAGTTTCATTCCAGGTTTTCAATAGGTGAGACGTGCCTCCCCTTGGGGGCGCCAAAGAGCCACAGGGGAGGCGCGACACGCAAAGAAAAAATAACTCTGTATGCATCTCTATTTGTTACGATTTACGTCTGTGTTCCCGTCTTGTCCCATGTTAGCAGTTCCCCGTTATGTTGATTAGTCTCCACAGGTGTTTCTTATTAGCCACGCCCCCTTGTTATCTTGTTTAGCTTGTTTGGCTGTGTATTTAAATCTCTGTGCTTCAGTTGTTGTTGTAGTTGTAGTTGTTTGCTGTTGCTTGTAGCTGTCTCCATGTTCCTGTCTTGAATTCCGTGTTCCTTTGTTTTCCCCTGGATGAAATCTGAACATTTAGTGAAAAAAACAAATAAGAGACAATAAGTGTAACACTAAATCTGGTAAAAAAAAAAAACGTTACACGTTGCTCTTTGTATTGTTGTAAAATACATTCATGAAAAAGAAGATAACAAAAATCAAAAAGATAAATTATTTTATATATAGCTATAGGCTACTATACCATTGAGACATGTTTTAAATGTATAGCACAGCTGTTTAATGAGGCTGCAACTAGGGCTGTAGTCAAGACCACCTTTGTCGAGTCCAAGACAAGCCCAAGACCAGGACTAGTCGAGTCCAAGACAAGACCAAGACAAGACCGAGTCCAAAAAGGTTCGAGTCCGAGTCAAGACCGAGTCCAGGACAGGGAAAAAAAGTCTTGTTCAAGACATTATCAAGACAATCATTTTGTGTTATTATTTGTTGATCTAAAAGCAAAAACAGTGTCACAACACCCAAGATTTTTAAGTATAGACATTCCCCTTGATGTCATATAATCTTCTAATCTAAAGAAAACAGAATGATGACATATGGTGATACCTCATAATAGCAGTGTTTCACTGTGGATCTGAAAGACGCATACTTTCACATTCAGATAGCCCCCCATCACAGGCCATTCTTGAGATATGCCTTCGAGGAGCAGGCTTATCAATACACAGTTCTGCCGTTCGGTCTGTCCCTAGCACCCCATACATTTACGAAGTGCATGGACGCGGCGCTTTCTCCCCTGAGACTCCGGGGAGTGCGCATGCTGAATTATATCTCGATGACTGGCTGGTTCTGGCGCAATCGCGGCTCACACCAGAGCAAATAAACGGCGCGCATATAAATGGCTTTTATGTGTGCTTACTGGGAACATAATAAAGACACCTGGACTCGGTCGTGACCAAAAGCCATATTTGGCAAGACCAGTAGCCGAGACCGAGACAAGTCCGAGTCCGAATTCCAGCATGTCCGAGACAACTCCGAGATCATAGAAAAACGGTCTCGAGTCCAGACTCGAGTCCAAGACCGGACTCGAGTACTACAGCCCTAGCTGCAAGATATGATAGATAGAACAGAACAAGAAAGGCTATTAAAGGATTAGTTCACTTTAAAAAAAACTTTTGCTGATAATTTACTCACCCCCATATCATCCAAGATGTCCATGTCTTTCTTTCTTCAGTCGAAAAGGAATTAAGGTTCCCTTTCGTTGTCACTCCGAGTTACGTCGGATGACGACGAATGGGGTTTCGTTTAGAAAGCCTATCAACTTCGAGTATTATAAAACGAGCCAATGGCAAAGAAATGCCATGGGTCTGCGGAATTTGCATGACGTAACTCCGCCCCACCTCGTGGGTATAAAAGGAGGAAGTCCGCAACAGCAGTTTATGTTTTCGCTTCGGAGCAAAGTGTATTCTTCTCTCCACAAGCCATCTCTGAATTGTCAGCTTTACAAACGAGTACCTTGAGTGTTGGTGTGACGGTGATCTACAGCGACCGCGTGCTTCCTGCTGATCTGTTGCAGTGGTCTGCCAGCTTGGTATCGGACTCTGATGGGGACGAGCGTTGTCTAGTATGTTTGGGCTTGAACATGCTAGAGCAGCGCTCGTGGATGACTCATGTTTTCTCCGTGGAAACATGATCATCGCGTCATTAAGGTCGAGACTCGGTGAACTCACATGAGTGAGAGTCCCCTCATCCACCCCCCGTTCTTCGGCTGGTGGCCAGGGTGACCTGAGGGTTATGGTCTGGAACAAGGCGCCGACTATGTGTCCGCGACCCCAGCCCCCCTCTTCAATGACGGTGCCCGCTAGTGAACAGGTGATTCCCACGGGTCTACCCTCTGGTGGCCCGTGTGTTCCTTTGAAGCTACAGAGGATGATATTATGTTTGTAGCAGCTTCACTAGGTGGGTTTGATTTTCCTGGAAGTGACGACTCGTCGAGTCTGATCCGGAGATGACGGCCATGCTTTCCCGGGACGATTGGTTTTTGGGTGAGGCCGCCGACCCTCGTCCACGGCAAACCCCAATACCATTCTTCCCGGACGTGCATGATGAGATCAGGGTCCACTCGCTGATCTCATCCGCCTTTCCTCCCCTTGAAGGGTCCGCTGCCCATGGGTACACTGGGGTTCCCCCGGCTGAACGCTCTGTTGCGATGCTATGTGTCCTCAGAGTGCTTCTTCTCAGAGCAATCCTAAGCACCCGCCCGTGGCCTGTAGTTTTTCGTCTACGCTTGTGGCGAGATCCTGTAGCGCCACGGGACTGGCAGCCGCCTCACTGCATGCCATGGTCATTCTGCTGGTCTACCTGACCCAGATGCTCATGGTCCTGCACGAGGGCGGGACTGACCAAGGGCTCTTCACTGGCTCTTCGCCCCCCCGCGGCTCCCACCCCGCCCGTTCACCCGGGCCGGCTCTGGAGGCCGCAGTCGGACGCCACAGCCCTCTCCAGCCCCGCCCCCGCTACACGCCGGGTTAGGTGGCGCTCTTGAGAGGGGCTCCCCAGAGATGGGACTCAGTTCTTTCCAGGAGTTGGTAGCAGGACCACTCCTTTCCCCGGTGGAGGGCCGGGGAAGAATCCTCATTCGCAAAGAACTGACTCTCCCGTCTCTGAGCACACAGAGTTCTCGGACGACACAGAGCGCCGCCCTCTAGCCGTGCTCTCCTCGTCCCCCTCTGTCCCAGAGGTGGTTGACACGGCGTGCCGTCCACGGACCGCTTCGCCCCTGTCCCCCTCTGTCGCCAGACCCCTGGCAGAGCAGGCCCCCACGGGACGACCAGCCTGGTCCTCCCCTGTCCCCCTCTGCCAGGGCGCGGTTGCTAACTGTGCTCCCACACCGGACCGCTATGCCGTCCACGTATGGGCCAGTTACTCCGCTTCGCTGCCCCTCCGGGGGGACGCCTGTTGTCCGCTTGATCCCGATGGTTCAGGTCCTGGGAGCCTGGCTAGAGCTTCCCCGTCTGTCCCGCTGGATCGCGCGCTCCGGCAGGCTCGGCTATGCGATTCAGTTCGCACGGTCTCCTCCCCGCTTCCGGGGAGTCCGCTCCACTTTGGTCGGTGGCAATGCCCCCGTCAGGAGAGCAGAGGTTGCACCTCAGGCGAAGGGTGCAATCGGGACTGTCCCTCCAGCCGAGATGAGGTCCGGCTTCTACAGCCCCTACTTCATTGTCCCCAAGAAAACCGGTGGGTTACGGCCAATCCTGGACTTGTGCGTGCTGAACCGCTCCCTTCACAGGCTGCCGTTCAAGATGCTCACCGCCAAACGCGTTTTCGAATGCGTGCGGCCCCAGGATTGGTTTGCAGCGATCGACCTGAAGGACGCCTACTTTCATGTCTCCATTCTTCCTCGCCACAGACCGTTCCTACGGTTTGCTTTCGAGGGGCAGGCATACCAGTACGCGGTTCTCCCCTTCGGGCTAGCCCTGTCTCCTTGCATCTTCACGAAGGTCGTTGAGGCTGCCCTTGTTCCCCTTCGGGGGCACGGGGTTCGCATCCTGAGTTATATCGACGACTGGCTGATCCTAGCTCACTCTCGAGATCAGGTTTGCGAACACAGGGACCTAGTGCTCCGGCACCTAGCTCGTCTGGGCCTTCGGGTCAACTGGGAGAAGAGCAAACTTTGCCCCGTGCAGAGGATCTCTTTTCTCGGTATGGACATCGACTCGGTCGCCATGTCCGCGCAGCTTACAAGCGAGCGCGCGCAGTCACTGCTGACTTGCCTGAGACAACTCGAGGGCAAGAGTGCGGTTCCACTGAAACTTTTTCAGAGGCTCCTGGGGCATATGGCATCTGCAGCCGCGGTCACGCAGCTCGGATTGCTTCATATGAGACCGCTTCAGCTTTGGCTTCGCGACCGAGTCCCGAGGTGGGCATGGCAACAAGGCACGCTCCGAGTACCAGTTACTCCGACCTGCCGTCAGTTCCTCACCCCGTGGTCGAACCTCAGTTTTCTCAGGGCGGGTGTCCCCCTGGAACGAGCTTCCCGGCATTTTGTTGTCTCAACAGATGCCTCCACCACGGGCTGGGGCGCCATGTGCAATGGACATGCTGCTGCGGGCTCCTGGACAGGACCCCAGCGGCTATGGCATGTCAATTGCCTCGAGTTGTTGGCAGTACGCCTTGCCCTGCACCGCTTCCGGGCGTTGCTCCTGGGTCAACACGTACTAGTCCGTTCAGACAATACCGCGACTGTTGCGTACATCAACCATCAAGGTGGTCTACGCTCCCGCCGTATGTCACAACTCGCCCGCCACCTCCTCCTATGGAGTCAGAAGCATCTGAGGTCGCTTCGAGCCATTTTCATTCCCGGAGCGCTGAACTGTGCAGCCGACGAGCTCTCACGGCTTCAGCCCCTCCCTGGAGAATGGCGACTCCATCCCCAGTCGGTTCAGCTGATTTGGGACCAGTTCGGGGACGCACAGATAGATCTGTTTGCCTCTCACGACTCGACCCATTGCGCCCTGTATTTTTCCCTGACCGAGGGCATGCTCGGCACGGATGCACTGGTGCACAGCTGGCCGCCGGGCCGCAATTATGCGTTTTCCCCCAGTGAGCCTTCTTGCGCAGACCTTGCGCAAGGTCAGGGAGGACGAGGAGCAGGTCATTCTGGTCGCACCGTATTGGCCCAACCGGACCTGGTTCCCCGAACTTGTACTCCTCGCGACAGCACCTCCCTGGCCCATTCCTCTGAGGAAGGACCTTCTTTCTCAGGGACGGGGCACCCTGTGGCACCCTCGCCCCGATCTCTGGAGCCTCCACGTGTGGCTCCTGGACGGCTCGAGGTGGGTTTGAGGACCCTTCCACCAGCGGTGGCGGCTACCATCACTTCCGCTAGAGTGTCGTCCACGAGACACGCCTATGCATTGAAGTGGAACCTCTTCGTCGACTGGTGCTCGTCTCACCGAGAAGACCCCCGGAAATGCTCGATCAGCGTTGTGCTTTCCTTCCTTCATTAAGGGTTGGAGCGAAGGCTGTCTCCCTCCACTCTTAAGGTCTATGTTGCCGCCATTGCCGCACATCATGACCTGGTCGAAGGTAAGTCGGTAGGGAAGCACGACCTGGTCTTCAGGTTCCTGAGAGGAGCGAGGAGACTATATCCTCCTCGCCTCCTCTCCTTCCCTCTTGGGACCTCTCAGTGGTTCTAACTGCCCTGAAGAGTGCTCCCTTTGAACCTCTGCAATCAGTCGAGCTTAAGTTCCTGTCAATAAAGACAGCGCTCCTGGTTGCACTGGCCTCCATCAAGAGGGTAGGGGACCTGCACGCATTCTCCGTCGACGAAGCATGCCTGGAATTCGGACCGGCCTTCTCTCACGTCCTGAGACCCCGACCCGGATATGTGCCCAAGGCTCTCTCCAAGCAAAGGTTGTCTCACTGGTTAGTGGACGCCATTGCCTTGGCATACCAGCAGCAAGGTCGACCGTGCCCCCTTGGTGTGACGGCCCACTCCACCCGGAGTGTGGCATCCTCTTGGGCTAGCGCATGGCGCCTCGCTAACAGACATCTGCAGAGCTGCAGGCTGGGCGACACCTAACACATTCGCCAGATTCTATAATCTCCGAGTGGAGCCAGTGTCCTCTCATATACTCGCTTCAACTAGCTAGTACCGGACCCACTCAGGTGTCTTCGCTTGCTCGCCATTCCACTCCACGGACTGGATACGTGCGATATTCTCCTCAGGTGAGCTTCTCCGAAAGCCCTGAGCTCCTCCAGCACTCCTGACGTCGGCGCCAGTGTCTCTTGCCTGCGCGTTGGCTAGGTGCCTCCCGTGTGCATGGTCCCTCCCTTGAGCGACCCCCACATGTGTATTTCCACTGTAAGCCTCTCTGAGCATGTGTCTTTCCCTTGGCAAGCCACCTTGCCACCCCTGGGAACTCAGGGAATGAGGGTTACATACGTAACCGTAGACGTTTTTGATGAAAACATTCCAGGAATTTTCTCCATGCAATGGACTTCAATGGGACCCAAACGGTTCAAGGTCCAAATGACAGTTTCAGTGCAGCTTCAAAGGGCTTTAAACGATACCAGACGATGAATAATAGTCTTATCTAGAGAAATGATCGGTCATTTCAAAAATAAATAAAAAAGTTTAAGTTTTATAAGGACAAATGCTCGCCTTGCTCTGTTCTGTGATGCGTGTTCGTGACAGCACGTAATACGCAATTACGTTGAAAAGGTCACGCTTGACGTAAGCGGAAGTACAGAGTCAGTGTTTACACATGTATACTTCTAGCCTTTTTAATATTAAAACACCCAGGATACGCACACGAAATGGGCATTTTAAACGGTAAACTGACACAAAGACATTTGAATATGTGTATATGGTCCCTGCGGGATCGAATCGAAGCCTTCATCCCCGGACGCTGTCACTCTGCCCTCTGGACCGCACAAGAAGAAGCGCTACAGAGCTATCCCCCCAGTGGAAGAGGCGGTCGCAGCGCACCTTTGCACGCCCTCTGCGAGATGGCGCACAAAGTCTGCCCTCCCGTCTAAAGCCTGCAGGACCACCTCAGCCCTTGTCGAGCTGCTTCCGCCCTGCACTCATGGCTGTGCTACAGATCCTCCAAGCTGATCTCCCCGCGAATGGGACGAGAAAAGCAAGGACCCAGCCGCCATTATGGATTTGAGGAGCGCGACGGATCTCTCCCTTCGTGCTACGAAATCCGCGGCTCAGGCAATGGGCAGATGCATGGCCTCGCTCACCGTCACAGAGAGGCACCTCTGGTTGACACTTGCGGATATGAGGGAGTCAGAGTCCGCGGAGTCCGCGTTTCTCGACGCGACGCTCACCCCTACTGGTCTCTTCGGCCCTGTGGTGAACAGGGTCGTCGACCGTTTCTCCGAAGTGCAGAAGACCTCGCAGGCCATGAACCTTTTCCTGCCTCGACGCTCTAGCTCCTCTGCAAGCTGCCCACGTGAGCCGCCTGCACTATATGCTAGTCAGCGCCCAGCTCAGCCCCAGCCTCCGTAGCGACGACAGGGCGGCCGCCCTATATCACGCTCGTCTGGACGCAGGCCACCTCCCCCCGGGGACCCCGGCCCAGGATTGCACTGAAGCCCGAGCAGGCTAAGTCCTCCTAGCAACATCAGAGAGGAAAAGACGGCTGGGTCTCGCTACGGCCGGACCACCGTCAAAATATCTCGTCCTGTCAGTCCCCTCAGAGAAGGCTACTGCAGACATACATTTAGAAGCCAACGAGTCGGCAACACAGCCCACTCGCCTGCACACAAACGCCATTTTTATGGCGACAGAGAAATCTCAGAAAGAGTATAAATTCTGGTTATCCGGCTCAAGCCGATGGTGTTTTAAGTGTAGAAAAAGTGCCCACAAGTCAGTGCTCACCCCTACACATGAACACGATGCCCCACGTGTCTCACATACTCACAGAGCCCACTCTCATAAAGCTGGCAAATGCCGCTCGAGTGCTAGATGTAGAGAATGTGCCCACAAATCTGTGCTCACACCTACTCGCTGCCCGCTCTGTTACACGGCAACAGCCTCACAGCGGCCAAGTTATGTTACTTATCATCCAAGTAACATGTTAGTATGGTTTATATTTTATTTTTAATGAGAAAACATTTTTAATGAGAAAACATAGAAAACAAGTGTTTAGGTTCAAGGCCAATTCACATTCCCAGGGGGTAGGCAGACCTTTTGATTACACGAGCGCCATATTTCACTGATAACTGTCACTCCTGAAAATAAGTCTTATGAATTAAAAGTAATTTATTACCGGTGGTACGAAAACAGCGATGATATCACTTATTTGTCATGCACACTGTCCATGCTGGCAGGCACTACCTGTGTGATTTTTTTCTTCAACCCTGGTGAAAATGTAAGATGATTTTATTTTTATCTAAATCTAACATAATTGGTACAGTAAATTTGTAAAATATTTATTTTAAATGAACAGAATGCTTTTCAACTTCAGTAATTTAGTAAGATTTTTTAATGAACGGCATGATTTTCAACTTCAGTAATTTAGTAAGATTTTAAATGAACAACATGCTTTTCAACTGTAGTTAAATTAGTAAACAATTTATTTTATATATGATATATTTTAATTTATACACTTTTAAAGGAACACAATGCTTTTCAACTGTTGTGTAAGATATTTCTCAATGGGCTCAGGAACTTGTCACAAAAACAGATACCAGGCCAGCCACACGCTGGTGTGACAGAGAGAAAAGACTTCAGGGGAAACACTTGTGGGTTTTTTTCAACCATGGTGAAACAGTAAGATGATTTTATTTTTGTTTAATTTTTATACTTTTAATTGAACAGCATGGTTTTTCAACTTTAGTCAGTGTCAAATATTTGTTAATGACTAAATGTAAATTTTATAACTATTTCATTTAAATGAACATAATGCTTTTTCAACTTCTGTGTGAGATAAACTTCCAACGTCCAGCAATGCGGAGGGAGGGGAATTCCTGCTTTGACACACACACACACACACACACATACATAGACGCGCGCTCCTTATGTTTTGAGTCAGTGTGAGATCATTCATACATTGCATTGTTTTTTTTTTTCTTCAACTCTCTAATACATTTTTAACTGTTTGCAATTTTTTTGTGGCTCCATTTTATTTAAACTTTTGTGTGTGAGGTTTTACATAAGCTGTATGTTTTTTTCTTCAACTCTCTAATACATTTTTAACTGTTTGGAATATTTTTGTGGCTCCATTTTATTTAAAACTGAAATGCTTGGTTCAGTGAATAGTTCTACATTTATTTTAAACTTTTTGTGTGAGGTTTTAGTAAGATTTAATTTTATATTCTTTTACAGAACAGATAAACTTCCACAATTGTTTTCTTATCACTTTCACAGCTGCCCGTGATAAGCTCAGGGTTATGGAAGGGATGCGGTGACAAAACACCAACTTCAAACGATCAAACTAACTGTCACACATCCTATACGCCCCTTTTTCTTGATCAAACTAACTTCAAACGATCGAACTAACTATCACCATCCATCATTTTGACAGAAAGTTTAAAAGGAAGGGGCGGAACTAGGTCAAAGGTAACCATCCATCATTTTGACAGAAAGTTTTACAGGAAGGGGCGGGACTAGGTCAAAGGTAACAGGAAGGGGCGGAACCGGAAGGGGCGGGACAAGGGGCGGGACAGGAAGGGGAGGGACCAGAAGGGGCGGGTCAAGATCAAAGGATAGCCACGCCCACCTGTCAATCAATCATTTTTGACTGGTGGTGTAACATATTTACTACTCGCGCGCTATTCAGACGCAAATGATCTGAAGCGACACATGCAAACGTGTCAACGCCCCTCATAAACGCGATAACACAACAAATGTAATCATCAGATTAATGTACTATTTCTCTTGCGAGGCTGTGACTGTGAGGAATAATCCTGGGACATTTACCTCAGAACATGTGCTGGTTTATTTTCATTTCGAAGAGCAACGGATCTAGCCGAGAATTGTGAGTAGCCTACGTTTTTTATTCTTGTGCTTTGTTCTAATCGCGATATGGAATAGTGTCTGTAAATGCAAAAAGACTATTTAAATTTGAATCACGTTTCTGTGTGTGAATGAATTAACGGCACAGATGGGCGCTGTTGTTTATGTTTCAGATGAAATATGAAAGACAACATTTCGTAGTTTTGGATAGATTATTAAGTTTTTATTCTAAAATATCAAATAAGCTTTTTTATCCAGTTTCTGCTCATGTTAAATATAAAGTAGGCTAGGCTATGTTCTGTCAAAAATAAACTCATCAACTAAGATGTTAATATAGTGTTTGTTCCAATGTAAGCTATATCAAACTAATGAATCCTTAACTTTTTAAAATACTTTTAAAAAGAATACTTTATAAGAAATTTATGGGAAAAGACAATTTTCTTTTCAAGATGTTTCCAACTCTAACTTTGAACAAATTCTGTAGAATGGCCCATATAGCCTATTTGAATAGGATTTGTCTCCAGGAATGATTAAAAATGTGCTTTTGACTTTCATTTATATTTGGATTATATATATACACTGCCGTTCAAAAGTTCGGGGTCGGTACGATTTTTAATGTTTTTAAAAGAAGTCACTTATGCTCAAAAATGCTGTATTTATTTCATTAAAAATACAAAAAAAAACAGTAATATAGTGAAATATTATTACAATTTAAAGTAACTGTTTTCGATTTTAATATATTTTAAAATATTATTTATTCCTGTGATCAAAGCTGAATTTTCAGCATCATTACTCCAGTCTTCAGTCACATGATCCTTCAGAAATCATTCTGATATGAGGATTTGATGATCAAGAAACATTTATGATTATGATCAATGTTGAAAACAGTTGTGTACCATTTTTTTTACGATTCTTTGATGAACAGAAAGTTAAAAACAACAGCATTTATTTGAAACATAATATTTTGAAACATTATAAATGTCTTTACTGTCACTTTTGATCAATTTAATTCCTCCTTGATGAATAAAAGTATTGATTTATTTTATTTATTTCCCCCCAAAAATAAAATAAAAATACTTACTGACCCCAAAGTTTTGAACGGTAGTGTTATAAAAGATTCTATTTCAGATAAATACTGTTCTTTTGAACTTTACCTCAGAAGTGCTGGTATTTCGAGAAGCAACAGGTTCAGCTGAGCTGAGGAATACTGTAGTAAGTTCCCTTTCGAAGGGAACTCAACAATACGTCATCGACGTTATCGGGGGAACGCCTCAGGCGTGACAGGTGTCTGAAATCAAGTATCAACTCACAGCAATCATTTTGACCGGCGACAGCCCGTGCATCATCAGCTCGGATGATGAGCGCGTCAATCTGGATGTATAAAAAGTGCGCCTTGAAACCGTGACAACATCCTTTTCGTCTTCAGGGACTGTTTGTCTGTTTTGAGTAATCAACAATGAAGCGTGCAGAGAAGGGGAAAATACTTTCCGCAAGTGTGCCGACCCGTGTCCCAGATATTTGACACGGGAGGATTCACACGATCTGTGCGTTTTCTGCCTGGGAGAAGAGCACGCACGGGGAGTTCTCGAGGGAACTTCCTGCGCAAACTGTGAGCGTTTTTCTCTGAAAACGCTCCGTTCTCGTCTGTCCCACTTCTCGAGGGAGGTGGGCGCGGCATCTGAACCCCGCGGTGTTGGTCCCGCTCGGGCTGAGGCTCAACAGCGCGTGAGCTCGTGGGGCTCTCAGATGAAGCTGGCAGATCAGCTGGAGAGGGGCGTTAACCTTGCGGATGATCTGCCAGCTGACGAGGATGAGTTACGGGTCGTTGTAGAGGAGGTTCTTTCTCTTTCTGATGGATCTGTGACTGATTCTCTTCGGGCCGGGCAGGAGTCGCTACTGATGATATCAGTCTGGTTAGGACTTAACCATCTCAGCCCTCCTGCCCAGTGTACGCTGATTTGGTGGATGTTATGGGGCGCGCCACCAACAGATTGCAGTTGCAGTGGAGGTGCGTCCGGGAGGAACCTGTTCGTGGTGTTTTGGACGATCGGTTCCTTCCTACCCATAAGCAACCAGCTCGGACGAGCCTTCCATTCCTTCCCAATCTCCATTTTGAGATCGAGAGGGCATGGAAGAACCCGTTTTCCGCTCGTCTTCATCTACATCAGCAGGCTAGTTTCGCTGCTGTGGATGGGGCCGCGGAGCACGGGAATGTGTCGATGCTGCCGGTCGAGACGTTGGCTAACTATCTCGCCTCTGATCGGTCTTCGTCACTGGGAGCCCCGACCCTGCCATCCAAGCCGCTTAAGATTACATCAGGCGGCTATGGTGGCCACGGAGAGGCTTATGTGGCTCAACCAGGCTGACATCGGGGAGAAAGAAAAAGCCTTTGTCCTCGATTCGCCGGTTTCGCCTTCTGAGCTTTTCGGACCTTCCGTTGAGACTGTGGTCGATAAGTTCAGGGAGGCGTGGGCGCGCTCTGCGGCATTTAAGAGCTGCATGCCGCGGAGGTCCTCGGCCCAGCCCAGGCAGCCGGGAGGGCATGGTCCGTTGTGGTCTGAGGATAACAGACAGACTCAGAAGGCCAGTGTCGCTTCCTGTGCATCCCCTTCTCCTAGCAGGGGGAGCAGGGCGCGCAGGAGGCATAACTCCCGCGGGAGGCAGGATCTCAGGGAGGTGATCCAGAGTAAACGTTCTCGGATTGAACGTTAGACATCACCTCCCTGGATCTTGTCTCTTAACCATTGTGAAGCAGTAGAACTCAGGTTTCTGAGTTCTTGAGTCCTGGTGTGCTTCATTTCGCACGCTGCAGGTTTTATGTTGAGTGAAAATGTTTTTTTCTGCGCAAATAACATTTTTCTCTTCTTTTTCAGAACTCGTCTCCTGTACAGAGCCGGGGACATGTTTGGCAAGCAAAGGTAATGTAGAATTGTAAGGTGAGCTGAGCTCCCACATGTGGTCGCCAGGTTACAGGCCTCACCAGGCCTTCCAGGCTATGAGCTTCCATATGTCAGGTCACAGGCCTTATCCAGCCTTCCTGAATATGAGCTCCCACATACTGTGGTTATCAGGTTACAGGCCCCACCCGGCCTTCCTGATATGAGCTCCCACATACTGTGGTCGCCAGGTTACAGGCCTCACCGGCCTTCCTGGTTATGAGCTCCCACATACTGGGTTTCAGGTTACAGGCCTTACTAGGCCTTCGTGAATATGAGCTCCCACACACGGTGGTCGCCAGGTTACAGGCCTCGCCAGGTCTTCCTGGTTATGAGCTCCCACATGCTGTGGTCGCCAGGTTACAGGCCTCACCGGCCTTCCTGATATGAGCTCCCACATACTGTGGTCGCCAGGTTACAGGCCTCACCGACCTTCCTGGTTATGAGCTCCCACATACTGGGTTTCAGGTTACAGGCCTTACTAGGCCTTCCTGAATATGAGCTCCCACACACGGTGGTCGCCAGGTTACAGGCCTCGCCAGGCCTTCCTGATAAGAGCTCCCACATACTGTGGTAGCCAGGTTACAGGCCTCACCGGCCTTCCTGGTTATGAGCTCCCAAATACTGGGTATCAGGTTTTAGGCCTTTACCAGCTTTCCTGATATGAGCTCCCACACACGGTGGTCGCCAAGTTACAGGCCTCACCCGGCCTTCCTGATAAGAGCTCCCACATACTGTGGTAGCCAGGTTACAGGCCTCACCCGGCCTTCCTGATAAGAGCTCCCACATACTATGGGAGCCAGGTTACAGGCCGCACCAGCCTTCATGATATGAGCTCCCATATTCTGTGCTCGCCAGGTTAAAGGCCTCACAGGCCTTCCTGATATGAGCTCTCACATTCTGTGCTCGCCAGGTTACAGGCCTCACCCGGCCTTCCTGGTTATGAGCTCCCACATGCTGTGGTCGCCAGGTTACAGGCCTTGCCAGGCCTTCCTGGTTATGAGCTCCCACATGCTGTGGTTGCCAGTTTACAGGCCTCATCGGCCTTCCTGATATGAGCTCCCACATACTGTGGTCGCCAGGTTACAGGCCTCACCCGGCCTTCCTGAGTATGAGCTTCCACATGCTGTGGTTGTCAGGTTTCAGGCCTCACCGGCCTTCCTGATATGAGCTCCCACTTACTGTGCTCGCCAGGTTACAGGCCTCACCGGCCTTCCTGGTTATGAGCTCCCAAATACTGGGTATCAGGTTACAGGCCTTACCAGCCTTCCTGATATGAGCTCCCACCTACTGTGGTCGTCAGGTTACAGGCCTCACCGGCCTTCCTGGTTATGAGCTCCCACATTCAGTGATCACCAGGCTTCAGGCCTCCTCGGCCTTCCTGGTTATGAGTTGTCACATGTCAGGTTTCAGGCCTCACCAGGCCTTCCTGAATGTGAACTCCCACTCACTGTGGTCGCTAGGGTGTGGTTGTGAGCTTTCACCTTCCAGGTTGTAGGCCTCATTAGGCCTTCCTGAATGTGAGCTCCCACACATTTTGACTATCAGGTTACAGGCCTCATCTGGTCTTCCTGATTATGTTAAAACCATACTTATGGTAAGTCACACGACGGAACATCTTGTGTACTTTCTAAAATCCATTTTCATGGTAAGGGTCATGCGCTGTATGCTTCGGTCCCTTCCTATGTGGCCCAGACCCAGGTCTTTCACCACGGGTCCCACTCTAGATGCGTCCTGTCGTCAAGGTTTGCTACGACAGACGCCTTTTTCTGATCCAGGCCTTCCTGGATTCGGAATTACTAAGTACATGCACTTTTGTTTCATGTACTTTCTAAAATCCATATTTATGGCCTATCTGGAAGTAGCCCCACATGGTGTGGTTGTCAGGTTACAGGCCTTGTCAGGCCTTCCTGATATGAGCTCCCTCCTACTGTGGTTGTCAGGTTACAGGCCTCGCCGGCCTTCCTGGTTTTGAGCTCCCACATTCAGTGGTCACCAGGCTTCAGGCCCCCTAAAGAAAAAGCGGCCTTCCTGGTTATGAGTTGTCACATGTCAGGTTTCAGGCCTCTCCAGGCCTTCCTGAATGTGAACTCCCACTCACTGTGGTCGCTAGGGTGTGGTTGTGAGCTTTCACATGTCAGGTTGCAGGCCTCATCAGGCCTTCCTGAATGTGAGCTCCCACACATTTTGACTATCAGGTTATAGGCCAGATCTGGCCTTCCTGGTCATGTCAAAACCATACTTATGGTAAGTCACATGATGGAACATCTTGTGTACTTTCTAAAATCCATTTTTATGGTAAGGGTCATGCGCTGTATGCTTCAGTCCCTTTCTATGTGGCCCAGACCCAAGTCTTTCACCTCGGGTCCCACTCTAGATCTCATCAAAATATGCTACGACAGACGCCTTTCTGGCTAACTTCTTCATTCTGATCCAGGCCTTTTCTGGACTCAGAATGACTAAGTACATGCACTTTTGTTTCATGTACTTTCTAATGTAGCCCCCACGTGGTATGGTTGTCAGGTTGCAGGCCTTATCAGGCCTTCCTCGTTATGAGCTCCCATATTCTGGGTCTCAGGTTACAGGCCTCACCGGCCTTCCTGATATGAGCTCCCACACACTGTGGTCGCCAGGTTACAGGCCTCACCCGGCCTTCCTGGTTATGAGCTCCCACATGCTGTGGTCGCCAGGTTACAGGCCTCACCCGGCCTTCCTGGTTATGAGCTCCCACATGCGGTGGTCGCCAGGTTACAGGCCTCACCCGGCCTTCCTGGTTATGAGCTCCCACATGCTGTGGTCGCCAGGTTACAGGCCTCACCCGGCCTTCCTGGTTATGAGCTCCCACATGCGGTGGTCGCCAGGTTACAGGCCTCACCGGCCTTTCCTGATGTGAGCTCTCAGGTACTGGAGCTCCCCACATAGGGGGTAATCAGGTCTTTGGCCTCAGCAGACCTTCCTGGTTTTGATCCCTTACTTCCTTACTTCCTCAGTGTTCAGGACGAGCACTGGGTAGGCCCATGGATTGAGTGGACGACTTCCGTCATTTCTTGAGGTTGAGTTACACTCTCCAGGTGGTCCGGTCTCTGTGATCCGGAACTGAATGGTTTCTGCCAGCTTTGCAGGCCTTCAGTTTTGAACGCCTTTTCCAAGGTAGTTTCCAGAGGCTCTGTCTCGGACAGACAGGCAATGGCCAGACTGTGCGTCTTAGTATAGATCACCAGGCCAGCCTGGTGGCATGTCAGGAGGCATGTTTTCCTGTATAGTGACTGGCTGGGAGTCCCTTGAGACCCCTAGCCACACTCCCTGGAAGGGACCCCTTCTATTTGGAAGTTGGTCCTAAGCCTTTGAGCTGGCCCAGATTTACCTCCCATGAACTATGTTCTGGCAGTTTTCTCGGTTCATTAGCTTGGGCTATGACCGGTAGGGAGTGCTGTCACTGACAGCCCAACGTGACCTAGGGTGAGTGGTTTTTAGTGTCCTTTAGTGTATTACTGGTTATGACAGTTGTCACTGCCATTGGGCATGCACTCCCCTCAGTATGGCGGCGTGGGTATTTCGTTCCCCATAACGTCGATGACGTATTGTTGAGTTCCCTTCGAAAGGGAACGTCTCAGGTTACGACTGTAACCTATGTTCCCTGAGAACAGGGAACGAGACAATACGTCTCCCTGCCATACCTCGGGGCCTGCCTGCAACAGTCCCTTCAGACGATAGGATGTTGTCACGGTTTCAAGGCGCACTTTTTATACATCCAGATTGACGCGCTCATCATTCGAGCTGATGATGCACGGGCTGTCGCCGGTCAACATGATTGCTGTGAGTTGATACTTGATTTCAGACACCTGTCACGCCTGAGGCGTTCCCCCCATAACGTCGATGACGTATTGTCTCGTTCCCTGTTCTCAGGGAACATAGGTTACAGTCGTAACCTGAGACGTTTTTTTCCATTCTCCAGTGAATCGCGTTTCTGTGTGTGAATGAATGAACGGCAGAGATGCGCTGTTTACCACAACTCGCAAAAAGACAGTTTAAATTTGAATCGCGTTTCTGTGTGTGAATGAATGACCCGCTTTTAGCAAACTATATTGCTATACTGAGATGAGTAAAAATCGACTGAAATATGTTGAAATAAAATGTATTTGTATAAGCAACGTATTAAACTGCAAATTAACATTTATATTTCTTATATAAACGAAAGACCAATGTAAACTTTTTAATAAAAAAATATATTTACAAGGTAGATGTAAACAAACTATTAAAATGTAAATATAAGCCTTTTCTTTTAATAATTTTTATTGAGTTTTATTAGTGACAAATTTGGGGAGAGGATACATATTCCAAAACTGAAAATACAGTACGAGAATTAACTGCACAATTACTAGACATGGAAAAATATAAAAAAAATGAGATGCTTCCAACTGTGAACCAATTTGGTAGAAAAAAAAAAAAAAAAAAAAAAAAAAAATATATATATATATATATATATATATATATATATATATATATATATATATATTATATATATATACACACACACACACACACACACACATATATATATTGCTCTTGCATTCTTTCTTGTGGCTCAGTGACACACCTGAATGAATGGCTCATTAAGTATGCGGGCCCCATTGTCTCCTCAGGTGTGAACCACTAAATATGCATGATGGTGTTGAAATCGTTGACGCCCCTTGCGCATATTGCCTTTCCAAACAAAAAGTGTCTTAAAAAATTTAAATCAATGTATTGTTTTATGTGAATGATTAGGCAGGATGATTTTCACATCATTTTGAAGAAAAAACTCTAGGCAACGACATCCATTAGTCAAAAGTCTTATTGACACATATTTAGTATGTGTTTTGTGGCCTTATTTCAGAAACTTTATTTTTTATTTTTTTCAATAACCATGCATAAACAATATTTCCTCAAAAATACATGTACATACATGTTGCTCACATATTATGGTAGCCCTGTTTGTGCTAAATAGAGTGTAATTACACCTTTGCCATTAATATATTTATAAGCAACTGAAAAAAGCACAAATGTCAGGGCATGTCAGAACATCTCAAGGACCCCAAAAACACCTTAGACCCCAGAGGGTAAATGAACTATTCACTTATACAAATTTGGACTTTATGTTGTTGACGGAGACATGGCAACGGAGTATGGAGTTTTCCCATTTGATTGAACTCTGTCCTGTGGAATGTTCATTTATCAGCACACCAAGGCTTGTGGGCCGTGGGGGTGGACTTGCTGTTGTCTACAAAAATCAGTTTATTTGTCAGTTGATTAACTCCAATATGTACTCGTCCTTTGAATTACAGATGTCTAAGGTTGGTCGATCAAATTATTTTTATTGTATTCTTGTTTATCGGCCTCCTGGGTCTTTGGGTCCTTTTCTAATTGACTTTACTGACTTTTTATCCTCTATCATTAAGTTGAATAGAGTTATTATTGTCGGTGATTTTAATATCCACGTGGATAATGCTGCATGTAATAATACTGTTTTAAATTTTTTAAATTTAATGGATACTTTTAATTTTGTTCAACATGTCTCTGGTCCAACACATGATAAAGGACACTTGCTTGATGTAGTGTTTTCTCATGGTTTAAATATTGATGATGTGTGTACAGAGGATGTTTATGTCAGTGATCATAGATGTGTTTTATTTAATCTTACGTGTAACGAAAAACCACTGCCGGTCAAGCGGGTGTCTTGTTTTCGCATGATTACCCAAGTTGCTGTTGAAAATTTCTCGACCGCTTTTGATTCCAACTCGGTTATTTTCTTAAATGATATTGACAGTTCTGTACAGTCGTTTAATGATCACTGCACTTTGTTACTGGATAAAGTGGCTCCATTTAGGAATCGACATATTCCCGTGGTTAATACGTCTCCATGGATAAATGATGCCATTCGCAGTCTCAGACGTGTGTGTCGGAAGACTGAACGCTTGTGGAAATCTACGCGGCTCCAGGTTCATCGTCTGTATGTTAAAGAGTTACTGTCTGATTTACATGAGATGATCAAGGTGGCCAGAGAGCTCTATTTTAAAAAATTGATTTCAACTTGTAAAAGGAATCCTAAGACTTTGTTTGACACTATTACTGGTCTTGTGTTTCCTGTTATATCATCTGTACCTGTTTTTTCTAACGATGATTGTAATAATTTTTTGTCTCATTTTGTGGGTAAGGTTATGGCTGTTAGGGCTAGCATTTTACCATCAGCTATCCCCTCTTTAATTATTACAGAGCGACCTTCGATTTTATGCTCTTTTCAGTCAATATCCTTTAATGATCTTGTAAAGATAGTTTGTACGATGAAACCTTCCCAAAGGTTTCGTCTGTGGTTATGGAAACTATTACATCCATTGGTCCATGTTTGGTCTCAATTTATTAACCTTTCGCTAAAGTTGGGCCAGGTCCCTAGGTGTTTTAAACACGCTGTTGTTCAACCGCTCTTGAAGAAGTGTAATCTTGATGTTACATCGCTGAACAACTATAGGCCTATTTCTAAGTTACCCTTCATTTCTAAAATCCTGGAAAAGGTTGTGGCAATGCAGTTGAATGATATTTTGGAGACTCATAACATTTATGACAAATTTCAATCAGGTTTTCGCAAAAATCATTCTACTGAAACCGCCTTACTCAGGGTATCAAATGATATTTTGATGGCCACAGATGCAGGGGAATGTTCTGTGTTGATTATGTTAGATCTCAGCGCAGCGTTTGACACGGTAGATCACTGCACTTTGATTAATAGATTACGCTGTTTAGTAGGTATTTCGGGTTCGGCTCTGGATTGGTTTTCATCTTATCTGTCCAAGATAAGTAACATATTCAGTTACTTATTTCGTTTAGACCTGATAGTCTAGATAAACTGTCGGTTCTACAGGATTGTTTAGTCTCCATTAATAAATGGATGGCAAACAATTTTTTGCAACTTAATAAGGATAAAACTGAAATGATGATCTTTGCTCCTGACAATATTATACCTAAGATTAAGCAGGTTTTGGGGGTTTCAGCCACTTCAGATTGTAATGAGATAAGAAATCTAGGTGTCTTTCTGGATAGAGCCATATGTTTTAACAGTCATATAAAGTCTGTAGTTCGCTCATGTTCCCTTTCGTTGTCACTCCGAGTTACGTCGGATGACGACGAATGGGGTTTCGCTTAGAAAGCCTATCAACTTCGAGTATTACAAAACGAGCCAATGGCAAAGAAATGCCATGGGTCTGCGGAATTTGCATGACGTAACTCCGCCCCACCTCGTGGGTATAAAAGGAGGAAGTCCACAACAGCAGTTTATGTTTTCGCTTCGGAGCCAAGTGTATTCTTCTCTCCACAAGCCAACTCTGAATTATCAGCTTCACGAACGAGTGCCTCGAGTGTTGGTGTGACGGCGATCTCCGGCGAGTGCGTGCTTCCTGCTTATCTCTGCAGTGGTTCATCAGAGAGCGCGTGCTTCCCCGGGCGCTTCAACACTTGAGTTTTCTCTCTAAAAGAGCGCACGCGGCACGTCTTTTTAAAGACGGCTCGCCCGTGCATTTAAAAAAAAAAAAAAAAAACGAATGGTTGCGGCAGCTTGGTATCGGACTCTGATGGGCACGAGCGTTGTCTGGTATGTTTGGGCTTGATCATACTAGAGCAGCGCTCGTGGATGACTCATGTTCTCTCTGTGGGAACATGATCATCGCGTCATATAGGTCGAGACACGGTGAACTCGCAAGAGTGAGAGTCCCCTCATCCACCCCCCGATCTTCGGCTGGTGGCCAGGGTGACCTGAGGGTGTTGGTCTGGAACAAGGCGCCGACTCCGTGTCCGTGACCCCAGCCTCCCCTCAACGGCGGTGCCCGCTAGTGAATAGGTGATTCCCACGAGTCTACCCTCTGGTGGCCCGTGTGTTTCATTTAAAGCTACAGAGGATGATACTATGTTTGTAGCAGCTTCACAAGGTGGGTTTGATTCTCTGCGAAGTGACGACTCGTCACAGCTGCCACCCTCTGGTGTGCATACGGCTGTGCCTGAGTCTGATCCAGAGATGACGGCCATGCTTTCCTGGGACGATTGGTTTTTGGGTAAGGCCGCCGACCCTCGTCCATGGCAAACCCCAATACCTTCCCTCCCGGACGTGCATGATGAGCTCTCGAAGTCCCAGAAGACCCCCTGGTTTTCTCGGGACCGCTCGCTGATCTCATCCGCCTTTCCCCTCTCGATGGGGCCGCTGTCACGGGTACACTGGGGTTCCCCCGGCTGAACGCTCTGTTGCGATGCTATGTGTCCTCAGAGTGCTTCTTCTCGGCGCAATCCTAAGCACCCGCACGTGGTCTATGGTTTTCGTCTATATTTGTGGCGAGATCCTATAGCACCACGGGACTGGCAGCCGCCTCTCTGCAGGCCATGGCCATTCGGCTGGTCCTCGACCCAGATGCTCATGGACTTGCACGAGGGCGGGACTGACCCAGGGCTCTTCACTGAGTCGCGCGCCGCCACTGACCTTGCTCTCCGAGCGACGAAAGTGGCCGTACGCTCCCTGGGTCAGGTGATGCCTACCATTCTGTGGCTGAACCTGTCTGATGTGCTGAATGTCGCGCGGCCCCGTCTGTCCGACGTTCCCATATCCCAGGTCGGCCTCTTCGGCGGTGCGGTTGAGAACTTCGCCCAACAACTCTCAACCGCCCATGTGCAGACTGACGTGATTCTGTCCCGATGGCCCGCCGTCCGCTCAGATCCCTCGGTCTGCCCACTGCCGAAGGCGCCCCCACCGCGGCTCCCACCCCGCCCGTTTAAAGAGACGGGCCGGCTCTGGAAGCCGCGGGCGGACGCCACAGCCCTCTCCAGCCCCGCCCCCCGCTACGTGCCGGGTTAAGCGGCGCTCCTGAGACGGGCTCCACAGAGATGGGACTCAGTTCTTCCAGGAGTTGGTAGCAGGACCACTCCTTTCCCCGGTGGAGGGCCGGGGAAAAATCCTTATTCTCCTAAGAACTGACTCTCCCGTCTCTGGGAAGACAGAGTTCTCGGACGACACAGAGCGCCGCCCACAAGCCGTGCTCTCCTCGTCCCCCTCTGTCCCAGAGGTGCTTGACACGGCGTGCCGTCCACGGACCGCTTCACCCCTGTCCCCCTCTGTCGCCAGACCCCTGCCAGAGCAGGCCCCCGCGGGACGACCAGCGTGGTCCTCCCCTGGCCCCCTCTGTCAGGGCGCGGTTGCTAACTGTGCCCCCACACCGGGCCGCTATGCCGTCCACGTCTGGGCCAGTTACTCCGCTTCGCTGCCCCTCCGGGGGGACGCCTGTCGTCCGCTTGATCCCGCTGGTTCAGTTCCTGGGAGCCTGGTTAGAGCTTCCCTGTCTGTCCCGCTGGATCGCGCGCACCATCAGGCTCGGCTATACGATTCAGTTCGCACAGTCTCCTCCCCGCTTCAGGGGAGTCCGCTCCACTTTGGTCGGTGGCAATGCCCCTATCATGAGAGCAGAGATTGCCACCCTGCTGGCGAAGAGTGCAATCGAGACTGTCCCTCCAGCCGAGATGAGGTCCGGGTTCTACAGCCCCTACTTCACTGTCCCCAAGAAAACCGGTGGGTTACGGCCAATCCTGGACTTGCGCGTGTTGAACCGCTCCCTTCACAGGCTGCCGTTCAAGATGCTCTCCCCCAAACGCGTTCTCGAATGCGTGCGGCCCAGGATTGGTTTGCAGCGATCGACCTGAAGGACGCCTACTTTCATGTCTCCATTCTTCCTCGACACAGACCGTTCCTACGGTTTGCTTTCGAGGGGCAGGCATACGAGTACGCGGTTCTCCCTTTCGGGCTAGCCCTGTCTCCTCGCACCTTCACGAAGGTCGTCGAGGCTGCCCTTGTTCCCCTTCGGGAACACGGGGTTCGCATCCTGAGTTATATCGACGACTGGCTGATCCTAGCTCACTCTCGAGATCAGGTTTGCGAACACAGGGACCTAGTGCTCCGGCACCTAGCTCGTCTGGGCCTTCGGGTCAACTGGGAGAAGAGCAAACTTTGCCCCGTGCAGAGGATCTCTTTTCTCGGTATGGACATCGACTCGGTCGCCATGTCCGCGCAGCTTACGAGCGAGCGCGCGCAGTCACTGCTGACTTGCCTGAGACATCTCAGGAGCAAGAATGCGGTTCCACTGAAACATTTTCAGAGGCTCCTGGGGCATATGGCATCTGCAGCTGCGGTCACGCCGCTCGGATTGCTTCATATGAGACCGCTTCAGCTTTGGCTTCGCGACCGAGTCCTGAGGTGGGCATGGCATCAAGGCACGCTCCGGGTACCAGTTACTCCGACCTGCCGTCAGTTCCTCACCCCGTGGTCGAACCTCAGTTTTCTCAGGGCGGGTGTCCCCCTGGAACGAGCTTCCCGGCATGTTGTGTTCTCCACGGATGCCTCCACCACGGGCTGGGGCGCCATGTGCAATGGACATGCTGCTGCGGGCTCCTGGACAGGACCCCAGCGGCTATGGCATGTCAATTGCCTCGAGTTGTTGGCAGTACGCCTTGCCCTGCACCGCTTCCGGGCGTTGCTCAGGGGTCAACACGTACTAGTCCACTCAGACAATACCGCTACTGTAGCGTACATCAACCATCAAGGTGGTCTACGCTCCCGCCGTATGTCACAACTCGCCCGCCACCTCCTTCTATGGAGTCAGAAGCATCTGAGGTCGCTTCGAGCCATTTTCATTCCCGGAGCCCTGAACTGTGCAGCCGACGAGCTCTCACGGCTTCAGCCCCTCCCTGGAGAATGGCGACTCCATCCCCAGTCGGTTCAGCTGATTTGGGACCAGTTCGGGGACGCACAGATAGATCTGTTTGTCTCTCACGACTCGACCCATTGCGCCCTGTATTTTTCCCTGACCGAGGGCACGCTCGGCACGGATGCACTGGCGCACAGCTGGCCGCCGGGCCGCAAATATGCGTTTCCCCCAGTGAGCCTTCTTGCGCAGACCTTGCGCAAGGTCAGGGTAGACGAGGAGCAGGTCATTTTGGTCGCGCCGTATTGGCCCGGCCGGACCTGGTTCCCCAAACTTGCACTCCTCGCGACAGCACCTCCCTGGCCCATTCCTCTGAGGAAGGACCTTCTTTCTCAGGGACGGGGCACCCTGTGGCACCCTCGCCCCGATCTCTGGAGCCTCCACGTGTGGCTCCTGGACGGCTCGAGGTAGGTTTGAGTACCCTTCCACCAGCGGTGGCGGCTACCATCACTTCCGCTAGAGCGTCGTCCACAAGACACGTCTACGCGTTGAAGTGGAACCTCTTCGTCGTCTGGTGCTCTTCTCACCGAGAAGACCCCCGGAGATGCTCGATCAGCGTTGTGTTTTCCTTCCTTCAGCAGGGGTTGGAGCGAAGGCTGTCTCCCTCCACCCTTAAGGTCTATGTTGCCGCCATTGCCGCACACCATGACCTAGTCGAAGGTAAGTCGGTAGGGAAGCACGACCTGGTCATCAGGTTCCTGAGAGGAGCGAGGAGACTAAATCCTCCTCGCCCTCCTCTCGTTCCCTCTTGGGACCTCTCAGTGGTTCTAACTGCCCTGAAGAGTGCTCCCTTTGAGCCCCTGCAGTCAGTCGAGCATAAGTTCCTGTCAATGAAGACAGCGCTCCTGGTTGCACTGGCCTCCATCAAGAGGGTAGGGGACCTGCACGCATTCTCCGTCGATGAAGCGTGCCTGGAATTCGGACCGGCTTTCTCTCACGTGATCCTGAGACCCCGGCCCGGATATGTGCCCAAGGTTCCTACCACTCCCTTTCGGGACCAGGTGGTGAACCTGCAAGCGCTGCCCCCGGAGGAGGCAGACCCAGCCTTGGCACTGCTCTGTCCAGTACGCGCTCTTCGCGCCTATGTAGACAGGACGCGGTGTTTCAGGACCTCAGACCAGCTCTTTGTCTGTTATGGTGGGAAGCTGAAGGGAAAGGCTCTCTCCAAGCAAAGGTTGTCTCACTGGATAGTGGACGCCATTGCCTTGGCTTACCAGCAGCAAGGTCGACCGTGCCCCCTTGGTGTGACGGCCCACTCCACCGGAGTGTGGCATCCTCTTGGGCTCTAGCGCATGGCGCCTCGCTAACAGACATCTGCAGAGCTGCAGGCTGGGCGACACCTAACACATTCGCCAGATTCTATAATCTCCGAGTGGAGCCAGTGTCCTCTCATGTCCTCGCTTCAACTAGCTAGTACCGGACCCGCTCAGGTGTCTTCGCTTGCTCGCCATTCCACTCCTCGGACTGGATACGTGCGATATTCTCCTCAGGTGAGCTTTTCCGAAAGCCCTGAGTTCCTCCAGCACTCCTGACGTCGGCGCCAGTGTCTCTTGCCTGCGCGTCGGCTAGGTGCCTCCCGTGTGCATGGTCCCTCCCCTGAGCGACCCCCACATATGTATTTCCACTGTATGCCTCTCTGAGCATGTGTCTTTCCCTTGGCAAGCCACCTTGCCACCCCTGGGGTTGAAATATTCCACCTGCGGCTGGACACCCCAGTGTTCTCCATATGTTCCTTCGGGTCATATGTGTATTCTCTAAGTCCCCCCCCTCTGGGTTGGCATTAATTGCATACTTCCCCTAGCTTGGGATATGCTTCCCAGTGTACCTTGGTATTCCTGTGTTAAATGGAGTCCTTCGTCCAGTCTAGGACAGGGATCTCGATTTACGCAGGGCACTGGCAGACAGCTGAGAAGGTGGCGTGATTAGACTGGTAACCCCATTCGTCGTCATCCGACGTAACTCGGAGTGACAACGAAAGGGAACGTCTCGGTTACATATGTAACCCTCGTTCCCTGAGTAGGGAACGGAGACGTTACGTCTGCCTGCCACTTTCCGCTGTACCGCGGGGATCGCCTGAGCTCAGTCTTGGCTCCTCAGCGAAGAAACATAAACTGCTGTTGCGGACTTCCTCCTTTTATACCCACGAGGTGGGGCGGAGTTACGTCATGCAAATTCCGCAGACCCATGGCATTTCTTTGCCATTGGCTCGTTTTGTAATACTCGAAGTTGATAGGCTTTCTAAGCGAAACCCCATTCGTCGTCATCCGACGTAACGTCTCCGTTCCCTACTCAGGGAACGAGGGTTACATACGTAACCGAGACGTTTTTCCATCTTAGAAACATTGCTCAGATTAGATCGGTGGTCTCAAGAAAAGAGATGGAGATGCTTGTCCATGCCTTCATCTCGTCACGTCTGGACTATTGCAATGTTCTATACACTTGTTTAAATAAGTCATCTTTGGAGAGACTACAAGTTGTACAAAATGCAGCTGCAAGGCTTTTGACGGGTACCAGTAAGTGGTCTCATATAAGACCAGTTCTCAAGGACCTTCATTGGCTCCCAGTTGAATTTAGAGTGCAGTTTAAAATTTTAGTTATCACTTATAGAGCCTTGCACGGTCAGGCACCTCTCTATATTCAGGATCTTTTACATAAACATTTACTGGGTCGGCTCTTACGTTCTTCTGGTCTGGGCCTCTTGCTTGTCCCTAGAACACGTCTTAAGACTAAAGGGGATTGTGCTTTTTGTACTGTGGCACCGAGGCTTTGGAACTCGCTTCCATTAGCACTGAGAACTGTGGGTTCTGTTAATTCTTTTAAAAAACTCCTGAAGACGCATCTTTTTGGACTTGCTTTTATTTAACAGCAGTGGTTACTTGTCATTTCATGTTTGTAAAGTTTGTTTTGCGTGTTGCATACAATATTTATTGTATGCATGTTTTGATCCTTTTTTATTAACAGTTTGTACAGCACTTTGTGACTTCTTGTCTGTGAAAGGTGCTATATAAATAAATTTTACTTTTTTTTTTACAGGCCATTCTTGAGATTCGCCTTCGACGGTCGGCATATCAATACACCGTCCTCCCGTTCGGCCTGACTTTGGCACCCCGTACATTTACGAAGTGCATGGATGCGGCTCTCGCCCCCTTGAGAGTGAAAGGGCTGCGAATTCTGAACTATTTGGATGATTGGCTGATTTTAGCACAGTCAGAGATAGAACTGTTATCTCACAGAACAGTGCTTCTCAGTCATCTGGAAAGCTTGGGCCTCACGGTCAACTGGACCAAGAACCCTTTACTGCCCAGTCAGTCAGTTTCCTTTCTAGGAATAGAACTGGACTCTGTGGCTATGACGGCCCGCCTATCGACACAGCGCGCGCGCCGTATTCGACACCAGGCCGCGTCTTTCCAGGACGGCAGCATCGCCTCTCTGAAGACATTCCAGAGGATGCTAGGCTGTATGGCATCAGCTGCGGCTGTGCTTCAGCTGGGCCTGCTGCGCATGCGCCCGCTACAACGCTGGCTGAACGCCCAAGTGCCTCACCAGGCTTGGGTTTCAGGCTGCAGACGAATCAGAGTGACTCAGAGCTGCGTTTTGGCTCTGCAGCCCTGGTTAGCGGCCGACTGGTACCAGCGGGGAGTCACAATGGGGGCTGTCTCAAACCGAAAGGTCATCTCGACGGACGCCTCCAACTTAGGTTGGGGCGCCATCTTCGAGGGCAGACCGGTCTTTGGCCTGTGGTCAGACCAAGAGAGACGCTTCCACATAAACTGTCTGGAAATGATAGTGGTCGAGAACGTGCTCAAGTACTTCCTCCCGTTCATACAGGACCACCATGTGCTAGTCCGCTCGGACAACATGTCTGTGGTGTCCTACATAAACCGTCAGGGCGGTGTCAGATCCAGAAGCCTCTGCCATCTGACAGAACGCCTTCTTGTATGGTCTCAGTACCTCCTGCGCTCGCTGAGGCATGTGCCAGGCCACTTGAACGACAGTCCAGACAAACTATCCAGGAACTACGTTCCCCCAGGGGAATGGTCCCTGCGCCCCCAGACAGTCCAGTTACTGCGGCGCTTTTTCGGCAAAGCGAAAGTCGACCTGTTTGCGTCAAAAGACAACGCTCATTGCCTAAGGTTCTTTTCAAAGAACGAGGATGCACTGGCCCAAATCTGGCCCAGCCTCCTACTTTATGCTTTCCCTCCGGTCTCTCTGTTACCACAGGTAATCAAGAGGATCAGGGAAACGCTCCACTCGGTGCTCCTTATAGCCCCGTGCTGGGAGAATCAAATCTGGTTCCCGGAGCTGATGCGGCTGTCTCACACAGCCCCTTGGTCGATTCCGGTGTTCTCTCAAGCCCGCGGCTCAATCTGGCATCCCCATCCAGAGCGCTGGTCTCTGCACATATGGTTAATCAACGGATACCCGTTGTCCTGCCAGAAGGAGTGATGAACACAATTACGCAAACCAGAGCTCCCTCTACGAGGCGGCTTTACGCATTTAAATGGTCGGTGTTCTCCAAATGGTGTGCTGATAGAGATCTAGACCCACAAACGTGTGGGGTCCCGTGGTTGCTTGGCTTCCTTCAAGAGCTGTTGGATAAGGGCAGGTCCCCATCCATGCTTAAAGTTTATGTGGCGGCCGTTGCAGCGTTCGCTGGGTCGATGCGCAGTCAGTCAGTGGGAAGAAACAAGCTCGTCATCCGCTTCCTTAGAGGAGCCAGACGGATGAATCCCCCGCAACCCCCGTCGGTTCCCATATGGGATCTTTCATTGGTCCTGGAGGCCCTGAACGTTTTCCCCTTTGAACCGATAGACTCCGTGGACCTAAAGTACCTCTCGCTCAAAACCGTTTTTCTGACAGCTCTGTCGTCAGTCAAACGTGTGGGGGATTTACACGCGCTATCTGTTAGCGCTGCGTGTCTTGAGTTCGGGCCATATGACTCTAAAGTCATCCTTAAGCCAAGACATGGTTATGTCTCTAAAGTGTTGGGCACCCCTTCAGAGCGCAGGTCATTTCTCTTTCGGCTTTGCCAGCATCCGATAGTGAGGGTGATGTTAATCTCCTCTGCCCCGTCAGGGCGCTGAGGGCTTACATTCGGGCGCACCAAGGGTCTCGCCGCCTCGAAACAGAGCCTGTCCAGATGGATAGTGGAAGCTATCGCATCTGCTTATAAGTCTAAAGGTCTGCAATTCCCTTTGGGCATCAGGGCGCATTCCACCAGAGGCGTGGCCTCGTCGTGGGCTTGGTCCAGCGGAATTTCCATTCAAGACATTTGTGAGGCGGCAGGCTGGGCCTCTCCGTCCACATTTGTTAGGTTTTATAACCTGGAAGTTCCCGCCTTGCAGGCTAGACTTCTGTCAGTGTGAGCGGTGTGTATATCCTGCCCAGATTATCATGTGCAGACTACTCTCACGCGACGTTAGCTCTCCTGGTTAAGCTGCACTATATGGTGAATAGTTATATGGGCCGGCCACGATTAACCCGACCGTGCAGGCGCCACGAGCGATTTTAGCTTCAGCTGATGAAACCAGTGATGCAGCTTCCGAGCCTGTCTTTTATACACTAAGCCACCCCCATTCTGGCGTGCTATGACGCGTAGAGGGCGCGACGTCACGCGTGAGGCTCAGTGGTAGGCTGCAGCAGTTGCCGCATGGCAGCCAATGAGCACGCAAGATGGCCTGCTCTAGGTCTGCTGGCTGCTGCACTGCGTTGACAATAAATGCAAAATTAAGGATAATTTTTTGGGGCTTCAATATCACGAGAAAAGATGACTTTACCCGTAGCGTAAGCAACTTACGCAATACTCATTGCCTCTTCTAGAGAGAACGTCCTGGTTGCGTATGCAACCCACCGTTCCCTGAAGGAGGGAACGTAGGACGTAGTCGACGTCGACTGAATTGGGATCACGCCAGGGAGCCTATCATCTTCGAGTACTATTGAACGAGCCAACGTAATTGGCATGCGTGATTCGCATCACTCACTCCGCCCCCGCGGCGCGGGTATAAATACGGAAGTGGATGCACGCACTAGTTGCTTTTCGCTGAGGAGCCGAGCGTAACCCGGAGTCAGCGGTGGTCCAGCAGTAGTGGCAAGGGGACTACGTCCTCCGTTCCCTCCTTCAGTGAACGGTGGGTTGCATACGCAACCAGGACGTTCTCTCTAGAAGAGGCAATGAGTATTGCGTAAGTTGCTTACGCTACAGGTAAAGTCATCTTTTCTCGTGATATTGAAGCGTTGACTGAATTGGGATCAACCTTTGAAAGCGCCACTAACGCTGCCACCTTCCAGTGCCTAAACAAAAGCCTCCTGATGCCCCCGGAAATTTAAGGCGGGGAAGGACAGGGCTTAGGTCAGGGAAGTCACTGCTGTTCCTACAGGACCACTGGGAAAGCGTTCCCCGTACATTGGAAGGAAGGGACGCTGCGGAAGCCACATCCAACCCAGAGGGAGGTAACGTGGAGAATACACATATGAACTGGGCGAAAGCCGGGCAGTCTAACATATGGAATGTCACTGGGGTGGCTCCAGCCTAAGACGGGGGGAGACACACCGGACAGTGACGGCAGAGAGACTCTGCAGAGGGAAGACACGGGCTCGCCGCAGGGAGCCGTATCGTGGAAGAATACACATATGGGGTCGCCATAGGGACCGCAACATATGGACCCAGCCTAACACAGGTTCCACACTGCTTACAAGTGGTAGGCCTAACACCAGACGTTCCGCACGTCCGACGTTGGAGGGGTGTGGAGGAACTCAACAGGGTTCAATTTTAAAGGAACTCAACTGGAGTAGAAAGGTGCACGTATCCAGTCCATAGGAGGGGAATGGCGCAGCAAGCCGACATTTGAACCGGGCTCACGGTGAAACTGACTTCATGAGAAGGGAGCCCACGGGAAGCAGCGGTTCAACTAGGTGTCGTCCAGCCCCCAACTCTAGAATCTGTTTAGCAAAGCGTCGTTAATGCCCAGGCGGAGCCCTTTACACTCATCAAAGAGGAGCTCAACACCTAAGTGGACATGTTGCATCTCGGATTTTTACCGAAATGAAGGCAAGCACTAAGTGCAACTTTGCATGGAAACAGCCTTCCCTCTCTGCTGAATTCCAACAGATATTTATAGAGCTGGTCTGAGGTCTATGGCTTGCGTTCTGTACGCGTCCAAATGAACGGACAGAGAAGCCAGGGCTGGATCTGCCTCCTCCAGGGCAGCGCTTGCAGGCTCACCACCTGCTCCTATTACGGGAGAGGTAGGAACCTTGGGCACAATCCGAGCCGGGGTCTCAGCTTGTGAGAGTTAGCCGGCCCAGACTCCAGGCACAGTACGTTGACCGAAAGCGAGCAAGTCCCTACCCTCTAGTAGAGACCACGCGAGCAGGAGAACTGATTTAACAATTTTTAACTCACTGCCTGCAGTGGCTCAGGGGCGGTCTCTGCAGTGCAGTTGCACCAGGGACAAGGCCTAAGAGGATAAAGAGGGACGCAAAGGACTTAAGACCTTGCTCCTCAGGAACTTGACGATCAGGACGTGCTTCTGCACACTTCTGCCACACGATGAGCGTCGTTTAACACCGAGGCAACATCATTCTGAGGGTGAAGGAAAACAGCCTACTCCAACCCATCTTGCAGGAAAAGAGAGCACTGAAGTGATCGAAAGCTTTCAGGATCTCCTCTGGAGAGAAGACACACTCAACGACTAGGTTCCACTTCTAAAGGCGTAAGCACGCTACCCACTTCTAGGGGGTGCTCGCAGAAGTGATGGTAACTATCACATGTCCTGTGATAGCCACCTGAACCTCCGCGTTCAGAGTCAGACCGCCCGGAATCTCCGGGGGAAGAACGCGGGTGCAATCGTGCCCCGTCCCTGAATAGAGTTTTCAGGGGAAGTCAGGAAGGCTGTCGATGGGAACCCGGTCTAGTTGGGCCAATAAGGGGCGACTATGAAGACCTGTCCTCTCCTAACTTGGCACGTAGGTGCAAGCGACGGGCGCAAAAAGACAGGAGCTTTGCTCAACACGACATGTGAAGATCAATGAGCTTCAGGAGCATTTTCTGCTCAGCACTTGAGTGTGATAAGTTCACTGAGTTTCAGGAGCATTTCTGCTCAACACCTGAGTGTGATAAACTCACTGAGCTACAGGAGCATCTCTGCTCAACACTTGAGTGCGAAGAACTTCACTGAGCAACAGGAGCATTTCTGCTCAGCACTGCGTGTGATAAATTCACTGAGCTACAGGAGCATTTCTGCTCAACACCTGAGTGTGACGAAATCACTGAGCTACAGGAGCATTGCTGCTCAACACCTGAGTGCGATAAACTCCACTGAGTTTCAGGAGCATTTCTGCTCAACATGAAGTGTGACGAATTCACTGACTTGAGCAGGCGCAAGGCGATTCCTGAGTCGCAGTCGCTTCTCGAAGGCTTACTGGGGATTTAACACATTTCTGCGGGCCCCTGGGCCAGCTGAGAGCCAGTGTTTGCCCAAGGGTAGTCCGCTCGGTTTACTCAAACACCGGCCGGAAGACAAAACCGGAAAGGCAACTAAGCGGCCCCGGAATGGTCTTGACCCAGCTGGACCCAGGGGATGGAGTCTCCACTTGCCCTGGCTATAACTGTCGTGAGGCTCGATGGCGGCACGATTAAGTAGAGCGGGAAGAGTGGAACAAAGCGTCCTCAGAAGCTTCTGACTCCAAGGAGGAGGTGACGGGTGAGTTGCGACATGCAAGGGAAGCTTGCGCAACGGTCGCAATGTCTAGCAACTCGAGGCACGAATGCCCATGTAGTCGAGGGTCGCCCAGGCCCTCCTTAAAACACTCCCCTTGTACATGGCCCGTCTGTTGAAGAGGGTTTGGCAGCAGACCGGGATGAACTATAGTCACACAGGGTGAGCTGCTCTGCCACGGTCACCTCGGGACTCGATCATGAAGCTAGCGCTGAAG
Organism: Gila orcuttii; assembly: GCA_026230005.1. Lineage (NCBI taxonomy): Eukaryota > Metazoa > Chordata > Actinopteri > Cypriniformes > Leuciscidae > Gila > Gila orcuttii. Next base: position 2,966,449 of record JAPDVR010000024.1, read on the forward strand.
CGGTCACATATGGAGGAAGCCTATGGCTGCGACTACCATATACCCCAGGAGCCTCTGAAAGTTCTTTCAGTGGGACCCTTTCTCACTTCAAACACCAGCTGAACACCTTCTCATTGGAGAGACGTGTTAGACCGAATCCATCTCCAAAACTGAAAAAGAGATACTCAGCCCTTGGGTGAGATTACTCTCTTCCAGTTGACCTGAAGTCCCAACGGGCTCTGGAGCACTCGAAGGGAAGGACACTGTACTGATACATCACCCTTACACGCAACACACAGGATGGCCTGCGGTGCGGAAGGTAGAGATCTGAAGCACATGTCTTTCAGGTCAGAGCTGCAGACCAATCTTGGGCCAAGATGGTCATGACCCACCACCTAGTAGCACGAAGAGCAAGTTTTACAACTGGTCTTCATTCCGGCTGGAGGAGCGGCTATATCAAATCCCTCGCCAGCAGGATAAGATATGCCCGCACAAGTCAGGAGCACTGCTCAACACTCGGTGTGATGAATATCACTGGATTTTCAGGAGCACGTCTGCTCAACACCTAATGTGATGATTGTCACTGACTTGAGCGGGGTAGCCGAGACTGAGGTGGGGCAGCAAAGTAGAGAGAGTGGTGTTAGTGTGCTGTGCACCACTTACCTGTCTCCACTAGCGGCAGGGGGCGCGTGAGAAGGCGGATGACCGGGTCCTCGAACGCACCAAGCTGCCTGCTGGCGACCAAGGGGGAGCTGAGAGGTGTAAGGCTATACAGGGTCACACCCGCCAGACTGGCCTCTTGGGACCCAGGAACAGATGAAATTGCTCTCTTTGGAGTGTGGGTACCGCTTGCTCCGCTTTTTTTTTTTTTTTTTTTGGGGAGCCAGCGGCGGAACAGACACACACACAAACAAAGACTCCACCCGGCCCTCACCCGGGGGGAGGGAGTGATCGCCAGCTCCAAAAGCACCTCATCCATCCCTGGGCGGCCCGCTCCGGAAAGCTTTTGCCGTCGCTTGCCACCTGGTTTGGCAGCGCCTGGAGCGGGCTGGGCGTCTCTACTGCGGCCGGCTCCATGCTGAGGCCTGTGGTGGAGGCTGCTGCGGAGGCCCAGCGGGAGCGGCAGCCGGAGAACGCTTTCGGCGACGAGCAGGCGGAGGAGCTGCCACTGGCGGCGGGTGGAGGCAGCAGCTGGCCGCCAGGGCAGGATGTGCCGGATGACCTCCATCTGCGCTTGAGCGGCAGAGAACTGTAGGCTACAGTTCCCCGCCGCGTCGCCGACCAGCCCAACCTGGGAACTCTGGGGAGACCAGGAACCGAACCTTGTCCGCATCCGCCATACCAACCAGGCTGAGCCAACGATGGCGCTCCGGGACCACTAAGGTGGACATCGCCAGACCGACACACATGCTACGACGCTCGTGCCCCGGAGGGCGAGGTCGGATGCAGTGCGGTGCTCACCTATGAGCGCACAGTCTGGATTACCCTCGTGCATGGCATGCAAGAGGAAGCGGCTTGTCAGGCTTTGTAGGCTTTGTAGGCTTTTGTAGGCTCCGCCGGGCGGAACGGACGAAAACTCACAGGCCTTAGTGGGGAGACGAGGATCCCCCCAAAAGGCAGCGGCCGTCGGACACAGGTGCACCTGTGTCGACAGACCGCTCCAATGGAGGGACACCTCGCAACCCTTCACCGTTCCTCTATCAAGGGTAGTGAGGAGGAAAAGCTATTCAGGCGGTTTCTGGCAGAGAAAGATGCCGTTCACCACCTAAAAAGCTCTCCATGCATTTCGGGAAAGAAAGGCACTGGGGCGGCGAGCTGAGAACCAGCGCGGCCCGCCCAGAGATACCAAACTCCAGATTCCAACCGAGACTGAACGGGACACGGTGGAGGTTCCACTCGAGCCCGGCAGCCTCGGCGGCCCGTTTCAGCATAGCTTGACATTTCTGGATCTGGCTTGGCAACATTACACTTCCAGGGGGAGATAACACAGCCAAGTCATCATTTCCAGAGGCCAGCTCACCCTCCGATGCTGCTATCGACATCTTATCCTCAGGGGGAACCCCCATTGAAACAGCTGATCAGTCCATTACAAAGAGATCAGTCTGCTCAACAGGAATTCCATCGGCTGCGGTGTGATGGAGGAGTGAGGAGCCCACAGGGAATGGTTACCGGGCGAGACATCCATTACTATCCTCCGATCACCCATCCCACACGGCACCGGGGGTGGGGCATGGTAATGGGGACTCGTACTTCGCGGACGAAGGCGAGTCTCGATCTCAACACCGCGACAGTCATATTCCCGCAATGAGAACATGAACCGTCCACAAAAGCTGCCTCAGCATGCCGAACATATAAGCCCATATGCACACATATTTATATACATATAAACATATAGCCCAAACACCTGATGCAACAATTGTGACCGTCAGAGAGGAAAAGGGAACGATCGCATCCAGAAACGCACAGGTGGAATGACGTCTTGAAAAAGACGCAAACACACCCGTGTTGCTCTTTCAGAAAATAGGACCGTCACCAGTGCCGGAGCACACAGGGGAATGAACGCGGCAACACTGAACAGAAACTGAAACAGTGAAGCACTCACTTTTCCGCCCTCTAACCAGCCGTCAACACACACAAACACTTAGAAATTTGTTGCTGTTAAAACAGCAGTTGAGAGCTCAAAGCTCGCGATCACCGCTGCACTCGTGCTGTAGAACACCAGCACTGGGAGAGTCTTCCTGAAGAACACCGACACACTCGCTCGTTGTAAACAACAGCACTCTCAGAGACATCAAACGATCGGCTCCGAAGCGAAAGGCAACTAGTGCGTGCATCCACTTCCGTATTTATACCCGCGCCGCGGGGGTGGAGTGAGTGATGCGAATCACGCACGCCAATTACATTGGCTCGTTCAATAGTACTCGAAGATGATAGGGTCCCTGGCGTGATCCCAATTCAGTCGACGTCGACTACGTCCGACGTTATCGACTGAAAGGGAACCGAGGTTACATATGTAACCGAGTACGTTATTACGCCTCCTGATGTTTTCTTTTTTTTGTATGTATTTGTTTCTCACCCCATGTACTTTGTTAAGAAAGAATGGGAAACGAAAAACTTAATTTTTCAGAAAATACTTTCCACCCATAATTTTAACTGCTTAGTAAATATACTTTTACATAGGGCTATGTAGGCTTTCCATACAAGTCAGAGGAAAATAATTTAATTTCATAATTTCATTTCATAATTTAAAAAAAATTCCTTTTTATGCAGTTTTACTGTAATTATTATTAGTTATTACTGTTACAATACGTTTGTACAGTATCTGTTTAGCAATAGATTCTTAATCTTTAAGGTAAGTTTTTATGTTGTCACATGCTTCGATTTACTCCTGCCTCATTTTCCTCAAGTCTATAGGGAGAAGTGTTGATCCATGAACTAAAGTCTCTAGTGCAAGAGAATGATCTACTATATATTTGACTGATGGGTGGTGAAATAGTGAGATGGTGGCACCAGGAGAAGGTAGACTATGTGTTTCCTCTGTTTCTCTTCTATGGTTTTACTGCAAATTACATTAATTATTAGTTCAATATGAGTATGTTCAAAAATATTCAAGCATTTTCGTTCAGAAATGCACTGTGACTAGAAATTAAATTACTACTTGAATATTCTCTGTTTTTGATCACAGGTGACACAAAAAGCCAGACAACTGCTATCATGAGCTCCATGCAGTCAAACTCCTCTGCAAATGTGACCTTTGTTCGTCCTGCAACATTTTTCCTCAACGGCTTTTCTAATGTTCCACATGTGAAATACTACTATGTGTTCTTGTCTTTGGTGTATGTTGTGACTGTTTTAGGGAATTCATTTATCATGTATATCATTTATTTGGCCCGCAGACTTCACACAGCCAAATACATTGCTGTTTTCCATCTGGCCATTTCTGATCTCTGTGGAAGCTCAACTTTGATTCCAAATATCATTGACACATTTTTGTTTGAACACCAAGACGTTTCATATGAAGTTTGCTTCATAAATATGTTTTTTGTATATCATTTCATGAATCTGCAGTCTTTGACACTACTTGTTTTGGCTTATGACAGACTGGTTGCTATTTGTTTTCCTCTACAGTATCATGCTATTGTTACCAAAACAGCCATGTTTCTGAACATAGGTGTTATTTGGATTTTATCTGGGACTTATTTTTCTGTACATGTGGGTTTGCTGAATAGACTCTCTATTTGTGGTTCTAATGTGGTTAATAGTTATTTCTGTGATTATGGCCCTATATGTAGACTAGCTTGTAATGATAATTCCTTAAATTTACTGATGGGAAAATTTTGCTTTGGTTTTCTGATTTGCATGCCTCCAGTACTGATCCTCATTTCATATTTATACATTTCTCTGGCTTTGGTTAAGATTGCTCATGGTGCTGACCGAATCAAAGCCATGAAAACCTGCACTTCACATCTCACATTGGTGGCAGTTTTTTATATCCCACTTTTAATCAATAACATCGCAGCTGCCACAACACCTATCCATCCAAACTCCAGGTTAATTAACAATTCTTTGACGCAGACAATACCACCTATGCTGAATCCCATCATATACACTCTAAAGACAGAGGAGGTCATGCAATCCATAAAAGAACTGTACAAACGAAGCAAGGTGAACACAACTCGGGAAAGAAATATGAAATTCAATTGGAGAAATCAAAAATGATTTAAAAGGGTTTGTTTCTTGTTATTATATTAAACTTATTTACTGGTGAACTGCTTTTATTATCTGCTTGAATGAGACTTTGTTCTTCTGTTTGTTTGTATAAAATAGACATGCTAGAATGAAACAACCCTCTTTATTACATTTCTTTCTTTTTTTTGACTGTCAAACGTTTTTTGAAACACTCCTGTCACTGTTTCTTTTTTCATAATTAATCACTTATTCCCACCATTATGTGTAATGGCACATTAGCAGGTGTTTGTTGCTTTTGCGGGGTGAACTTATTTTCTTGAGAGTGGCCCAAGACTATATAATGCAGACATGTGTTTCAGTGAACTTATTCCTTAAATTATTTTATTTTAATATTAAAATAAAAAAACAATTAGTCAGCTTTGGCACATGAATCCTTTATCTTCCATTAATTTGCAATGTATAAAAAAAAATATAAAAAAAAGACGCTGGCATTAATATACAAACAATACCATGGTTATTTTTGGATAAATATCATTAAATGTAAGAAAGATTCTTAATGTTTTTACACAAAAGATAAAGATCCCTTATGGAAAAATTATGATTTTACAGTGGTAGGCTAACAATAACTGTAGCAACTGTGGCGATAACTAAGGTTACCTTAGCAAATCAGCTTTGTTTTACACAGAATATTACATAGAAACAGGAACATTGACTGTTAAAGACACAAATTAATTAAATAAAAATAATGGTATGGAAAAGATTACTACTTCCCATGGAGTAGCCACAGTCTTGACATAGTGGTTAAGTTTATGCAACTGGATAGGTGGTGCTTGTGGAACAGCAAAAATAACTGTTCCCTTTCGTAGTCACTACGAGTTACATCGTGACGGCGAATGGGGTTTGGCTTAGAAAGCCTATCAACTTCGAGTATTACAAAATGAGCCAATGGCAAAGAAATGCCATGGGTCTGCGGATTTTGCATAGCGTAACTCCGCCCCACCTCGTGGGTATATAAGGAAGTACGATGGCAACATGCAGATATGTTTTTGCTTCGGAGCCAAGAGGTCCTCTTCACTCCTGCAGCCTATTCTCTGATTATCTTCGAGAATCTTCTATATGAGTAGCTTCCAGTCGGTGTTGGTGTGACTGTGTTTTCCAGCGAGTTTCACATTCCTGCCTGCTGATCTGTGCAGTGGTCTGCAACAGCGTGTGTGTTTCTCCCCGGGCGCTTCAGCACTGCTGCAAGCTTTTCTCTCACAAAAAGAGCTTGCACGTGGCACGTCTTTTTAAAGACGTTCTGGCCGTGTATTTCTGAGTGTGGTAGTCTAATAGATTCAGCTGATGGGCACGAATGCTGTTTGACGTGTGTGGACTTCGATCACGCTCAGACAGGGTTTGTGAATGCATCATGTTCACACTGCGCAAACATGACCATCGCAATGTTATGGTCGAGACTCGATGACCGAGAGTGAGAGTCCCCTTATTCACACCCCGATCTATTCTCTCCACGAGAGGGAATACTTTGGCTGGTGGCCAGGGTGACCTGAGGCAGATGGTGTGGTAAAAAGCCGACGAATTATCCTCGGTCCACACCCCCCTCTTTCCCATTGCAACCCGCATGGTTTCCGGATGAGTTCTCTGGCCAGTCGCGTTCTGAGGATGCCGAATGGCCCAGCTTCTCATTAGGCGCATCACAAGGTGAGCTGGAGTCCTCTGGAGATGATGGTTCGGCTGTGCTGCCACCTTCGGGTGTGCTAGCATACCGAGTCTGATCCAGTTGACAGCTATACTTTCCCGGGACGCCGCGAGTATCGGGCTTGTGTGGAACCTTCCGCCATGTCCCGAGCACTCAAGGTTGATGATTGGTTTTTGGGGGAGGCGAACCCAATACCTTTCTACCCGGACGTGCATGAAGAGGTCATGAGATCGTGGGAGTCTCCTTTGATTTTTCACGACTGCTCAGTGGCCTCTTCCGCCTTCTCTGCCCTCGCAGAGGCCACGGCCAAGGGTACACTGGGGTTCCCCCCGTGGAGTGTTCTGTGGCAACACATCTGTGTCCCCACAGCGCTCCACCTGGCGTGGCGACCCTAAGCACCCCTCCAATGCCTGTAGGTTTTTTGTCTACTCCGGTGGCAAAGACCTATAGAGCTGCGGGGCAGGCGGCCGCCTTACTGCATGCTATTGCCATCCTTCAGGGTGCTCAATGACATGCACGAGGGTAGAGCTGATTCAGGGCTCATCCAAGAGCTGCATGCCACCACCGACCTCGCTCTATGAGCGACGAAGATGACCGCACGCTCCCTGGGTCAGGTGATGTCCACATGCGTGGTCAGACATCTCTGGCTTAACCTGGTTGATATGCATGAGGCTGAGAGAACCCGCTTTCTCAAGTCCCCCATGTCCCAGGAAGGACTTTGCTCAACAGTTCTCGGCCGCCCAGAAGCAGACTGAGGCTCTGACCCCGCGGCCAGCTGTTGCCACCCAGCCGGCATAGACGCCTCAGTCCGCCTGCCGCCAAACGCGTCCTCCTGCGACCTCCGCCCCCTCCCGCCCGGCCCCAGCAGCAGCTTTCACCCGGGCCGCGCCGTGGAGGTGGTCGCGGGAAGGCGCCCCAGCCCGTACCAGTGCCAGGTACCAGTTACTCAGACCTGCCTTCAGACCTTCACCCCGTGGACAAACCTCAGCTTTTCTACGGACCGGAGTGCCCTTAGAACGAGTTTCCAGGCATGTTGTTCCAGGCACATTGTAGCCAGAGCTACTTCTCTCTGTATTTTACACTGGTTTGGGTTGTACCGCTGCGGTGTAGCCCAGTGCCTGCGTGACTCGTCATAGACATGCGGCTACACCGCAGGGGTACGATCTGAACCGGTGTAAAATAGTTCCAATATAAACACTTATTATAGGTGTACCATAGTGACCAGGGCTGGACTGGGACTAAAAATCGGCCCGGGCATTTTGGCCCAGACGGCCAGTACATGATTATACACTACATATAATCATAAACACAGCCGATCTTTTCACGCCCCTGAATATGTATGCTAACTCCTATTAAAACCACTAATGCCATGTAGCCTAATGAGTGAGTAGGAATGAGTAAGAGTTAATAGATGAAATAACTAGGCTAATAATTGTAAAATACAATCGAACCACTCCACAATGATGAATCCTAAAACAAGCTATAAGCTGCATTGTCATAGCAATACCAGTGTTTGAGAAAGGATTTTTGGTAAATCTGTGGTGGGTGGACCTCTGTGCCTTTTTTGTGCTTTTTAATGTTAAATTCATCAATCTGGTGCACTTTGAGTGTAAAGAAGGACTTTCTATTTATTTTCGGGGTAATGGGGATCAGCCAATCAGCGCCTTTGTTTTGGGGTCACAGAGAGGACGCCTGTTTGCGCTGACAGATAAGTTTAGTTTTGAGTTAGTAGTGAGAGTGGCCGAGAAGCACATCGTAGATATTTCTGAAGTCCATAGTTGTCGTCTGTGTCGTTATCTGTGTCTCATTACAATTCTAGTAAAATGCGTAATCATCAACTATGCCGATGTGTAAATAATGCGTAATTGGGTGATGGGTTCCTACACTTCAGTGTTCTAAAAGTAGCCTAGTTCTGCTTACCACAGTTCTCTACACTCACTCATTCTCTCCTGATCCTCCTCAATATCCTCATTAGACACTTGAATTGGCCGTTTCTTTTTTTCACGCTATTTCTCTGCACATTCCTTGCGTTTATTTTGACAGATACACACTGACACTGCACGCGCACTCAGAGCCCAAAGGGGGAGGAGTTTAAAGATGTGATTGGACCAGCCCAGTGCCAATCAAGAAAAGAACCAATGGGCCGCTGATCTACGTGTTTCATGGGCCGGTCTGTTAAAAAAAAAAAAAAAAAAACGCTGACTTTTTTTGTCCAATGCATTACACCGGCACAAAGATCCCAGCGCCGCCAATTAAGCAAAACTAAACGAATGGGCCGCCGATGTACGAGTATTATGGGCCGTTGAGACCAAAAAATTGTTTTTATATATTTTTTTAAAAAGAATGATCTGTATCGGCCCAAAAAGCACGTCGGCCCACCGGGCAGCCCGGTATGCCCGATGGCCAGTCCAGCCCTGATAGTGACTCAGGATAAGACAAAAATGGATTCATGATGTACTCGCTCATTATATAAATTTAGTACATTTTGAACACAAAAAAGTTACAAACTGCTGCTTTAATGCTCACTGTTCAACACTTTTCAAAATATGACGCGACCCCCAAAAGAGCTCGCTGAGGCCCCCTTGTGGGCCGAGACCCCCCTGTTGGGAACCGATGATTTAAAGCACCGTTTTTGAAGACTGCACATGTGTGAACGTGCTCTAGTACGTAAAAACGAGCCTATAGCCGCTTTCCGACCGGAGGGACTTTTGCAGTTCCTAGAACCTAACGTTCCTATAACCTTTTTTTTCGAGTCTTCCGACCGGACTAAGTTGGGGATTTTTTAGTTCCTCAGAGCGTAGTTCCTATAACTCTTTCAGTACCTAGTCTAGAGCGAGGACTTTTTTAGTTCCCTTTCCCTAGGTCTACGTTGATTGGTTTAACTTATAAGTCACGCTCACTGTCAACACATTTTCTTCACTGTCTGTTGCAAATCGCCTATGTAGGCTATGCTAACTCATAACTTAAGACAAACATAACGCATTCAACCAGCTAATTGCTAATGCTTGATAAACTTACCCGTCGTTTTGTTTGCCTCCTGCGCTCTGCTCTTCTATCTTCTTCCATCATATTACTTAAGATCATATTACGCTGGAGCCTCCGTCTTCTGTGTTTCTCTGTTCAGAACTAAAGCCGTCGTTCGTACTCCGTTATTAAGGTCCCGGCAAGGCAGAACAGTAACATTCCGATAGCCTCCTCCATGCTGGTTTGTTGTTGTATGTAGCGCCGTGCTTGCGTCACTCCCTTACCCCTCCTACCAGTTCCTATGGCCACTTGGCCAGTGCGAACGCAAACAGTAAAACCGAGTTTGGGGGAGAGTAGTTCTTAGAACTGTTTAGAAGTGGACAGTTCCTATAACTAAGTTCCTGTAACTACTTGGTCGGAAAGCGGCTTATGATTGAATCTGGAAATAAAGTAAAATAACTGCGAAAAATGAGAAATGGTCCTCAGATGCCATGTCTGTAATTTATATCAAAATGTCTAGAATCAAATCGATCTTAAATAGATTCATTAAAAGTTGTTATTAGGCTACTCTTCACCACGCGCGTGATGTAGGGTATCTGGCTAAATCATGGGTCATTCATCTGAACATATATAAATGCACATTCCTTCTGAAATCACAAAGCGTTTAGCCTCTGAACTAATGGAGGCAAATTATGCATTAGGCTCCGGCCAGTCTGCAATAGACGATTCAAGTGACAATTTTATGGCACCCAGAGGTTTAACAGACAACAAAACACCAAGCTTCACAGAGATGTGTTATCACCCAACTACCCCCCCTTTCTGGCAAGGAAGAAATCAGGGTGAAGACAAACACACACACACACACACATGAAACTTTCATCATATAAAAACTTTACTGAAATATATTTGATATGTTTTATGTGTGTCGGCATGCCCAAGTCAGATGGGAATACATATATTGCTGTTGTAGTTTTAAATTAACTATAACGTGTGTAATTATGTATCAAGCCGTATCTTTGTAATTCCTATGCTTTTTCATGTTTTGTCTGGTCTCAATGTAAATCTCTAGGTTTGTCCCAGCTGAATCCATATCGTATATTGTGCTGAAATGTATTTTACTATGTTTTATCATCTCTGGAGTAAAATTGAACGCATTTCTGTCACTGTCATAAAACATGCGAAGTAGGTCTCAACAGGACAAAGGAACACTTTGGCCGCGCACTTTTCTCACAGGTGATTGGTTCATTCACGCGAGAGGAGGCGTGAACCAAATTGCTTTAAAGAGACGCGCCAAGCACCTATCGCCCCTCTATTACCTCTCTCCTCTTTTTTTATTTTCCATTTTCAAATTCTCCTTTATTCATTTTCACCGACGAGTGAAATGAACTTAGCCTGAATTTTCAACCGGCAACTTCACCTCAAACGGACATTCAAAATCGCCGCGCTTGGCTCGCTCCGGAAGAACGAGTGAACACATGACGCTCCCAGGATCGAGACACACATGCCTTCTTCATATCAGCCACACAAAAGACCTATAGATGTGCAAGTATTTCGTTTACTAAGCTTTCATAGCATTAAGATTTGTGTACCCCCGTTTAGGGTGATGTTGATTTCTTGTGGTCTCTCAGAGGGTTTTGTCCAGGTGAATTTTGCAGAACTGTGATCCTTACGGATCTCTCTCTCTCTCTCTCTCTCTCATTCTCTCTCTCATTCTCTCTCTCTCTTTATTGATGCATTCTCCTTCATTGTGTCGTTGCCATTATTGTGTTTGTAAATACATTTATTGTTTGTTATAACCGGTATACGTAACTTTGCCTTTATTAAATGCATTATATTCATTTATTGATTCTGTCTTTTCGCTCATATACAAGTCCCTTTAATGTTACGATCCAGCTACGAGCTTTAAAATTGTAGAATACTTTAAATAGTATTGTTGCAAAACAGGAAAGCTATCTTTCACGGCCGGAAAGATCGTCTTTTCCTGCAAGGCCCTTAAGGGTAACTTCTCTATAGGAGTTGATGAAGATCGCATGATCAGTTTGCTGGACAAACAGATTCATTCGATAACGAATTAATTCCCTTAGAAGTTACCCTGGGAACCTATATATTCTGGACAATTTGTATAGGAATGTTGAATTATAATTCGTTATGATTTGATTATTGATATATATATATATAATTGATCTATTTTTGCCAATATGTGGGATGATTGATTATGAATCCGTTGTATTCAGTCGTTCATACAGATTGGCAACGTATTATTCCCTTTTTGAGAGATTTAACATGTATGATTATCTGGGTCAAACTGTATGAATAATTATTAATTGTGAAATTACTCATTTTTGAATACGTATCCCCAAAGCCTGACCCAGGTTCCTTACAGTGATATCATTAAAAAGTCGTAACATCCCTTGATCACTTAGAATCTACTATGGGCTTGATTTATTTTTTTTTTTTTTACGAAATTGTTTAATGCAGCATCCTATTGTATATAGGTGTGTTTGACTTGTTTACATTTTTTTTAAATAATTAATATATCATATAGTTGTTTGTGGTGGAGTAAATTAAACGCAATATGTGTTGACGTCACAATCGTGTTGCACTGTGGTATGAGCTGCCTGAAGTGTACATATGAAGTAGACTCGCTCCCTCTGTCAAAATCGAGGGAGCGAGGGTCTGTCCATATAAACTTCCCTCTTCCACTTCACGAAGTGGAACGTACTTCAAAATGGCTGCAGGGATTCACCCGAGGGGACGTGCTTAGGGAAGTTCGCAAGTGCGTGTCTAAAAGTGGACTGGAACGCAGTCCCTGTTGTTAGCTTCTGCTGGACCTGCACCTGTGGCCTGTACTCTTGCCTGTTTACTGTTTTAATCTCCGGATGTCTTTATCTCCAGTTATTCATCCGCCAAGACGTTTAAGTTGACATTTGATCTTTTGTTCAACATTGTGACATCAATGAATGAGTTGAATCCTTCATTCAACCAATTTGTTCAAAATACTAATTCAATTAATTTAGCAAAAATGACTGTATTTATGAATGGGTATTTTTTACTCATTTACTCATCTGATTCTTAGATGGGGGCCCCCCTTAGTTGAAATTGCCTAAGGATAAATACCAGTTTATATCGACAGTGGGAATGTGGTTAATAATTACTGACCGGCATATAACTGAACAAATCAAACAAACATAAACAGTAGGCTGTTCCCCCGAACTGTGTGGGGTCCATGGACTGCAGCCATGTCAAACTGTTAAAGTTTATAGAGGTTGTAAAACGTCTCAGTGCTTTTCGCTATGTTTACACACAAAACAAAACAATCTCTTCTGGTGTTGTGACATATTTTCAGAGTGAAACGTAATACTGAATGAGAAAACTGTGGCTTGTTCAAACTGACATCATCAGAGAAGGAAGCTCATTTCAGAGGTAAGTATATTTTCAGATTTTGATTAAAGATTACAAAGACAAAAAAAAAAAGTGCACTAAGTTGCACAGAGGAATTGTTTACCACAAGACTAATAATGTGCGCTAACAAAGTAAATAGGGTCAATTTTGATTTCATGCTGACTTGTCCACTTTCATTATATGGACTCACAGAAATAGATTTTTCATTTGTGTTCATCTTCTTTTTACTGCGCCCAAATAAGACGTGATGCAACTACAAGATGCAAAAAAATAGGTCTTTAACTCAATTTGTTATAGCAATCACATCATTATCTAAGTAGCACAGCTGATTAGTTGCTGTGAGGAGCTTGCTGCTCAAAATTCAAATACTTGGCTTTGTTTGCTGTTAGCAGTCTGTAGCACGCTTTCAGAAACCCTCTCTACTTTTCCTAGCTCCACCTGCATAGATCTTCTACGGGGGTTATTTTATGTATGTTACATGTGCAGCAGCAGCATGTCTGTGAATGTATTGGCAGTAGCAAGTCTCTGTACTTGCTCTGCAGCAGCAGTGCAGCATAGCAGATCTATTCCGCCAAGACCAAATACATTAACATTTTCATATCCATTATCATACCAATCTCTCAGAGAGTTGTCATGACAGAAATATGTGATGTTTGGAGGTTAATGCAACCTTACCTGTTTGCCCCTGGAGGGCGCTTGAGATTGAATGTTAATGCACTGTTACTAGGCCTGTCAAGATCCAAAAAAGACAGAAAAGAACTATAAAATTATCATTAAAGAAGTCCAAATGAGTTCCAATTCTAAGACTTCTGAAGCCACACAATATCTACATATTCATTGTTTGTTATGCAAATATCCTTTTATAGGCTAGTTATACATCAGTGTTTACATTTATAGCTCAAGATGTGGGTCAAGAAATAATGGTAATGCATCCAGGAAAAACAAGGATACATGAACTGTCCTTATCATTACTGTCAATGCTGTGCTTTGATTGGCTATGACAGCTCTAGAGGTGTGGCATTGCTGGAAACTGTCAGAGTCAGTGATAGGCTGAAGAGACTGACACTTCTTTATTCAGTGTATATAATAAATCAGGGAAAGTCTGCAGCCTGAGCAAACCTCACTAAGGCAATTGTGAGAATATCATATTCATTATTATTCATTTTTATTTATTTATTATATTAACTGTAAACCTGCTTTTCTGCCCAGACAGGATGAAAACAAGCATTTGAACATGATTCAAGAGGTCACTGGAAACAGGAATATTTCCTTCCTGTCTGCTGGATTCTCTGGTATACCTCACATGAGATATTATTACATATTCCTGTTTATTGCCTACTTTATTTCTTTTCTAGGAAACTCCTGTCTTATGTTTGTTATCATTATGGACAGAAATCTTCACACTCCTAAATATATCGCTGTCTTTAATTTATCACTGACCGACATTTGTGAGAATACCGCTGTTATCCCTCAGCTTCTGGATGCAGTTTTGTTTGGGAATCAGTTGATCTTGTATGGGTTGTGCATGTTCAATATGTTATTTGTTTCACTGCAGTCACTAACTCTCACTGTTCTGTCTTTTGACAGATTAGTTATTTGTTTACCACTGAGGTATCATATGATTGTGAGCCATAAATCAATGCTAGTTATGATTGGTGCTTTATGGACATTGGCACTGATGCAAACAATAACTGCAGCAGTTTTCATGACTAGACTTTCTTTCTGCAGAACTAGCGTCATAATCCTTCGTTTCTGTGATCACAGGTCTGTTTTCCCAAGCTGTGTCATCATGAGTGTTCTGTTTCAGGTGATCATCATGTTTCCAGAATTTCGTATTATCTTTTCATATAGATGCATCGCTGTGACATTGTTCAGAATCACAACCCCACAAAGAGCCACAAAGACATGTACTGCTCATTTAATATTAGTGGCTGTATTTTATGTGCCCATCTGCCTAAAATATGAATTTCAGGTCCTAGTAAGCATCAACACTACAATAATTATTCTTTCTCTGACCTCTGCACTTCCTACACATTTATGACAAAAGAGTTTATGGAATCTGTGAAAAGGCTTATCAAAAATAGAATCATGTTTTCATCTAGAACATCAACTGTGTTCCAGTTATAGCAGGCCTATGAAATTCATCTCACAGTATATAGTATATTACAGAATGTTATGGAATTACTAAATGTGAAACAGTGTTTGTTTTGTTTTACTCGATTCATAAATTGTAACTGCAGCATCTTTAATCTTGTGCCAGTTTGATTTTCTAAATATAAACAATTGTTCCTCTTTTAATCTGTATTGTAATGTTTAGCACTGTGCTGTATTTATTCATAAAAACTGTTTAAGACGGCTGGTCTATAAAGACAACCCTAGTGAAAAATAAATATACTAAAATGTATTTGAAATGTATTTTATGTCAAGTATACTACATTTACATATTTATGTACATAATATAAATACCCTGAAATTGTGCTTTTGGTATACTAAATTAATGTACATAAAGTCTGCTTAATTGGAACAACACATTTTGTACTTAATGTACTTTAGTTATCCAGAAATTGTGCTGAAGTCCAACTAAAGATATACTTAAGTATATTTGATTTTGCTTAAGTGGAACTATTGCAAGTATACTTTAGGTACACTTTAAATATCTTCCATTTAAAGACTGATATTATACAGAGATCATACTAAACTTACTAATAGTGAAATTAAAAACTATGCATTCTGCATAAAATAGGTTTTTTTCACAAGGGAAGGGTTATTTCATGAATCGTGGAGCCGAGCAATACTGTCAAATACACTGAAATCATTATTTTGATGTTTTGTTGATGAGTGCATATCTAAAAACAGTTCTTTATCACAGGTAACACAGCATTCCAGACAACAGGCAACTTGACCTCCATTCAGTCAAACTCCTCTGCAAATGTGACCTTTGTTCGTCCTGCAACATTTTTCCTCAACGGCTTTTCTAATGTTCCACATGTAAAATACTACTATGTGTTCTTGTGTTTTGTGTATGCTGTGACTGTTATAGGGAATTCATTTATCATGTGTATCATTTATTTGGCCCGCAGACTTCACACAGCCAAATACATTGCTGTTTTTCATCTGGCCATTTCTGATCTGTGTGGAAGCTCGGCTTTGATTCCAAAACTGATTGACACATTTTTATTCGAGCACCAGGAGATTTCATACGACGCGTGTTTGGCATATATGTTTTTTGTGTATCATTTCATGAATCTGCAGTCTTTGACAGTACTTGTCTTGGCTTATGACAGACTGGTTGCTATATGTTTTCCTCTGCGGTATCATGCTATTGTAACTAAAACAGCCATGTTTCTGATCATAGGGGTTATGTGGACTTTTTCTGTGACTTTTATTGCTTTAATGGTGAGTTTGATAACAAGACTCTCTATTTGTAGTTCAATTGTAGTCAATAGTTATTTTTGTGATCATGGCCCTATCTATAGACTAGCTTGTAATGATAATGCCATAAATATTATCATTGGATATATTTGCTTTGGTCTCCTGGTATGTATGCCACTGATATTAATAATCATTTCATATTCCCACATTGCTCTGGCTTTGCTTAAGATTGCTCATGGTGCGGAACGGATCAAAGCCATGAAAACCTGCACCTCACATTTCATGTTGGTGGCAATCGGTTATATCCCACTTATAGGTACTAATATTGCAGTTTTAACAACATTTATCCATCCAAACGCCCGGATAATAAACAATTCCCTAACACAGATAATGCCACCTATGCTGAATCCCATCATATACACTCTAAAGACAGAGGAGGTCATGCAATCCATAAAAGAACTGTACAAACGAAGCAAGGTGAACACTAGAGAAAGAAAGGTTAAATGCAAAGAGTGATAAATACAGGTTGCTGTTAGTTGATTTTGTTCATTTGCATGAAAGAATATGTACTTGTGTGTTGACCATGAATATCTGATTGTATATATTGTAAGCTAAGAGCATTTAACAAATATCTAATTTACCAAAAGTGACTGAACTGTGTGTAAAAAATTCTCACAGTCTTCTCATATGTGATAAATATAATTACTCAAAATATTTATGAGGTCAGAATTTAGAATTTGTGTTGTAAGTAGGCCAAAAATGAAATAAAGTAATAAATGCACTTCACTTTGTTTTGTTGAGAATTATAGAAATGTTTGTTTGTAGTGCAACAAAGCTTTCTATGCCATGAGTGCAGATTTGATAATGGGTATATAAGGATAATTCACCCAAAAATAAAAAAAAGAATTTGCCAATCCTCATGTTGTACCAAAGCCATTTGACTTTCTTTTGTTATTCCTGCAACAAAAAAGGTCATATAAGCCATAACAACAGTTCTACCAGAAAGACTCGGAGATAAGATACTGTACAATGATGCATTTTATTAACAGCCCAGCAAGCCATATATACACAATAAAGTTCTTTGGCGTAGGCCCCGTCCATAACTCGCGATCCGAGGGTACGGATTCTGCATATCCTGCCTGAAGATGAAGGCAGGGGCGCAGCCGACCCCCAAAAATGGGTGGAAGAATAATTCCACTGGACGAAGCCCACCCCCAAAGAACATGAAAGAAAAGTTTACCCACCAGCCGTATGTTATGTGGTTCCTAAAAATAAAAAGAAAAGCGTTAGCCAACAGCGGTAGACATGGATGTGTCAATTCCATAGATAGTAGAGTTCCATCGATATCGTCGTGGGAACGGAACTCTACGATCTAAAAGTGGAGCATGCTTAGCTTTATATGAAAAGATACTTTTCTGCTGCTGAATTTACATGAGACGTTTACGTATTTGCTGACGCTTAGGATTTATTTATTTAAAGTTTTTTTTTTTTTTTTGTACGAAACCACGCTGAGCCGCAGAGACAAGGCCACGCTAAGCCACATGAAAATGAGGCCGCGCTGAGACACCGAGACAAGGCCACGCTGAGCAACATAAAGACGACGCCACGCTGAGCCACAGAGACGAGGCCACGCTGAGCCAGCCACGCTGAGACACAGAGACGAGGCCACGCTGAGCCACACAAAGAGAGGCCACGCTGAGCCACAGAGACGAGGCCACGCTGAGCCACAGAGACGAGGCCACGCTGAGCCACATAGACAAGGCTACGATGAAGGCAGGGGCGCAGCCGACCCCCCCTGGGGTTATGGAAGGGACCGACCTGATGGTGGTGAAAGGATGGAGCGAAGACCTTCTTGGTGGAGGTGGGGAGGATGGTGGAAAGTGAAGCGTCAGCATCTGCGAACTCAGACGAGTGTAAGTAAGGATCTTTTATACTTCACGTATTAGAACGCGATTGGATAGATGAGAAGGTAATACATGACGTAACAATTGAGTCTTCCTGGCGGAACTTACACTACGCTTTCATTTCTACCAGAAAGACTCGGAGATAAGATACTGTACAATGATGCATTTTATTAACAGCCCAGCAAGCCATATATACACAATAAAGTTATTTGGCGTAGGCCCCGTCCATAACTCGCGATCCGAGGGTACGGATTCTGCATATCCTGCCTGAAGATGAAGGCAGGGGCGCAGCCGACCCCCAAAAATGGGTGGAAGAATAATTCCACTGGACGAAGCCCACCCCCAAAGAACATGAAAGAAAAGTTTACCCACCAGCCGTATGTTATGTGGTTCCTAAAAAGAAAAGAAGAAAAGCGTTAGCAAACAGCGGTAGACATGGATGTGTCAATTCCATAGATAGTAGAGTTCCATCGATATCGTCGTGGGAACGGAACTCTACGATCTAAAAGTGGAGCATGCTTAGCTTTATATGAAAAGATACTTTTCTGCTGCTGAATTTACATGAGACGTTTACGCATTTGCTGACGCTTAGGATTTATTTATTTAAAGTTTTTTTTTTTTTTTTTTTTTGTACGAAACCACGCTGAGCCGCAGAGACAAGGCCACGCTAAGCCACATGAAAATGAGGCCGCGCTGAGACACCGAGACAAGGCCACGCTGAGCAACATAAAGACGACGCCACGCTGAGCCACAGAGACGAGGCCACGCTGAGCCAGCCACGCTGAGACACAGAGACGAGGCCACGCTGAGCCACAGAGACGAGGCCACGCTGAGCCACAGAGACGAGGCCACGCTGAGCCACAGAGACGAGGCCACGCTGAGCCACATAGACAAGGCTACGATGAGCCACATATAAACGAGGCCACGCTGGGCCACAGAGACGAGGCCACGCTGAGCCACATAGACAAGGCTACGATGAGCCACATATAAACGAGGCCACGCTGGGCCACAGAGACGAGGCCACGCTGAGCCACATAGACAAGGCTACGGTGAGCCACACATAAACGAGGCCACGCTGAGCCACAGAGACAAGGCTACGATGAGCCACACATAGACGAGGCCCGGCTGAGCCACAGAGACGAGGCCACGCTGAGCCACATAGACAAGGCTACGATGAGCCACACATAGACGAGGCCACGCTGAGCCACAGAGACGAGGCCATGCTGAGCCACATAGACAAGGCTATGATGAGCCACACATAGACGAGGCCACGCTGAGCCACAGAGACGAGGCCACGCTGAGCCACATAGACAAGGCTACGATGAGCCACACATAGACAAGGCCACGCTGAGCCACAGAGACGAGGCCACGCTGAGCCACATAGACAAGGCTACGATGAGCCACACATAGACGAGGCCACGCTGAGCCACAGAGACGAGGCCACGCTGAGCCACATAGACAAGGCTACGATGAGCCACACATAGACGAGGCCACGCTGAGCCACAGAGACGAGGCCACGCTGAGCCACATAGACAAGGCTACGATGAGCCACGCATAGACAAGGCCACGCTGAGCCACAGAGATGAGGCCATGCTGAGCCACAGAGACAAGGCCACGCTGAGCCACAGAGACAAGGCCACGCTGAGCCACACATAGACGAGGCCACGCTGAGCCACAGAGACGAGGCCACGCTGAGCCACATAGACAAGGCCACGATGAGCCACACTTAGACGAGGCCACGCTGAGCCACAGAGACGAGGCCACGCTGAGCCACATAGACAAGGCTACGATGAGCCACACATAGACGAGGCCACGCTGAGCCACAGAGACGAGGCCACACTGAGCCACATAGACAAGGCCACGATGAGCCACACTTAGACGAGGCCACGCTGAGCCACAGAGACGAGGCCACGCTGAGCCACAGAGACGAGGCCACGCTGAGCCACACATAGACGAGGCCGCGCTGAGCCACAGAGACGAGGCCACGCTGAGCCACAGAGACAGGGCTACGATGAGCCACGCAGAGACGAGGCCACGCTGAGCCACGCAGAGACACGGCTACGATGAGCCACACATAGACGAGACCACGCTGAGCCACAGAGACGAGACCACGCTGAGCCACAGAGACGAGACCACGCTGAGCCACAGAGACAAGGCCACGCTGAGCCACACAGAGACAAGGCCACGCATAAGACGAGGTTCGCTGAGCCGCTAGGCCGCTAATGCTGCGCATGAACGAAACGCGCATAGAAAAGCCACTAGGCTGCGCGAAGCCAGACCCCTAAGGACCGTATTGCCAGCGATAGGCGCAAGGACGAATTATTCAAGCTGAGACTATCGCCAGATAGATAACGCATGACACCACCACCAGTAGTTGCATAGGTATTTACCTGAACCATTACTGGAGAGCTTGCTGAGCTTCGAGGATGACCGTCTGCCCAGTCTCTTAATAGCTGAAGTAGAAATGCCACGATCAGCTGCTGTAGTGGCTGCCCCGATCCTGAAGGAATGACCAGTATACTGGGAGGGAGATAGACTGCGGCTTTTGAGGACGGAAACTGATAAGTCCTGAACCAGCTTAGAGAGGAGTGCTCCGTTAGTCAGGATAAATAGAGGGGAATTTAATCATAGATGAGAAAGGACAGAATTTATTACTAATTTATAAATGATAATGTGATACAGAGCCTTGAGAGTCATTCTTAGAATTCTTAAGAAAGCAAGTAAAAATGAGGTGAAAAACTTAAATCAGAAGAGACCATGTGGGAAATTGGAGTATTAAGCTCCTGGAGTGAATCCCCTGGATACATGAGCCATGTACGCTGTAACAGACACAGCTACAATCTGAATACAACAATAGGAAAAGAGACCATTGCGAACGGGGGTTAATAAAAGGGGGTTGGATGGATTTGCTTTTCTTACTTAGTGTGTAATGTTGCCGTTTAAGCATAACCAACACCTGCAAGGTTACAACGCTCAAAGTTCAAGCAATGGGAGAATTCCATTAAGGAATTGCTTTTAAAGACCACAACAACGCTTAGAGGAGCTAAACGACATTCCTCCTGGGTTGGTGCCTCACAACCCTAATTTTGCATGAATCTGCCCACGGGAAATGATTTATAGATTATCTAGACATAATAAGCCAATCAGTGACTAGAGATAGCTACGCATGAGCTACATAATTCATCAACGACCATTCAGAATATTGTCTATACGTTGAACTTCTTGAGTCTCCATCTTGTATGATTCCGGTTAACAAAGCGAAAAGTTTTAAAATTGACAGTGAGCGCTAATCGAAGCTGCAAAACGAGCTGTTGAAACTCCGACCCCTGTGCCGGGAGCAGCATCCCTACCACATCCAAAATGATAGACAAAAATGATATGCTTACTCACCCTTGAAATGACCATTCCAGCATGCTATTCAAAATTATCTGTGGGGCATTCCGAACCAGACCCTGCATACGCACCGGAGACCCACCACATATCGATTTTCGTAATTGAAGACGAGGAAGGAACAATCAGCCCTGATCAGGATGCGAAAAGTGGAATTTAAATGATACTTGATCTGTTGTTTTTTGAGCGTAGAATCCTTTTCTCAGATGCACAGCATATGCCTGACATGACTCCCAAGTTGCTCTTTGCAGAAATAGCCCCATTCATGGATGGCAGATCGCTGGCCACAACATACAGTTGAGACTCTTGAATAGAAAGATACATGAACATGTAAATCATACAGTAGAGCAAAGACAATGTCACTCGAGTCTACTTCGCTGATTAATTCTGGTGATTGGAATGACTTGATAAAACTAATATGACTGTTAGTTCTAAGGAGAAAGCAGTTTTTGGTTAAGTACATGAGGTCTTTGACCGGAGCATCCTCCTTAGTCTGCATTTCTCTGTACATTAATGTGGAAATACCCATCACATAAATTATTTCTACCACACATATCAGTGGATTAAGTAGTCACCAGGAAAGTTTGAGTATCACAGCAATTGAACACATTTTCCAATATTGAAGGTCTAATTTTTTTTTATTAAGGGACTTATTATGAATTAAGTAGGCCTAAATATGTTAAAAAAAATAGTTGTTTGTGAATTACAACACTTGTAATTACTGCCATTGTAGAGATATCCACTACAGTATGCATAACAGTTCTTCAGTAGGCTAAAAAAAAAAAAAAAATTTTTATTTTTTTTTTTATTATTTATTTATTTATTCAATGAGTTACTCAGTTGTTAGTGGGTATTTGCAAACTTTCCACTATACTGTGGAATAACGGTGACGGGAAACGTGCTACGAACATTTCCCCTTTAATTCGAGCTATTCAGCCCCGTTGCAGTCTGCAGATCAGTAGTAATTAGGAACACTCCACATCACCGTGGAGACCAATTTGAACTCTGCCGCTGGTGTAGGAAGCTACGGAGAAATACTTACCTGGATGAAGTTTAATCGTGATAAAGGGGACATATTAGCAGTGGCTGGTGAAGTGCCTACCAAAAACTTGAAAAACCGACTTGAAAGCCTTGGAAGTGGAGCTTGAACTTGAAACCAGCGAGAGAAGATCGCCTCTCGTGACTTGCAGAGTTGCTGATTCATGACGGCGGATCGTGATCTGCGGGATAATGGCACCCGTGCGACAGCGATGTTCTTTTGCTGGGCAAGTTGTTGAGGATGACATTGCAGTTCTCTTCCTACCAGATTATCCCTTAAACTTTTGATGACGTGAAGTGGAATCTGATGGATTACCCAGGGTATTTTAGCCTAGAGGAGCAGAACTTCTCATGAGAGGCCTAGGCTGATCAAAACTCTCCGAAGACCGCTGTGCCTACGGGGAGATACGGCACTGAAAGCGGGAA
The DNA here is from genome assembly GCA_026230005.1 of Gila orcuttii. NCBI lineage: Eukaryota > Metazoa > Chordata > Actinopteri > Cypriniformes > Leuciscidae > Gila > Gila orcuttii. The sequence continues at coordinate 2,989,309 of JAPDVR010000024.1, forward strand.
CCGCGACGTGTAGCAGGAGATACGGCGGGACATATCCATCGTCGGAAACATGTTGGCTTGGCGACTGAACGAGAGCAAAAGTGAAGCGTCAGCATCTGCGAACTCAGACGAGTGTAAGTAAGGATCTTTTATACTTCACGTATTAGAACGCGATTGGATAGATGAGAAGGTAATACATGACGTAACAATTGAGTCTTCCTGGCGGAACTTACGCTACGCTTTCATTCCCACAATTAATTTTCAATAAATGGAAAAAAGGTGAATGAAAGTGAATGTGTCATGTCGGTGAATCAAAGATCAGGAAGCAAGAGCGAGTTACTCAATTTATTGGAAAATAAAACAGATATCAGAACAATGACACGGGCGTGGAAGGATGGCGCAGGAACTTCGATGGTCGATGGTGAAGACAGGAACAGAAGAGGTGAGACGATGACGACCGAATCCACACCAAGACAAACATTAATCCAACACCAACGATAATCCATGGAAAACACGAACACTGGATGAGCGGGAAGACAGGACTGGAACACCGACGCGGAAACATCAAACAGCGATTTTGTTGAGATAAATTGAGGCGATAAATTGAGGCGGACTGCCACCAGACTAATGATCTTGGTGACAGTGAACGGGCCAATGAATTTGGGAGCAAGTTTATTGGAGACGGAGCGGAGAGGAATGTTTCTAGTAGAAAGCCACACTTTTTGACCGACGATATATACGGGAGGCCTTGACCAGTGGCGATCGGCCTTGGCCTTGGTGCGCACCCCCACCTGGAGTAGAGTCTCGCGGCCTCTAGTCCAGGTACGGTGACACCTCTGGACGAAGGCGTGAGCGGAGGGGACCGCGACCTCGGATTCCAGACTGGGAAAAATCGGTGGCTGGTAACCTAAACTACACTTAAACGGAGAAAGGCCTCTGGCCGACACCGGTAACGTGTTGTGGGCGTACTACACCATAGAATGTTGTTGGCTCCATGAGGAAGGATTCTTGGAGACCAAACATCGTAACACTCTCTCCAGATCTTGGTTGGCTCTCTCAGTTTGGCCATTGCTCTGGGGATGAAACCCTGAGGACAGACTAACCGTCGCACCCAGTAATCTACAAAACTCTCGCCAAAATTTGGACACAAACTGGGGTCCCCTGTCGGAGACCACGTCCATCGGAAGGCCATGTAAGCGAAAGACGTGGTCTACGACGGTCAACGCTGTCTCCTTAGCTGAGGGTAATTTGGGTAAGGGAATAAAGTGAGCCGCCTTCGAGAACCGGTCCACCACGGTCAAAACGACTGTGTTGCCCTGAGAGGGGCGGGAGGGCGGTAATAAAATCTAGAGCGATGTGGGACCAGGGTCTCGAAGGGACTGGCAGCAGTTGGAGTCTTACCAGTGGCACAAACTGAGCAAGCCAAAACAAAACTGTGAATGTCACGAGCCATAAGTGGCCACCAGAATCGTTGCTTGACCAAGAAACTGGTTCGGTTGATTCCTGGATGGCAAGCCACGTTGGAGCAATGACCCCACTGAATAACGTTGGACCGTAATCCCTCCGGCACAAATAAGCGATTCGGTGGGCAACCGGGCGGAGGCGTTACCCCTTCTAAGGCCGTCTTGACCTTCGATTCGACCTCCCACATGAGTGTGGAAACAAATAGGGTTTCGGGTAAAATGCACTTGGGAGTAGACGGGCGTTCGGAATGATCAAAAATACGAGATAAAGAATCGGTTTTGATGTTCTTGGAACCCGGGCGGTACGAGAGAGTAAAATCAAAACGATCGAAAAAAAGTGCCCACCGAGCCTGCCTCGAGTTTAACCTTTTGGCAGTTCTGATGTACTCTAGATTCTTATGATCAGTCCAGACGATAAAAGGTACCCCCGACCCTTCTAACCAGTGACGCCACTCCTCCAATGCTATTTTGACTGCCAACAACTCTGTTACCGATGTCGTAATTACATTCGGCTGGGGATAAGCGATGAGACAAAAACGCGCAGGGATGCATCTTGTCGTCTGTAGGAGACCGTTGGGATAGCACTGCACCTACCCCCACCTCTGACGCATCAACCTCCACCACAAACTGACGTGAAGAATCAGGGACAATAAGGATGGGGGCTGAAACAAAGCGGCCTTTCAGTTTGGCAAACACAGCTTGCGCTGTGTCTGACCACCTGAACGTAGTTCTGGGGGAGGTCAAGGCAGTCAGAGGTGCGGCTAGTTGGCTGAAGTTGCGAATAAAACGCCGGTAGAAATTGGCGAACACCAGAAACCTCTGTAGGGCCTTACGGGAATCTGGACTTGGCCACTCAACCACAGCCTTAACCTTTTCAGGATCCATACGCATTCCTTCAGACGAGATGATGTACCCTAGGAAAGGAACAGACTGTGCATGAAAATCGCATTTCTCCGCCTTGACAAAAAGCCCATTCTATAGAAACCTCTGAAGCACTCGCCTGACGTGCTGCACATGTTCCTGGAGAGACGGTGAAAAAATCAATGTGTCGTCCAGGTAGACATAAATGAACTGATCTATCATGTCTCGCAGCACATCATTGATGAGTGCCTGGAAGACCGCAGGGGAGTTGGACAGCCCAAACGGCATGACCAAATATTCAAAGTGCCCCCTGGGGGTGTTAAACGCAGTCTTCCACTCATCCCCCTCCCTAATGCGAACCAAATGGTATGCGTTACGTAAGTCCAATTTCATGAAGATGGAGGCTCCCTGTAACCTCTCGAAGGCTGTAAACATCAACGGCAAAGGATAGGTATTCTTTACCGTGATGTTGTTCAACCCCCGGTCATTGATACAAGGTCGCAGAGAACCGTCCTTCTTCCCCACAAAAAAGAACCCCGCCCCCGCTGGAGAAGAGGAAGGGCGAATGAACTTGGTTGCTAGAGAATCATAAATATATTTCTCCATGGCCTCCCTCTCTGGGACAGAAAGCGAGTATAACTTGCCCTTAGGCGGAGACTTACCTGGCAGTAAATCTATGGCACAGTCATAGGGACGATGCGGAGGAAGAGAAGCTAGATGAGACTTACTAAACACTTCATTCAGGTCCAGCTACTCCATGGGCACGTTAGACAAATCCCCTGCTTCCTCCTGAAACATAGAAACAGGTACAGACGGACAAGCAGACACAAGACGAGACTTATGACATTCCTTGCTCCACTCCAGCACAGCTCTTTGATGCCAGTCTACTCGAGGGTTGTGGTGGATGAGCCAGGGGTGTCCAAGAACGATGGGTGCGAGGGGTGAATCCAGTATGTAAAAAAAAATAGTCTCAGAATGGTTGCCTGATGTGATGAGGGTGATGTCTTCAGTGGTGAAAGAAATAGTGGGAAGTTCTTGACCATTAAGTGCGTGTACTGCTATCCTGTGAGTGAGGGGTTTGAGGGGAATTTGAAACTTGAGTGCGAATGATTTGTCCATGAAATTACCCTCAGCCCCGGAATCCAAAAGTGCTCTACAGTCGTGCTGGTGGACGGACCATCTTAGTCTTACCAGGAGGAGGGTGGATGTGGATGAGGTCTTCTCGGCGGAGATCCCGCCCGATAGTAGCCTCATACTTACTATCGGGCTAGACCTCTTTACCGGGCAGTTGTCTGCGTAGTGTCCCGTTCCACCGCAGTAGAGGCAAAGGCCCTGGGATCTCCGCCTCTCCTTCTCCTCCCGGGAAAGCCGAGCTCGCCCTACCGGCATGGGTTCGTGATCGTGGACGGGGCTGACCACGTCCCTGCCGCTGGACCGTGGACCCTCGGCTCCTTCCGGTGTGCGGGTCCACCCGCAGTGCCAACTCGATGAGTCCATTCAAAGATGTAGGGAGGTCCAGGGCGTAGATTTCCTTCTGGACGCGGTCAGCCAACCCATGCAGGAACATGTCCCACTGCGCCTCCTCGTTCCATTGACATTCGGCCGCCAGGGTCCGAAACTCGATGGAATAGTCCGAGACCGACCTCTCTCCCTGATGCAGGTCGGCCAAAACCCTGGCAGCCTCTCTCCCCGCGACGGCACGATCGAACACTCGTCTTATTTCGGCGGAGAGTGTCTGGAACGAGGCGCAGCACGGATCTTGGTTCTCCCACACCGCCGTTCCCCATAGCACCGCTCTCCCAGTCAGAAGGGTGAGCACGAATGCTACTTTGGCTTGTTCAGTCTGAAAAGTTCTTGGTTGTAAACCGAATGCATTGAGCATCTTGTCAAGAAGGCTCTACAAAATCTTGACTCACCGGAGTAGGCTTCCGGAACCGGTAGGCGTGGCTCTGACTGGGGATGGACCTCTGGTGGTGTGGGGGAAACGGCTGGTGTGGGTGGCGCAGTGGGAGCTCGCAGAAGTTGGATTTGCTGGGTGAGCTCGGACACCTGCGCCACCAAAGATTGTACCGCACGACCCGTGTCATTTAAATTCCTTTCTTGGGAATCCATCCTTCGTATGCTGTGATGAACGAAATCCTCCAACGCCGTCGACGACACACTCGCTGCTTCCATGATCTGGTCAGATCGTTCTGTCATGTCGGTGAATCAAGATCAGGAAGCAAGAGCGAGTTACTCAATTTATTGGAAAATAAAACAGATATCAGAACAATGACACAGGCGTGGAAGGATGGCGCAGGGACTTCGATGGTCGATGGTGAAGACAGGAATAGAAGAGGTGAGACGATGACGACGGAATCCACACCAAGACAAACGATAATCCAACACCAACGATAATCCACGGAAAACACGAACACGGGATGAGCGGGAAGACAGGACTGGAACACCGACACGGAAACATCAAACAACGATCTGACAAAGAGGACAAAAACCGGTGAGTATTTATAAGGTGAGGAAATGGGCTGCAGCTGGTGATGATATGATGATCAGCTGGAGCAGATCAGGTAATGACACAACACTCTCAAGCCCACTACACACGTGCATTCATACAACAACATAAACACAAGACGAGAAGGAACCAGAGAATGAGTATACCGTGACAGAATGGGGTTCAACGGAAGAAAGACAGTCATCATTTTCAAATAAAGTTGAGTAAATGATGACAGAATTTTCACTTCACATCTCCATGCAAAAGGGTATGAATATCAAAATTGTTGTTTACATGTTGTCATCAGATGCCTTATATAAATGTAAAGACTCAGGGGCGGATCTAATCCGTGGGGGATTTGCATATCATAATTAATAATTGGTAATTAATAATTATTCATACATGTTTGGATTAGATCAGTCTTACATGTTGATAAATCTCCTGATAAGGGATGATATGTCATTTTACCTGCATGCATGCATGTGTATCCTTGCAATTAACCACAAGTTGATTGTAATTAATTACACGGACCACGTCCTACAAAACAGGCAAAATTAATTAGCTCAATTGTCAGAATAATATTTGTGGGGATCCACAATATCATCCTACTTTATAGGATTTCAGCAAAAGCAATTCTGTGGCCACAAGAATTGGGTTTCCTGCCCTATAAGCAAATACTCTGTAAAGTATCTTTAATTTGTAAGCTTGTAAGATCTTTTGGCACTTAAGGGACTTGAAAGTGAGCAAAAAGCAGTACATCAATCAAATGAATATAATGAATTTAATAAGGCAGAACTCCTTATGTATTTACTACGGTTATATGGGATATATGTATTTACAAACATAATAAACAAACAAAACACGATAAGGCATCGATGAACGAGAAATGCATAGAGTTTGGACAATGGAAACACGTGTGAGAGAGAGAGAGAGGGGGAGAGGGAGTGAGAGAGAGAGCATTGGCAACATTCACCCTGACAGTCACCTGTCTGTAACAACACGAAAACATCATCTTAATGCTTCTTAGAAGCTCTATAAAGAGATATACTTGCACAAATTTCTGGGTCTCTCTGTGTCGCGGCATTCCTGCGCGAGCGGAGTCCTTTAGGAAGCGTCACGTGGTGCTGCTTGGCGCGCGTGTTGAACGGAGGTTCAAAGTCTTTGGGGTAACATTACCAAAGGAAAATAGTTCGGCTAACTCCGTTTCACTTCGTGGAAGTGAACAGAGTCGACTACGGAAAACAAAACTTTGACTAACAAAGAAAAGAAATAAAGATCTCTACGGGGAAATCACGCGGATGATCAACGTTACATCTTTGCATGGCTGGTCTCTCAGTCCGGCGCGTCACGTGGTCACGTGCGCGTGTTTCTCCTTCAAAGCGAGCGCGCTCTCGTTTGAAGGTCCCTTGTAGATGGATTTGCTGAAGAGATATGTCATGCGGTGTTCTTTTCACTCGACGATTGGAATTCAACACGGAGGCTTATCTAAGACTGAAAAACACAAACTAAATTAGAAACAAATAAAAGAAAGGCGAAGAGCTCGCCGGAGGCGAGACGTTACATTATGAAACAAGGACGAGAGAGGGTAAGAGAAAGAGCCGAGTGGGGAAGCGTTATTTATCACCTTGGAGAAATCCGGCCTCTTCCTGTTGGCTTGGCCAATAAGAGGGTTGGAATTCACAGCCGGGACTTTGGTTTTTATTGCTCTTTGTCTAAGAGAGAGAGCTCCTTGCGTGCATGCGCGGGGGGGGGGTAGATACTGGGGTTGTCAATTCTTTGAAGAAACTATGAAAGATGCTTTTACTGTTAATATGTTGTTGTTACCGACATATCGTGTATACGGTCACGTCGATCTTCAAAGTACCAGGTTTTAGAGACCAAATATGTCACACATCTGATTCTGGTTAAGTATAGTGTGAACAGTCTGGAATAGTAAGTATTAGAGTTTACATGAAACAAACCACATAAAAGGACACATCATGAGATTGGAACATTAGATACATGGTAATACATTTCTCACATGGTAATATATATATATATATATATATTAGGGGTGTAACGGTTCACAAAATTCACGGTTCGGTTCAATACGATACACTGGTGTCACGGTTCGGTTCGGTTCGGTACGGTACGTTTCCGATACAGCAAAAAGAAAGAAATGCCAGAGAAATTTCCTTGATTTAATTTTTTTTATTATATTTTTATTAAAACTAACATCATAAAGTATGATATTTTTTAACTTTGAGCAATGATGGAGCTATACTTGACTTTTCTTAGGAGCATATAAAACAAAACAGCTCCTTGGACAAAATTAAATGTAATATTGTAGTAGGTTTATTTTAGTTCAGATTAACATTTGAGGGCAGCAATTGTATTCATAATGTCAAAATAAAACCGACGTGATGTTACTTGAAAGCATTATAGCCTACTATTCCTGCCAAACTTCCATGGTTACATTTAGTAGTGTTACTAAAGTAAATCCATGGTGAATATTGCTGATCTGTGGACACTGATAGTTCATTCATGGCACAATGTTTCTTCCTGGTTTCCACGTCAGCGCTGTTTGATCCGTTAATAACGGAGAAATGCGAATGTTTCTCACTAGATCTCGCAGCGATGTTATTATTTAAGTGGCGAAGTCAAATGCTTTCTTTACTGGATGTCTCAGCGCTGTGTAGTAACAGTGCTGCTTGAATAATATCGGCTCGCGCTGCATTGGCCCAGACTGATAAACGGTCCGTCAACCACACAATAAGCGAGTAGCTCAGTTTCGTTCCGCTTACATTACATTTGCCATTTGATGTTGGGCAATGTTGTGGTCACGCCAGCGTCTCTCACATTATGAGCGCGCTTGCCACGCGCGACGCGCCTACATTTGAAATAACGAAGTTTTGGTTGGCAGGAAAAATGGTCCAACGAACCGTTCGGTTCAAAAATGCGTACCGAAAACCGAACCGAAAGCCTCGTACCGAACGGTTCAATACGAATACGTGTATCGTTACACCCCTAATATATATATATATATATATATATATATATATATATATATATATATATATATAGAGAGAGAGAGAGAGAGAGAGAGAGAGAGAGAGAGAATATATATGATTGAAAAGGTTTCATTTCTCCTTCTCAGCAAGAATTAAATCCATGCACATTCTTTTGGGTCGTAAACCCGTAACAGGACACTGACTTCGGCCAGTGTTAGCAAAGCAAAGTTTCACAGACTTTGTGAGGATAGTGAGTTTGCTGGATTATTCAGTAAAAATGCATAATACAGGCATTTGTCGTTCGCTTAGAACTACAATACACTCACACGTATCTTCATAGGCCCTGGGCACTCGGACCCATATAACACATATGAAATATATCTCATTAAAATGTCTTTAATGGGGAAATTCGTTAAAAGTTATTATGTGTGTGTGTGTGGACGGAGAGGTCCTGCATGCAGGCCACCTGGGTTTGCCTGCAGTGGGGGAAGTTTGTGAGTTGTTCGGAGACACATCACAGAGTCGTAAATGTTTCAGAAACAGTCTCATCTAGCATTCTCATGCCAATGTCCATAATTTACATTCATTCTAAAAGACCTTGGGTTTTAGGAAGAATGTGCTTCATTTGTTTCAGAGGGACTGAGTCAATGATTCACCCAAATACCCTACAATCCCCCTTTTCGTCAGATGATGTCCCTGTGTGTGGACATAATCGGACGACAAATCATTACCATGGGCGGATGACAGGTGAATCATGATGGTCGAGTAGCAGGTGGCTGTTAGGCTGAGGCTGAGGGCTCAGCTTGATGAAGTTCGACGCAGCCTCCAGCGTGGTACCCTCTTCCTGAGGGTCCTGTGGGCTTGGCTGTAGATGTTCGCATCTCGTTGATCCTCCTGTGCAGGATGACTGTCGAGTGTCGGGGTGTGGTTGATAGATGTACCCAGCGTAGGATCGGCCGCAGTCCAGGATTGGACAGCAGGTGAAGCAGTTAAGGCGGGCAGTTGAGACAAAGCTCGGAGTGCTGTGTTGATAGAAGTAATGTCAATTAGCTGGGCCCCCCCCCCCCCTCCCTTTCGTAAACCACAACTCCCGTTCTGGAGTTAGGGTGAAAGTGTGGTTACTGGAGAAGGATGGGATTTCCAGTTCTAATTTGTACTCTTTGCTTGGAAGATGGTACCATGCCAGGTTGTCACGGTGAAGGATGGCACCTTTCGGTACTTGGATTCACCTGCTCTGGTGGAGCGAGGTGACACAGGTGTCAGTGTCATTCTGGTCGTAAGTGAGTGCAGCTGTGCGCACAGGAGTGTTAATGAGCCACCTGCCACTTACAATCTCTGCTTGGGTCTTGATGACTTGAGTGCGAGGCTTAGCTTCGGCAGGGCAGCGGGTGTCGCTGATCTGCAGCCCGCAGATTCCGTCAGTGTTGTCTCTGAGGAAGGGTTTGTTAGGGCAGAGATAGTGAATGTCTTTGGTCAGTGTGCACATGTGTGGATTCGGAGCTGGGGACAGCTTAGTGTCGCTGTCGTGCAAGTCAATCACGTACGGCGTGCGGATCTTGATGTGAGTGTTACCTTTCAGAATCTGACATTGACAATGTTCTTGAGCCGGTGGATTCGGCTTGATTGTGATGGGTAAGTTCAGGAGAAAGCCCCCTTTTCTCTGCTTGTGGTCGATGCAGAGTGGGATGGCCCTACCCAGCGAGTGGGCAAGGTGTATTTGTAGAGAGTCAGTTGGCGTGGTGATGGCGGAAGCCAGCACGGTTTGCACAAGGCTTAAGGGTATCGGGTGCGGTGGAATTCTACCCATGGCTAGGCTGTCAATGGAGGAGTTCACCTCCCACAGCAGGTCTGTCATCAGGGCTGTTACCAGCTGAGTTTGAGCAAAGTCATTCTGGAAGACCGTAAACAGCCGTTTAATGAGTTTACCGTTTAATGGTCCATTTTCACTGTCTGGGTCAGCCGAACGCTGTGAGTGTTGCAAATTACCACAGTTCCCTTTAGTGTCTTGTCGATGGTCTGCAGGGATGCACTCTGGGTTGGGAGTTGCTCTTTTATCTGTGGAATCTCAGTCTGAATTTCGGCTGCATGCCGTCTCACGTTGGCTAGGTTTACTGCATTCATGCTGGACATACAAGTGTTAAACAGAGTTCTGACGGCAGTGCGGCGGCGGTTGTGGCCACCTGGCTCCACTAGCGTGACAGTCATTTTCTCAGGTTCGTTGAGCATGTGCTCGACATCGGCCTCAGCGTGAGTGAGGGCGTCTTCTGTCCATCGGTCCCTACCCAGCTGTATTGTGTTCTGTAGGCGTTGCGAGGATCAGGTGGCACATACACTTTCTGAGTGCGGGTCCGGCAGAAAAGGAGTCCTGGTTGTTCCCTTAGGACGATGCCTGATGCTGGACCTGGTGAGATGTCCGATTGCAGCTGCCCTCTGGTTGGCTGGAGGCACGGGATGGCGAACCACCGCAGCATCCTGGTAAAAGTGAAAGGGAGAGAGAAAGAGAAAGGGAGGAAAAATTTCAGCGAGTGTCGTCCTTGGTTGGCTAGGGCAGTCTTTTCGCTTTGAGGACGCCGGTATGCCACTTGCTTCGGTGTGTCTTGCAAGTGTCTCTGGTGCTGCCTTCGTCATGGGCATACATTGACTTTTCAGCGAGTAAACAGTTTTGATCTCTAGGTAGCTCTCTGCTTGTAGATGCAGCTAAAATTTAGGTGAATTACATCAATCTAACAATAATTTGTAAGGCCTTTACATTGTAGAAAGGGGAGCATCACCCAGGTCTACATATATATAACTCTGTCCTGAGCTTTCTTTGTCAGACACAGGTTTAGTCATACTACAATTTGGATTTCTTTTTAACCAAAGCAGAATAGATATCGGTACAGATTAGAGGCTGCTGAAATGAGATTCCTTTGTCACACAGACTTACGCTTTACTGCTGACTTTACTGATATTAGTTGGAAATCTAAGACTCTTTCACTTAAAGTAGAGATGTCAATTCCAGCTATCGTTTTATCTGCATTTAGACAAGCCAGCGATCAAAAATGCGTATTGCACGTTGTGTTCTAGGTGGATCGCAAAGATCAAATGCACGCCTGTAGGTTAACAGTAGTTTAAGGCTCAGGTGGTTTTACTATACTCTGACGCCAGGGTGACGTATGCCCTATTTGGAGCTAGTGTTTGCTATAACCCTTCATTGTCAGGAAACCTAATGTTTAGCAGTGCCAATTCAACCAGCATCTAGAAACTGTTTGTTTCAAAAGAGTCGTGCATAGTCTGTTGGCCGTTGAGATTTACACGTCCATTTAAGATTCTTTTAAATCAGTAAAATTCTAATTTTACGAATGCAGAGTCTTGCAACTCTTTGAGCACACATCTACTTTTACAAGTTCTATGTCCTATGCTGATCAGGGACCTTTTTAGCAGAGTCTTGCGCTGTGTTCGTGCAGTGTCTTCTGATTTTGCAGTTCAAAATCATTGGGGTTTTAGGAATTCTTTCTGAGGAGGCCTTCTGTGTTAGAGGCCTTCTGCATTAGGTCATGCATCGTTGAGTGGGCATTGCGTGGTCTTTGGCGAGCTGGAAGGTGCAGGGTAGCGAACTTGAACCTTGACTTGGTGCAGAGGCTGTGTACCCATGGATGCCTGCTGGAGTTCCGGGGAACTCTGTGACCTTGGAGTCTGGCTTTGTTGTAGTTCTCGTGACCGGCCAGTCTGGCTTTGGTGACCTGTGTGACTGTTCGAGCCGGATGTCGTTTTGGCTGTACGACTGCACGTTCAACTCACACATTTGGGGTGTAAGAGTTCGATCTTTGCTCTTAGCTTTAGCACTGAGTCTTTCAAAGAGTTGAGCTGACATTAAAGTGAGGTCTGAGCCGGTGTCTACCAGGGCTTCAAGGCTCACCTCATTGTCCAGAGTGATGGGTAGGTAGAGTTTCCGGGCCCACCCCGTTTTGATCAGGTTCCCCAGGAGTCTTGGCGTAGGGGCTGGTGTGGCGATCGACGGGCGGTTAGGGCCGGTCTTGTGTAGACAAAGCAGCATCTCTAGGTCTTTTGGGCTTTTGGACCCAGCTGTGGGAAACTGTGCTGTCTCGCTCAGGCTGTGCAGCTGTCAGCTGTGGTGGCTGTGTGCTGCTGTCACTTTGTGATGTGACAGTTTGATCTGTGGTCTGTGGCTGACGAGCAGTGTTCTGTGTGCCTGTTGTAGGTCTTACGCTCAGGCATAGGATGTCAGGCTCGTCCGTCTTGTATTCTTTGGAAAGTCTTTTGTGAAGAAGCTTTTCAGCGACTTCAGGGTCTCGGCTGTCTCAGACGTGGTGGCACTGTGTTTGTCTGATGTGTGCTCAGACTTGTGCTTACCAGTGGCATGTTGAGAGGGGTACCGCTCCAGGCTGTCTGGGCTTGAGTCTCTTGGTGATGGGGGTCGGCTATTTCTGGGTCGCTGGCTGGCTTCCTAGAATCTTTCAGAGCGCTCACTCTGGTGCCTTGGACGAGCACCATCACGGTTGTGCTGCCCTCTGCTGGCCTGGAACGGTCTTGACTCTGTAAACAGGGCTATGGTGTTGTGGGGCGCCCTCTAGTGGCAGCTCTGCGTAGGGTTCAGAGACAGAGTAGATTGTGGGGTTTTTCAAAGTCTTTTCGGACACAGACTTTTGCTTGGTGTAAGCTTCTCTTAGCTGTTGAGTAGTCATGCTATGTGGGCTGGCTGGTGATGTTTTGAACAGTGGGCTTTCACCCCCCTGTACAGCTCTGGGTTCTTGGCTGAAATGTGCGGACCGGTCAGGGGAAACTTGTGGTGTGTGTTCCCCCTTTTCCAGTCATGCTGCAGTTTATAAGAGTGTTGCACTCTGTGTGAACGTTGTCAAGTTCGTGTTCGAGATCTTGTCTCTGCTGAACGAGCTTGTGGATGGTAGCAGGGGCCTCTTGCGAGTTTCTTTCGCAGGCCGTGGCTTTCGAGTCTCTTTAAGTTCAGTCTCTGCTCTTTGCAAGGGGCTTCACTTTTGTCGGAGTTTCTCGTTGAGTTCCTCTCTGGTTCTTTTCTCTGACTGCTCTCTTCGGTCTATGTGCAGATGAGGATTAGACAGGGCAGTTTGAAGGCTTTCCACTTCCTTCTGTAGCTCGGGGTCGTTGTCATACTCAGCTTGCATCCTTAGCGTTGCAACTTCGTGCTCCAGGGCGATGCGGCTCCTTTCGTGAAGGCGTGCTTGTGCGATGAGCTGGTAAACGAGGTTTTGATGTGTCTGACCGGTCTTTGTCGTGAGAGCTTTGGCTTGGTTATTGCGCCATCAGCTTATCCACGTCTGCGATGCTCTTGGCTAGGGGCTTTGAGTCACTGGCGACCTTGGGCAGGAATGGAGGTGTCATGAATCTCAGCCATGTCTCCAGATTGTCCCAGCGGGTTGTGGGACTGTAGGACCGGAACATACTGGCTTCACTGTGGGCGAGAGGAACACAACACAAGGGCTCATTTACATCTCATTTAGATAAGCCATACCCCCTGTAAAGCTCCCCCCTGTGCTTTACAGCTTTTTTTTGCACTTCGAATGAGTGCACTTCTGCAGCAGCTCTAGGCGAAAAACAATTGTGATGCCCCTCTATTTGCAACGTACCAGCAACAACACACAAAGACCAATATGCCATATAGCCTACATATAACGCAAAACCAGCAACAACACACAAAGACCAATATGCCATATACATATAACGCAAAACCAGCTACAACACACAAAGACCAATATGCCATACATATAACGCAAAACCAGCAACAACACACAAAGACCAATAAGCCATAGGCCTACATATAACGCAAATAGTGCGCAACGCGCGTGTGCCCAAAATGTCAACAATATTAAAGTTTATGCAGGAGGCAAATGCCTGCTGGCATTTTTCTTTAAGCAGTCATGACAGGAATTTTCCAAATAATCACATTTCACCTCCTCAAATTACTGTTGCAAATCTCTTTACACCACTTTCTTATGTGCGTATACTATACACACACAAATGAAATGTCCGCAAGCACATTATATCATCAGCAGGTTCAGCATCTTAAATAACGACTTAAGAGCAAATGAAGCTTAACTTACGTTTCAGAAACGCGCACGGCAGGCCTTCATCGCCTTCATCGCAGCAAAGGTCTTAACTGCATCCTCTATTTCGATTCTCTGTGCCAGTTCATGTTCTATGGAGATTGTTGCCAGTCCATTAAGTCTGTTCAGTTCACAAAACTTTCCCCATTCAAAGCAATCGGGACGTCACATATGAAACAGCCAGCCACCGCTGTCAGCGAGCCGAGCCGCCATATTCAACGCCGAGGGCGTGCGCGCCGCGCCCATACCTCCGGTTCAGTTTCCCGAGCGGCGAAAACATTTTCGGTGTAACTGCCACGGTTCAGCTCGTCTGCGACAATCTTTGCGGCGTCCATCTTCATTGAATTTTGATATCAGATAGAGCCTACCAGAGCACAGCATAATAAGTAGCCATGCGGTTCACTTGGAGGGCGGGGACAAAAGCGCCATATTCAGTATGGAAATACACACAGACAATAACACGCCACGCCCCTACTGCGTGCTAGAATCTCCGAAAACAAGCCGATTTCAACCTCAAAATGTAAGCTTTTAAATATACCAATACTGCTATCTCAAACATTGAGAGGCTTCTTCGTGATTTCAACTAACAGATTCTGCAAAAAAATGAAATTCACCAATTTTGAAAAAAAACTCTTCTTTCTCATTTTGCTCGAAAGTTGTGCTGCCGACTTGTGTCCCTGGTTTCTATGACGGGTCACATATTTCACAAAACGGCGTGGCAGGATTTTTTTTTCTTTTTTTTTCCCTACACACACACATAGGGACAACAGGAATTAGGCATCTGTTTTTCGATTCCCACATACAACAATTAGCGCTATGATTCACACATGTTCGCTTATGAATTTTAAACCTCGGCGGGTTTTTTCTATTCGACACACATGTGCACGGAAGGATTTCTTCGCTTCCACACACTAATATGGACAACAGGAATTATACGTCTGTCGTTCGGATCCAAATAACATTTATCAAATAGCACTTATGATTAAAAATGTTTTTAGGTTTTGGATTTTTTTTTTGGTGCTATATTTTAACAAACACATCTGGCGGGATTGCGTTGTGCAAAAGAAAACAGGAAATATTCGTCCGTTTTTTCGACTCCCATGACATATTATCAAATAGCACTTATGATTAAATATGCTTTAGGTTTTTTACAATTGAGTAGCTACGTCAATGTTTAACCAGGAGTTTATCGTTAATCTAACGATTATAATATCAGGCCTTTCTTAAGAATAGTGAAAGAGCGTCGTTTCACTAAATCTTGTCTGTACCCTGACGAATCTCGTTCGGAAAGGGGAGTTTAACATTAAAAATGTCGTAATTCAAAAGAGGTTTCTTCGTCTTTTGTAGGACAAATTTAATACTATGAAACTGCAGTTTACTTTTTAGTTTTGCTGAACTGAGACGGCTTTTTGCCTTTAATCAGTCAGCCAGTGATTTCGCATTGCGTTCGCTCACTCGAGGCGCGCGTACGATATTAAATCACAATATAGACATAGATTGAAACTGAATTGCTCAAAAACAAGTTTAAAGTGTGCCTGCATTCTCCACCAATTATGTAAAGACTCAGGGGCGGATCTAATCCGTGGGGGATTTGCATATCATAATTAATAATTGGTAATTAATAATTATTCATACATGTTTGGATTAGATCAGTCTTACATGTTAATAAATCTCCTGATAAGGGATGATATGTCATTTTACCTGCATGCATGCATGTGTATCCTTGCAATTAACCACAAGTTGATTGTAATTAATTACACGGACCACGTCCTACAAAACAGGCAAAATTAATTAGCTCAATTGTCAGAATAATATTTGTGGGGATCCACAATATCATCCTACTTTATAGGATTTCAGGAAAAGCAATTCTGTGGCCACAAGAATTGGGTTTCCTGCCCTATAAGCAAATACTCTGTAAAGTATCTTTAATTTGTAAGCTTGTAAGATCTTTTGGCACTTAAGGGACTTGAAAGTGAGCAAAAAGCAGTACATCAATCAAATGAATAATGAATTTAATAAGGCAGAACTCCTTATGTATTTACTACGGTTATATGGGATATATGTATTTACAAACATAATTAACAAACAAAACACGATAAGGCATCGATGAATGAGAAATGCATAGAGTTTGGACAATGGAAACACGTGTGAGAGAGAGAGAGAGGGGGAGAGGGAGTGAGAGAGAGAGCATTGGCAACATTCACCCTGACAGTCACCTGTCTGTAACAACACGAAAACATCATCTTAATGCTTCTTAGAAGCTCTATAAAGAGATATACTTGCACAAATTTCTGGGTTTCTCTGTGTCGCGGCATTCCTGCGCGAGCGGAGTCCTTTAGGAAGCGTCACGTGGTGCTGCTTGGCGCACGTGTTGAACGGATGTTCAAAGTCTTTGGGGTAACATTACCAAAGGAAAATAGTTCGGCTAAGTTCGTTTCACTTCGTGGAAGTGAACAGAGTCGACTACAGAAAACAAAACTTTGACTAACAAAGAAAAGAAATAAAGATCTCTACGGGGAAATCACGCGGAGTTAACGTTACATCTTTGCATGGCTGGTGAAGAAGCGCGCGTGCGTCTCTCGGTCCGGCGCGTCACGTGGTCACGTATCTGAAGAGATATGTCATGCGGTGTTCTTTTCACTCGACGATTGGAATTCAACACGGAGGCTTATCTAAGACTGAAAAACACAAACTAAACTAGAAACAAATAAAAGAAAGGCGAAGAGCTCGCCGGAGGCGAGACGTTACATTATGAAACGAGGACGAGAGGGGGTAAGAGAAAGAGCGGAGTGGGGAAGAGAAAGAGCGGAGTGGGGAAGCGTTATTTATCACCTTGGAGAAATCCGGCCTCTTCCTGTTGGCTTGGCCAATAAGAGGGTTGGAATTCACAGGCGGGACTTTGGTTTTTATTGCTCTTTGTCTAAGAGAGAGAGCTCCTTGCGGTTGTCAATTCTTTGAAGAAACTATGAAAGATGCTTTTACTGTTAATATGTTGTTGTTACCGACATATCGTGTATACAGTCACGTCGATCTTCAACGTACCAGGTTTTAGAGACCAAATATGTCACACATCTGATTCTGGTTAAGTATAGTGTGAACAGTCTGGAATAGTAAGTATTAGAGTTTACATGAAACAAACCACATAAAAGGACACATCATGAGATTGGAACATTAGATACATGGTAATACATTTCTCACATGGTAATATATATATATATATAGAGAGAATATATATGATTGAAAAGGTTTCATTTCTCCTTCTCAGCAAGAATTAAATCCATGCACATTCTTTTGGGTCGTAAACCCGTAACAGGACACTGACTTCGGCCAGTGTTAGCAGAGCAAAGTTTCACAGACTTTGTTAGGATAGTGAGTTTGCTGGATTATTCAGTAAAAATGTATAATACAGGCATTTGTCGTTCGCTTAGAACTACAATACACTCACACGTATCTTCATAGGCCCTGGGCACTCGGACCCATATAACACATATGAAATATATCTCATTAAAATGTCTTTAATGGGGAAATTCGTTAAAAGTTATTATGTGTGTGTGTGTGGACGGAGAGGTCCTGCATGCAGGCCACCTGGGTTTGCCTGCAGTGGGGGAAGTTTGTGAGTTGTTCGGAGACACATCACAGAGTCGTAAATGTTTCAGAAACAGTCTCATCTAGCATTCTCATGCCAATGTCCATAATTTACATTCATTCTAAAAGACCTTGGGTTTTAGGAAGAATGTGCTTCATTTGTTTCAGAGGGACTGAGTCAATGATTCACCCAAATACCCTACATAAATTAATGTTTGCAAATTCTTTTACATGAAGGCCTATAATTAAATGTAGTCCTACATGGAAAACGGCTCAGACAGCAGTATCTATAGTATGTGAAGTAAAATATAAAGGGATTCTCACAGGAGATATTAAAAAGGACAGAGAAAATTACCAAAGCGGTGCAGGTTAATAAAAAAAGAATACTGCTCTGATTCTAATCTGCCCTCTAGTGGCAAAACCAACTGCTGTCAATGGATGATGGATTGAGCTTAATTGTGATTTACTTTGGGAAATTAAATGTTTTGCCAGTTGATTGATGTGGCAACTGCATTATACATATTTTTTGAATGCATATTTTGTTAATGGCTCTATGTAGAAAAACACTGAATGGTGTGATTACAGCCATCAAGTTAGTCATCATTTACTCATTTGTCATTTCGAACCAATAATAACAGAAGCTTTGTTACTAGGCCTGTCAAGGTCCAAAAAAGACAGAAAAGAACTATAAAAGTATCATTAAAGAAAGCAAATATCCTTTTGTAGGCTAGTTATACATCAGTGTTTACATTTATAGCTCAAGATATGGGCCAAGAAATAATGGTAATACATCCAGGAGAAACAAGGATACATGAACTGTCCTTATTACGGTCAGTGCTGTGCTTTGATTGGCTATGACAGCTCTAGAGGTGTGGCATTGCTGGAAACTGTCAGAGTCAGTGATAGGCTGAAGAGACTGACACTTCTTTATTCAGTGTATATAATAAATCAGGGAAAGTCTGCAGCCTGAGCAAACCTCACTAAGGCCTAACTGTGAGAATATCATATTCATTATTTTTATTATTATATAAATTGTAAAATTGCTTTTCTGCCCAGACAGGATGAAAACAAGCATTTGAACATGATTCAAGAGGTCACTGGAAACAGGAATATTTCCTTCCTGTCTGCTGGATACTCTGGTATACCTCACATGAGATATTATTATATATTCCTATTTATGGCCTACTGTATTTCTTTTCTAGGAAACTCCTGCCTTATGTTTGTTATCATTATGGACAAAAATCTTCACACTCCTAAATATATCGCTGTCTTTAATTTATCACTGACCGACATTTGTGAGAATACCGCTGTTATCCCTCAGCTTCTGGATGCAGTTTTATTTGGGAATCAGTTGATCTCGTATGGATTGTGCATGTCCAATATGTTATTTGTTTCATTACAGTCACTAACTCTCACTGTTCTGTCTTTTGACAGATTAGCTATTTGTTTACCACTGAGGTATCATATGATTGTGAGCCATAGATCAATGCTAGTTATGATTGGTGCTTTATGGACATTGGCACTGATGCAAACAATAACTGCAGCAGTTTTCATGAATAGACCTTCTTTCTGCAGAACTAGCGTCATAATCCTTCGTTTCTGTGATCACGGGTCTGTTTTCCCAAGCTGTGTCATCATGAGTGTTCCGTTTCAGGTGATCATCATGTTTCCAGTATTTTGCATTATCTTTTCATATATTTTCATATTTTCATGCATGACAGTGTTCAGAATCACAACCCCACAAAGAGCCAGAAATACTGGCTGTACTTTCTGTGCCCATATGCCTAAAATATGTATTTCATGTCCTAGTAAGCATCAACACTACAATAATTATTCTTTCTCTGACCTCTGCACTTCCTACACATTTATGACAAAGGAGTTTATGGAATCTGTGAAAAGGCTTATCAAAAATAGAATCATGTTTTCATCTAGAACAACAACTGTGTTCCAGTTATAGCAGGCCTATGGAATTCATCTCATCTGTACATTCTTACTAATTATCATTAAAGTACACAGTACATAGTATATTACAGAATGTTATGGAATTACTAAATGTGAAACAGTGTTTGTTTTGTGTTATTTGAAGCATAAATTGTAACTGCAGCATCTTTAATCTTGTGCCAGTTTGATTTTCTAAATATAAACAATTTTTCCTCTATTAATCTGTATTGTAATGTTTAGCACTGTGCTGTATTTATCCATAAAAACTGTTTTGGACGGCTGGTCTATAAAGCAAAATATACTAAAATGTATTTGAAATACTTGTATTTTTATGCCAAGTATGCTACATTTACATATTTAAGTACTTAATATAAATACCCTGAAATTGTGCTTTTGGTATACTAAATTAATGTACATAAAGTCTGCTTAATTGGAACAACAAATTTTGTACTTAATGTACTTTATTTATCCAGAAATTGTGCTGAGGTCCAACTAAAGATATACTTACGTATATTTGATTGTGCTAAAGTGGAACTATTGCAAGTATACTTTAGGTACACTTTAAATATCTTCCATTTAAAGACTGATATTATACAAAGATCATACTATCCTTACTAATAGTGATATTAAAAACTATGGTTTGTGCAATAAAGAAGTACTCCAAATAAAGTTTAATTATAATATTTAAATCAGTAAATCTCAAGCGATATGCTAGTAAATTTGTTATTGGATTTGATTCTATACTTAGTACGAAATAAATGTATTTTAAATACATTTTGGTATAGGTTTTTTTTCACAAGGGAAGGGTTATTTCATGAATCGTGGGGCCGAGCAATACTGTCAAATACACTGAAATCATTATTTTGATGTTTTGTTGATGAGTGCATATCTAAAAACAGTTCTTTATCACAGGTAACACAGCTTTCCAGACAACAGGCAACTTGACCTCCATTCAGTCAAACTCCTCTGCAAATGTGACCTTTGTTCGTCCTGCAACATTTTTCCTCAATGGCTTTTCTAATGTTCCACATGTGAAATACTACTATGTGTTCTTGTGTTTTATATATGCTGTGACTGTTTTAGGGAATTCATTTATCATGTGTATCATTTATTTGGCCCGCAGACTTCACACAGCCAAATACATTGCTGTTTTTCATCTGGCCATTTCTGATCTGTGTGGAAGCTCAGCTTTGATTCCAAAACTGATTGACACATTTTTATTCGAGCACCAGGAGATTTCATACGAAGCGTGTTTGGCTTATATGTTTTTTGTGTATCATTTCATGAATCTGCAGTCTTTGACACTACTTGTCTTGGCTTATGACAGACTGGTTGCTATATGTTTTCCTCTGCGGTATCATGCTATTGTAACTAAAACAGCCATGTTTCTGATCATAGGGGTTATGTGGACTTTTTCTGTGACTTTTATTGCTTTAATGGTGAGTTTGATAACAAGACTCTCTATTTGTAGTTCAATTGTAGTCAATAGTTATTTTTGTGATCATGGCCCTATCTATAGACTAGCTTGTAATGATAATGCCATAAATATTATCATGGCAAATATTTGCTTTGGTCTCCTGGTATGTATGCCACTGATATTAATAATCATCTCATATTACCACATTGCTCTGGCTTTGCTTAAGATTGCTCATGGTGCAGAACGGATCAAAGCCATGAAAACCTGCACCTCACATTTCATGTTGGTGGCTATTTTTTATGTCCCACTTATAGGTACTAATATTGCAGCTTTAACAACATTTATCCATCCAAATGCCCGGATAATAAACAATTCCTTAACTCAGATAATGCCACCTATGCTGAATCCCATCATATACACTCTAAAGACAGAGGAGGTCATGCAGTCCATAAAAGAATTGTACAAACGAAGCAAGGTGAACACTAGAGAAAGAAAGGTTAAATGCAAAGAGTGATAAATACAGGTTGCTGTTAGTTGATTTTGTTCATTTGCATGAAAGAATATGTACTTGTGTGTTGACCATGAATATCTGATTGGATATATTGTAAGCTAAGAGCATTCAACAAATATCTAATTTACCAGAAGTGACTGAACTCCGTGTAAAAAATTATCTCACAGTCTTCTCATATGTGTTAAATATAATCACTCAAAATATTTATAAGGTCAGAATTTAGAATGTGTGTTGTAAGTAGGCCAAAAAATAGATAAAGTAATAAATGCACTTCACTTTGTTTTGTTGAAAATTATTGAAATGTTTGTTTGTAGTGCAACAAAGCTTTCTATGCCATGAGTGCAGATTTGATTATGAGTATATAAGGATAGTTCACCCAAAAATAAAAAATAATTGTATGATATATGGCAGGTTTACAAAAAATAATAAATGGAAAAAAGGTAAATGAAAGTGAATGGGGTTCAACGGAAGAAAGACAGTCATCATTTTCAAATGATATGAAGTTGAGTAAATGATGACAGAATTTTCACTTCACATCTCCATGTAAAAGGGTTTAAATATCAAAATTGTTGTTTACATGTTGTCATCAGATGCCTTAGATAAATTAATGTTTGCAAATTTTATTTATTTGATAGGGACAATGCTCATTGATCAACAAAGAAGTTACTTGTTGTAAACAAGCCAGAGTTAGCTACAAGTGCTAGTTTCCATCTGTTGTCCCTAGCCAGGTCTTAACAGGCACCCTAAGATACAAGAGTCAATAAAAATACACTATACATTTAATAAATACAGTAGCAATATAATAATAAATACAGCAGAGATTTTAAATCAATATGAGCATACCCTTAAACAGACAATATATTGCTCACCTTACCCAACCAACTCTATTACAGTAAAAAAAAAAGGCAATAAAGACAAATATTCATGGACTTAAATATTTGGTGTATGGTTACAATTGTAAATGTCCCTAGTCCAAGATTTAAGCTGTTTTTTAAAAGAGGAGACACTATTACACTCCCTTAACTCAGTGGGCAGACTATTCCAAAAAATTGTGGCTCTAATAGAAAAGGCTGTGGTTCCAAACCTACTTTGTCTATATTGAACTATGCAATCCCCTCTGGTGGTTGCTCTGGTTACTCTATTGACCTTATCTTTCTGTTTTATAAACTGGCACAGTGGTGGTTGAGCTAACCCATGGAGTACCTTAAAACAAGACAGGCATCAGCAAAGTGGCTGAAGTTTTCAAAGCTAAACATGATGTGTTTTTTAATTATGTTACAATGATGATAGTTATTACTCTTGCGGTCCAATGTCTTTAACGCCTGTTTATAAAGTGACTCCAATGGTTGCAGTGTTGTTTTATTGGCTTGCGACCAGCTAGTTAAATAGTAAGAAAAATGTGAGAAGATCATAGCATGCAAGAAGAGCTTTGCAGCCTTCATTGATAGGTATGATCTTATGTGCTTAAAATTTGCCAGGTTAAATTTAACAATACTGGCACCTTTTTTGTGTGCTTTTTAAATGAGTTGTGAGTCTAGGATGATTCCCAGATATTTAAAGTCAGATACCACTCTAACCTTCTCTTGGTTAACAATTACCTCAGGGTCATAAGTCACATTGGTTTGTTTTGTAAAATACATACTGTTTTACTTATGTTCAGGTGAAAGCATGAATTAATTAGCCATGTGGATACCTTACTCATGGCCTCAGTCAGTTGGTGTGCAGCTTGTTGTTTATTTTTAGCATGCACAGTGGCGCAGCCAGAGGGGGGTCCGGGGTGGCACTGGACACCCCTGACACGCGATTGGCCACCCCGGGTGCCACCCCAACATTTTATTTGCTACTGGCAGTTGCTGATGCTGATTTAAAAAAAAAAAAAAAAAAAAAAAAAACGTTCGCAGGCAGCGCGGCGCGCGCAGCATAGTTGCCAAGTCCGCTTATAATACGCGACTTTGGGCTTTGGACTTTTGTAAGTCGCGTTAAAAAAGCACGGGTTGTGGGTTGCGTTTTTTTGGGCTTATTAAAAAAATATGGTTGCTTGTTAGGAAAATCTGACAAGCAACTTTGTTTTCTTTACATCTATGGTCACGGTTGCCGTTTTCTCACAGTGTATCTCCAATACATTGATTGACACTGTCTGCTCACAGCCATAGCCAATCAGTGCAATTGTATAAGTGCTGTGGCGTAATTCGTCAAAACATTCAGCCGAATCCGCCCCCTTATTGGAGAAAAATCCCGTTCAACGTGCAGGCAGCCGCGCGCGCGACACTGTAATCCAATGATAGACTTTGGGGAGATGATGGACAGTGCAGGGGAGAAGAGGGATGACCTTCTTTTGTAAGGTAAATTTGTAATTTTTACAATGTTTTTGTAATATATTAATTATCACAGGCTTTAATAAAAAAATAAAAAAAACTAGTCTATACTAACATAAGATACATATGGGTCAAATTTATTTTATTAAGATAAAAAAAAAAATATATATATATATATATTATATAATGTGTGTGTGTGTGTGTGTGTGTTACATATCCCCGTCTTTTCCTGATTGTCTTTTTGTCCTTTTCCATCTCTCCAAACCTTTTTTAAATCCTTTTTTTCCTAATCCGTTTATCCTTTTCTAATAAAGGAGTGGTTTCAGTTTAATATGTTGCAGGCTCATTTCTTGGTAATAAAAAATAAATGATAATGCTGAAACTAAATAATCTAATAATATTGGGCTTGTTTTGGGCTTGTTTTTGAAGCTACAGTTGCTTATTTGTCCCGCGAGAGTTGGCAACTGTGGCGCGCAGTTTTCAAACGAGCAGAGAACGAGAGATGGTTGCGAGATACCGAACTTCACCGAATAAGAAAACATCGTATTTGAAGTAAGCTTTTAAGGTTTAGCATCAGGGTGGTTTGCTCCCAATAGCCTACATTAGGCCTAATACACGCATATACAGTACCTTGCCGTGTGTACGTTACAGTATACGTACAAATGTTCTAGCTAATGTGAGGATAGGAGATCAAAACGCAGGCAAAGAAGAGCAGAGATCAAAACGCAGGCAAAGAAGAGCAGAAACAAGCGATATCATAACGCGATCACTATAGGACTATGAAGCTTTATGGGTGTAGGTTGTTGATGGACTCGATCTACTGTGTTTTGATCATCATTATGAATCTTATCTAGATGTAGTCTTTGATAAAAATGCGATTTTCTCAGCTTTTTGCTCATGTTGCTTTTTATGAAACTTGCCAACATTCAAGTGTTGATTAAAAAAAAAGACGCACGAAGCTAGAATAACATTATTTTTTTGTTTTTGTTTTAAAAGCACAGGGTTTGTTCTTTCTTTTGGAATGTTCAGATATTCATACAACAAAATATTCTGGGGTGCCATGAAATTATGAAAATTACCAAAACCACATTTTTTTTTATACTGGCGAGAAAGAGTTAAATGTTGGTAATTGGATGATGATTAGAATATGAATATGATTGGAATGATATTTTAAATTTGTCATATTTTTGAACAGGGTCAATTAAACATGAAAAGAAAGGGAGAGATATCAGAGTTATTTTAAAATAAGCACAAACATAGTCCGGTCCTTTTATGAAAAAAAGGTTGAACAAATTGCAACAGAAGCAAACTCAAATAATTTTGTATCCTCATTATGTCCTGAGTAAGGAAACAAAGTCCCTAAGAATCCCATTAGGGGAATGTTTCGAAATCTGTTTCTGGGGATTCACTTTTTATTTTGCTTACCTTTTGTCTTCTGCATTCTCCTTACCCTTGTCTCCTGTTCTTCCCTTAGACTCGTCCCCCAGAAACAGTCCCAAACCCCATCTCTTAATAATTAAAAAAGGCTGGTTTCTAAAGTACTTCTTCCTGCCTCTATGTATTAATGCTCATGGGTAGCCTAAATGGGTTCTATTCGGACCTTAACATTAAGTATTTTACTGTTATGTGTCAACAAGATTCAACAAGACATTTTCACCTGGCTATACCCAATGTTTAGATCTGTTGTGGTATTTATGCAAATTAGCACATACGTAATTAGATTATGCACCGTTTGTCCATCTTAAACAATTTTAAAAAACTTGGAATACATTTTTTGTTTGTCTTGATGTAAGTAATCAACTCAGTAATTTTCATGGTGATATCTAAAGGTTAAACTTTTTACCCTATTCTCGTAAGAAAAAGAATGAATAGGCTATATTTTTTTTTTTTTTCTAAACTTTCCCTAATGGGATTCTTTGGGACTTTTTTTTCCTTACTCAGGACATATTGAGGATACAAAATCAGTTGAGTTTGCTTGTTGCAATTTGTTCAAGGTTGACCCCCATTTTGGCTTAAAATGACTGGACTAACAGGCAGATCAGATGCAAACAGACCCCCCAGCCCTTGCATCACCACTGGCTAGTCAGAGTCAGTGTGGTCAGACTTCAGAACCAGCAACAGGTCAGAGGATCTACCAGACACAGGCAGTCAATCACATACCCAATTCAGGAATTTAAGTTGAGATGATTTTGCCAGATTAAAAGGATAGTTCACCCAAAAATGAACAAAAAAAATTATTATAAATTAAATAATTAGAATTAGAATTATTATAAATTATTATAAAGAAAGAATTATGTTGTATGTAATCTTCCCAGGATAAGATTTTATATTGATGGGCAATAAAAAATTTTAACTTTTCCAAGGACATGTCTGCTTGATGCCTGCTATATCTAATAAAAGATTAAATAAATGAAATACATTTTTTTTTGTAAATGTGAGTTTTTTTGTAAATAAATGCAGCAGTTCATAACAGACACATGGGGTATCTTATCTACTTAGTGCTTCAGCTTTGTTTTCTGCAAATATTTTGGATGTTCAACACTTATAGACAAACAGAGTGACCCAATTCCTTCCACAAGCTTTTCCACTGTGTGTGTGTGTGTGTGTGTGTGTGTGTGTGTGTGTGTGTGTGTGTGTGTGTGTGTGTGTGTGTACTGTGTACCCCCGAAAGTAGCAGTGGTCACCCCCTGGCCACCCCATGTATAAAACTCTAGTTCCGCCACTGAGCATGCACATAGAGGACTGTGACATCTGCATACATTTGTAAATGTACAGATGGGCAAACAGTTGGCAGGTCATTTATATAGAGACTGAACAGAAGGGGGCGTAGTATAGATCCTTCAGGGACACCTATTTTACAGTTTAAATATGTAGATTGAATGTTGTTAATGTGTGTGCTTTGTTTTCTGTCAACTAAGTATGATTTCATCCATTTGATTGCATTCTCACAAAAATTAAAATAAGATAATTTTGACAAAAGAACGTCATGATCGACGGTGTCGAAAGCTTTTTTTAAATCTAAAAATATTGCACCCACCACACCTCCTTTGTCTAGATTCATTTTGATGTTCTCTATAAAAAAGCTGTTGGCTGTTTCTGTAGAATGATTACTTCAAAAGCCAAACTGCATTGGGTGCAGTGGTGTATGGCCTTTACTAAGATGAGTAGTCAGCTGTTTCGCCACCCATTTCTCTGCTACCTTAGATATTACAGGTTGTAAGGGTGTCACGATTTCGATTTTAAATCGAAATCGATCGAAATTAATTAACAATCTCAAAAATCGAAATAAAAAATGGAATCGCCGATGCTGCCATGCCCCCATGTCGCGTTTTACTGACTCTCATTGTTCAATCTCGTTCATCAAAATTAACTAATTTTTTTTCTAGTCATTTCAGGGGCTTTAAATGTTATAGCCTACTTTTAACAGGCAAATTCCCCGAACACATCCACCTAAGCAATCTTGATCATATTCTGAATTAAGAAATCATTATAATGCAGTCAAAAATAATTTACAGGGAACATTAATAATTACTTGACCTTCCGAGTCTTTTGTTCATTTGTCGCGTGACAGAGGCATTGAACGACTCATCACAGCGCGGAAAAAAACAAACACACGTGTTGAAAGGCTGTGAGTCCTCTAACTTAGATTCTATGCCCGAGCCCGAACTTGGCCCGACCCGGGACGATATTTCCCGTCACTATCCTCGGGCTCTTGATCTATAGACGTGCACGCACTCCCAACGCAATAGAGTACGGCGCGGGACTAGATTTGATGGCCGAGTGCGAGCGCGGACGGTAATGCACTCACTCTGTGTGTGCGGGAGAATTAAACGATTCGCGGGACTCCCGCAAACTAGAAATATCTATGAATAAAACATATAAAAACTAATACATTTTTAATGATCTGTTGCAGAAAACCAACAAGAACAACTAAAACAAAATAGAAACGATTTACAGGCCAGAGTTTCTATTTATTCGGTTGTTAAGTCTGACGTCACGCGTGACGTTTAGC
The DNA here is from genome assembly GCA_026230005.1 of Gila orcuttii. NCBI lineage: Eukaryota > Metazoa > Chordata > Actinopteri > Cypriniformes > Leuciscidae > Gila > Gila orcuttii. The sequence goes on from JAPDVR010000024.1 coordinate 3,016,951, forward strand.
CTCTTCCGGGCCCAAGCGCTCCGCTCGTCCACTCCAGATCCTAGACTAAATAAACCCTTTTCTTAAAGGGCTTTTTTCGCTTCAGTGCCAGTGGGTGTTACTAGGAATTAAGGGATAGCACCCACTGGCGCCAAAGTTTCTTAATTCGTTTAAGATTTGTAACTTACCTTATCAACTGCAGCCATTTTACTCTTATCTTTCTCGTCACAGGGAAAGCGGTAGAATGACAGTTGAATGTCACTTGTTTTTTTAACTCCGAACTATTTAAACAACATGGGAACACGTTACAACTCGGGCGAAAGCGGTAGGTAGGTAGGTAGAGAGGACCCGGCCTTTGGACCCGGAAACAGTATTATCGGAGAGTGGTTACGTCACGACTTAACAACCGGATAACATGTTTGCAGCGTTGAGCGATGTAGCCAATCACAGACATGTGTTGATTTCTTGAACGCAATGGCCAATCAGAAGCATTTAAGATAGACTCTCCTCACCGCTCAAAACGGACTTTTTGTTCAGTGCTAAATTCTGTAAGCTGGCAAATCCTCTAATTATAACAAACAAAGTGTATGCTATATATTATGAAAGATTCATTGTGCAGTCTTATTGATAATTACAGAGATGTGTGAGATTGCGATGAACTGATGTCAGCTTTTTAGGAGCAACAGCAACCTGTGCTTAAAAAAAAGAAGAAGTAAAAATCGAGAATCGAATCGAACCGTGACCTTAGAATCGAAAATGTAATCGAATCGAGGATTTGGAGAATCGTGACACCCCTATAGTATACTGATAGGTCTGTAAATCTCCACCAGTGTTTTATCAACGGCCTTGAAAATGGGGGTTACCACAGCTGTTTTCCAAGAACTTTGAAAAATACCTTGTTTAATTGATAAATTAATTAAATGTGTAAGAGGTTTGATTAAAGATTGTTTATGAGTTTTAAAAAATACAGAATCAAGACCAAAGGCATCTTTAGCTTTTGAGTTCCTTAATGAGTTTATGGTATTCTCTACCTCAAGTTCACTAATTCCCTCAATTCTAAAAACAGGTTTGTCAGTATCAATAGGAATGCTCACTATATTACTAGCAATGCAATTCTGTGCCAATTCCTCAACTGATTGAATAAAAAAATTGTTAAAAGTGCTTGCTATAATGTCGTCTTCTCTGGTTATGATTCCATTTAATTTCAGTTCAAGTGCCGGTGCGCAGTGCTGAGTATCTTTCCCAATTAATTTATTAAGATTGTTCCAAATTAATTTCCCATCTCCCTTTGCATTATCAATTACTTTTATATAGAAATCTGCTTTGGCTTTCCTTATGTTCCTTACTACTCTATTTCTGAGGGATGTATAACTATACCAGTCACTTTTAAGTCCTGACTTAAAGGGACACCAGGCAGGAATCCCGTTTTTGTCAAACAGCGACCCCTAGAGTCGCTGTGGAGCACTTGTATTTAACGTTACTGTCGTAAATTTATTTTGCCAAGTGTGTCAGAGGTTCTGGGTTCTAATCCGTACTAGTAGTATAGTTTATTTTCCTCATCAAAACCGATTGTTTATTAGTGGTTGTATTTCAAGCAGGGACACGTTTTTTGTGCATTAGGTTTTGTGATTTCACCGTAACAAATATAGAGTCTCTCCTCAACGGATTGAGGCGCGCGTTTGTGTGAAGACTGTGCGCGTCACAACAGAACACTCTATCCGCGCCACTGATCGCAGCGGCAACAAGAACTTTGGTCACTTGATTTTTAAAAACAACACATTTCAGATCGCCTCTTATTTAACAAACGAACGAAATGAATGCTCTACTAGAATTACCTGGAGATGTTTTATTTGTTTGTATGGGTACATCCGTGCCGCGAGATGTTTCAATGGGGACATATAACACCCGCAAATTACGCTCGTGTCTGACTCCTCGCTCGGTCAGTCTGCCGTTTCCTCTTTCTCTGTTCCTCCGACAATGCTTTCTGCATCTTATATGCCGGCTCAGCCATGACGATATTGTGACAAACTCCATCCTTCTCTACCTTCCTGGATGGGGGCGTGTATGTGTGCAGTGCCGTAAAGGAATATGTTACATCGCGAGAGCTGATATCACGCGATACTTCCTGAGGCTGAGGCCGGCGGCCCGCCGCACCAAAGTTGCAAGTGAGATTTTTCCGCTCACAGGCACCAGGGGGGTGCGAGAAGGCCACCATTCAACCCGAAAGAAGTCATATAACCATTTCAATAACTCTGAAGCTGTTCAGTTAAGCTAAAAAAACTGCATAGAATCCCTTTAAGAGCAGTCTTTAATGAGGAATCTCTTTCCCTCATCTGTTTCCAGAGAGCCTCATTGAGCCAAGGTGGAGAATTTTTCTGTCTTGGTCTGTGTGTCATTCTTCTGCTATATGAGGATATTATAGTATTAACAGTGCTTGAAAAAAGATTGCAACTGTTTTCTATATCTTCAGTAGTCAAAAGATCAGTCCAGTCGATATCATTTAAGGCAGATTTGAACTTATCCATATAATTTTTAGGAATACTCAGATGATATTGTTTCAATGTGTTTGTGTTCTTAAAACTTTTTTGGTGAGTTTCCTTGCCAGTAGTGTTATATTATGGTCAGATAATCCAGTTAATAAATTGTATGATTTTGTTATCCTTTCCGGTCTGTTTGTAAACATTAAGTCAATTTGCGTCTGAGATGAGTGAGTGATGCGGGTGGGACCAAGAACTAACTGGGTGAGATTAAATTAGTCTGTTATGTCTTTAAGTTTTTTCCGGTCAGAGCTATTTTCCCAGTTTATATTAAAATCACCCATTAAAATGAGCTCCTTTCTTTCTTGACATTGTTTTAACAGTTTATGTAAATTATCATAAAAAGCAATGGTAGATGAAGGAGGACGATACAGGCAAAATAAAATAAATGACATTTCAGGGGATAGCCAAACATTTAGTCCAAGGCATTCAATATCTAATACAGGCGACCATTCAATCAGATTACATTTGATTGTGTCTTTCACATAGATGAACACGTCTCCCCCTCGCCCTTTATCTCTGTCCTTTCTGAAAACATTGTATCCAGATACATTTACAGCTGCTTCTGGGGAATATTTACTTAACCACGTTTCTGAGACACCAAGAAAATCCAAGTTGGAATTGTTTAGTAGATGTTCCATTTGATCGCTCTTTGAGATCATGCTACGGATATTAATGTGTCCGCCTAGTAATCCCCTTGGTTTGGAGCGTGGGTCCCATAGAATTTTTGCATGGTTTAGAGTTTGAAAAAATGTAAACTTACGGTGTTTCCTGATAGCTGGATTGAGATCAGTGAGTTTTCGTTTCTCACGAACAGGCCGCTTTACCGGTGTAGAGATCCCCAGCTTCGGTACCATGAGCGATGAAAACTCACCGCTGACGTGCGTCAAAGTTCCGAAGTGCTCATCGCCTGTGGCTCCATGTGAGGTGGAATCCAGACCGGAGACTACACATGGATTCAGCGTATCCAGGGAAGACTGCAGCATGATGTCCATCGATGCCATCCACGTGGTCCCGCATGATCTTTGGCGTCCTCCCACGTTCAGACTCCGATTTCTGTTGTTGTCTCGCCGGTAGTCCAAGGCAGGTCCAAGGCGACACCCATGCGCATCTATAGAGAGGCCGGCGTCACCAATACCGGATCCGTGCGGACCAGGGTTAGGCTCGACATCTCCAGCTAAGAGGAGGATTGTCAACAGCAGAAGGATATACTGGTAGGGCCGTCTTGATTTTATTTTCCTTCGGATACCTGTATAATTTGGCAAGGTAGCTTGGCCTTTGTTTAGCAGAGCTTCGTAAATAGCATGTTGGCTCGATGCCTTTGATCTAATGCCGTGCTGAGACTTTCCAAGTCCAGCTGAACCGGCAAAACAACATCGCACAAAAACTAAACTTGCTACAAACAGACTTTTAGTAATTGTAGCACTTTGCCTTGATGGTATGAGATGGCATAAGCCAGTTTTGTACGAAGACAAGGGATTTGCGTAGTTGGCAGTATTGTTTGAGTATACGGCGACAGTAGCACCTGTCCTCCTACGTACCGCCATCATTCCCCTATATCAGTGGTTCTCAACCTCTCCTGCAGGGACCCCCTGACAGGACATGTTTTTGTTTTAACCCTGAAATGGCACACCTGATTCAATTAATTAAAGGTTCAAAGGCTTAATGTGTATTTGACTAATTGAATCAGGTGTGCCATTTCAGGGTGAAAATAAAAACATGTCCTGTCAGGGGGTCCCTGCAGGAGAGGTTGAGAACCACTGCCCTATATGGTGCCTCCATCCTTCCAAAATTCTTTTTCATGAAGGCCTATAATTAAATGTAGTCCTACATGGAAAACAGCTCAGACAGCTGTATCCATAGTATGTGAAGTAAAATATAAAGGGACAGGGCCGGCGCGTCCATATAGGCGAACTAGGCAATTGCCTTGAGCGGCACTTTTGTAAGGGCGCAAAATGTGTGCCAACCGGAAATGAACAATTCACAAAATAGGTTATTTATATGATTTACTGAGCTGCCGCCGCCCGGCAGCGCCAGCGCGCCTAGGGTTGCCACCTTCTATACAAAAAAATAAGGGACGCCTGCCGGCGGCCACAGCGGGGGCCAAAGCCCTCGGGGCCACAATGACCACAGGCCCGACGGTATGCCAATGGTGGTATATCATAACTCAAAACATATTTTCAGGAAAGTAATAAGATCAGTACCAATGGACATTATAATCAGCTATCTGCTATTGAAATCAGTGTGGATATATGCAATCACTCTCTATCACAAACAACGTTAACAAAGTGTGACAATGAGACCAAAAAAAATTGCCTTTCGTCTGAGTTGTATGTGAGATGTTAACCATACTTTATTAACTTAAATTAACAGATCCATAACTTATTCACTATAAATTAAACAAATGCGTTGCTACTCAAACAAATACTAAATTTGATTGGAAAAAACTTTGACTTTAGCAAAGGATGTTGAACATCAAAAACATCATTAGACCAGTAGTACTGTGCAGTATTGGACTATGTTAGGCGTTAAGTGTACTTCTTGTCACTCCGTGCAGCACTGAGTAGCTGTTTCTTTCAAACATGTAACACCATCCAAACAGTGATACCACACATAAATAACCTATAATCTACAAACATTTCTAAATTTAATTATAACACTATTTTTATTATTGGTAAGAAAATCTATTTATGTATTTATTTATTTATGTATTCAGACCTATTGTTAATTATATAGTATTAAAGGATGGAATTCTCTAGATTTGTTAAGCATAAGTCATTTTCTTCACACATGCACATTTTTATTATTAAATATGTATTAAATATATCTCTCTCTTATTTAAAAAATACATGTGTCTGACTGTGTACCTTAACCATAATAAACAAATCATACCATAATGTATGGATATATTCATTTACATTGTAACATTATTTCTTAACAAATGGGCATAGGCGGCATATGAAAACGTAATCAATCAGAACATTATTGAGCTGATTAAAAAACTGTCATTAGGCTACACTATCTGATTCGGGAGATACTTGAGGTATGAAGAACTGTGAGACGGTGCTTTGATTTCTCTGAGCTCTAGCATTGCTATCAACTCTCTGCCAAAAGACCCGCCCTCCTCTGACTCTGATTGGCCCTGAACCTGATGGTATTAAACAAACCAATCAAACCAACAATGGCAGCGAGTATTACCCAATCAAGGGTAGAATAGGACGAGTCTTCACAGAATGCGGGTGGAATGATTTTGGATGATGCGTTTAAGACAACTCGGAAATACGGGACAAACCGCGTCCCGTATTGATTCAAAACGGGACGCGCTGTTTATTTCACAAATACGGGACGATTCCGTATTTTAAGGGACGGGTGGCAACCCTAAGCGCGCCCCTGCTCTCAGGAGTCATGACTGGGTGATGGGAAGTTCGGATCATTTTACTGACTCTCTTGAGTCATTCTATTCGCTACAGTTCGCTCGCCGTCCCCCGCGCTTTCGAGCACGGACCGCGATGAAAGTGAATACGGAAGTAGCACATCTACTCCACGCAGAAATAGAGAAACTGCTGCGCAAAGGGGCCATAGAACCGGCTGTAAAAGCCTGACTCGCTCACAGAAGGAGGTACAGGTTCTGTGGCCCCTTTGCACAACAGTTTCGCTATTTCTGCGCGGAGTAGATGTGCTACTTCCGTATTCACTTTCATCGTGGTCCGTGCTTGAAAGCGCGGGGGATGGTGAGCGAACTGTAGCGAATAGCCCTGTCTTATTGTGCTCACTGCTCAGCACCCATTCTGATATCCCTGGAATCGCTTCCCATGCTTTTACATGTACAGCTAGGGGCAGAATGGCCTCCGGGTTCCGATCGCCGCACTTCGTGGGCTCGGGAAACTGAACCGGAGGTATGGGCGCGGCGCGCGCGCCCTCGGTGCTTGAATACGGCGACTCGCTGACAGCGGTGGCTGGCTGTGTCATATGTGATGTCCCGATTGCTTTGAATGGGGAACGTTTTGTGAACAGGGAACAGACTTAATGGACTGGCAACAATCTCCATAGAACATGAACTGGCACAGAGACTCGCAATAGAGGATGCAGTTAAGACCTTTGCTGCGATGAAGGCTCGCCGTGCGGGCTTACGTAAGTTAAGCTTCATTTGCTCTTAAGTCGTTATTTAACCAAATGGTCCGGAAACATTTAAATAAAAAAATGTGTAAAATCATAGCTTCATCGGAATGGTCTGAAATCTGGTGACTTTGTTGGTACTTGGTATATGAACACCCAAAAGAATTGGGGACAGGATTTGAATAGTCTAAAGGCCTCATTATGCTTCTGCGTCAACTCCACGGCGTAGCTACGCCGTCACTCCTACGGCGTCGTGGCCGTTTATGGTTCTGCGTCAGGTTGAGTTGCATCGCGGTGCATCTGACCAATCACAGCCCTTGTGGTCTGCGTCGCCTCGACGCATAGTTACAATTTTTTGGAGGTGCACGTCGAGCTACGGCGGAGGGGTTCGCGGCGACGCAGAGTGGTCTGCGGGGGTACGCCGTCGATTCGACGCAGAAGCATAAAACAGGCTTAAGTGGTTGTAAAAAAAAATGGTCACACTCAGGACCTTCGGGTCCAAATGGTCCGGCATAGGAAATGAATGGCAAATTGGCAAAAATGTGAAAATACCGAGTTTTTTTGTGCGTACAATCTACAAATCAGCCACGATCCAGAAAAAAAGCACACAACAGTGAAGGGGTGAATCTATTAAACATCAAGAGTGCAAAACAGACACATCCACACACACACACACACACACACACACAAACACACTTTTATACATAAACAAACTAATAAATTCAGATTACATATGTGTTTTGCATTTTTAAAATGCTCAGTTTGTCCACCAGATGGCATCCATCTCATTTCAAAAATTGCTTTCATGAGGTCTAGGCTTGACTCTAAAATGAAATACAGCTTTAAAAAAAATAAAAAAAATATATATTTTTTTAAAATAATTTTCTATTATATTCAATGGGGGGAAAATGGGTCATATTTATTGCATAAATATTAATTATAAAATCATAAAATTCTCAAAACACCAAAAAAGAAAAGAAAAAATATTATATAAAACAAGTAAAAAAAAAAATATGATTTTCTTTTAATAAATATGAATCCCACCCTTCCGGACCATTTGGTCCCGAAGGTCCTGAGTGTGACTGTTAAATGAAGGACCCCAGAGGGTTAAGATGCTGAACCTGCTGATGATATAATGTGCTTGCGGACATTTCATTTGTGAGTGTTTTACGCACATAATAAAGTGGTGTAAAGAGATTTGCAACCGTAATTTGAGGAGGTGAAATGTGATTATTTGGAAAAGTCCTGCCATGACTGCTTAAAGAAAAATGCCAGCAGGCATTTGCCTCCTGCATAAACTTTAATACTGTTGACATTTTGGGCACACGCGCGTTGCGCACTATTTGCGTTATATGTAGGCCTATGGCTTATTGGTCTTTGTGTGTTGTTGCTGGTTTTGCGTTCCCTTTCGAGAGGTCTCTCCTATTGCGTAAGTAGCTTACGCTATGGGAAAACTCCTTTTCTCGAGAATATTGAAGTCTTTATGTAAAACGCATTGCAGCTGCTCAGCTGACAGCAATGAACGAAGGAGCTCGGTCATTGGCTGTGCTGCGGCAACTTGCTCGAACCAATGACGGGGCGACTCTGAATGCGCGACCAATGAACGCGCTTCGTGCCCGCGCGCGTCAGAGCCCGCCAAGATGGGCGTGGCCAAGCTATATATTGGGCGCCCCGTCATGAGAGTTCTTTAGATTTAATCTCCTTCAGCGAACACCTTCTTCGCTGGATCCTCCGGATTATTGAAAGCCTTCGCCGCCGTGGAAAAGCATACCAGCGGGATTGCTACAAGGACGTCGGCACCTTCAGCCGCCTTCGAACACCATCCTACTGAGCCATCCGGCGCGCCACACACGCAAGTATTTTACATCTGTTCGCCCCGCGACATTTGTAAAAGAGCAAATTTTCTGAGGCGTTGTTTCAAATGCCTTCCTGCGCGTCGTGCAGAGACCTTCTCCCGGACGGGGATCGTCACATCATCTGCGCTCGCTGCCTGGGCCGGAACCACGCAGAAGCTGCTCTGACCAAGGGCGGATGCCCGGAATGTGACGACCTGGGTCTCTCCACACTGCGGGCTCGCTTCGCCGCTTTCGCCGCGAGCGAGCCCATCGCCGCCACCCCTCTGTTTGAGCCGCGCTTTTAAAAAAAAAAAAAAAAAAAAAAAACGCCGCTCACAGAGGCTTCCTGAACCTGAGCTCAGTGACGTCACGCCGAGCCAGTCTCCGCGTGCTTCACCGCCGCTCTTGCCTTCCCCACCGCCGGTTCAGTTCACTCAGCCGGACCCACACCCCTCTAGCAGAGCGGTGGGCCTTGTGACTTTCGGCGCGTCCGAGGACGACGGGGGAGTGGATGACAGCCTGTCCATCGACGCTGCATCTGACGACTGGCCGGGCTCCACTTTCGACCCCGCCCCGTCGACGCTAGCTAGCACGAGTGCGGGCTCCACCATGGATACGGAGATTATCCGCATCCTCTCGAAGGCCGTGGAGGACCTCGGGCTCGATTGGTGTTCTCCCTGCCGCACTACCTCTGCTCTCGCCGGTCGCGCCTACGCCGCCGCCGGCCAAGCTGCATCAGCGCTTCACTCAATGGCGGTACTTCAAGTGTTCCAAGCCAAGCTTCTCCGCTCTATGGACGAGTCTGGCCCCGAACCCGAAGCCTTCAGGGACCTACGCAGCGCAACTGATAGCTCTGCGAGCCACGAAGGCCACCGCCCAGTCTATTGGCCGTGCTATGGCTAATTTGACTGTTCTCGAGCACCATCTGTAGCTGACTGTGACTGAGATGAAGGACGCGGATAAGGCGCCATTTCTCGACACGCCTATCTCCACCAGCGGGCTGTTTGGACCGGCGGTTAAAGGTTTCGCAGAACGCTTCACTGAGGCCCAGAACGCTTCACAAGCTATGCGTCATTTCCTGCCAAAGCGCTCCAGCTCATCGCAGAGCAGACAGAGACCGCCACAGCTTGAACAGCTCCCACCGCCTCTCAGACCGCGCCTAAGGCTGACGCTCGACGCCGCTCGCGCTCTCAAAAGCCGTCCTAGCCACAGAAATGAGAAGAGAGAGTGCGTGTCTCGCAAAAGCCGGACCACTCTCTGCAAAAGCTCAAACATTACCCAGTCCCCTTACAGGCGGCTGGATATGTCCATACAGCAGTCAATGGGCCAGTCACAGAGCTCGCTCATCTGCAAACAAACACCGTTTTTACGGCGACGCACAGAAAAAAAAAAAAAAAAAAAAAAAAAAAGTATTTTTCTGCCTGCGTCACTAAGGGTTAACATGTCCACAAAGTCTGCATTCCCAGATACTGTCAAAACAGTGCCAAATTCATTCCCAGCTCAGGCTGCGCTTCCCATGAATGTAGATCACGTGCCTACGGTCATGTACGCACCACTACACACAAGCACTGTTCACACAGTTATAAATTCATCCCCAGTAAAAGCGGGAAACATTATAAAGGTGACGCGTGTGCCTAACACTGTTTATGCACCCCCACTTATAAACACTGTCCTTACAGTGTCAAACACAACCTCCGCTCAGGCTGCGAGTTTTACAAACACAGCGCGCGCTGTTGTAATCACACACGCGCCCATTCACTCAGCTGCTCAGCGCGTGCCCGCGCCTCTGAGAGCTACGAGCTCAGGCGATTCGCTGGCCAGGTCCCTACGTCACAGCGGCCCGCCCCTAGCCGGTATTCAGCCCATATCTGTACACGCAGCGGCATGGGAAAACATTCCAGATATGCCGAAATGGGTATTGAATATAGTAAAGCACGGATACTCGCTCCAGTTCGCTCGCAGACCACCACGTTTTACGACTGTGGTCGAGACAAAAGTGAGAAAGGAGTGTTCACATGTTCTACGCACCGAGGTGCGCAAACTAATAGAAAAGGGCGCTGTGGAAACTGTTTTCCCCCTCTATGAGCGGGACAGGTTTTTACAGCCGCTATTTTCTCGTCCCGAAAAAGGATGGGACGAAAGGATCCGCCCCATCCTAGATCTCAGACACCTGAACAGAGCACTAATGATTCGCTCGTTCAGAATGTTAACAACCAAGCATATCCTCGCGCAAGTACGCCCAGGAGATTGGTTTCTCTCTGTGGATCTGAAAGATGCTTACTTTCACATTCCAATAACGCCTCATCACAGGCCGTTTCTGAGATTCGCTTTCGAGGGACAGTCATACTAGTACACAGTACTTCCGTTCGGCCTGTCCCTGGCTCCCCGTACATTCACGAAATGTATGGATGCAGCACTTTCCCCCCTAAGACGAAGGGGAGTGCGAATACTGAATCATCTCGACGATTGGCTGGTTCTAGCACAATCAGAGAGTCAGTTAATAACACACAGATCTTGGATTATCAGCCATTTAGAATGCCTGGGTCTAAGAATCAATTTTGCAACAGGTCATCAGCCACAGGTCATCAGTCGGGTCAGAGAGGAGAAAAACGCAGTGCTGCTGATAGCCCCACTCTGGAAGAACCAAACATGGTTTCCAGATCTGATGCAAATGCAATCTGCACCACGGCCGATTCCACTGAGGCCAGACCTCCTCAGTCAGGCCAGCGGGATGATATTTCATCCCCGCCCCGATCTGTGGGCCCTTCATGCATGGCCCCTCAACGGGTTCCCAGGAACCTCGCGAGCGGAGCACTAAAAAACCATCGCTGAGGCGCGGGCGCCCTCCACGAGACGCTTATATGCCCAGAAATGAAAGTGTTCAGTGACTGGTGTAATGCCAAGGGCCTGAACCCTGAGACATGCGAGATTACGAATGTACTCGTTTTTCTACAAGGGCTTCTGGAGGCGGGCCGCACCCCCTCCACGCTCAAAGTATATGTGGCGACCATCACAGCGTCACACGACCCTGTAATGGAACGTCCATTGGGAAGAAACAACCTAATTATTCGTTTCCTAAAGGGCGCTAGGAGGATGAACCCTTCACGCCCCCCCTCAGTGCCGATCTGGGACCTAGCTACTGTCCTAGACGCTCTTAAAGGGCCCCCGTTCGAACCACTCCAAACCGTGCACCTTAAACAGCTCTCGCTCAAGACTGCGCTCTTGCTGGCACTCGCCTCGGTCAAGAGAGTGGGCGACCTGCACGCACTTTCGACAAGCGCTGCCTGCCTAGAATTCAGTCCTAACGACTGCAGGGTCGTCCTTAGGCCGAAACAGGGGTATATTCCTAAAGTGCTCACCACTCCCTTCAGAGCACAGGTTATCTCCCTAACTGCGTTTTCGTCTCCAGCAGACGAACACGACGCTAATCTACTCTGCCCCGTTAGGGCTCTCAGAGTGTATTTGGAGCGTGCTGCCCTATTCAGACAGACAGAACAACTGTTTGTATGCTTTGGCGACCGTACGAAAGGTTCCGCCGTTTCAAAGCAGAGAATCTCTCACTGGATAGTTGAAGCTATAGCGCTGGCTTACGAAGCTAAGGGACTTCAATGCCCCTGGGGAGTCAAAGCACACTCCACCAGGAGTGTGGCTTCTTCCTGGGCACGGTCGAGCGGGATACCGATCGAGGATATTTGTGCGGCGGCAGGCTGGGCCTCACCGTCCACATTTATCAGGTTCTACAACCCACAGGTCCCGACATTGCATTCCAATGTGCTATCAGCATGATGCTAGTTGAACTGCGAGTTCGCATCTAGATTATGTATGTGCTTGTCACACTGAGCGCCTTCTAGCCGCTCTGTATTTTTTCCCATATATAAAGCTCGCCTCTGCCGGCTAGTTGGATGATAACTTTGCTTTTTAGCTCAGGCACCTGCCTCTGGCTATCATAAGGCGAAGTTCAGCACGCACGGCGTTTTGCATGGTGTTCCCATAGCGTAAGCTACTTACGCAATAGGAGAGACCTCTCGAAAGGGAACGACTCGGTTACTAACGTAACCTCGGTTCCCTGAGAGGAGGGAACGAGTATTGCGTAAGCTGCCGTGCTTGTGCTTGGTTAGTTCGCTTCAGTCGTTTTAACCTAAAGAACTCTCATGACGGGGCGCCCAATATATAGCTTGGCCACGCCCATCTTGGCGGGCTCTGACGCGCGCGGGCGCGAAGCGCGTTCATTGGTCGCGCATTCAGAGTCGCCCCGTCATTGGTTCGAGCAAGTTGCCGCAGCACAGCCAATGACCGAGCTCCTTCGTTCATTGCTGTCAGCTGTGCAGCTGCAATGCGTTTTACATAAAGACTTCAATATTCTCGAGAAAAGGAGTTTTCCCATAGCGTAAGCTACTTACGCAATACTCGTTCCCTCCTCTCAGGGAACCGAGGTTACGTTAGTAACCGAGTCGTTATATGTATATGGCATATTGGTCTTTGTGTGTTGTTGCTGGTATACGTTGTAAATTGAGGGGCGGCACAATTGTTTTTCGCCTAGAGCGGCAGAAGTGCTCGCGCCGGCCCTGTAAAGGGATTCCTGTAGGGGTAAAATCTTTGCGTGGCAGGGGGAGCTGCCACTCGACCAGTCACAGATATATGCGCCTGCCACTCGACCAGTCACAGATATATGCTCCAGCCACTCGACCAGTCACGGATATATGCGCCTGCCACTCGACCAGTCACAGATATATGCGCCTGCCACTCGACCAGTCACGGATATATGCTCCAGCCACTCGACCAGTCACGGATATATGCTCCAGCCACTCGACCAGTCACGGATATATGCTCCAGCCACTCGACCAGTCACAGATATATGCGCCTGCCACTGCATTATATGCCCCTGCCACTCGACTAGTCACAGATATATGCGTCTGCCACTCGAACTTACACAATATGTAATATATGTTTTTAAACCAAATGCAGCGCATATCCCCTGAAGCCAGCGGGAGCCAGAACGGTACGCACAATAGGTCAATATTCACCATTAACCAAACGCTTTTCGCCTGCCTTACAACTACTCTACCAGCTTTTTTTTATTCCTGAGCACCAGTCTCGTGAGGCTTGCGCCTGCCTCAAAATCTCTCACTGTTTTAATATACAAGACAGACCCACAGACAGTGCAATGCTGATCTTATTTACCTATTTCTCATCTGATCTTATATTTTATTCGCTCTTTTTATCCATATATGGGAGTGCGCTCGTGGCTCTATTGAGGCTCGCGCCAGCCACCAGCCACACGATCTCTCACTGTTTTCATCTACCAGACACTCGGGATTGATACACGAAAACACACAGACAGTGCAATCCTGCTCTTATTTACCCATTTTCTCACCTTATCTTATATTTTATTCGCTCTTTTTATCCGTATATGGGAGTGCGCTCGTGGCTCTATTGAGCCTCGCACCAGCCACACGATCTCTCACTGTTTACACCTATCAGACACTCCTAATGATAAACAGAGCACACAGACAGTGCAATACAGATCTTATTTACCTATTTCTCATCTGATCTTATATTTCTTTCGCTCTTTTTATCCGTATATGGGAGTGCGCTCGTGGCTCTATTAAGCCTCGCACCAGCCACCAGCCACACGATCTCTCACTGTTTACACCTATCAGACACTCTTAATGATAAACAGAGCACACAGACAGTGCAATACAGATCTTATTTACCTATTTCTTATCTGATCTTATATTTTATTCGCTCTTTTTATCCGTATATGGGAGTGCGCTCGTGGCTCTATTAAGCCTCACGCCAGCCACCAGCCACAAGATCTCTCACTGTTTTCATCTATCATACACTCGGGATTGATACACGAGAGCACACAGACAGTGCAATCCTGCTCTTATTTACCCATTTTCTCACCTTATCTTATATTTTATTCGCTCTTTTTATCTATATGGGAGTGCGCTCGTGGCTCTTTTAAGCCTCGCGCCAGCCACACGATCTCTCACTGTTTACACCTATCAGACACTCCTAATGATAAACGAGAGCACACAGACAAGTGCAATACAGATCTTATTTACCTATTTCTCATCTGATCTTATATTTTATGTGCTCTTTTTGCCCGTGATGAAGCGCGTCTCGATCGTGGTTTACGTCACCAGCCACAATATCGCTCACTGTTTTAGACACTCGGATTGATACACTCAACATACAAACAGTGCAATCCTGCTCTTATTTACCTATTTCACATCTTATCTTATTTTTTATTAGCTCATTTGTCCCGTAATATGGAGCACGTCTCGTGGCCAGCCACAAGATCTCTCACGTTACAGCGCCTGATACTCCGATTGACATTTTCTGAAGGAGTTTTTGACCACTCCATTCAGTTTTGTTTTGTATAAAGCATTTCCTTAAAGTGAATTTCGTTTTGTATAAATTGTATCTTAATTTTAATCAATGTTTGATCAACCAATTCCCTGGATTTTATAAGAAGCAAGTATAGCAGACATAGTCCTAAAATCATGACATTTTTGCATTGCACGTTCCTCACATGCATGAGAAATAATGTCTAGCCTAGTTTTAAACGAAACAATTCAAAACAAAAATAAAAAGGCTACTTTCAGACAATGTAATCCGTATGAAATGAGCATTTCTCTCCACGCGTTCACTACTGCGAAGATGGCGAGTCCAACTTCATCCTTGTAGCCAACACTGTCACAGAAAACACTTTATGGATGGGTGGAGGTGGTGGTTGTGTCACCCCGTGCCACCCACACGCTCACTAAAGAACCTATCTTATTAATTACTGGATATCTGAAGCTAAGAAAATGTAGTCGAGTTACGAGTATTGGTTGCAGAAAATGTATATTAATTGAAATCAGCCACCCCCACCCAAAAGTGTATACAGGTAGCCTAACTACTTAAAAAGGTACTTAAACAATATTTCATAAACCACAATGTGATGTTTAAATATTCAATTTACTCACTTGACTTTGACATGTTCTGTGACTGACAGTTTGTTCTCCTGCACCATTCCTGGATGACAGGCAGCTGTAAAACAGTGAGAGACGCGACGAGCCACGAGACGCGCTCCATCACGGGCAAAAAGAGCTTATAAAATCATTAGATATGATGACAAAAAGGTAAATAAGAGCAGGATTGCACTGTGTGTGTGTTTTCGTGTATCAATCCGAGTGTAGACCGTAGAGCCACGAGTGCACTCTCATATACGGATAAAAAGAGCGAATAAAATATAAGATCAGATGAGAAATAGGTAAATAAGATCTGTATTGCACTGTCTGTGTGCTCTCGTTTATCATTAGGAGTGTCTGATGGGTGTAAACAGTGAGAGATCGTGTGGCTGGTGCGAGGCTCAATAGAGCCACGAGCGCACTCCCATATACGGATAAAAAGAGCGAATAAAATAAGGTGAGAAAATGGGTAAATAAGAGCAGGATTGCACTGTCTGTGTGTTTTCGTGTATCAATCCCGAGTGTCTGGTAGATGAAAACAGTGAGAGATCGTGTGGCTGGTGGCTGGTGCGAGGCTCAATAGAGTAGTGTTAATTTCGTCAGACGAGACGAGACTAAATATGTTCGTCAACGACCTTTTTTTCCATGACTAAGACGAGACGATGACGAGACTGCACCAATGTCCAAAAACGATGACTAAGACTAAATTAACATGCATTATTGTTGACGAAAAAAGACGAGACTAAAATGTTTTGCAGAAAATAAAAACTAAGATAAAATCTCTCTTCATTTTCGTCTACAATCGTCTTTTTCATCATGAGATAGAATATTCAGCGGTTACTAGGGATGAGTCACGATTTTCAAATATTCCATTAGTTGATTTTATTATAGAATATCGAATAGGTTGTGCAATTGTCGTCTATAAAAAATCCCCATGTTTTCGGGTCTGATGCGGTGACACGTTCATGTAACCAGAGGGTGACGATGCCAATAATGCATCTAAAAGCTGTCAATCAACTCTCAGACAACAGAAGAAGATACACATTGTCTCACACCAGAGCATGTGAGCGGAGTGGTAATATTTACTCTAGAGCGGAGAGCACATTTCTGAAGATTACGCGCCGCTCGCTCAGAACGCCCACAGTGGCGCACAAAAAAAACGTCAAAAGTAATGATGCATTAAACATTTGATTTGTTTATTAATAAACTAGTGTTTTATGTCAGTGTTGGCTGCAAAGATAAAGTTGACGATGCTGACTCGCCATCTTCGCAGTAGTGAACGCGCCTATAGAGAGAAATGCACACTTCATAGCCTACGGATTAGCCTACATAAACAGAGAGCAGCCCATTTATTTTCGTTTTGAATTGTTTTGTTTAAAAGTAGGCCTACACATTTCAAGCTTTCTATAGATATTCTTCTCAGGTCTGTGAGGCAAGTATCTTATAAGCTGAGTTTCAGTTCATTTATGAGACGCGCTCCAGTTCACGCGCCCGCGCCTTCGTGTCCGGATTATATTGTGTACTATTTGCTTCTTCTCGTTTATTAATCCAGGCAATTTGTTGATGAAACATTTATTAAAAGGAAGATACAATTTATACAAAACGAAATTCACTTTAAAGAAAGGCTTTCTACAAAACAAAACTTAATAAGTGGTCAAAATCATGTGTCATAACTGACGGGAAGCACTGCAGACGGGGGAAAACATCTACGCTGTAAATCAACCAGTCACCTAGCAGAAATATTAATTGTTAAGCCTTGCAAAATCTAATTTGTTTGTTATTTCTCAAGACCAACCTAGAATGTAAATAGGTTGTATTTTAGGCCTACAGTAGGCTACAGTAGGCCTATTCTTCTCAGTTTTTCTGGGTATATACTTATTTAGGTAATTGTGACATTTAACCAATATTTGAGAAGCGTGAAACACTATTTGACTGAAATGGTTATCAGAAATAATCTCAGAAATGATTTGTTATTTAAAAAAAAGACTAAAATGTTTTGACTAAAACTTGACTAAGATATATTGAGTTTTCTTTTGACTAAAACTAGACTAAAATGACGAGACTTTAAGTCGACTAAAACTTGACTAACAAAAAAAGATATGTGAATGACTAAATATGACTAAAACTAACAAGGACATTTGGCATAAGACTAAGACTAAATTAAAAATAGGTGACAAAATTAACACTACAATAGAGCCACGAGCGCACTCCCATATACGGATAAAAAGAGCGAATAAAATATAAGATCAGATGAGAAATAGGTAAATAAGATCTGTATTGCACTTGTCTGTGTGCTCTCGTTTATCATTAGGAGTGTCTGATAGGTGTAAACAGTGAGAGATCGTGTGGATGGCGCGAGGCTTAAAAGAGCCACGAGCGCACTCCCATATACGGATAAAAAGAGCGAATAAAATATAAGATAAGGTGAGAAAATGGGTAAATAAGAGCAGGATTGCACTGTCTGTGTGTTTTCGTGTATCAATCCCCAGTGTCTGGTAGATGAAAACAGTGAGAGATCGTGTGGCTGGTGGCTGGAGCGCACTCCCATATACGGATAAAAAGAGCGAATAAAATATAAGATCAGATGAGAAATAGGTAAATAAGATCTGTATTGCACTGTCTGTGTGCTCTGTTTATCATTAGGAGTGTCTGATAGGTGTAAACAGTGAGAGATCGTGTGGCTGGTGCGAGGCTTAATAGAGCCACGAGCGCACTCCCATATACGGATAAAAAGAGCGAATAAAATATAAGATAAGGTGAGAAAATGGGTAAATAAGAGCAGGATTGCACTGTCTGTATGTTTTCGTGTATCAATCCCGAGTGTCTGGTAGATGAAAACAGTGAGAGATCGTGTGGCTGGTGGCTGGAGCGCACTCCCATATACGGATAAAAAATGCGAATAAAATATAAGATCAGATAAGAAATAGGTAAATAAGATCTGTATTGCACTGTCTGTGTGCTCTCGTTTATCATTAGGAGTGTCTGATAGGTGTAAACAGTGAGAGATCGTGTGGCTGGTGCGAGGCTTAATAGAGCCACGAGCTCACTCCCAAAAACGGATAAAAACAGCGAATAAAATATAAGATCAGATGAGAAATAGGTAAATAAGATCTGTATTGCACTGTCTGTGTGCTCTCGTGTGTCATTAGGAGTCTCTGATAGGTGTAAACAGTGAGAGATCTTGTGGCTGATGGCCGGTGCGAGGCTAGAGCCACGAGCGCACTCCCATATACGGATAAAAAGAGCGAATAAAATATAAGATCAGATGAGAAATAGGTAAATAAGATCAGCATTGCACTGTCTGTGGGTCTGTCTTGTATATTAAAACAGTGAGAGATTTTGAGGCAGGCGCAAGCCTCACGAGACTGGTCCTCAGGAATAAAAAAAAAGCTGGTAGAGTAGTTGTAAGTCAGGCGAAAAGCGTTTGGTTAATGGTGAATATTGACCTATTGTGCGTACCGTTCTGGCTCCCGCTGGCTTCAGGGGATATGCGCTGCATTTGGTTTAAAAACATATATTACATATTGTGTAAGTTCGAGTGGCAGGCGCATATATCCGTGACTGGTCGAGTGGCTGGAGCATATAGCCTATCTGTGACTGGTCGAGTGGCAGGCGCATATAATTCAGTGGCAGGCGCATATATCTGTGACTGGTCGAGTGGCAGGCACATATATCCGTGACTGGTCGAGTGGCAGGCGCATATAATGCAGTGGCAGGCGCATATATCTGTGACTGGTCGAGTGGCAGCTCCCCCTGCCACGCAAAGATTTTACCCCCTCTCAGGGATTCTCACAGGAGATATTAAAAAGGACAGAGAAAATGAACAAAGCGGTGCAGGTTAATAAAAAAAGAATACTGCTCTGATTCTAATCTGCCCTCTAGTGGCAAAACCAACTGCTGTCCATGGATGTTGGGTTGAGCTTAATTGTGATTTACTTTGGGAAATTAAATGTTTTGCCAGTCGATTGATGTGGCAACCGCATTATACATATTTTTTGAATGCATATTTTGTTAATGGCTCTATGTAGAAAAACACTGAATGGTGTGATTACAGCCATCAAGTTAGTCATCATTTACTCATTTGTCATTTCGAACCAATAATAACAGAAGCTTTGTTACTAGGCCTGTCAAGGTCCAAAAAAGACAGAAAAGAACTATAAAAGTATCATCAAAGAAAGCAAATATCCTTTTGTAGGCTAGTTATACATCAGTGTTTACATTTATAGCCCAAGATATGGGCCAAGAAATAATGGTAATACATCCAGGAGAAACAAGGATACATGAACTGTCCTTATCATTACGGTCAGTGCTGTGCTTTGATTGGCTATGACAGCTCTAGAGGTGTGGCATTGCTGGAAACTGTCAGAGTCAGTGATAGGCTGAAGAGACTGACACTTCTTTATTCAGTGTATATAATAAATCAGGGAAAGTCTGCAGCCTGAGCAAACCTCACTAAGGCCTAACTGTGAGAATATCATATTCATTATTATTAATTTTTTTTATTATTATATAAATTGTAAAATTGCTTTTCTGCCCAGACAGGATGAAAACAAGCATTTGAACATGATTCAAGAGGTCACTGGAAACAGGAATATTTCCTTCCTGTCTGCTGGATTCTCTGGTATACCTCACATGAGATATTATTATATATTTCTCTGTATTGCCTACTTTATTTCTTTTCTAGGAAACTCCTGCCTTATGTTTGTTATCATTACGGACAGAAATCTTCACACTCCTAAATATATCGCTGTCTTTAATTTATCACTGACCGACATTTGTGAGAATACCGCTGTTATCCCTCAGCTTCTGGATGCAGTTTTATTTGGGAATCAGTTGATCTCGTATGGATTGTGCATGTCCAATATGTTATTTGTTTCACTGCAGTCACTAACTCTCACTGTTCTGTCTTTTGACAGATTAGCTATTTGTTTACCACTGAGGTATCATATGATTGTGAGCCATAGATCAATGCTAGTTATGATTGGTGCTTTATGGACATTGGCACTGATGCAAACAATAACTGCAGCAGTTTTCATGACTAGACTTTCTTTCTGCAGAACTAGCGTCATAATCCTTCGTTTCTGTGATCACGGGTCTGTTTTCCCAAGCTGTGTCATCATGAGTGTTCTGTTTCAGGTGATCATCATGTTTCCAGTATTTTGTATTATCTTTTCATATACATGCATAGCTGTGACATTGTTCAGAATCACAACCCCACACAGAGCCACAAAGACATGTACTGCTCATTTAATATTAGTGGCTGTATTTTATGTGCCCATCTGCCTAAAATATGAATTTCAGGTCCTAGTAAGCATCAACACTACAATAATTATTCTTTCTCTGACCTCTGCACTTCCTACAATGCTTAACATATAATCTACACATTTATGACAAAGGAGTTTATGGAATCTGTGAAAAGGCTTATCAAAAATAGAATCATGTTTTCATCTAGAATACCAACTATGTGTTAAAGTAATAGTATGGAATTCATCTAATCTGTACATGTTTAATAATTATCATTAAAGTACACAGTATATAGTATATTACAGAATGTTATGGAATTACTAAATGTGAAACAGTGTTTGTTTTGTGTTACTTGAAGCATAAATTGTAACTGCAGCATCTTTAATCTTGTGCCAGTCTGATTTTCTATAAATATATATTGTACTGTTGTTTAGACACACTGTACTGTATTTATTCATTAAAACTGTTTAGGAAGGCTGGTCTATAAAGACCAGGGTTATTCCATGAATCGTGGTGCCAAGCAATACTGACAAAATAAACTGAAATAATTACTTTAATATTCTTTTAATGATCTAAAAACCAGTTCTTTATCACAGGTAACACAGCATCCCAGACAACGGGAAACTTGACCTCCATTCAGTCAAACTCCTCTGCAAATGTGACCTTTGTTCGTCCTGCAACATTTTTCATCAATGGTTTTTCTAATGTTCCACATGCAAAATACTACTATGTGTTCTTGTGTTTTATATATGCAGTGACTGTTTTAGGGAATTTATTTATCATGTGTATCATTTATTTTGCCCGCAGACTTCACACAGCCAAATACATTGCCGTTTTTAATCTGGCCATTTCTGATCTGTGTGGAAGCTCGGCTTTGATTCCAAAACTCATAGACATGTTTTTATTTGAGCACCAGGAGATTTCATATGATGCGTGCTTGATGAATATGTTTTTTGTCTTTCATTTCATGAATCTACAGTCTTTGACACTACTTGCCTTGGCTTATGACAGACTGGTTGCTATATGTTTTCCTCTAAAATACCATGCAGTTATTACCAAAACATCCATGTCACTCATCATAGGCAGTATGTGGATTTTTTCTGTGACTATTTTTGCTGTACTTGTGGGTTTAATCAACAGACTATCTTTTTGTAGAACTAATGTGGTTGATAGTTATTTCTGCGATCACGGTCCTGTCATCAGCCTTTCCTGTAATAGTAATTTCATAAATTATCTCTTGGCATATATTTGTTTTGGTCTTCTGATTTGCATGCCAGTGATACTGGTAACCCTCACATATTGTTGCATTGCTCTGGCTTTGCTTAAGATTGCTCATGGTGCTGATCGCATCAAAGCCATGAAAACCTGCACCTCACATCTCATGTTGGTGGCAATTTTTTATCTTCCAATTTTAAGTGTAAATGTTAAATCCATTTCAACATCTATTGATCCAAACTCCCGGATAATTAACAATTCCTTGACACAAATAATACCACCTATGCTGAATCCCATCATATACACTCTTAAGACAGAGGAGGTCATGCAATCCATAAAAGAAATGTACAAACGACGCAAGGTGAACACAATTTCGGAAAGAAATGTGAAACAGAGAAAATAAATACAGGTCCTTGTCACATTATTATTATTATTATTAATTATTGTATGACAGAAACCTGATACTGTTTCTTACATATGAATATTGGACAAACTACATTATTTGACTAAATTCATTTATCACATCATCATTTAACAAATTATCAGGATTGGCTGGATTGATGATTAGATATTATAAAATAATTGTACAAATTTCTCATGTGTGATTAGAATTTAAAGTCACAATAAAAATATTTGATCAGAATTTGTGGGGCTCCTTTGTTGTAACTTCCAGTGACATCACCAAGGAAATTTCACTCCAAAATCTGAAGTTGGATTTGCAATTTAGGTGACTG
Source organism: Gila orcuttii (assembly GCA_026230005.1). Lineage (NCBI taxonomy): Eukaryota > Metazoa > Chordata > Actinopteri > Cypriniformes > Leuciscidae > Gila > Gila orcuttii. The sequence goes on from JAPDVR010000024.1 coordinate 3,039,570, forward strand.
CATCACAGACAAAATTTGTTAGCAAAAACAATAAAGAAATTAAAGAATAAGACATAATCTATTAAAGGGCAAATAATTACTTTATTTTCTATAGCGCCTTTAAATGAGCTTCTCAAAGTGCTTTAAAAGGTAAAAATACAAGGAAAATACAAATATGTTTTCAAATAATGTTTTATAAAATTCCAGAGACTGTGCTTCCCAAATTTCAACTGGAAATTGGTTCCACAACCCGGGAGAAGATATAGAAAGCTCTGTCACCCATTGAACATAACAGTGTTTGATGGACATCCAACAGACCATGCTGAGAAGAGTGAAGACTATATGGAGAATATATGGTGTTAAAAGTTGATTAAGTTAAAATTCTAGCTTCAGAATTCTGAACAGTATGTTTATTCTGAACATACTGTGGCTTATTTAGAATATACTTTCAAAATCCCAGTTAGAAGTGCATTACATTAATCAATACGAGAAGAAATAAATATGTTACTTAACAAGTCTACAACTAAAAGGGATAGCATTAGACACAATTTTTTGCAATACCTCCAAGATAAAAAAGTCTTAACATTTTGTACATGAGGGTCAAATGTCAATGAAGAATCAGAGATCACTCCTAGATTCCTTAAATTCTTTTGAAACTCAAGCACTGAACCATCAATGATGAGAGGTGTTTGGCCAGCTTTATGGAGCTGATGAACAAAGCTTTCTTATGGAGCTTTCTTTGTTTAAAGCCGTTTTAACAAAGGAAATTAAAAAGCCAAAGTTATTGTTTACAATGAATATAGATATGTGTGTCATCGGCATAAAATAGATTCTTAATAATAAATAAATACTAAAAAGTAAGGGTCCTAAAATTGAGCCCTGAGGGATGCCAGTAGAAACTGGTCCAATATCAGACCATGTATTTCCCTAAAAAGCATCAAACTGTCTGCATCCAGTCAATAAGATCTAAACCAAATATGTTCTGCTAGCAATACAGTATGCAAACTTAACAATCACACAATGAAATTGATTGTTTACAACTTTACAAATGCCTTCAATTAAATAACAGATCACAAAGTAAATGAAAGTAGTAGAAGGTTTAATTCATTCAAAAATTAATATTGTGACCCATTTTACTCACCATAATGTTAAAAATGTTCTTCAATTGCACTTAAGTTCAGGATTGTGTGCATAAGAGAAATAATTAACACTGAAGAAAGACCTCACACACTAGATTGTGTGGGGCAAAACTCTTAAACGTTTAATAATAAATTACTACAGAAATGACTTTACAATGAATTTAATTGCACACTTGAGCTGACTGACTAGACTCCTTGTGCCATCTAGTGGTCATCAGACTAAACTCAAATTACTGTCATTCCTTAGATATAAATAATACCATGAACCCTATGTATAAACAGTTTTCAAATGTTCAGTCAAACTATAAGATACAGAAGGGGTTCTGTTCATGTAATAGTCACACTCACGTTTTATGCTTTCCTATCCTTTTGAGCCCTGATATTGGAAGAAATCAGTCACAGTCAGTTAAAAATATGAGGGGCTGATAACTCTTCATATCTAAACAGCCAGAGTAAGAGTACACACACACACGGTCACCGTGATTTTGCCAAGTAAGACATGGTCCTGGATCAACATATTTTGTTGATCCTGGATCAACATTACTGTCCCAAAATGTAGTCCTTACCCAATCCCTACCCCTAAACCTAACCCTACCCATAACTTTTCCCTAAAATCAGAGGGTAATGATAGGTGAATGACACTGATGTTTAAGTACTTCACCTTGGTTCTAAGCCTAAACTTGACATAAACTGTAAACTTGTCCCTCAAATCTGATTGGTTAATTGAAAAGTTGATCCAGGATAAACAAGGATGTTGATCCAGGAACATGTGGTACTTGGTGAAATCACGTTCACCCACACTGTCCAGTGGCCTATGTAACAATTAATTGTAATTGCTAATTATTTTATTAATTGTGATTTATTTATTTACACACATCAGTGGCTTCTGGTTTACTTTTTGATATCATTACCTTAAAACAAAATAAACATGCTTGTGTTATAAGGACGTACTTATATAAGAGTAAAGCAGACGTATATGCTCTAAAGCTCAGACACAACATTGCGGAAGGTTGTTTCCGCCACGTAGCAAATTTTGCTAAACAAAATTCTGACTTTTTTCTTTCACAATGGCGAGTTTATTATACAATTCCAAGTTTAGGTATAAACTCAGAATTGTGAGCTATAAACTTGGAATTGTGGGGAAAAAAGTCTGAATTGAGAGATATAAACTCACTATTGCCTAATTCTAAACACAACTAGCAGCACTTACTGTAGGCTAATAGACAAAACTACTAAATTTACTAATGTGCTGTGCTGTTGTATTCCCTCCAAAATTATGTCACTTCCTGCAGGATGATGTCATTAGGAAACTTTTTTTTTTTTTTTGTTAAAGGGAAACCACAAAATATAAACAATATAGAAAGATGCACAAACAACCTAAAGACGGATTCCATTTAAACATATTTTGAAGGTGAAAAAAGAAACACCAGGATTTTTTTTTAAATACAATTGTCCAGTTTGTAAATTGTAGCACCTAAGCCCATTGCAATTTGGCTACACCTGCTCAAAAATTGTGGAGTTTAATATTTAACCCAGAACAAGAAGACATGTCCAAAAGTCTGAATGTGTAAAAGCCTTTGTTTGGCATCTTTCTAGTCATTGTGTAATAAATAATGTACATTAAACATACATTAAAATGTACTGGAAAAAGTACACCTTTCATGAAGTATTTCGGTCTATGCATTCTTGACAGAAGTTCTTGACACTACGCATTTTGTTAAAAAAACGAGATGGCTGTTTTATTGTGTAACAGTCTCAGAGGTAGTTGCATCAGGCAGATTGTGTAGCTGACGTCCTTTGCTTCAGGAGCTGCTCTTTTCGAGTGTTCTGGTAAGTGGTCATGCACTCCTTAAACTTCTGAACCTCAGTCTGACACTTCCTCCAGTCCTGGTGCTCAGCCATACAGTCCTGCAGAGCGTAGTGCAGCTCAGCACAGCCTGTCCTGGAGATCATCCCATCCACTGGATCATCCTCATCCTCGTCCTCACTCCTGCTCCGGTTGTGAGGGGATGGAGAAGGAGTCGATGCCATACTGTCAGAAAAATGATAATTTAGAGATGCGTGTTATTAGCGTTATATCGATCGAAGAAAATGTATGTAAACAAACGGGTCGTATATCAGTATTCGGTTTTCTTTCACGCTCGCGTGTAGAAAAAACTCTTAAAGGTGTAATATTTAAATAAACTTGCCTTTGCAGTTCGTAATTATATCAAGAGTTTACTTCAAAAAGGTTTCATAACTTGTCTAGCCGGGCACATTCATTTCACGAACAGGAAATGTGTTACATTTTTTAAAGCCCGAGTCTTATTGTCGACGTAAGTAAAATGACAGTAGGCCTACATGTAACTACAATTGTTATCCACTAGATGTCAATGTTATATCAGAAAATAGCAATGGGCTGAAGCGCTTATTCACGAAATCAAGTCAAAATATTTTTTCTACACATTTCATGCATATGATTTATTGTTGTCTTAGGGACAGTTCACCCAAAAATTAAAATTCTGTCAACATTTACTCACCCTCAAGTTGTTCCAAACCTGTATGAATTTCTTCTGCTGAACATAAAAGAAGATATTCTGAAGAATATGGGTAAACAAACAGTTGATGGACCCCATTGACTTCCATAGTATGGGGGGAAATATATTTTATAGCTATCTTATTTTGTCAAATCTTCTTTTGTGTTCAGCAGAAGAAACAACTTGAGGGTGACAACTTGGAACAACTTGTGGGTGAGTAAATGATGACATATATAAAACATTTTAGTGAACTAAATCCCTTTAATGTGTTACAGTAAGTTAACTTTCTGAACAAATGCTGGTCAGTGAGCCAACAGTTTTGACCTTGTTGAAGTAGGCTAGTTAAACCTGGCATGGCACCAGCTTTGCACTTTGAAGACCAAGCAGCTTTTGATTTTCATCAGAAACATACTTTTAAACAGAGCAGTTAAAAGAAAGACTTTATGATATAAATTTTATGTATATCCATATAAATATAGAATAAAGCTCCAGAGGAATAGAATAACATGGACAATCAAAAGCCACAGTTTTAATCAGATCAACATTGCACTCACATTATTGTCAGCTTTTTCACAGGTATAAACATTTTGTGAATATAAAACATTATCACACTTATATTCTTTCTGTCCATCCATTCTGAAAATGAAAAATTTGCATTTAAAGGGTTTTTGAATGCAAAGCGAAAACAAAAACTGGCTGCGTAAAGTATAGAAAGAGATTAATGAGAGAAAACATGGAGATGTGCTCTCTCTGACTATTAAAGGGTGCAAATTAATCAAGCAAATTCATTTTACAAGTTACATGCAGAGCAAATGTAGAATTGGGAGATTTAAATAAAAAACAATGCATTTAAAATGACAAAATAATACAATGAAGCATCACAGAAAGCCTCCAAAATAACATTAATAACATGGATAATCTCAATTGAATCACAATTAAGTTCTACATTAATGTGCATTTTTTAAAGGATGAACAGACAGTCTGCGGGTTAACAAAGAATAAATCCTGCTTCGAATCTCTTTAGTTTTTAATGAGTATATGATGGGATTTACGCAGGGTGTGATGAGGGATGACAAAGACAAGCACACCGTTCTTACATTTGAGTTTATAATAGTTCCAGAAAATCCAATATTGAAGATAATAAAAATTGGGATGAAGAATATGGCCACTAACGTGAGGTGTTCAGTGCAGGTGGCCAGCGCCTTATAACGGCTCTGATTATTTTTCATTCTAAATACAGCAATTAATATACCAATGTAGGTCAAGAAAATAAAAATCAATGGTGCAACCATGAAGAGTATAGTTAAAGCAGTGGCAAAATTCCATTGGTGTGTTGCATCGCTGCAAGCGAGTCTTAAAACAGGAGTATAATCGCAAAAATAGCTGTTGACCTTAAGAGAGCCACAAAATGAGAGGGTTGGGATGGATGAAGTGCCGTAGAGTAATGTTGTAAGACCAAATAACCAAACTGCACCAATTATGTAAGCCATTCTGGCGTTTGTGTTTACAGACTCCTGTCTTAAAGGCAAGCAGATCGCAATGAATCTGTCATAAGAGAGAATACATATGGAAAATGACTCGAGGGATAAAAAACTATAGTAAGTGTAAATTTGCACAAGGCATAGTTTGAATGGCACAAAATTGTCTAGAACAAGGTAAGTCTTTATCATGCCAGGTACTAGAGAAGTGCTGAGAACAAGATCAACCAAAGCCAGATTACCAACAGCCATGAACTTTGGGACATGCAGTCGGTGGTCATAGAAAATGATGATGATCAGAAAGACATTGCATTTTACTGTGATCAAGTAAATCACAGTGAGGAACATGACATAGATGTTATTGTAAGGCACTGAACTCAAGGCAACAATGTAAAATCCTGCAGGCTGAATGATGGAGTTGTTGGGGGCAGAATTGCTGGCATTCTGCATGGCCGTCCTTCCTTTAGCTTAAGGCGTGCTTTGCTTTCAGTGGACGAGAATCCAGGCAGATTCCTGTGAGAAACAGTCACAAACAGCCTGTGCTTTACAATTCACCTTTAACATATGTTATTTGATGACATAAGCCTTTATCAAATTCAGCAACAATAATGAAAATATGACATGTCACAATGATTGTCTTATTCATATACATACATGCAACAGTGTTGTGATGGTTTGTTTGTAGATAGTGCAGACCGCACTAATGTCTTCCCTGCAGTTTTACAGTTCTGGATCACTGTGAATCCTGAATGTTAACTTGGTAATCTTTTATGGGCAATATATTCTCCAATTTGTCCTCCAGAGATGTCATTAAACAGGAGAGATTCTCAGGTATCTAAATAGCCTGAAGAGAAAAGACATTCATTAGTGTTTTTTGCTTCACTAATGTGAGATTATGGTATAAATAATTGGCTTAAGTGTCACTAATTAGTCTGTTTTTGTGTTCATTTTTTTTTTTTTTTAGTAACAACAATATAAATTTCTCATGTGGGATTATGCAAAGATGGCATTATACAAAAGTGTGAACATTATAACAAAACTTTACATTTAAAGGAAAAAGCTGTAAAAAAATCTTTCTAAAGTAACTTTTTGAATTCCTTTATACTATGAAATTAATAAACAAATAAATAAACCCGTTCAAGAAGTTTTTTTTAATCTTTCTGTTTATTAAAGAAATCTGAGAAAAACTATATCATGGTTTCCACAAAAATATTGAGCACCAAATCAGCATATTAGAGTGATTTCTGAAGGATCACGTGACACTAAAGACAGGAGTAATGTTGCTGAAAATAAATGTTTGCATCACAGGAATAAATTATATTTTAAAATATATAAATAAAAACAGTTCTGTCATGAAAAGTCTCAGATACCCCTTTTCCACCAAAAAAGAACTGGTTCGGAACTGGCGCTGGTTCAAAGTTGGTTCGGAGTTGGTTCAACTTGCGAACCTTTTCAGAACCTGTTTGTTTTTCCACTGACTAGAGCGCCCAGCGAACGACGTCGTTACGCCACTGTGTACGTCGCCATACGTCTTAGCTAGAAACGCTTGCAAGTACAACATTACTTTGGGATTATCTCTAACTCGTGTACCAAGAAGGCTTCAAAAACAATTGAAATATGTAAGTCTTTTAATCTTTTCCTTTGATATGTAATATTTTCTGATTAGTTATGTACCCCTGTTTTGTGTCTTTTTTTTCCCTTTCCATTTATTTGTTCTATATTGTGACTGTTTTCTTCTTTGCTTAGTTATAATGTTTTCAAAAAAATAAAGAAATAGAAACGCTTGCGCCAACTTCAAGCATAACAATTACAAAGGCGGACTACATCGTGTTTCTGCAAATGTTCCGGGCTTTGCGATCCTATATTATGGTCAGAAAAGATGTTTAGAACACATCTAAACCCGCCCCCAGCCCCCGACGTAAGCATGACGTGGTAAAAGAACGGTTCTAGTCCAGCAAAGAGTTGGTGCCGCTTTGGAACCAGTTTTCCTGGCCGAGAACCGGTTCTTTGGCTGTCGAAACACAAAGAACTGGTTCGCGCGCAGGCACCGGCTCCGAACCGGCTCTCAAAATGCTTTGGTGGAAAAGGGGTAAGAGAGTTTGGCATGGTAATAGGAATGACAATGTTAATATGTTTAGTCTTGGTACAGAACTCGCCTCCATACATACGACATGCTGCTTTGAGCAAGCACGATATGCTGCTGCTGTACAAGCATACATGAACCACTCCCACAGCGATCTATACAGGACAGGTGGAGCTGGGGAAGGTGGAGGGTTTCTGAAAGTGTGCCGCAAACTGCTACAGCAAACAATAGGCAAGGATTTAAATGTTTAGCAGCAAGTTCATTGACTACCAATACAGTGGGAACCAATCAGCTGTGCCCATAGAGAATTCATAAGTTCACACTAACAAATAAGTCGGATAGAATAAATGGTATGCATATTTGGCGTGCTGTCCGAGGTGAGGGCTCCGGGCTCGGTATTCGGCCCAAACCCAGGCTGCGGCATAGAGTTTCATGACAGAACTTTGTATTTATTTTAAATTGTAATATTATTTCACAATATTACTAATTTTGTTGCATTTTTTTATCAGATAAATGCAGCTTTGGTGAGCATATAAGAGACTTAAATTCAAATCATTTAGTTATATTGCTGTCAGTAACAAAGCACACAATGAATGAAATAGAGAACAAAAACAGTCTTTAATGAAATAAACTAGGAAAACTCAGGAGATCGCAAGGAGAATACATAACATAACCACGTTAATACTGATGATACCAGACAAATCAACAGACTGAAACTCGTTGCTTAAATAGAGAGAGTAATCAACCTGAACAGAAACAGGTGTGTGAAAACAAAATAACAGCCGAGGATCTATAGAAACAGCAAACGGGCATAACTCAAAGTTTGCACAAAAAAAAAAAAATTAATAATAATACAAACAAACAAATGTGAATTAGGTGCGTTTCAATCAAGTTGTTAGAGCTGATGACGGTGGTATCGGTAACCTAGTAACCAACAGTAAATAAAACACCATCAGTCTCGTGTTTAATGTTCGCTACGTCAGAATTTATTCGGCAAATGCGTTTCCTTCTCCTATTATTGGCATGAACTCTTTCACACAGGTCAAAAACCACGTCAAGTGAAACCTTTTTCCAAAGTTTGACGTTTCCATCACTCGTTTCTGATGCAATACTTCAAAATGTGCATAAAATCGGGATGATGGAAACATAGATAATGACGATCAAATGGAACATACACGCATTGAAGCCTTGCAAAAAAAAACAAAAAAAAAAAACACTATTCCATGTCGTTATGAGAATAATGACAAAGCAAACCCTGATTTGTAATAGTATGTATGTATTAAAAACAAACAAACAAAAAAAAACAGAAATTTCACATTTTGTAAGTATTCAGACCCTCAATTCAGTACATAGTTGAAGCACCTTTGGCAGAGATTACAGCCTTCAGTCTTTCTGGATATAATGTAAGCTTTGCACATCTGGATTTGAGGGGTTTCTCACACTCTTCTTGGAAAATCCTCTTCAAATTCAGATGTGATGACTGTCCGTGGACTGCCATTTTCAGATTTGCCACACAGTACATCACCATGCTTTACTGTTGGTATTGTACCTGTGTATATATAATGGTGTACATATTTAACTTTAAAATATATAAAATACAAGACATCCTTCAGGAAATACCAGACGTGAAAGTGATGGAGAAAGACTGAGAAAAAAAAAGACTGCATGACTGCACTTCGCTAAAGTATGAACACAACTTAAACAGCTTGATTGATAGAAGTTCTACATGGACATCAGTCGTGAAACTTACTTTCTTTCAATATTTCTTTCTTTCAATAATTACTTTAAAGATATCAAGCTGTTGCTGTCATTTTTGAGTAGTTTAAATTAAATCAAATTAAATTAAAATGAGACATCTGAAGGCACTGTTTCATTTGAGAATCTTATTGCTTCATGAACAAACATCCAGGTAGACATCTGTCTTAAATTGGAAAGTAAATAAACGTAAATTTCACAGTCCTTTATCTCTTCATAATCCATTTTAACTGCATAAAGACAACGTATAATTAATTAGCTTTGATAACACATGCTAATCAGAATTCATTTTAATCACAACTTCCACTACAAAGGATTTGAGCTGGTCAGAGGCTATTGGATTGATCAAATGTCTTAACTCGAGGTGTTTCGAGTGGTCACAGCCTCTCCAGGTAAGCGAATGTTTCCAGTCTGCCATTGGTCAGACAAGAAGTTAACAGAATGACCATAGTTTGGCTTTACAAATATAACAAAATGCAGTCAGAAAATCTCCTTGCAAATGCTACTGTGCCACATACTGTATAAAGAAATTACAACCCAAAGGGAGAAATAAACACTCATAAACAACCGAATGACTCCCGAACAACCTAATTGTCTCTAAATAAAGACAACATCGACAAAGTGACTCATTCGCCTGTCTTCTTAAGGCAAATCTGAGACAAAAACAAATCAGCTCTAGTCTGTGTGAATGATTTCTGCCCTAATTAGCCCCAGGCTGCTCTCATCTCACCAGGGTAAGAGGTAAATGACCTTAGCGAGACACAATGTAAACATGTTTGTCCTCAGAGCGAGCTAATTGATCTCCCCAAACTCAAAAAGATGTCATACTCTCAAAACATAAAAAAAAAAAAAAAAAAAAATAGAGACAAAGCCCCCGATTATTAACAAGATTTATTGAGTGTACGTTTCCACAAAACGATGTACTAAAAACTAAAAAATGTTCACATACAGACAACACATTTCTAAAATGGTCCTCATTCACACAGATCCACGAAAATGACTAAAAGCAACTGTACTAATGCCAGGCCAGTAGTTGGTGATGTCACTTTGTAAAGAAACACTACGCACCTATAGACTGAACTCGCATGTGCATGACATCACCGTTTTCACAAATTCGCATGTTTGTAGTTTACAATGAGACGATAATGTTATACTTCTCAACTTTGAAACCCATTCTCAAAAGTTTACATTTGCAGGCTCCCAAAACGCAGTTGTCATGTAAATAAACGGTAAACAGTTTGTAGGATCTGTAATTTAAGTCAACTGACGCCGCCCTAGATTTGTTATTTATTTGTTCATTAACAATGATCATTTTCATCAGGTATAGATGAGTTTATCTCCTATTAGGCTGCACTGATGTATGGCGAGATAAAAAACTGAATATTAACTACATTAACTACAAATTTCTTAAAACATTTCATCACCAATGATGTCAGAGCAACAGGTCTTAAATCACTTAGAGTCTAGCATAATTAGTTTCATATGAAAAGCACAGATTCAATAATTCAATTCAATTCACATTTATTTGTATATTCAAAGCAGCTTTACAGAAAATGCAAAAGTCCACATTACAATTTAGAGTGATCTGTTATCAGAGGTAACTGTCTAAGTTATGTATTTCAGAAATGTACATATACAAATCACAGTTAGCTAAAAAATGTATTAATTTAAACTTAGTAATTTAAGGCAGAAACAATGAGCTCATTAAAATAATGAATACTTGTCTGTTAACAAATGATTATAACATAAAGAAAATTGTAGCATTGGTGCATGTTGATTCAGAGTTTGCGTCATCTGAAGTCTTCATGGGAGTTGACGCCGTCTCTCGGACATCTAAAGTCTTCATAATAGGCTGGATCCAAAGTGGAGCTGACATACTTTCTAGTTTCCTCAGGATGGGCATCCTGAGATAAAACAGAGAAGCAAATAAAATAATTAGCGTAGCTGCTGTTCATAATATTAAGCAAGAATAATCATATGTGCGTTTTATCTGATATAACTGTATAAGGTTAGGAGATGCATTAAAGGGATAGTTCACCCAAAAATGAAAATTCTGTCAGTATTTACTTACCCTTATGTTGTTCCAACCCCGTAAGACCTTCGTTTATCTTCGGAACACGAATTAAGATATTTTTGATGAAATCTGAGAGCTGGATCACTCCTCCATAGGCTTCAAAAGGATTGAAACTTGCCGGCCTCGAAAAGTTATTAAAGATATCGTTAAAATAGTCCAAGTGACTACAGTGGCTCAATCTTAAGTTTATCAAGCGACGAGAATACTTTTCAAAACAAAAACAAACAAAAATAACGACTTTATTTCAACTATTCATTTCCTTCTCTGTTGGCCTCTAGTCAGTTAACTTAGTGTAATAGCGTAGAGCTACGTCACACGTAGGCTCACTATTGGCCGACGCTGGTCATGTGTGTGATGCGTGTGACGTACAACAACAGAAGCTCTACGCTTTTACACTAGTGAACTGACTCGAGGCCCACAGAGAAGGAAATGAATAGTTGAAATAAAGTCGTTATTTTTGTTTTTTTGCACACTAAAAGTATTCTCGTCGTTTGATAAACTTAAGATTGAGCCACTGTAGTCACTTGGACTATTTTAACGATGTCTGTAATAACTTTTCGGGGCCTGCAAGTTCAATCCCTCAAGAAGCCTATGGACTAGTATGGAGGAGTGATCCAGCTCTCAGATTTCATCAAAAATATCTTAATTCGTGTTCCGAAGATGAACGAAGGTCTTACGGGGTTGGAACAACATGAGGGTGAGTAAATACTGACAGAATTTTCATTTTTGGGTGAACTAACCCTTTAAGTGAAAGTGACACGTGATGGCCAAGTATGGTAACCCATACTTGGAATTTGACCTCTGCATTTAACCCATCCAAGTAAGTGCACACACATTAGGAGCAGAGTAGTGAGTAGTGAACACACACACACAGCAAACGTGGATACACACACCCGGAGCAGCGGGCAGCCTTGAGTGGAGCCCGGGGAGCGATTGGGGGTTAGGTGCCTTGCTCAAGGACACCTCAGTCATATTCCTGCCGGTACAGGAATCGAACCAGCAACCTTTGGGTCACCAGTCCAACTCTGTTACCATTAGGCCATGACTGCCCATTATATGAATTCTTGGCTAAAGAGGTGTGTCTTTAATCTAGATTTAAACTGGGAGAGTGAGTCTGAGTCCTGAAAGTTATCAGGAAGGCTATTCCAGAGTTTAGGAGTCAAATGTGAAAACGCTCTCCCTCCTTTACTGGACTTAGATAGGTACTACCAGAAGCCCAGAGTTTTGTGACCTTAAAGAGCGTGATGGATTGTAAGGTGATAGAAGATCAGTTAAGTACACAGGAGCTAAACCATGTAGGGCCTTATAATAGCAATACTTTGCAATTGATACGGAACTTAGGTAACCAGAGATGATAAAATAATACACGACAATGCCTATACAAGTCCTTCTCAAAAAATTAGCATATTGTGATAAAGTTAATTATTTTCCATAATGTAATTAAACTTTAAACTTTAAAAAAATTAAATTAAAAATTAAACTTTCATATATTTTAGATTCATTGCACACCAACTGAAATATTTCAGGCCTTTTATTGTTTTAATACTGATGATTTTGGCATACAGCTCATGAAAACCCCAAATTCCTGTCTCAAAAAATTAGCATATCATGAAAAGGTTCTCTAAACGAGCTATTAACCTAATCATCTGAATCAACTAATTAACTCTAAACACCTGCAAAAGATTCCTGAAGCTTTTAAAAACTCCCAGCCTGTTTCATTACTCAAAACCGCAATCATGGGTAAGACTGCCGACCTGACTGCTGTCCAGAAGGCCATCATTGACACCCTCAAGCAAGAGGGTAAGACACAGAAAGAAATTTCTGAACAAATAGGCTGTTCCCAGAGTGCTGTATCAAGGCACCTCAGTGGGAAGTCTGTGGGAAGGAAAAAGTGTGGCAAAAAACGCTGCACAACGAGAAGAGGTGACCGGACCCTGAGGAAGATTGTGGAGAAGGACCGATTCCAGACCTTGGGGGACCTGCGGAAGCAGTGGACTGAGTCTGGAGTAGAAACATCCAGAGCCACCGTGCACAGGCGTGTGCAGGAAATGGGCTACAGGTGCCGCATTCCCCAGGTCAAGCCACTTTTGAACCAGAAACAGCGGCAGAAGCACCTGACCTGGGCTACAGAGAAGCAGCACTGGACTGTTGCTCAGTGGTCCAAAGTACTTTTTTCGGATGAAAGCAAATTTTGCATGTCATTCGGAAATCAAGGTGCCAGAGTCTGGAGGAAGACTGGGGAGAAGGAAATGCCAAAATGCCTGAAGTCCAGTGTCAAGTACCCACAGTCAGTGATGGTCTGGGGTGCCATGTCAGCTGCTGGTGTTGGTCCACTGTGTTTTATCAAGGGCAGGGTCAATGCAGCTAGCTATCAGGAGATTTTGGAGCACTTCATGCTTCCATCTGATTTCATTTTTCAGCACGACCTGGCACCTGCTCACAGTGCCAAAACCACTGGTAAATGGTTTACTGACCATGGTATTACTGTGCTCAATTGGCCTGCCAACTCTCCTGACCTGAACCCCATAGAGAATCTGTGGGATATTGTGAAGAGAAAGTTGAGAGATGCAAGACCCAACACTCTGGATGAGCTTAAGGCCGCTATCGAAGCATCCTGGGCCTCCATAACACCTCAGCAGTGCCACAGGCTGATTGCCTCCATGCCACGCCGCATTGAAACAGTCATTTCTGCAAAAGGATTCCCGACCAAGTATTGAGTGCATAACTGAACATAATTATTTGAAGGTTGACTTTTTTTTTTTTGTATTAAAAACACTTCTTTTATTGGTCGGATGAAATATGCTAATTTTTTGAGATAGGAATTTTGGGTTTTCATGATCTGTATGCCAAAATCATCAGTATTAAAACAATAAAAGACCTGAAATATTTCAGTTGGTGTGCAATGAATCTAAAATATATGAAAGTTTAATTTTTATCATTACATTATGGAAAATAATGAACTTTATCACAATATGCTAATTTTTTTAGAAGGACCTGTATATGTGTGATTGTGTATGACCTTAAAGCCTTTTTTCTATTATGTTGTCTTGCACTCAAAAATAGATTTTTGGATTTACTTAAAGAAGTGGTGTCAAGTAGTTCCAAGTTGTAAGAACTTAATAAAGTATATATCACTTTTGATGTGAAACTAACTAACTACCTGCAATGGTTTGGGGGGAGGGTGTTATTTTTTATGTAACACGTACAGTTGAACACCATACTGGGGCGTTAGGACCCACTCAGATGACCATGCTGGCCTTACTAACACCAATTCCAGTAGCTAGCCACCCAGTTTTCCCAGGAGGTCTCCCATCCAGGTACTGACCAGGATCAAACCTGCTTAGCTTTAATGGATGTTCAGGTTGATAGCTGCTGGCTTGTGCAGCAGGTCTCCTTAAGCGTATCATATAGACATACCAGAATGGCTGTCTTTTACATATTCATTGACATTTAGTTGCTCATCTCAACTATTTCTCAGACAAAGGAACATCCTATAATGAAGAATGGACGATGGGTCATTAAATTATCATTAGAAAGATAATGCATGGTAATGCAGCCACGACGTGAAATCTTATGAACAGTAAAGCCCGCCTCCTTTGATTTGATTGGCTCATACATTTCAACACTGACAAGTGCCGTTAGACCGTTGCACTGAGCCTGAGCACACTTATTAATTTTGATATTTGGAATGAATTTTGGGTTTGTATGTTTTATTGACTGAACTTTTATTGTTGTTGAACAATGTAGTTTTGTATTTTTACTTGTTGGGACCCCAGGAAGTGTAGCCACTTCTAATTGGGATCCAAATAAACAAATAAACGTATGCCCAGTTTCACAGACAGGGCTAGATTAAGCCATGATTAGGCATTAGTTTAATTAGGACATTTAAGCAGCTTTTATAATCGTGCCTTAAAAAAAAAAAAACATTACTAGTGTGCAGCTTGAGGGAAAACAATGGCACTGACATATTTTAAGATGTTAGAGCAAGTTGCTTTCAGTTAAAACAGCTCATACATGCATTTTAGTCTGGGAATAGGCTTAAGCCTTGTCTGTGAAACCAGGGTGTTTACAGAGATGTATTTTAATTTTCAATACATTGCATTTTAAAATAAACTTCTAAAATGTATATTTAGTCACTATATAACAGAAGACAATTTAAAAATTGTGGAGCTTCTAATTAAGTTATACAAAGCAGTTGCAAATGTTGTACAAATTACACATACTGCAGCTTACTCATCTTCACACCAATAAAATGTGCAACACTTTGTTTTCCTACCAAATTATATCTAATTAATTTATCTTGCAGTGGAATGTTTCCTCAACATCTCGATATTTTGGGGCATGTGAGTTCCTGAACAGGATGCATGATGGGATACGCTTATGATACGAAGTGGAATAGTATGGGTTTAGTGTGCATTCAGGGCACTGCTCTTTGCCATTTTTAAAATTTTTAAGGACTTGGCCTGGCCATAGGTTATTGGATTGAGCAAATCCAATTCAAGGTGTTTCAAGTGGTCACAGCCTCTCCAAAAGTAGGCCTATAATTTTCGTATATTAAGCTGCACTGTGCCAGTATTAAGTATCAATTATTTAATTTATCTTTATAAACTATGTACAGTACCTTCATTCATTGTGTAGTATTTGGCTTCAAAGCACGACCTCTCTCGTATCCTGTGATTGTTTCGGAGCAGCTGAAGCCGTTTCTCATCACGCTGTGTGAAATACAGACTGAACGGCGGGTCAAAACAGTTCATGTCATACTTTTACACAAGTGCCTGCTCATATGGAGTGAAGTTGTCATATTTTATACCACTCTGTGCTCAAATTATAGGATAGCAAGCTTTCAGAGACTTTATGTGATGAGAATTTTATTAAAAAGACCTGGAATAGTGCACGTGAAATGTTTTGTGGCAGCAAGGGTTTTTAAGCTGTTTTGCAAAATCGCATGTATAAATTTATTTGCCGGATTTGAAAATGAGATCATTGTGGGCCTTTCGAATATGTGTCAGTTTTGTGAACTCAAAAGAAAAAGAAAGTTCTAAATACTCATAAAAGTTCATTTGATTTGAGTTTACCGTATACTCAAACCAATTAATTATTTTGAGCATTAAGTTTTGTTTTACAAATTTAGAATAAAGCCAGAAAATATCTTTGCAGATACTTGCATCTGTGCCACATAAAGAAAACAAACAAACACACACACACACACACACACACACACACGCACACGCACACGCACACGCACACGCACACGCACACGCACACACACACACACACACACACACAACCGCACACACACACACACACACACACACACACACACACACAGTTTGTGTGTTACTGTAAATAAAGACAACATTGACAAAGTGACTCATTCGTCTGTCTTACAGTTTTTTCCAATCGCTATGACAGTTTTTTCTATACATTTAACAAGTTTCCTAAACTCTTAACGCACCAACACACCTAAAACACACAATTGGCAAAACGGTTAATTTCATGCTCAAAATCACACATTGTAAACTAAACTCCAAAACTAATTTTCAAAATACAATAATACACTAACATAATACACTATGTCTAACAAAACACTGCAAACATGTTTCAAAATCAAATAATTATTCAAAACACTAACACATGTTCTCTTCCAACAGGAACATTTAGTCAATCATAACACAATGACAAAAAAAAACACTATCATCAGCTGAAATGACAGAAACTGCATTATTTTATGTGTCAGGTCTGCCCTTATACAACAGACAGTATATTGTATTGATCATAGTTTGTGTTTTGCACTGTAGTTTCTTTTGAAGCCTCTCTACATTTTTGTTTTGTTGGGTTTAGTAAATGCATGCATTTTGTTTATTTTGCTGCAGAAATTCAATACCAAAAATGAATGACCATCTCAGAGTAGCTTTATAGATTGTACGGTTTATGAAAAAAACGAAGACAGAGACAGAATTGCTGCAATACAGTAAATACTTTATTTGCAAAAGGACATTACTGAAATATAACAAAATATGCAATATAGCTGCCATTTATTATGTGAAAATACAAAATATACAAACAGAAAAAGCACAAGAAGAATAAAAAAAATTAAAAAAAGAGTCATCTTCTAATCTGCCCGGTCTTCTGCATTTGGCCACATGTTCTCATCCACATCACACCTGATATCTTCTCTGGCAAGGCATCGTGGGAAGAATCGTTTGGCATGCCTTATCCACCCCTGGCAGTGTTCAGCTGTGATGTCTTGGCATGCAGCATCCATTGCATCCAGGAGGGACATTTGGTCCTGTGGATGATGGTCAAAAACCTTCCATCTCCAGGATGAGAAAAACTCCTCAATGGGGTTGAGGAAAGGGGAGAAAGGAGCAAGGAAAAGGGACATCATCCTAGGACAGGCGTCAATGAACTGCACAGGAATGGTGGAATGCCACATTGTCCATGTGATCACGTTGGCAAGTGGTCTCTCACCTGTCCCCTTTCTACCTCTGGCACAAGTCTCTCGTGCAGGTCTTATTTCATTAGTTACCCTAGCTCTGGCCCTTCTTTGAGCGCCACCACGCATTCTAACTCCTCTCCCTTGTCCTTGTCCCACTCCTCTCCCTTGTCCTGGTACACGTCTTCCTCTACCTAGTGCAGACATTTTTCTTTCTTTCTTTCTTTCTTTCTTTCTTTCTTTCTTTCTTTCTTTCTTTCTTTCTTTCTTTCTTTCTTTCTTTCTTTCTTTCTTTCTTTTGTTGCTCTATATTGTTCCCTTTACACAAAAAATCAGCCTAAAAATGTCCTCTTTTATACTATATGGTCATGCAATTGAAAGAACCTCAACACCTGAGTGTGTTTCCTAGATTTGAAATTAGCTGTGATTTATATTTTTGCATTATTCAATCAGCTGTTTGTCAGCAGCTCAGTAACAATAGAATAAAATACAGGAGATATATTTGTATTTCAATTCACAATATAAACAGCTGTTTACCTTGACTTTAGCCTGGGTTAGGTTTAGAACATGGCGTTATCTGTTCTGACATACAGTGTTAAAGCATTGGTAATTTTGGCAGTAAAAATCCATTGTTTTGGTCTTGTTTGAGCTTGTGTGTAAAAGAAGTTCAAGCATTTTAAATTTGTGTTAATTGTATGCATTTTGTGTTAAAGCAACAATAAATGCGTTAATAGTATAGCTTACACAGGCGGATGTAGTGATAACTGTGTTTAGAGTTTTGGAAAATTGTTAAAAGTATTGAAAAATCTGTCATAGCAATCGTAAAAAACTGTAAAGCAATTCTGAGACAGAAACAAATCAGCTCTAGTCTGTGTGAATGATTTCTGCCCTAATTAGCCCCAGGCTGCTCTCATCTCATGAGGGTAGGAAGAAATTACTCTCAAAACTTAAATGAAAAAAGGTCACTGAGGTTGCCCTAGATTTGGTATTTATTTGTTCATTAACAATTATCAGTTTCAATAGAGATTAGCTTACTATAATGATTATTGAAATATTGAGAGTTGGCTGCAGTGATGTATGCTGAGATAAAAATCAGATGTGAATATTAATGAGATGTTGCATCAAATACATCATGTGTATCATCTTCCGCCGCCTGGATTTGAGAAGCTTCAGGTAGACAGCAAACTGACAAGAGCCTGTCAAAACCGTCAAATATATATTTTTTGAAAGCTGCTTTTGCCTCATGATTGCTGATGAAATAATTGTTTTGTCAATTGCCATCCATTATGAAAGACAAACACTTATATTTCATCATTTTCTGTGGGTTATGTAATGAGCCACCACAGTTTTCCAAGAGTCCCTTTCCTCAAACTAGTCAACACATTAAGGATTTTAATGAGTGTCAATTAGAGCATTGGAGCAATAACTCTTTTTAAATACAATTTTTTTTAACTGCTTACACACATTTTCAATACTTTGCATCTTTCTTTCAAAACTTTACAAACAAATCCAAGAATTGCACACACAAAATGCAAAATGCCTCACATCTCTTGCAAAATGAAGCACTGCATTCAAAATATCACAAACACATCTCAAAAGCAAACATCTGTCTTACGTTGCAAACACCTTTGCCATAATACAGTTTTTTACAATCACTTTGTTACTATTTTCAGAACCTTGATGTCATTTTTCACAACTCTAGACACAAAACTCACAACCAATTATCAAAATGCACATTTTTCAAAACTCTAACCATTTTCTCAATTGTTTGGATACAATACACATAAAACTTAGATCATTTGTTCATTCAACAAAAATCACTTGTTCAATATGACACAACTTAACATCAAAGTACTACTATTTCAAAAGGCAATTCACACATTACATTTCAAATGAATGTCTATTCATTTCCTTACACTGATCTAACTATCAATTGATACAACTGCTCAAAATGATAAGTAACTGTTGCGTTACTCTTAATGCATAGTTGTATGGAAACAGACAAACAATCTTCCATGTTTACAGTAAATCATGAAAGTTTCAAGATAACGAGATTCATTGTCACCAATTAGCGTGGAGCATGAACCAATTAGACTACAATATCCATGGATGTAGCCTAATATTTTATATCATACTGTAATGCTTCATCAGACACTGTGTCTATGGTCCCAAATACTGTACCACCTTTTCAGACTATTTAAAGTATTGACAGTACTGCACTGTAGAGATGCAGGCCCTTGGAATTGCTTGTCCAATTCTGCCAACTCGTTACTGATGATTGAGGGCACATTGTGGAATGAGTATATAAAGAGTTGATTGGGATCCAATTGCAAGAGCATAGTGATATGTAACATGGAGCCAGCAGGTGATCCAGGTCACAATGGAGGTCAAGCAGTGGTGGGAGGAAGACGAGGAAGACGTGTTGGTCAAAGGAATGGTAGGGGACAGGCAGCCCTTCTGAGAGGTGGTCGTGGGCCTCGTTTGAGAGGTGTGGGGGAACGTGGTAGAGGACAGGCACCCCTTCTGAGAGGTGGTCGTGGGCCTCGTTTGAGAGGTGTGGGGGAACGTGGTAGAGGACAAGGCCACGGACCAAGACAGCGGCAGCAACAGCATAGAGTGTCCAATGAAATTCGGGCAATAGTTGTAGACCATGTCATAAATCATGGCATGACAATGACTGAGGCGGCTACAATGATACAACCAAACCTGAGAAGGTCAACCGTGGCCTCAATAATCAGAACTTTCCGCAATGAGAACCGGTAAGTTATCAGCATGCACTAAACATTATGCTACTCTCAATTGTCAAATGACTGCATACCAATGTGTATCACAGAATAGGTGATGTGACCAAGTGTCTTCTTACTCTAATGTTCCCTGTAGAATTGTGACTAGGCCAAATAGTGGAGGCAGAGGGAAAATTCTAACTGACCAGCAAGAGCAGGCTGTGGTCGATTTGGTTCGGGCCAGAAATGATATTCGCCTTACAGAAATTCGCCAGCATATCTTGGACAATGAAGACATGTTCAACAATGTGGGATCCATAAGTTTGCCGACCATTGCACGCATACTGAAAAGGCACCAGGTATCTATAAAACAACTATACCATGTGCCTTTCGAAAGAAATGCAGACAGAGTGAAACAAATGAGGACTGAGTATGTTCAGGTAAGTTCAGTTTCAAGACGGCTGTTGTAAAAACATTCCCAAAAATTCTACATTGTACGGTAATCTCTAAATCTCTTTCCAAAATGTATTTTTAGAGGGTGATGGAGCTGGATGCTGATGACGACCATCACAAATTCATATATTTGGATGAGGCAGGTTTTAATCTGGCCAAGACAAGGAGGAGAGGTCGGAATTTCATTGGCCAGCGGGCAACCATCCAAGTACCTGGACAACGTGGGGCCAACATTACCATGTGTGCGGCTATATCAGAAGATGGTGTGGTGGGACGCAGACCTCATATTGGACCATATAATGCAGCTCTCCTTGTCACCTTTCTTGATGAGCTCGAACAGGTTTGTAGAGCTGAAGGTGTGACCTATGTCATTGTCTGGGACAATGTCAGGTTCCATCATGCTCATGTGGTGCAAGCATGGTTTCAGGCCCATGCACAATTTACCACCCTGTATTTACCCCCATACTCCCCCTTCCTTAACCCGATTGAGGAATTTTTCTCCGCATGGAGATGGAAGGTTCATGATAGGCACCCTCATGAACAAGTCACTCTTCTCCAGGCCATGGATGACGCCTGCAATGACATCACAGCAGACCAGTGTCAGGCCTGGATTCGCCATGCCCGAAGGTTTTTTCCAAGATGTTTGGCTAATGAAAACATCCATTGTGATGTAGATGAGAACCTGTGGCCAAATCCACAACACAGAGTTGATGACAATGTAGAAGTACAGTAATCACTGCTGTTTTATTTCTTACAGTGCAAGCAAGTTGAGGAACACTGCATTTGATGGTTTACAGTACTGTCTTTTCTTTTCTATTTCATTGCATTTGATGGTTTACAGTACTGTCTTTTCTTTTCTATTCCATAGCTAATTACTGTATTTTTGCTTTGATTAAAATAAACCAATGTTGTGATTGTACTGTAGTGTTTTGCATCAATATATTACAAACTTTGTTCAATGATTCCACTTTGTCTGTATTCTCTCTACTACTGCAGTACTTTACAGTAACAGAGGTATTTACTGTACATGTAGTACCATAATGAAACCTGTATCACCTATTTTGTTCTACAATAGTTAATGATTGTACGAACAATGACAGAGTGAAACTATCGGTTGCTTGTGTGTGGGTGATCTATAGTTGTGTTTCAATGGTATTTCACAGTAAATTTGTTTTTTGAACCAATGATTGTGCAAGTGCAAGATTTCTTTAAAGATGTGAATGCACAATGCAATGTTTTGAACATTAGACAACCTGTGTTACAAGTGATAACCGTTTTGAGTTTTGTGTCTAGAGTTTTGAAAAATGACATCAAGGTTCTGAAAATAGTAGCAAAGTGATTGTAAAAAACTGTATTATATTTTGGATATATCATATACACACAGTTATTCAAAATCTAAAGCTCGTCTTTTGTGAGCTTCTATGTACATTTCTGTACAGGATTGAAAGTAATTGGCAGAGAGATGTTGAAAAATTCATGGTAAACACGAAAGTAAGATTGAAACCAAACTATTTATTTTTTTGACAGTAGGCATTTGTGGTTGTGAATACAGTATTACACAGTCTGAAAAACCTATAACTTGACCTTTTACCTATTTATAGAGCTATTCTAAAGCCATAATTGGTTGGTGTTAAGTAAATCAAAGAGCTTTTGCACATGTGGGGAGTGTGTGTGAGGCACTGATGAATTAGGCACTTTGATAGGTTGTGTTTGAAAAAGGAAATCAAGATACTTCCTGATAGATTTTTGTGTGTTACATAGAGAATTGTGTGTTGTAGTTCACAAAAAGTGTTTTATGAAATTGAAAACTGAGTCGAAGGCCAAGAATTGGTGTATGGTTTTGCAGATTTGGTATGTGGTTATGGTGTTTGAGTGTCATGTTTCAGAAATTGTGTGACAAGTAAGAATTGTGTGTGTGAGCAGTTGAAAAAAAACTGTAATGTGTCTGTGACAGTATCTAGACAATTCCAAATGCATAGACACCCCAATAATTAGTAAGTACCTGTTATGTATTTTACATACTAAAGGTGAAGAATAAGACGACACAGATATGAATACTTCATGGAGATCATGCTAATAATCTAACTTTATATTACAAGTTTCTTTGGAGATGTAACAGATGGAAAATCACATAAGATCAATTGCTATAATAGTTTTTCAGGAGTCCCTGAATGTTAACTCCTGAAAAACTTCTACTGAAAATAGGTAGTTTCTTGGCCGGCACTATGCTATTCCTTGTGCAAAAAAGATAATGGTAATGGGTTGTCCTAGCACTATAAAGAGTTATATGAGTTGGCTCAAGTCCAGAGGAGCACAAAAGGCTACGGCTGGCCATTATAAGAGAAAATAGCCTATTTCAAAGGGTTTAATTCTTTATCTCTTGCTCTTTTTCTTTTTTTGCTGTGGTCGGCATAAATATTTGACTGTTTCCTCAATTTTAGAAAGTCAGTGAATTGGACAAAGTCATTTAGAATTTCACTCAGGCTTACAGGGGGAATGGACTCTGAGTCAGATGCCTAATTCTTTACACACAGAGAGTGACTAACTCTGCAAAGATGCTGAGAGACTGGGCTCTGGAGTAGGTCATGTGAGATTAATATATTTATGTGTGAAATTAAATCAGGGTGGGAAAGAAGATTCACCTTCTGAGTATAACAGATGACTGATGCTGAGGCAGAATCTTTTTTTATTATCTAAAACTTGAACTGATGCCATCAGCACATATTAACACCTGCAGCTTTCTTGGCCAGAATCAGCACCACTAGTTTTGCAATATTTTGAGAACCCTCAAAACCCTATTTTGAGTACATTTTCTGAAAATAATTAAATACGGTTTGAATCCTTAACAGGACAGTAACAAATAAATAAATATATATATATATATATATATATATATATATATATATATATATATATATATATATATATATATATATATATATATATATATAATTTTAATAAAAAAATGGCTATTTCTTCAAAATATTAGGGCTCAAATAATACAATTTAATGTTTTTCCTAAAATATTGCTCTTATTTGAAATTTGAAAGAAATAATTGGCTCAAAATAAATTTACCATTTACCATTTACATTTACTCACCCTTATTTTCTTTCAAATTATACGACATTTTATCTGTGAAACACAAGGATGAGAGGATGATGATTGTAATTGTGAAACTCCAAAACTCGCATAAAAGTCTAGTGGAATGTGAATCCCTCTTCCCGTGTGCGATCCAGTCATGTGATCTCTGTTTCCTACCTGTGTAAAATGGCTTCTCAAACAAGAATAAATGGACTTCATTTTGTCCATCGGGAATTGATTGGATGGTTGTGGTTTGCTCTTGCTGTGATGTCATGTGAGTGACAGGTTGTCCCGCCCTCGCACCAATAAACATGTCACCAGAGAAGAGATGTCCCTGCAAGAGGGAGGGGAAGTTATTTTAATTAATGATTACAAGGGCACATGAATTAAAAAAAAAATTATGCATGGATAAATCGTTTATATTAAATAAAGCAATAATCAAAATAAATAAATAAATAAAAAATAATTGTCTATTTTGATATGTCTCCTTTCAATTCGAGTTTGTTGCGTACACAAAAACGTTTGTTCGTCACGACTTAGGAAAAGAAGAAATTCGAATTGAATGTTGGCAGTGAACAATAATTAATAACTAGAAAAGTCTCCCACACGCTGAAAACTAATGTTTAAAATGACTCAACCTCTCTAATATCTGGATTCCACAGGATACAGAAACCATAAATGCAGTGAACATTAATAACAAACTTTATATTAAAAAATGATTCAGGCTAACTGGAGGGAAATGGATTTGCACAGGACATTCATTTTCTGTTCAGTACCCACGGGATTTGTATCAGGGGTTGTGCTGGTGTACGACTGACCTTGTGTTTAAAATCAAACACCCAATCATAAGGAACCTAGTAATTAAACCTGGGCAAATGAAGCAGCTCAGGGGCAAGACCCAAGATTTATAGGACATCCGCCTCTTATAGTTATGACCCTGATGAGATTAATCCCAGCTATAATTATGTCACAGATTTGTCTTCAGCCAATGCCTCTGTTCTTTTATTAGCAGCAAATTGTCTCCAACTATCATTAGTATTAGGGAGAGATAGCCTCATAGTAGGTTATTTAAAGAGAGAGATTGAGATACACACATAAAAAAGTGTATACACATGCATTGTATTGCATTTAAAAGTGCTTCATGATATTCCACTTATAAGAAACTGCCAATCGCTTCAATGCAATCAAATAATGCCTCAAAATGTGTTTGTATTTTGAATAATGGATTTTCTCTATAAGCCCGGATTTTCTTAATCAGTTGACATTATTTGATATTCTCAATGATGAAAATCCAGAATGTTTGTTGTAAAAACAAAATGAAGCATGAAGGAATGCATGAGGCACAAGACCCATAAAAATTAAACACACACACACACACAAAGAGCATTCATTGAGGATATGTTGAGTTTTATTGAGGATGCAAGTAATTTCTTTATAAAATGGTATTATGTCACTGCTCTATATTGTAATTTCATCAGAAGGTTATCCGGGCTGCATCACAGTAATTTAAAATATGCAAAGATTCGAATAAGGTTAGAATTGTACATCTTTTGCACAGTTAAATCTCCATACACATAAACAAAATCAAAGGTCTAGTAAACACTGCCAAGAAGAAAAAAAAAAGGACTCATGTCATTGTGTCTCACTCTACACCAGGAATGTCTGAAATTGGCACTGTATACAAGGTTATGTGGGGTAAAAAAAGAAATAAAAAGAAATAAAAAGAAAAATTCAAGCAGTTCTCCAGGAAGTGCATATACTGTTTGTGCATATACTTTCACCCTAATGTACTTAAACATTCTCATACAATGTCACAAAAGCTGATCATTTGCATTTGTACTTCATTAATGCCCATATTGTTTTTTAGTAGTATTATAAGGGAAATTATTGTGTTTTTTGTATGTTTACATTACATGTTTACATTTACTGTTTGATGCAGTAAGTAACTGCATTGAGGGAAGCATTGAGGTATGTTATATCCTGTACTTTCCTATATTATTTGGGATTGTCATTTATGTCTTAGTATTATTTTTTGAAACTGATAAATGTATTTACAGTTAAACCGCCTGCATTCCATAGCCTAATACCTATTCCTATTGAAACAAATTTCTCACTAAGGTTCTTTGTCAGTTTGTCACAGTCTTGAACCATGATTTGTAACTTTCTATTGCTTGCAATGAGATCTATAAGAGAAAAGCCATCCGTTAGCATTCCCATTCATCTCAATGGCATTTTTAACCAGCAAAAACCCAGCCCACTTGAATGGCATTCTCATTCCAACAACATTTTATTGGACAAAAAATTGGACACGCCCATGAGTCCAAGATGAGTTATTGAAATTCCAGGTCCATTATCCTAAAACGTGCTGTGTCTGATTTCGAAGGCAGCGCCCTCCGGAGGGTGCAACATTTGAAACGAGACAGCAATAACCTTCGTTTTAAAAATGTATATCTGCTGAAAGTTAATTTATAAGAGTAGCCTACTACACTTGTCTCGAAGCTAACAGACAAAATTCACAAAACTCCAGTTTCATTGCCATTGTGTCTCAACAAAGAGTCCAATGAAATGATGTCACGAGGTTCAGCTTAAACGGCAACGTTTGCTAGTCTGGGATCGGAGTCCTGTTCATATCTGTAATGATACACCTCCATTTGATCCCGGCAGGCCTCTCTGATGTTATTGAGCCACCTTTTAATGCCTCGTCTGTTCAAGTACAACACCATAAGGAACACAACTCCAATGAGGGCTAGAACAATGCCGAGAAGCACATAAGAACCCAAGTCTTGGGGGTTGCATACGTTCATCAGAGGTAAATTCTTCTTCTCTTCAGGTTGCGCACATTTCAGAGTTTCAAAGTCTACGCATTGGCGGCTATTCTTAAGCCAATCATAAAACTCCTTCAGTTTGTCACATTTGCACTGGAACGGGTTCTGTGATAAGTTAACACTTATTTCCTTGAATTCATTAAATTTTTGTAAATCATGTTTATCCAAGGTGGGGATGGAATTATTTGTCAGTATTAATGTGGTTAAATTGAGGTTACCAAACCCAGAAAGAGGAATTGCTTTCAAACGGTTTCCAGACAGGTCCAGTGTCTGAAGATTACACAAACTGTCCGTGGAGAGCGCGCTTGGTAATTGGCTCGCGCCCGAAGCCATTAAGGTGTTACTGAGGTAAAGATTACGCAGCTGTCCCAATCCACAAAAAGCATCAGGAGTCACAACCATTAAACGGTTGTAACTCAGATCTAAGGAAAGAAGTAGGAGGAGTCCACAAAACGCACAACTTTTGATCTCCGCTATATTGTTGTCCTGCAGTGACAGCGCGAGTAACTCCATATCTGTCCCGTTGGCTGAAAACGCTCTCTCGGTTAAAACTGAGATATTGTTTCTGTTCAAAGTTAAGGTTTGGGTCCTTCTCGGCACTTCGAGAGGTAGTTTGATCTGTTCCGTGTCCACACAGATAACGGTTCTGGCAGAACATTCGCAGGTATCTGGACATTCATAAGCGTCAGCAGACAAAACAAACAAACACATCAGCCCCAAGGTAAAATGACATCGCTTTGATATAAGTTGTTTTCGGTTGATTTCCATTTTAATCTTAAACGAATAACAGTCTGTCATTCCAAAACGGACAGGTTTAATAGCCGCATAAATTCTCTTCGTAGTTCGGATTCACTTCGCTTCGGGAAACCGTTTCAGCCATCGAGGAAGGCAGTCCGCGAGGCCAGAGAGTGAGTGTTCAGCCCGGCAGCATTTTCTCTTCCAGCAGCTCCCCTGACGACGCCTACACTAGCCTACTAATGCGATCAAGTGCTGTCTAGCAGCATCCCTGAGGTGAGCAAAACCTCGCCCACTTCCCTCAGTGAGAGAGACATACACAGAGCCTTGTAGTGTTTCAGTTATGACAGAGTGGACACTGAATTACCCTAATGTGAAGACAGTGTCCAAAAGCATTTTAGAAACTCTTGCACGGTCTATGGGGCACCTAAACAGGGATGTAAAAATAAAGAAATAGTAGTATTCGTCTCAATTTTCTATCAATATATATATATATATATATATATATATATATATATATATATATATATATATATATATATATATATATATATATATTGGGAGATATCTACGTCTGTACATTAGTATTGAAAATTCAGTGTTTTTAGCTTTAGAACTAAAACTTGTAAAAACTACTATGTGCTAAAAGTGTTTGAGTATGTAGAAAGGCTGGTATACCCATTTATGGGACTGCTATTTTCTATGTGGGGGGGGGGGGGGGGGTGGATAGAATAAGAAAACAACTATAATAATGACAATAATACATTTAATTTAATAACGTGAAAAAAAATCTCACACTCAAAGTGCTACAATACAATATAAAAGTATCAAAAAAAGAGATTAAAAAAGTCCAGTCACCTTTATTTATATATCCTCCTGAGACCCTGCGACCTCATATGAGGACATCACATTTTTGGTTTTGTGTGCACCATAATACTTAATTCTGTGTAACTGAAACATGTTTTTCACAAACGAGGACACTTACACTGCCATCTGGTGGGGTCAGAAGAGAAAAAAATTTAACATAAATAATTTAAAGATGGCGGAGAACACAGGTCACATGTCACGCAGCCACTCCAGACCAAAACGTCCACAAGATAAAAAATCTAAAAACATTTCATTGTTGATTCTTGTTAAGTTATGCATAGAAGAGTTGTATGATTAAAATGGCATGCACATTTGACAAACTTTTGTAACAATAAAGATTTACTATGCTGCTAAAGTTGATGTCATATGAGGACAATGGGAGCTTTGTTGAAATTGTATAAGATGTTAGCAAAAAAAAAAATGTAGTTGCATTGAGCTTCGTGACGCACACTGGCTCACTCTCTCGAGCGCACACACACACACTCAACGGGGCTTTAGTTCACTCCCGATCGCGCGCGTGCGCGCGCACACACACACACACAGACACACATACACACACACACACACACTCTCTCTGTCTCTCTCTCTCTTGCTCGTCGCTCGCTCGCGACACACACACACACACTCACTTTGCTCACTCACTCACACACACACACACACACGCACACGCACACATACACGCACATACACACACATAGACTCTCTCTCTCTCTCTCTCTTGCTCACGCGATCGCGCGCACACACACACTCTCTTGCTCGATCGCGATCACACACACACACACACACACTGGATATGAATTGTTGATATCAACAATTCAATTGTTGATATCAACAATTACATTTTTGATATCAGCAATTTAATTATTGAAATCAACAATAGAATTCTTGATATCAACAATAGAATTATTGATATCAACAATTGAATTGTTGATATCAAGAATTGATTTCTTACTAGTTGAAATTTCAATTTCACACATCAGAAATACAATTCTTATAGTAAAAACCTTTATTTTTGATATCAAGAATTCAATTGTCACTAGTTAAAATGTCTATTCTTGATATCAACCATTTAATTGCTACTAGTAAAAATGTTCATTTTTGATATCTGAAAATGTTTTTCTGATATCAATATAATTTCAGATATCTAAAATGGCTTTCTTACTAGTAACAATTACATTCATGATATCAGAAATTAACATTGTCACTAGTGAAAATGGAATTATTGATATCATAAATGAACATTGTTATTAGTAGCAATTCAATTGTTTATTTTTTACAACATTTTGTGCTTATTTTTTTAATTAACGTAATGTTAATCTTCATCTTTATAACAGAAGATACAATACAATACAATACAACAATTTTCAAGATACAGTACAATCTTAACATGTATAACGGATTATCACCTTAAAAACAGTCCTTTATGTGGTGGAACAAGCAATGCTATATAGAAATATATTTTTTATATTTTAATTGTTTATTAATAAACTAGTGTTTTCTAAATCAGTATCGGCTGCAAACATATCTCCATACTTCTCCGCTGTAAAGTGGATGGGCCTTTAGAGAGAAATGCATCTTTCATACGGATTACATAATCAGACGGTATTTACTTTCGATTCAAATTGTTTTAGTTTAAAAGTGGACATTGCAAGCTTTATATATGTATATTTATCATGTCTCTGAGGCTAGTATACACTGTGTTTCAGTTCATTTTTAAGACGCGCTCCAGTTCACGCCTAGGAGACCATGAAAGCGCGCCCTGTTTGTTTTATTTTAATTTACAAAAGCACAACGTTTTTTTTCTATTGTGAGTTTACACAAATAAAAGTAGTTGCGACTGATGTATTATTTTTTTCTGTATGACTAGAAATGATGGAGTTGTTTCCACTCTTGATAGGAAAATGCAAGTGTTCGCGCCGGCGCCTCCATGTCATGCAGTGAGCGCGCTTCACATAATATGCACCTAATAATAGCGAATATTTATCTAGGTTAACGTTAGAGCGAGCGGCCATGCCAGACGGATAAGTCCTTTTCATGTTGAACAAATCAAATCATGCATTTTGTACCTACCGCGAGTCATCTCTGCACCAGCTTGAAAAAGGAGGCTGAGGCGAGACAGTAAAAGCATAACCAGCGTAATGAGAAAGGGGCCCCACTAAGGAGAGATGTTCCTGCGCCGTTATATTAACATTTCTGATTGTTTAAATGATCAGCCCTCGGAGGCCCCCTTTAATGCGGGGCCCCAGGCAATTGCCTGGCTTGCCTGCCCTATTGCAACGCCTCTGTGTATAGCCGAAGGATAACTCAGCATGTGCGCTCTCTAATGCCATCTTTGATTTGCTGTATCTGTTTACAGCGTGGCCCCTGCAATCCAATTCATATTGTGAACTCCAGCTGTCTACAGGGTCTAATGTTACTCCATCCTTATCTGTCTTTGTGGTACAATCTGTTGGCAGGTAAATCCTTTTTCAACCCATTGCAAATTTTGCTGACTGTCTTAAAATTGGCCCCTGAACAATATTTTTGGAGAACAATTTCAACCACAGTGGGTCATTGTTCAATAGTGATGAGGAAATATCCAGGCATGTTGTTTGCTGTGACACGGTAAAATAGCTTTACTGGCACAATCATACAGACAAATAGAGACAAGTAATAGGTTCTATAAACACTCAGGTGTTAAGGGACATAAAGATGGATTCATTTTGGGGACAAAGCTGAAGCTGCCGGCTCCTGCAGAAGGGATGTGGTCACAGCATAAGTCCCTGAACCACCAAAGGTTACTTGAGTTCAGACGGGAGCACTCAGCATTTAGTCATTTTCTCCAGTCAAGTGGAGCATGTAGCTTTTAACGCTTGGAGATAATTCAATTTTGTGGTATTTCATTACATTAACCCATCCTCCACCCTTTTGCCACATGACATGTATTACTGATCACTATACTTTAAAATCTAAACTTCTGCTTTCCACCTTAACTCAGCATTGCATCAACTCTAGACTGAGAAGCAGCATCGTAATCATCAAAAATGCATGCATCAGAAGGGCTAGTCTAAGTGATAGCTGTTATCAAGTGATGCACCATGATTATTTTATTCAGTGGGTACCTGACAAAGTGGCCTAATTGTGCTTGTCAACCTATGGTAAGCCGGTTTGAGGTGTACAACAGATATGAGCTATCATGTTCCATATGGGCATCTTGGCCGGGTACATTACTTTATCCTGAGGCTGTCTGTCTGGAGTATCACAGTTGGCAAAGTGACACCATGTCTGTCACTCGTGCTGTAGCCAGAAAGTAAGAGAGATGCTTTTTAGCAGTGCATAAATGTGATAGGACACCAAATATTGTCTGGAATTACTCGGTAGTAATGGAAATAAAGCATTGTTTAAATCCTTTATTTAGGACCATTAAGCTTTTGCATTGACAATAGACAATTTGCCCCACCAAAACAAAACAAAAATATTCTATATACACTAAACTGGTCAAAAGTTTGGAATAATTAAGATTTTGTTTTTGAAATAAGACGTATGCTTATCAAGGCAACATTTATTTGACCAAAATACAGAAATATTGTGAAATATCGTAACAATCTGAAAGAACATGTTTTCTATTTGAATATATTTTAAAATGTAATTTATTTATATATAAGCTGAATTTTCAGCAGCCATTACTCCAGTCTTCAGTGTCACGTGACCCATTAGATATTTCTATTAATGCTGGAAACAGTTTTTGATGCTTAATATTTTTGTGGAAAGAATGAAAGAATCATTCAAAGAATCCTGAAAAAAATTCACTAAACCATATTAGAATGATTTCTGAAAGACACTTTCACGCTGAAGACTGGAGTAATGATACTGAAACTTCAGCTTTGTCATCACAAGAATAAATTCAAGTTTTAAAAATATATTAAAATAGTAAACATATTTTTTATTTAATATTTCACAATAGTAATGTTTATTGTGTCTTTGATCAAAAAAATGCAGTTTGGTGAGTATTAGAGATTTTCAAAAACCGGAAAAAAAAATCCCAATTATTCCAATCATTGTGTTTTTAGATTGATGTCTTTTTTTACATGCACACTAGTTTTGTGTAATTGTTTGTGTGTGTGTGTGTGTGTGTGTGTGTGTGTGTGTGTGTGTGTGTGTCTGTGTTTGAGTTTGCATCACATGTGTATTGTTTGTAAAGCGCATCAATTATGCGTCACTTTAAAGTGTGTGAATTGGCAGCATGTGAATGGCTTTCTGCCTGATGGATCAGTAGTGACTGTGCCTTCTTTCTGGGTCCTCTAATAGCTCATTCTCCATTCTGCTCACTTCAGATCAATCTCTCCACAAACGCTCGACATTAACCCTAACCGCACATTTCCGCAAATGTCCAACATCCACCCCAGAGTGACTGTTAATTGTCAGAGAAGAGAACTCAATCAAACCAGTGCATATACTCAAGTCACTCATGCAACACATTAGAACAATCAAAACCAGACTGTTGAATTAATAATGTGTATACAGCTCAAAATTAAAAATAAATATTATAGCGATAGTGATGTTTTAAAATCATTTTGAGATCAATATTTTATTATAAACTGTATTTTTTAAATGGTAAAGAATTTATATATCATGTTACTATTTGTTTTTATTAAAAGTCAGCATGAAAGTTGTGACAGGCTTTTCTTCCCTGTTGTGATGTATATCCAAGTGAAACGGTTTCTTGAACAAGAAAAAATGTTGGGCGGGTCTTGATTTTGTCCATCGGGAATTGATTGAATGTTTGTGGTTTGCTATTGGTCGATCTTATGTGAGTGACAGGTTGTCAGAGAAAAGAAGAGATGATGTTGCAAGAGGGAGGGTAAGTTATTTTGATTAAACATAATGAGTGCATATGAATTAAAAAAAATAATAATACTGTGCACGGATAAATCATTTATAATAAATACTGCAATATTTATGTTGGTGTAGATAAAATAATTATACTATTATATATTATATATATATTATTTATAAAATTATCTCACAGTAATTTTAAAATCTAAAAATCAAAACATCCAGATGCATTACAGTAATGAGAGATTGAGAAATGTGCTTAATTGTTATGAAAATAATGTTTCAGTGCAATGTGGCCCTAAAAATTGTCTTTGTGCAAAATACAATTTCTTTTTTACTTTCAGGAGTGCAATATGTTGCTCAGTAATGTATATTACTTCTCAGTTTCATCTAACAATATATGCACTTTTTATTTATTTATTTAAAAAGTAAGATTCACCCTGTTCTGTTTTGCAGTATTGAGAGATTTACTTAAAAGTGTATCAGTTAACATCACCTTTCAAAGACTTCTCAATAGTAAAGGGCTGCATTGTAACCCAGACAAAAGGGTTGGTGGGTGGATGGTGGAGCCTGGAGGAGGTGATTGTGGTTGGACCGCTCTTCTGCTGGCTTTGATAAGCATTAACAGAGGCTTTTATTTCTCATTAACTCAAGGTGCTTTCCTCGCAGCTGCGCGGAGGATGAGGAAATTACACTGGGGCATCTGTGAGGACCTAAGACGCCAAGCACCTGTGCTCAACCAGGACGTCTGCTATCAAGCTGTGTCTACACCAAACACAGATAAGAAAGCTTGTGATTATAATACAGCTGTCACATTAACCCACAGGCTTGACGTAAACAAGGATGTCATACACTGCAGTTATTGCAGATGTGAGCATCTGACATCTCTGCCTTGTTCTGTCAGCAGAATTTTACTCATCACTTTGTGGTCTCTCACATCAAATGCCTTGATACATCAAACTAGGATGGATGTCATTGTCAACGGACGTCTCACCTTAAAAAGACGTCCAAGCCTGACATGTTCATTCAGATTCAATATATATACGCTTATAAAACTGCTTACTATGAGATGCTCATACATTCTGAACTCATGCAGACTGTAGGAAAACAATTCAGTTGCTTTGTAAAAAAGTTTTAGCATTTTATGTAAATGAGATGTGATTGGTGAGTAGCCTACCTTTAACTGTTTATTGCTCCTCTGGCAAACTGAGTCATGAAAAATCTTACCGCACACACACACACACACACACAGTGTGATGGGAGATGGGTCAATAGCAGAACAGAAAAAATACAAATATTTTCTCCATAACCACTGAAATGTGCTATTTTATGGAAATTATTTGTAGTATATGTATAAATAAGTTTTTTTTATATAATTTATATACATAAATTATTTACATTTATTACTTTATATTTCAGCAATATATGTTTATACCAGAATAAAATACCATTGCAAATACTATATTCAAAACTTAATTTTTGAGCTACTCCTGAAAACCAAGAAGAACATATATTCTTTTAATACACACACACACACACACACACACACACACACACACACACACACACACACACACACACACACACACACACACATATATATATATATATATATATATATATATATATATATATAAAATTTTCCTTTTCATTACTATGAGATGTGCAGCTTTGTATTTTGACAGGTTTTTTATGTGGATATAGATAAGCCCGATAAGTTTCCAGCTTATTTTTTAAGACTAGTCACAAATCTGTCAACCAGCTTCTATAAACATCTCTGAAGGCTTACAGAGGCCATGAAAAGTTTACACGCAGAAAGTATCAGCAATGAAAGTGACCTACAGAAGCAATGTGTCAGTGGAGATTAAAGCTCATGTGTTCACAATGTGCTCTCATTTGCTTCACATCAGGGGACCGCTTATGTCCCAAATGACAAGGATTTGTGGGTAAATAGTGCTCGTTCTGCCCCTCCCATCGAAGGACAGTGGTACAGTATTTTTGCACACATGCAAGGCTGTACCTTCAGCAAGAGTTTTTCCATTCATCACGCACCGCCATGTAAACTTAAATCAGCTGTCTGCGTGACAAACAGCTCTGCCCTGATAAAGCACCGACACAGGTACACGTTCCTCATCAATTAAAAGGCAACAAGGTAATTTATATCTCACCCTCAGCAGGAAACGTGTCCTTTTGCTTTACCCTCAAGGTCATCGAATCTTATAGATCAGGCATCGCTATTAACGGAAGTGAGAATTAGACACAATCCTCCAAACTGCCTTTTTGCAGATGGATTTTATGAAGGAAAATCAATCATCGCTCCGATCATCATTCATCCCCGTCCCAAAGACGGTCTAAAAACCCTCCTAATCACTTTCCAGGTCATAAAAATTCAAAAGGATTCCTTCTCAACTCCTCTTATCCATCTGTCTACAGCGAGGCGGAGGTCCCTGAGGCTGTAATCAAGCCGGGTCTTTGATGAACACTGCAGGAGTGCAGAGAGACACACTACTTAAACACTACTCCTGAGCCATGTGAATTAATAATGGAGGTGGATTCCATCTTTGCTTGGTCACTCTGGATGTGTTATTACCTGTCTATTGGCCGGAGAGTAACAGATACTTATAAAACGGTGTCACCTGTCAGAAAGGCATTAATTAGTCATCCACAGTTGTAACGGAGCGAGCCGCGTCCAGGCGCCAGCGGGAGCTGCACAAGGGCAGTGTGCCACGATATCATCTGGTTGCTTGTTCCAACATGGCCATCTTATAATACATCTCATTCAACCTCTGACATAAATGGCTTCTAAATGAACATCAACACCTTTGGGACAACAGCTTCAATTCCCCGTGATACTACCTGGCAACACTCAGCTGATGAACAAGATCACAACTGTTGTGGATCTTCTTCCCTATACTAAACTTAATTTAATCAAGTGGTTTTAACAAGCAAAATTCAGAGTTAACTAGTTACAAAATTACACATTTGCCATGATCTTATTTGCAGATTTCCTGAACCACCATCATGCACAAGTTTCTACACATGACGCACCTCTTGTAAATCACAATATTTTTAATCCTCCAAAACTCTGGCAAAAAATGTAAAAAAGTCTAAAATAAAATGGTAACATTCTTGTGCAACATGAACTAACACTGAGGAATATATTTTAACAGCATCTATTAACCTTTTAGGTAAAACTTTGCATATTCATTTTAGTTCACAGTACGTTTTTTATCTTAAAAATATAGCGATTAAAGTCTGCATGAAACGGAAGTTGTTATAGTCTTTTTTTTCCCGATTGTGACACATATCAGGAATATTACTGGGAAAATAATGGTTATGATCTGGTAAGAGCTTTTGGACCTGTGTTAATATTACAAAAGCTTTCCAGCGCTGGACAGATGTTAGAAAGCGGGAAGGCCTGAAAACGGACGTTTAGGTTCTATACGTGAGTAACATTGGTTTTGTTGTTTCACAGAACCAAGATATGCTGTTGTAATGTTAGCTATAGTAACAGGACAGTAACATGTTTTGAAGTTTTCTAATGTAGTTAAATAATGTTAACAAATAAAACCTTATTGTAAAGGTTTCCTAGCCTGGATGTGTACGATCATTATAGGATTAGTTCACCTCAAAATGAAAATTTCCTAATAATTTACTCACCCCAATGCCATCCAAGATATCCATGTCTTTCTTTCCTCAGTGGAAGAGAAATTAAGTTTTTTGAGGAAAACATTTCTGGATTTTTCTTCGAATAATGGACTTCAATGGCAACCAGCGTTTTGAAGTCCAAATCAATGCAGTTTCAAAGGTCTTTGAAGTGCTTCAACGGACTGTGCACGATCGCAGCTGAGGAGGAGGGTCTTATCTAGCGAAACGATAGGTCATTTTGTAAACCAAGCCTAGGTATCCTGCTCCGCCTTTGAGAAAATGAAAGCTCAGATGGGCCAATCTGGAATTTTCCCTATATGTTGTCATACTGGGAAAGGTTACCTCTCCTGCCTCTGCTTTGCTCGCCCAGAGAATTTGGCCCGCCCATGAGAAAATGAGCTACGACCGTGCAAGCGCGATATTGTTTTTTCCTCGAGAGACATCATGGCTTGAAAAAGAGCAAAGCATGGCAATTGCTCAGTGTTTGGATGTACAAATGAACACAAAAGTCTTTTTTTAGTTCCTTCATCCGAGCCTCTGAAGAACTAGTGGGTTAATTTTATTTTCTCTGGAAATGTGCCGACACAACTTCCCAAAGTTTTGTATGTCTGCGTCAAACATTTTACCGACAACTGTTTCCTCAACTTGGGCCAATACAGAGCTGGCCTTGCTGAACGCCTGAAAATAAAATCTGGATCAGTACCAACTCTCCTTGGCTCAACTACAAACCTCGGACAAGTAAGTCAACTAACGCTATATAGGCTAATTTTGTTGCTTTACTGTATATGGTTACCTAGCTTGTTACCCTTAGAATGTGGCTGTAACATTAGCTCTGCAGCTAACAGCTAACAGCCCAGTTACTGTCGCTAATGTAAAGGTAGATAGCATCAAGTATCTGTGTGAATACACACACTGTAACGCGATTGTTGTACACTTCTTTGTTATTTGGATAACTGTTCTGCTGTTGGTGTTATGGCGCGTGCGATATCCGCATTTCCCCTCATTGAAATGACTATGAGTGTGCCCCTCTACAAACCAGGGTGATCCGATGAGAATGGACAAATTCGAGGCGCCTTACAGCAACGGGGCTACAGGCACAACATGATAATAACTGTAACAGGATACATAAACAAACCAACTAAAGTACCGTATCCAGACACAATATTTTAAATTAAACATTCGGAGACGTCCTGCTGTAGCCGCTGAGTTGCAACTTCTTCAGGTGCTTCTCCATCCGGATCAGATTCTGGGTCAAACTGGAAAGCTTGAACAACTGCATGTCTACGAGCCATTGCGATACATCCAGTGTAAACATTAGCGCATGGTACTGTGGCTGCAAGCTGGTCAAGGCCACACCCCCACCCTCCACCTTGCCCCACCTGCTCCTTATTAGCATTTAAAGCTACAGACACAGAAATGGCACGTCCTAAGGAAAGCTCATTGTGGGACTGGCTCGTAGTGGATGTAATTCTGCACCAAGGCTGAATTTCGGGAAAGAGACTTAAGATACAGTATTAGGGGACCACTAAGGCCTATATAAAAGCATCCAAAAAGCAGCATGTTATGGGACCTTTAAGATCCATTCAAAATGGGACCATCGTTCTTTTTTGCTACTAATTGCACTTAAATACACACAAAATAATGTCAAAATGCTGGTCTTGGCAAGTATTCTTTTAAACAGTCAGTTATGTTTTAAGTGAACGTAAACAGTTGCGAAAGAAAACACGTGTAACAGTATAATGGATCTGTGAGTCAGGTCTTAAAGTGGCAGCAGCCTAATATACCTGCTAAAGAGATAATATTAAAACTATCTATATGGTTATATCTATTAAAACTATATTAAAATACTATTAAAACTATCTATATCTACATGTTTTTCCCCATGGCATCATTGTCATTTTTTTTCCTGGAAGCTGAAGACAACAGCGGTGCTTGCTTTCTGACTCTGGGAGTGACCTTGGAGGGACTGATGTTTGGCCTGGGAAGTGTCTACACACAAATTCAATTATTTATGGTGTGGCTGTGTAGAACTCAACTGTTTGCTGAGAAGAAATGCCCTCATCCATCTCGGAGAGCTCCAGGGACTATGACTGAATGAAAGGACATCTGTTCAACAGGAAAGAGATTAAGAGAAACGAAGTTGTTCACACCAACATTAATTGTGCACAAGGGCTGTTTAAAAAAGCGATTATGTAATCAAAATAATGAAATTAGCCTGATTGCTTAAAGAAATAAACCATTTTCAAAGACTGTTTTAGCACTACTTTGTGTTTTATTACCTTGCCATTAAATTACAGAAAACTGGTAAACGCTGCTTCATAAGTGTTTCTGATACAATAGCTGGGGGAGTGACAACAAATTTGACAAATTCTCTCTTCTGACCAATGTAATCAATCTCTCAGTATTATTCCCTCCTTTTGTTGTCATAGAAACACTATCATGGATTTTTTTTCTTTTGCTATTTTAGCAAATGGGAATGCAAAATTCAGTGTATTATATTTAATTACATAAGTTAACCCAACTATGATGACTTCTCTGAGAACCCCAGAAATGAGAAAAGGGTCCATTGTCACTGAAAGACTACAGAGAACTTCATGGTGCCTGTGTTTCTGTTACTGGAGATCTTTCCTGTTGTCCGCACATGGTATTCCGAGGATTTGCTTTGTCCTTCCTCAACTTCCAATTTTAGAAAACTGCAGCTGAAATTTCATCACCTTTTAAATAAACTTGACTCAGTTTCCCCTCTCAAATTCTCTCATTCTTTTCTGCTGACCTGGTCTCTTCCCCAGGGAGATGGTTAGCTCAATGTGTTATATAGAGATGGAGAGCGCTGCATTTAATGTGGACAAATATGAGCAGCGGCTCATTGTTGTTGTTTTTTTAAGGAAGATGGATGGATGGACCTTATTAAACAATACTGAAACCTTATCAAATCTAAGCCAACATCCTCCCACTTTGCTGGTAAAAATGTAGCCTTATTAAAGTTTAATGGCCCAGAGACCCTTCAATTAGTGAGTTTGGCTCATACATTAAAATAATGACTCTAATGAGGTGAGTAATGATGGCTTTATTATGCACGTTCGAGGAGATTAAAACTGCTTTATCAGCCATTATGTGTCACTGAGCCTGCTAAAATAAGATGAAAAATAAGGTCAAAGAAAGTGTAATGAACAATGTGTTAATATTTAGCACCTCTGCAGGTCATGATATCCTATTACTGCTTTTTCTTTTAATAATTATACATTTATCTTGTAGGGTGGACATAATTATAATAAAATGTGTATTTTTGAAGGATCATGTGACACTGAAGACTAGAGTAATGGCTGCTTCAATTTCAAATTCTTTTTTTTTTTTGTGCAATATTATACAATGTTAATGTTTTTTTACTCTTCATATATATATATATATATATATATATACACACACACACACACATGTATACGTACACACACACATACACGCACAAACACACTATATAATCCAAATTGATAAAATCTCATTCCTTTCTATTTGCCAATTCATCAGCAAATATGAAACTTTCTTCCGCTCAGTGTATGACCACAGCATTGCAGGCCCGGATAGAGAAACCTCAGCTGATGCATTATGGTCATGGTTATTGATTGTATTATAAGCAGTCAGTCATTTGATATATTAGTTCAGTTACAAAAATTGCAAAAATTGAACACTTGCTTAAAGGAACAGTTCTGCCCAAAATAATAAGTTGTGTTATCATTTACTCTCTATCGTACCATTTCAAACCTCTATAATTTTTTTTTCTTACATGGGACACAAAAGCTGATTTTTCAGGGCTCGGTAAGTCATTTGCAAACTTAATAGTTGGATCCTGTTTTCCAGTCAGTTTTCCTATGAAAAATATGTTAGGGTGGCAATAGCTCTTTGGTTACCTCTCTCTCTCTCTCTCTCTCTCTCTCTTGCTGTCTGCCTGTCATGACCTTGGCTTATACATTTCTGTGTTTGATTGACAGTTGAGCGTTGTGCTTGGTGGGACAGCTCACTCATCGCCACAGCAGCTTGCAGACAGTTTGAGAACCTGAGATCAGCAAAACGCGCACTCTTACACACATATATCTGACAACTCTCTCACACCTCCGCCATCAGTCAGAACAAGAGGTTTCTCTCAGCCAGTGAGACTGGCTCTTTCATGAGTCAGTATATCATAAAACCTGCATGCAGACAGTTTACATAATCAGGTCTGGTTACCTGATGGAATTACGTGGTGGAAACCAGCTGTGGAAAATTGGCCAAATGATTCCGCTGGCTGTGATGTGCTCGCGAACAGGCCAAACGCACAGGATGCTCCAGTGATCTGTGATATGAGACGTGATAGATGGCTTTTCATTATCAACAGAAGCACCCATTTTTATTTAAAGAGCACATAAAAAAATGCATTTTTGGCCATACAGTGGCTCCAAAAAGTATTTGAACACTTAAGTCACACTTAAAATATTCAGATTTGAGTGCATTAGATAGTAAAATAGCAAACCAAGAGACATTTTAAAGAAGGTAATTTCTAAAATAAAGTTTACTTTTTTACCAAAATATTTCATAAAAGTATATTCATATAGTTTAAAAATTCTTGGAGAAAAAAAATCTGGACACTTTGTGGTTGTTAAACTGAGTGGTATATATGCTTGATTACTTCATAGATTTTTACTGATTAGATAGCTATCCAGTCATTAAAGACCAAGAGAAAATGCCCTCCCTGAGGCATTCGAGACTGATAGCAATCCAATAGCTAAGTGTAGGATTCAGGTTCGTTTAACAAGTTACCATTTATAAATCCACTCTGGAAAATTCTCAAATTTCCCCCCACAATCAGTACAGAAATATAAATAAAAAAATAAAAGAGTAAAAAAAAAAAGTTATTTTTTACTATGATTAAATTGTCATTGTTAAAATTGTTTAGAAAGTGAGTTTCATTTGAGTTTAAAAGCTCTAGAATAATTTATTCCCATTTGGTTTTATATTTTGCCATCTAATGCAATGAAATTCATACATTTCAAAGTACGTTCAAATACATTTGGGGCCGGTGTAGATGCTCTTTTGTTGTTTCATTCATTTAAGTTTAGAATTGCGCTATAAGCATTACATACTGTGATAGAGGACACACTGTATACTGCTCAGTTGTGCTTTAATCCATGTAGACAATGTCAGAATGAATATAAATGCCCGAGGAGACAGATAAATCCACCTGATATTAAGTCAGGTGGGCATTTCTGCTTCTACAGAAGCCTCTGCACTGCAATCAAATGAGTGGGAGATATATGTGCAAATCTGCTCTGGTCAGCCATAAGTGTATGACCACTTGTATGTATACATTTAGACAAGACATGTCACATGATCTTCAGAGAATGGCAACATTATCCTTCCAGAATGCTGAGCTATTGCATGAGTTAATAATGCAGAATGATGTAAACAAAGGATGCCGCTCATCCTAGACCTACATAAAAACACACACACTTATACCAGAATTATTTTTTAAACATTTTTATTTTTCCAACATATTTTGCAAGGTCAAAACTTTTTCCACTTATATTATTAATTTTTGATTGATTATAATCGTGATGTTTTCGAGTTTTACCATTTGACAACCTGAACTGAAATGATCTGATATTTTTGAAAAATTAGCTGAACTTGACACACTGACTTTCAAATAACAGAACCATTTATAAAATAAAAAAATAAAATAAACTGTTTCACTATTTTTAAATAAACAATAATTAAAGATAATGCCGAATTCAAGACTTTGGCCCTTTTGGCCCTGTAATTTTAATTAAGTCATCATATAAGTATATTCAAGTCACTGTCTTATAAAAACGGTATTTTTAATATAAAGTAATAGATCCATGTTACAATTCCTGTCTTGTTTCCCATTTTGTGTTGAAGGAGTCTTGTTGCGGTTTACTTCCTGTGTTTAGTTCCCATTTGCTTTTGTTTCCATTGCTACCTTGTTTGTTGCCATAGTGATAAATTACTCACACCTGTTTCTTGTTAGCCCCTTGTTTTCTTGTGTATACAGTCAATATCTGCTAAGGCATAATAATGGAACAACAGTTTTAAAAAGTGATTATGCGTTATGTAATATATATTTTATACGTAACGTTATGTAAATATATGCATTATGTAAGTATATGCGTTATGTACGTATAAATTTGTTCTTCACTCGCTGAAATTGAATCAGAATAATTATGGTACTGAGTGAAATACTTCACACTGCACGCTTATGAGAATAAAGACCAATCCAAATTGAAATTTTTAATGCACAAACTACGCATTCTGATTCTTACTTTCCTGATTTTAATATTTTCAATTGACCCTTTTCACATTTACGGGTTTCTCAGAAGCGGAAGTCGCCATAGTTGGGTAAACTTCTATAGCGGTAAATGAGGGGAAAAAAATAAAGAGAGTGATAACAATAGTCAGAAAAGAGAAAGAAATAATTTTTACCCTCAATCCTACAGCCGCTGTATTAGAAACACCCTCACAGCAGGTAACTTTTTTTTTTTTTATGATGGAAAGGTAATATAATACAACATGGTTTAAAAAAAAAAAACTTTGCAGGATTTATAATGCTGATGACAATTACAGTAAAACACGTCATCACAGTCTGTGAAAAGGGTCCATGATTTTCTCTTCTTGACAGGTCTTTTTGGCAATAGATTAACTGTTGAATGAGTGATCTTGAGACAAGTCCCTGTAGTTGTCCAATCTGGCTCTCATATGCTGATGAAATATATATTATAAACTTGACAGGTGATTTTCTATAAAAAGTAGTTTGAATAGAATTGTTTAAAAGATGGAGGCATATATCAAAGTTGGATAAAATGTTGTTGAATTTTCTAATAAAAGATGATACATTTTTACATGATTTGTTACATTTAATTACCTTTTTCAGATTTTGACTCACATATAGCCCTTGTGTTTCTCTTGTTGCTTTGCCAGTCGATGTTTGCTGTAGCGTGTAAATGTGTGTGTCCGAATTCCTTGCTCACCGTGTTCCATTGTTATTGTTTTTTACAATCCGAAAAAGAGTATGCCGTCATGTACCTATGAACATGATATTCTAATATTTCATATATATATATATATATATATATATATATATATATATATATATGCATCACAT
The DNA here is from genome assembly GCA_026230005.1 of Gila orcuttii. Classification (NCBI taxonomy): domain Eukaryota; kingdom Metazoa; phylum Chordata; class Actinopteri; order Cypriniformes; family Leuciscidae; genus Gila; species Gila orcuttii. The sequence goes on from JAPDVR010000024.1 coordinate 3,083,325, forward strand.
CATTGTACATGAAAGTATTTAATTCTTATTTGCTGTAATTGATAAACTATTTCTGATAAGCCATTGAAGCTTATGATTATTTATTGAAGTTTATGATTTAATCCCAAGGTATTAAATGTTAATCCCATTCCATAAAAAATATCATGAACATTCCCTTAAGCATAAAAGTTATTTCTTACATGAAGGTCACATATCCATGCTGATGATCTGCCTGTTGTGAGTCTGAACAGCCCTGAATGTCAACATGAGGTCACACACACACATAGTTCCTGCTCTCCTGAGATATATAATCTCATTATCCCTGACTGTTAAACAGATTTACCGATGCATAAACCTTGACCAGAGGCTCAGAATAACGTGTTTCTAAACAGCATATCTAAAAACCTCACACAGGCTGGTGGTTGTAAGAGTGGTGAAAGTGCTAAATCTGGCTTGGATTCCCCTTTCCCAGCTGTTTAGAAGAAGTATAGAGAAGAAGGTTTAATTCCTTGTGAGCGCAGAGATCGTCTCATAGGTTTCACTCTAGTTGTCTGAGAGCCCATAGCTACATTAAATGTCCATGGCGGCCTTCACTGGATTATTGAACCATTGTTATTAAATATACGGCTGGCCGTTTTGTATCAGTGAGTTGGTGATACACATCTAAAGGGATCCCACTATATAGGCTGAGAACAATATGATTAACTAAATATGTTAAGAGGTTCTCCTGCACTCCAATGTTAAAGAACATTAAATATGCAAGAGCATAGGATTCTACTTTTTCTGTTTCTTGAGGGGATACCATGATGCAATGGTACAATATGAATTACAAGAAGCCTTTTATAATGCCAACTATCTTGCTAAATTGGAATATGGAGTACAACCATACCATAAAAAGAGATGCATTAGGTTTTTTTTTCGGCTGGGTATTGACACACAGAGCTGTGTTGTGTCTCATAAGCATGGTTGTATTTCCTCAGTTGTTAAAGACCACCATCTAGAGGTATGAAATGGTGTTTGCAAACTACTATTACTGTTGCTCAAATTTAAGGTAAGGGATTTAATGTCAGACTTAAACGATGACAGATTAATGACAGATTTCTACTTGCCCCTATGGGCCCAACACCATATTTCAATTTAATTGTATATTTACATTTGTAGTTTTACTTTTCTACTTTTAAATGTAGGGGCACCAAGAACTCCAATAAAGTATCACATCGCATGTTAATTCATGACTTTTAATACTACTGCACATATATCTACAAAAAAAAAAAAAAGGTTCAAAAGCATCACGTTGTTTGAAAATGCCATTCAGTTTTGGTAATTTCACAGCAGTTCTTGTAGACAGCGTTCCATTTCATGAAGTTCCAGTAGTTCTTCACAGTGAGGGCCACAGTGGAGAGAGAGGAGCCTATGGGCCCTGGGCATCACAGAGAGAGCTGCACCACAGTCTCGGCTGTCAAAGGAAAGAGGAGAAGAACTGTTTTTGATCATAAACAAAAGTCTCATTGGATAGAGTTTGACAAGTTGAGCTCTTACGCGTTAAAATGTAGCTGTGCTAATTTAAAAAGCTGTCGTCCAAGCTCAATGCTGTCCTCTCCGAATTGGGCCTGAACAGCAACATTGCTGCGCTTCAGATGGGATGCAGCCAGAATCCATTCACCTGTCAGTAAAATAATCTGAAAATCATACTACACTCTTCACTAGTATGAATTTAGATGTTACTTATTTCATCAGTCAAAAGGCAATGTAGAACTACATATCTTACAATCGTAGAAAAAAAAAAAAAAAGTACAACAGCTTGTCACTGGGCATTACCCTCAACTATGTACAGAACCTTATCTACTCCTACAAGGTGCATATTAATACCTTGGCTAAGAATTGTTATATGTAGGCAGAGATGTATAAAGTACTAGAGATGCAGACTTGAGTAAAAGTGCAAGTGCTCTATCAAAAAAGTGACTTGAGTAGAAGTTGAAGTGCTCTTTAAGCACCATACTTAAGTGGAAGTACTAAAGTATTCAATTTTTTTTTTTACTTAAGTATTGCAAGTAGTTCTCTTTTTAATTTACTACTCAAGTACTGAAAGTAAAAGTATTGTATTATGTAGTAAAGCATCTCACCCTTCTCTTCCCTGCTAGTGCCTTTTTTCTCCACAGCTTATTGGGTATTTATCTGCATGTTACAGCGATATCTGAAAGCTTTGTTTAGGTCAGGGAGTTCCTGGAATGTCACATGATGTGGCTCTTCTTCATGTGTTCCATATATGGACTGAATGTGGCCAGGGCGCCCTCAGGCAGCCGGTATGGATTGAAAACACAGTATATCAGAGTATCCAGCGCTCATAATGATTACATCGGCCCATTTTGGGTATAAATTCAATAAATATTTTTCCTCTTTATAGAAATCTGAGTAAACCTATGAAAATCTATCAATATTTGTCAAAAACTGCACGAGCTAAAAGCCCGAGGGACGTTGTTTGGTCAAGCGCTTTCATGACGACCTCACAGAAGTTTTTTTTTTTTTTTTAATGGGAGCGGCTGACGCTCATAATTCATATTAAAGATATCGACTCATTTTTTCATTACATAACACCTGACACAAATTAAGACATAACTGTCACTATACGTTTCTCAGAATAAAATAGTGGTCAAATACTGCAACTTGAGTCTTATATTTTTTTAATGATGTATTGTCAAGATAATAACATTAAATCTAATAGTAACTATTAAAAACAAAGAACGATTCAGTGCGTCGGCGTCCTCGCACATTCTATATGAATTGTCTTTCACTCTGACAAATGCACTCTAATGGGTCTCCTTCCTCACCGCCACGATCACTCGAAGTTGAATGGTGTTTCTGGTTCTTCCATCTCGAAACAAACTAACAAATGTCAGGTGTTCAATGGAGGCAGGCAGCAGAGCGAGAGGCAGAACGGGAGCACGCGCGGTCTTCCTGATCGCTTGACTCGCTCAATGATGAGCCAGCTTCATCAAACCTGGTGACAGAGCCATCTACCGCTCTGGCAGTGATTATGTGGGTTTGGAATGATTCGTAACATTTTTATAATTGTAACGATGCAGCACATAAAAAATGTATCGGAGTAAAAGTATTAAACTCATCAAAAAAATTTACTGAAGTAAAAGTGGAAGTAGGAGAAAAAAATAATACTCTAGTAGAGTACAGATACAGCCTTTTAATACTTAAGTACAGTAGTGAAGTAGTTCTACTTCGTTACTATACATCTCTGTATGTAGGGTACATATTATAATTCTTAGCCAAGGTATTAATATGTTTATACAGAATGTGTTTTTGCATATAACTGCACTGCTTTTCCATGTTTTTTTTCTATGTAAACATATGCTAGACGGACATGAGCATCTTGTGACACAGCATTCTAAAAAAAAAAGTGCGCTCAACTTTTAAAAAAAGTTCTTTTCACCAATAGTTTTTTTTTAATTTTTTATTCCACTGCCCAGCATCTTGTGTTTTTAACCGCTTAAATGCGATCTGTGTGTCTGTGAAACTGCCCTTAAAAATACTACTATTTTTGGGAGTAAATAACGGTACTGTCCTAGTGATAAGCTGTTGTACCCTTGAAGGTAAATGTTTTGCACTTTTTTCTGAGAGTGTTAGGAACATGACATATCAGGCTGTTGTTTTCACCTTTTGTGGCATACACACGCGCAGTCGCATCTGCTAGCTCTCCTTGGAGAGGGTGAGTCTCCGTTAGGATGCTGTTTGCCTGAGAAGTAGCTGATTTTAGGATCTTTAGGGCTTTGTCTGCAAAACATGGATACATATTATGTATATTTATGGATATCTAACATAGACAAAACCGTTTGTGATTCATATTGAGGCAGTACCTAATCGGTCTCTCTCCATGAGATGAAAGGCTTCATCCAAAAGACACTGTAAACCCTGAAGTCTGTTTTGTACATCGGCACTGGTGATCTGATGACCACAGGATGGCAAAGAGCACATGTACCTATCCATACGGGACTGAAATAGTATCAAATCATTTGTTTGGCAAATGGTTCCTTTAGTAAATATATGTTATACCAGGAATATCTTCAAATATTTTGATCAGATGTACTTTTCTGCAAATGTTTACCTGAAGAGGCTTTTCACATTTCACACACTTCAGCCCAGGTGTTGCGTTTTCTTTTGCATTCTGGCCTCCTTCTGATAGGTCTGTCTGACAGGCTTGACAGATACAATGGAAAAAGTACTGCTCCAGCAGGTGGCGCTGACGCTCCTTCACCTCCATTCTGCTACAGTGTGGGCCTGTGAAGAAATTATGACATCAAAAAAAAATAATACTAATATTATATATATATCAAACCAACCAACCTAAAACTGAATTTGCATGTTTTACCGTAACAGTGCAGAATCTCCTGTCCTGCAGAAAGATGTTTTGAAGCACGTACAGTGACGGTCACACCACAGTGAGAGCTCTCTGGATGGTCAATGTGACCTTCGGAACAACTGAACCGACTGAGCGGGTCATTCTGAAAGCCTGCAGTGAAGGAGATGCTTGTGTTTGGACTGCAGGAGTGGTTAAGCAGGCTGAGAACAGGAAACATTGCTGTGGCAATTCGGATTTCACTACTGGAATGAACAGCCATACCACTTTCTTCTGTAAGAAAAATGATCAACAATCATTAAAATTCATGAATCTAATGTATTAATTGGCAGTTTGAGTTCAAGCATGAGCGTTCTGTCGAACCTTTGACCCTAACAGCAGTGAGTGCTTGAGCGTTACACCTGAGCTGCATCATGTGTCTCAGAGCTGTGGCTCCTAGCATGCTCATCTCAGGCTGCCAGATTCCACTAACTCCTTCGTCCTTGCAAGATGCCCACGTGTCCGGCGGGGGTCCACCTTGCAGCCTCCTATAAAGCACCGCCATGGTGATCGCCAATAAGAAGCGTGAGCCGGGTGAGTGTTGTGCCACATGTGGTAAAAGGCTGTAGATGCCCATGTACAAGTTGCCATGATAACAGTCGGTATGGTCCGAATCTTCTCTACAGTGGCCTCCGAGACTCAACTTGACTGGCATATCACTTTTATAAGAGCTACATGTCACATGGTCTTCTTGTGAAAAGTCTGAAGCGTTTTTCTTCACCCTTTGAACTTCATTTTGTCCGGCTTTCAGGGCCACTCTTAGTGCAAGATGTCCCAAAACCCCAATGGCCAACAGATCTGCCCCAATCGGGCACTCCCATTGGTGCCAGCGCTCCCAAGCATCTTTTTGACAGCTCTCTCCACAGTACCGAGCGTAACTGCAGTTTGGACAAGGCACAAAGCTCAATGATTGGCTCAGGCAGTGGTGACAGTGTCGGTCTTCAGTATCAAAAGTCTCTCCTTCTTTTTTGGTCTCTGTATTGAGTTTGATACTTGGTATGAGTACATAACAGAAAGCCTCGTCCTCCAGCACCACCTCGCCAGCTGGTTTATTTTCCGTGGCTAATATGTGGCGACCTTTCTCTGGACTGAAATAAACAGACACACCATGTGAAATACATGGTGGTGTTTGATGATTTGTGGTTGGCATGTTGGATTTTTCAAGTTGATTCAAGCATGCAGCTTGTCTAGTTCTCAGTTTGTCTTGCAGGTGGCTTGGGTAACCAGCCTCCAAAGAACGTTGAATATCCTGAAGACATTCCTGAGGAAAAAAAAGATAATCACTTAAACTCATATAGATGTGTCAGTATTGCACTAAACAATTTGGCTAGTTCTTATTTGAATGCTTCGGAAAAAAAAAAAGAGCATAAGACAGACTCTTACTCTGTAGAGGCCACGGTAAAAGAGGGCTGCAGAACGGTTAGCATAGCACAAGGATAGCTCTTCTGTATTCTTGTCTGCATTGCAAACACCCTGAAAAATCAGAGAGAATGGGAATATATCCAGATAACAGTACAACCTGCCATTTGAAATCCATTTTCCACATTTGCGCTGCAAGAATGTACAGACTGGTAATGTAGATTTAATTTCCTATTAATTCAACAGAATGCCTGGGAACCCCAATATGGCACAGAAGAATAAAGAAGTCTGATAAATCGCAGTTTACTAAATGTTAAAACAAATATATAATGTATAATGTTGCTTAGCAATAATTTACCATTTTTCCAATTAATTAATTTTATAATGATAGTGTTATTGGTATATTGACCTTGATAGTAGGCTACTTGGTAGCGAAAATACAAGTTGTTTTGCCAAATCCAACCATCACCAATGGAATCGCAAAAAAAATCTGTTATCAAACAGGTTTCCAGAACCCGCTCCCTCTGTCTGTCATTGGTCAGACAAGCACATAACCCCGCCCCAAAACTCACGCTATAGGTTGAGCCACAGTTAAAATCGAGCAATGGCGTGATAGTGCAACAAAATCGATACTTTTTGAGGAAATCAACGCGGAATATGCATATAACAAATCAGGAATATAGTGCTTTAATCATACACAAAAGAAGTAAATTAACAAAGAAAATCACACACATCAAATTTATTGAAGTATAATATCGTTATTATACGAAGCAGGTATTTAGATCGCGTAGTTTCCTTACCTTGGAGTAATAGAGTGCTGCGACTGTGTAATCCTTCATTTTGAAGCTTTGGTTACCTTGCTGTCTAAACTCAGATGCCCTCTCTGGAGACTTTTTCACGGAGCACTTCTCAGAGATTCTGGAGAAAGTGTTGAGATCATCTGGGCTGAAATATGGACAAATGACAAAAGGTATTTAGAATATTTATTTTTATTTAGAAACATACAGCTGATATTTAAATATTTGTAAATTGTTCACACTATATCTCAGATACAAACTAGTGCAGCAACGTACAAAAGCAGATTAGTATCATATTATATAAAATAATTTAAGCGATTTTATAAACAGCTCCAGGGTGCAATATACTGACCCTAATATTGACAGCCCATAGCTGAATATAGCATCTATATCTGTCAGAAGGCAGAAGCCCTCAGTTCCTTCTGGTCTAATTTGCGTCCATTTCTGCTCGACATGCCGAACCCACTCTGGACAGGGCAGATCCATTCAAAAATACGCTCAAAAAGATACCTATTAACCGAAAAATTATAGCTACGAAATTGTTTAAACACTTTGGATTTGACGGCAATAAAGTGACTTCCTGTTAAAACTTTTAGCAATCTTCAAAATACAGGTCCTGGCATGCTTGTTTAAAAAAAAAAAAAGTATTAACAAAAACTGTCATTTAACTGTAGCTATAAATAAAAAAACAATAATTATTAAAAGGGGGAACATAAATGAGTTTACATGTTGGTTTGATGTACTTTTTAGCATTTTAATTTAGATTGTAGATTATTTTAATATATAATAAACTATTACTTTAAATAATTTTATGTCGCCTGCTGCCTCCTTGGAAGTTTGTTGAAAATTATTATTATTATTTTTATTTATTTTTTTGCTTTATTCATCAACTCAGATTAATTAAATAATGTCTATTTGAAAGCAGAGATGCAGTAAGAATCACTGGGAAGGGAGGTACATTAAATTCCCCAGTAGGTGGCGACATTGTTCCACGTTACAATCTTCTTATTTAAAAACACTCCTCTCAGGGACACAAGGCAGGAGCACAGGTATCAGTTGTCGCCTCGCATTTTCTTTTAATATCTCTTTCTGTTGGTCAAGCTCTCTGGGGACTTCATTAGCTATTGTATGACCAGGGGGAATAAAATGACTGTTTGAAGAGTCAGTTCTGTCACTAAATGCCTACACTTACAGCCCCAATGCTTTCAGATTAAGCAGATAGGCCTACTCCATTGAAAATTAGATTTTGTCCTGGACACTTTTATAAATACAGTGTTTAATCAATGTCGACATTTTTTTAATCTCCTTTATAAGGATCTATAGGATTTGTTCTTTAGTTTTCTGTGAGAAATTGTCCTCCGAAAAAAGAGCATTTTATTTTTGATGAAATTAATCAGCATCTGCGAAAGGAGAACTGCTATACAATATTTGTGAGAAAGTTACAATTTCCATAATTTACATGGAAATGTTTACCCACTACTCGACAAAAACACCCACTACAGCTTCATTGTACTTATTTCTTGTACGAAAATGAAGAAAATACCATTTAGTTCATAAATATTTAATGACATAGCATATATTTTCCTATAAGCTCAATACTTTACAGGGTGGTTGCATGTAGATTAGACCACTTTTTTTATATATTCATCTCAACAACATGTTATACAGCTCTAACTGAGCTCAATTGTATCTTTGGCACAAGACAGGCTCATATTAATCAACATTTTGAATAAAAAGGATTTAATTTTGTTTATAACTTGGTTTCACTTTATGAAGTGTCTCCATGTCTGCATATGAATATTAATGTTGTGTTGTAAAGCAGATTGTGAGGTCCTGGGGGATGGTGCTTATCACACATATCGCTCTAAGAGCTTTATGTTCTACTGTTTTGTTTCTTATTTGTGTCTCAGAAGCTGCTATTAATGCACCCTGTGATCTAGGGCACTTCTAGAATCTTGTATTTTCATGACTGTCTTTGTTGCCTGTGGGTGGAAGGTTTTCCAAGAGCGTAACTTGCTTTTACCTTCTTTCTGAAGAGTTGTCTTAATTTTACCACTCTTAAGTTTAATATGATGCAATTTATAATGCCTCAGTTCATACTGTTGGCTAATTAAATGAGCCTATACAGTGAACCTTATGGCTACTTGCCTACATTACAGAAATATCAATTTAAAAAATGAACAACATGACCCAAACTATGCAATTAAATCACTATCTATTTAACAGATGAGTCTGTGAGTTTATTTTAATAGTTAGGCTATAAAACGACTGTATTTGCTTCGCTAAAAAGAACCAGTTCACAAGAGTCATTTGTTCATCAATCAGACCACACTGCTTGCTCTGTATTTTTTGGTTTGCTTAAAAGAACCGGTTCATAAGAGTAATTTGTTCGTGCTATGGTTTTTTGATTTTCTAAAAAGAACCAGTTCATTAGAGTGATTTGTTTGTCAATCAGACTGGTCATGCTGTATGTTCTTGATTCTCTGAAAATAACCGGTTCATACGAGTAATTTGTTCGTGCTGTATGGTTTCTGATTCTCTAAAAAGAACTGCTCATTAGAGTAATTTTTTCATGAATCAGACTACACTAGTTGCGCTGTATGTTTTTGATTCACTAAAAATAACCAGTTAACAATAGTCAATTATTCCTCAATCAGACTACTCTGATTGCACTCCATGTTTTTGATTCTCTAAAAAGAACCGGTTCATAAGAAACACTGTAAAAACGCCAATTAGTAAAATGTTGGAAGAGCAAAAATATTTAAGTTGAACCAATATTCATGCTTGGGATTAGTTAAGAAGACATATTATATGAAGTCTGCAAAAATATATTTGTAAAAAAAATAAATGAAGAGATATTTTCAAATCCAGTCAATTTTAGAATGGCTAATGTTGACTGGACTAAAAAACACAAAACTTGCCAATATTTGCTAAAAGTATTAAGGTCAGCTATGTTATAAAATATTTTAATAAAACAGAACATATTTGTTGTTAAAATGAACATTAATAAACATTTGATACAATATCAAAACAACATTTATCAAATTGTCGAGGTTTTGTTTCTGCATTATGAGAGTGATCCAACACAACTTTAATATATAAAACATTTATTTTTTAAATCTTTAATTTAAGCCGTCTATTTTTGGTAATAAATACAAAATAAATGCGCATCACTACATTTATAGAGAATGGAAGGATCTGGATTATGGCTCATTTTGATTTCGCAGAAGGATAATTTTTTTCATGAATCTGAATACACTGGTCTGCATGTTTTTTGTTTGCTTGCTAGAAAGAACTGGTTTACAAGAGTCATTTGCTCGTGAATCAGACTGCACTGGTTGCACTGTATGTTTTTGAGTTACTAAAAAGAACTGGTTCATAAGAGTCATTTGTTTGTGAATTGGACAACAGTGGTTGCACTATATGTTTTTGATTCACTAAAAATAACTAAATTTATAACTTTCATCACTAGGTTGTGGATCGCACTACACTGTTCAAATATTATTATTATTTTTTTATTTTTTTTTATGGAGTCAGCTCAACAGCTCATTACTTTGCAATACATGCCCTTCTTATTTTAATGCATTCAATTCGTACTGCAGACTCTGGTAAAATATGCCTTTTGCTGTAGGGCCAAATATGTTGAGAACCACTGATGTGAACAATACTAGTTGTCTAATGTGTATTAAGTGCAGGATATATTCTGTTACCATAGCATCTAAATAACTTACTTTATTTATGTGTCTGACCAGTTAACAACCCCCCCCCCCCCCTAAATGTTACGCTCTTAGATGTACGAAAAAAATCCCTATTATTTCTAGCATTGGCTGATTAAGATGTTGTAAAGATGGATTTGGTTTAATTGTCACAGATCTGTCAGTGACTTAGCCTACAGTTTCAAATTTCAAATGGTTCCTTAATCCAAAGACTGGGATATCTCACCCAGTAAAATGTTACATGCCTCAGGAGGGCTTCTATTGTAGATAATGGCAAGAAATTAGATTAAATAAACGGAGACCCAATAAAGGATGCTTTAAGTTTCTCCGGTCAATTGTCAATGAATTTTCCAATGCCTGCTGTAATAACACCAGTGAACAGATGTGAAAAGCTCCCTGTAGAGCATAACAATGTTGTACTATCATGTAATTGAATGGCTTTTAGTTGGTTTCATTTTAATCTGAGCCAAGAACCATAATGCATTTAGCAGCCGAACAAACATTTTTAGTTGCGTAGAGATGAAAATACACGTCGAAGTGTTCTCTCTCTTTCATACACACTCATTTCTCACACAAAGCCACAGCCACACACGCCAGTCGAGACCCTGTGGCCCGGTTTCCCTGTCCTTTTATTGTGCGTGTCTTGTGAGATTTGGTTCAAACATGGGATAATGAAGTCCTGAATCTCCTGATCTGTGTTCTGTCCAAAAAGAATGTTTGATTTCATTTTCTGGATTGTGAAACCCAGTTTGCTCAGTTAAGCTTCACGGACCACTGAGGTCAGAGGAATGGTTACATTTGTCTTTCATTTCAGTAGGTACACACGTCTTTTGTGTCATTGGATTTAGAATAAACCAACTCTTTAAATTAGTTTTATTCTTTATAAAATAGAAATCTTTTATGATACAAACATTGTGAGATCACTAAAAAATAAGAAACAAAGTCGCATTGTGAGATATAAATGATTTACATTTTTTAAATAAAGGCAGATATGAGACATAATGTTGCAGTTGCGAGGTATAAAGCCAAATTGTGAGATATAAACTACATTAAAAAGTCAGTAATATTGGGACTAGTATTTAGTATTTCAATTTAAAATAACTTGTACTTAAATATATTTAGCATCTTTCAGAATCAATACAGTCATTATACAATACAATATAGTCTACAGTGTCACATGAACCTTCAGAAATCATTCTTATATGCTGTGATTTGATGCACAAGAAATATTTTTTATAATTATCAAAGTTGATACAACAGCTGTGCTGCTTAATAATTTTGTAGAAACAGTTTTTAACCAGATTCTTTGCTGAATAGAAATGTCAAAAGAACATTTATTTGGATTATAAATATTTTGTAAAATTATAAATGTCTTTACTTGACTTTTCATCTTTTTATGTCTCCTTGTTAAATAATAATAATAATATATTTTTTTTAAATGGTAGTGTCGGAAGTATATAGACATTCACAGTTTCGAGAAATAAGGTTGCAGTTGTGAACTATAAAATATTTTTTTTCAAGCTGTAAATTACTTTGATTCTCATAATTATTAGAGTCATCATGTTTATCTTACATGGTAGGATGACATTTTTGGACAACCCCATATTATTTGGTGTACCTGTTGTTGTTCTTCTGTTCTCGTGAATATAAGCAAGGCTCTTTCGGGTGCATTTATGGCGTATTTCGTATTACAGCATTTAAATGGGTTTAATTCTCAGGGTACAGTTGTATACTTTGAATGCACTGTAAACCTGCAAATGCTTGAATGTGATGTAAATATAGGCTTTGAGGAGCTGTTTAGCATTCATTTATAGTCATAGACAGCATTCATATGCACTCCTGGAACAACATTATTTATTCAATATACAGACAAGAATGGAAGAAGACAACTGTTGATTTAGTGTGAGAAGCCTTCCATGCCTTCATGTCGGATGGCCTTAACCGAGAGAGACGTGTCGTATCCACTGACAGACTTTGGCATCTTCTGTGGTAGTGCATGTGTCGTTGTTGTTGACTTGTGTATATTTGTAAGTTTGTGTGTGCGTGTCGAAGATCAATAGAGCACATCTGTCTCCTGAAAAGCTCTTTTGTGTTTCAGAATTCATTTTGGTTGCATGGTCGGTGGTCAATAAAGCAGTTCATTTGAGAGAACTGAGGAGAAAAGAAAGTAAAAATCTATCAAAAGCTCTCTCTTCTTGAAATGATCAAGTTTACAGCATTTTCAAATGATAAAAAATGTATTTTGCTACAGCTCCAAGTATTTTCTTTTGTTACTAACATTTAAATATTTGATTTGTAATATAATTATATATTTACTGTAAAATGCAACTAATACCATAATATATAAAAATTCTTGACTCCAGAGGAGCTTCATTGTTTTCTGGATTATTTACAATGAATTTAGGGTGTCTAATGAATTAAGCCTCATTAATTAGAACATGCTCCACTGGATCAGGGATGGAGAAATGCTTTTCTGGTTGACCGATGGCAAATAAAGCGTCTGTTTCACGTTCATTTGAGCTGCAAACAAAATAGTTCTGCTCACATTATAAGTTTGTTGGTTCGGCTGAGAAGAGCTTATGTAATATATCCCTCAGGCCTAGATTTTGATCCTGTTTTGACAGGATATTTGTCCACTCAGTACTAGAAACAGGAAGTACCTACTGTATGTGTACAAACTGTTTCCTAAACAGTTTTTATGTGTATAAAGTTTCCTAGCAGTTCAAGAAAAAAGAAAATATCCAATCAGCCAATCACATGGCAGCAGCTCAATGCGTTTAGGCATGCGGTCAAGACGATCTGCTGAAGTCCAAACTGAGCATCAGAAGGAGGAAGATTGGTGATTTAAGTGACTTTGAACATGGCATGGTTGTTGGTACCATACTGAGTATTTCAGAAACTGCTGATCTACTGGGATTTTCACACACAACCTTCTAGGGTTTACAGAGAATGGTCCGAAAAAGAGAAAATATCCAGTGAGCGGACGTTCTGTGAGCAAAAATGCCTTGTTGATGCCAGAGGTCAGAGGAGAATGGCCAGACTGGTTCGAGCTAATAGAAAGGCAACAGTAAAAATGGACTTAATATGGACAATAAAAGATTGGAAAAAACGTTGCCTGGTCTGATAAGTCTCGATTTCTGCTGCGACTTTCAGATAGGGTCAGAATTTGTCGTAAAGAACATCAAAGCATGGATCCATCCTGGCTTATATCTACGGTTCAGGCTGCCTGGGGTGTGATGGTGTGGGGGATATTTTCTTGGCACATTTTGGGACCCCTATAGTAATTCAGTGGTCCCTATTAGTACCAGTTGAACATCGCCAGTCTACCTGAGTATTGTTGCGGACCATGTCCATCCCTTTATGACCACAGAGTTCACATCTTCTGATGGCTTCTTCCAGCAGGATAATATGCCACGTCACAAAGCTCAAATCATCTCAAACTGGTTTCTTGAGCATGACAGAGTTCACTACACTCAAATGAGCTTCACAGTCACCAGATCTCAATCTTAATAGAGCAGCTTTGGGATGTGGTGGAACAGGAGATTCACATCATGAATGTGCAGCCGACAAATCTGCAGCGACTGCGTGATGCTATCATGTCAATATGGACCAAAATCAAAGAATGTTTCCAGCACCTTGTTGAATCTATGCCATGAAGAAATAAGCCAGTTCTGAAGGCAAAAGAGGGTAAGGTGTACCTAATAAAGTGGCCGGTGAGTGTACATAACGTGTAGACTTTAAAAACTATGACATCTGTGTGTCCTTGTAGTCTCATTTTGTGAAGGAATAGAGATCTGAAAGATTTGTGATGAAGAAACCGGTTTATGTAAGGTTGATGTTTTCCATCCAGAGATTTTTATGTAACTAGATATTTATATAACTTGTTTTGTTCATATTTTTCATCGGCGTCTGTTTAAATAAATCAAAACGAGTCTTTAGTCATTTGAATCATGCTAGCATTTCATTCCTTATGTTGATTCATTTTCAGTTTTGGGTTTTCACTGTTTTTGTGTATGTGTGTGTTTACAGCATGTGGCATGTTAATTCTGTGTTTGCTAGATTAGGTGTCAAGACTGTGTGTGTGAAGAGAGCTGGGATCAGGTCGTGTTATTGATGATGTGTCATCTCTGATGTAATTACCTCAGCACTCTGGGCTCATTAGCTCTGTCCGCCACACACTCCCTGTTTGTGTTTCTCATTTACTGTAATGAGATGGATATGAAGTGTCTCCCTCTCCACAAACCCTTTTATTCTGTTTTCTGCCCTTCTTGCTCTCTCTCGCTCTTTCTCTCTCCTTTTGTCTCGTGGCTTCTCCGCTGCTTTATTGTCACATCTGTGGTGTTTTGATAAGGCAGGTTTGCATTGTGCCGGAACGTTGTCCATGTGACTGTCAGACTCACGCTCCATCAAATATTCACCTCGCTTGTAAATTCTCACTAACACACAGTTGGCTGTTTGTTAATTAAACCTATCATCTCCTTTCTGCATGTCTCCCGCACTTTGTATGTGTGTGTGTGTGTGTGTTAGTCACAGTAAACTCTCTGAAGTAAAAGCTGTGATAAGATTCAGATGCTTAATATCACGAAGCACAGACAGTTTATTTTTATGCTTTTGTGTTTATCTGTAATGCCATTTGAATTGATCTTTTATTTATTTATTTATTTATTTTTTTACACGCAGCAGAAAACAAGTACACAAAATACTATTATCATTGTGTCTCTGTTTTATATGAAGGGATATTCCGGGTTAAATAAAATGTAGGCTTCATCAGTGCAGTCTGAAACAAACAATCATTTTGTAGTAAAAACAAACCAAAATACATTTACAGTAATTCACTCATAATAGAAGGAGTTTTTTTTCTGTTTTGTGACAAAAACAAAACAATTTCTAAAGCTAGGTCTTCTAAACATTAGATCGCTCACACCTAAGGCGGTTATTGTAAATGAAATGGTCACAGATAATAATTTCGATGTTCTGTGCCTTACTGAAACCTGGCTTAAACCAAATGATTATTTCGGTCTAAATGAGTCTACTCCGCCAGGATACTGTTATAAGCATGAGCCCCGTCTGATCGTTCGTGGCGGCGGTGTTGCAACAATCTACAGAGATATCCTTAATGTTACTCAGAAAACTTGTCATAGGTTTAATTCGTTCGAAGTACTTGTGCTAAATGTTACGCTCTTAGATGTACGAAAAAAATCCCTATTATCTCTAGCATTGGCTACCGTATATAGACCTCCAGGGCCTTACGCCAATTTCCTAAAAGAGTTTGCTGACTTTATATCAGATCTTTTGGTCAACGTCGATAAAGCATTAATTGTTGGAGATTTTAACATACACGTAGATAATTTAAATGATGCGTTAGGGCCTGCGTTTACAGATTTATTAAACTCCTTCGGGGTCAAGCAAAACATCACCGGACCAACTCATCGTCTTAATCATACACTCGATTTATTTATATCATATGGAACCGATCCAACCGATATAGATATCATTCCACAAAGTGATGATGTCACTGACCGCTACTTGGTAACTTGCATATTACGCACTGCTGTAATATGTCATGCTGCGCCACGTATAGATCACACAATACTCTTAGATCGACTACAAAATTACACTGGTGTTCAAGGACAAGCATTAAGCTGGTTCAGGTCATACTTATCTGACCGCTACCATTTCGTCTACTTAAATGGAGAAAAATCGATTATAACTTCGGCAAACTATGGAGTGCCGCAGGGATCTGTGTTAGGCCCTTTATTATTCTCAATATATATGCTGCCACTTGGTAATATTCTAAGGAAACAAGGAATTAGTTTCCATTGTTATGCTGATGACACTCAAATATATATTTCATCACGGCCAGATGAATACGCTAAATTACCCAAATTGACAGATTGTGTTAAAGATATAAAAGATTGGATGACACGTAATTTTCTTTTATTAAATCCAGACAAGACAGAGGTAATACTTATCGGTTCTAAAAACCGTCCACAAAACCTTTCACAGCACGACTTTAACATAGTAGGATGCCCTGTTACTTTATCCGCTACAGTAAAAGACCTGGGTGTTACATTAGACTGCAACCTGTCTTTTGAAAAGCATATTTCATATGTTACAAAAACTGCCTTTTTCCACCTTAGAAACATTGCTAAGCTACGTAATATGCTATCAGTCTCTGATGCAGAAAAGTTAGTTCATGCATTCATGACCTCGAGACTAGATTACTGTAATGCTTTATTAGCTGGTTGTCCTGCATCTTCAATAAACAAGCTACAGTTAGTCCAAAATGCAGCCGCTAGAGTTCTTACTAGATCAAGAAAATGTGATCATATAACACCGATTTTATCATCACTTCATTGGTTACCTATAAAGTTCCGTATTAAATACAAGGTATTGCTTTTGACTTATAAAGCTCTAAATGGTTTAGCTCCAGTCTATTTAACGGATCTTCTATCGCCTTACAATCCATTGCGCTCTTTAAGATCACTAGATTCAAGGCTTCTGGTCATTCCTAGGATATCCAGATCCACCAAAGGAGGCAGAGCATTTTCACATTTAGCTCCGAAACTCTGGAATAGCCTTCCTGATATTGTTCGTAGCTCATACTCGCTCTCCCAGTTTAATACTAGACTGAAGACGCATCTATTTAGCCAGGCATTCATATACATTTTTTATCCTGCAGTTACTGTAAATTCGGCCTCTAGTTCATAAACGCCAGAGGAGAACTGGCCCCCGACTGAGCCTGGATTCTCCCAAGGTTTTTTTTTCTCCATTGGGTCATCTGATGGGGTGTTAGGACACCATTAGGTCACTGGATGGAGTTTTTCGGTTCCTTGCCACTGTTGCCTTTGGCTTGCTCAGTTGGGGATATTCAAATTAATTAACCAATCATACCATTTATCAGCTCTACCAAACTTGGATGTCTTTTTTCCAGTAATAAACAAACATTGTTAAGTTGTTTTGATTGATACTGTGAAGCAGCTTGATACAATCTGTATTGTGAAAAGCGCTATATAAATATATTTGACTTGACTTGTTTTTTTTTTTTTTGTTGTTGTTAATGTAATTGTATTATTAATGATAAAAAAAGTAGTTTTAGATTTACTTTATTATTTGATCTATAAAGTTTTCTAAAACAGGGGTTTCCAGACTTTTTGATGCTACGGACCCTAAAATTAAATTATTAGATTGGATGTTGTCATAGTACTGAAGCAAATTATTTATATATTCTAGTGAATAATAGTAACAATTTTAATTTAATATAACAAATGTAATTGTAATTTGTTATGTGTATATATAATACATATATATGTATTTATGTATGTGTGTATATGTGTGTATATATATATATATATAAATATTTTTTTTCTTAAATCTATTGGAAATTATTTTCCCCCACCTGCTGTTAAAAACTAGTGCTGTCAGTAGAATAAAAACACTACTAATTTAATGATTTCTTGCGGAAAGGTAAAATTATTAAGTCTGTGAATGTGTATGTTTGAAAATCCCTGCTAAATCTTCTTCAGGTTGAACTACCTTTCTAGATACTTACACAGGTTTAAATGGTCATGAGACTAAAAGTTGAAAGGTCAGATATAACCACAGACAACTTTACTATGATTTATGTTTAGGTGACTATTATTTTGAAATACTTAAATTATTTTCTGTAATTGGCAAAATGTCATACTTCGGTTGATAAAACTTGTATTTACCCAGGGACATAGTTTTTTTTTAGAGGTGTATGTCCTGAAATTTGCACCATGCCCAAGAGATAAGTAAGATTAATAAACAATACTTGCGCAGAGGGGAGAGCTACAAAGTTAAAGGAACAGAGACATTCAAGTAAGGTAGTCTATTATATAAACTTAAGCAAAAGTAAAAGTGTCGGTGTGTGTACGTGTGTGGAATTAGGCCACCTAGGCAAGCAAAGCCAAGCAGAACAGCAAGAGAATATAAATGATGAAGACAGAGGCATGGCCAAGGCCGTGGGCGCGATGAGCCCTATAAATCATCATTAGACGGAGAGCCCAGAGACATGGGGAGACGACCCACTATACTCATGCAAAACGTGCCTGTCACATATGAGCTGCATGACACTGGTCATTTGTCATGCGTCAAAAAATACATGCGCCGGTAAACAACTCATGCCACCTGCAGTTCTAAGCAACTTGCATGCAGAGATAAAGGTAGACAACTCGCAGGAGAGCAATTTCACGACCCAGATAGCTTGATCTCCATTTTAGGATATCACACGAAAAAAAAAGAGCCAAACAAAGTTACTCTTTATTGGATAAACACACAGCAGGGAGAAGATACCATGGGGAAAAGAAGGGGGAACAGTGTCTAGAAATGTTTTTAACTGGATTTAGAGCATCCACAGCATGTCAGAACACGTGCACTGCACTTACTGTATAATTCATTGTGGGTGGGGTGGGGGGGGGGGGGGTAACGCATTACAAGTAACGTGAGTTACGTAATCAGATTACTTTTTTAGTAAAAAGTAAAATAATGCTCTGCTTTTAAATTTTCAAAAAATATATGTTACTTTTTTAAATAAGTATATCGCAAGTTACTTATATTTATTGACTGACAGCTCTCCTGTCTCCATGTTAAGATAAAGGGGCGTTGTGTGCGCTGCGTAAACATGATGTTTATAGTTCGACTAATGTGAACATGCATTTACTCATCTCACTTGCACAAAAACAGTTTCAGTATTCCTTACAATAAACAAAAACAGTAAAATGCAAATTCAGAATATTGTGTGAATCTGCAATAATCAAATGTTAAATGAGATTTACTTTATGTATTTAATCTCACTTTATTAAAGGTCCCGTTCTTCATGTTTTTTTTAAGCTTTGATTGTGTTTACAGTGTGCAATATAACATGTGTTCATGTTTCGCGTGTAAAAAACACAGTATTTTTCACACAATTTACTTATCTGTATACCGCTGTTTTCACTGTCCAAAAAACGGGCCGATGACTTCCTTGTTCTATGAAGTCCCTCCTTCAGAAATGCGTAATGAGTTCTGATTGTGCCAGTGGTTCCTGTGTTGTGATTCGACAGCAGCTTATCGCACGTTGCCCGGAAAGGTTACGCCTCTTATCATAAATTGGAGATGCATGCGCTGATTTGTTATTGTAAAAATGTCAAACATATTACCATATCAATTTGAGCCTGAATCAGACCCGGAGAACATAGATGAAGAGAATCAATTAGAACCTGTTCAAACACGACTTTTGCAGGATGTTTCACAGTGGTAAGCTGTTTATTTAGTAGTTGTCATACTTTTAATTGGTTAAAATGTAATGTTAAATGTTACAAACTGTTATAAAAGCTTGTGGTATGTTTTTTTCCATCTGTCGAATTAACGATGGTGTTGTTGAATTTTTAAAAATAAGTCCATTGTTTATTCCTACCTTAGTTACACGTGTGCACGAGTTTTGATTAGTAATATATGTTTTATAGGTTACAATTTCGTACATATGACTAGTGTAGCATAATAGCTTTGCAATTAATAGTAAACAAACATGGCTTTACTGCAGTAAGTAACCATAGAACAATGATTTGCTGCTGCAGCTAAATGAGCATGTGGTTAAACAGTAAACATTAGATATAATCAACAAATAATTTAAACTGATCATTACAAACACCAACAATCGATGGTGTCTGATTGAATTACTACACTTATTTAAAAGGTTTGTTGTATTAGTTTCAATTCCTATCTAGTTAACAAAGCTAAACCGCGTTACACTTAGTGCGTTTAACCGTTTCTGTAACTCATTACACAAACGTAAATAATAATATACACTTACCGGTTGTGGTCCATAAACAACGCCTTCTCCAGACAAAGAGGGAATTGCTCCATCTTTCAAGAACAATCTTTGTGCGAATCCGGCATTAAACTGATTGAGATTGAGGAAGCTGTCCTCGGCAAAATGTGCTGCACATAGTTTTAAATGAGGATTATATTTTTCGGGAACCGAGTTAAACATAAATGGTAACCATTGATCTCTAAGCACAGCGTCCCTGGGAAGGCCAAACAAATGTGAATTGACTCCGGCATGAAAATAACAGCGTCTCAGCGTTGACATGGCGACAAACACACTCTACAAACGATACTCTTCCTCTTCTTCGTGAGAGCTCAACAAGACCACACCCCCTTTTTTGTGTATTCCTGTGGGCGGAGATTAGTCAAAAAACGGTTCCAGTTACGTCATTAAAAACGGAAGTAGAGGGATGTAGTCCAAACCGCACGTTCGCTGTAGGCTTTGAAAGGGGACTTCTGTTAAATAAAATATTTCGTTAGGCATTGAACTTTGTGCTTTATAATTTTACAGGTATTATTTATGCTCTAACAGCAACATTACACACCAACTAAAGTTTGAAAAATGGAATCGCGAAGAACGGGACCTTTAACCAATGTCTTTGCTGCTGATCTTCAGTGATCCAATTCAACCATAATAAGCAAAAAATGACTTTTTCATTTTCACAGCATCACATCTGCGTTCCATTTTTTTTTCTTTTGCAAAAGTGTTGAACTTTCTTCTCCTGCGTTCTATTCTTCTACACTTCTATTCTTCAGCTGAGCTGCGCCCTCTACTTTACAGACGGGATTCTGCATTTCCTTCAGCCTGAGGCTTATTCATTTCACTTTTGGTCTGAAAGGGCAATTACATTTGCCTAAAATAGAACTTTTGTTTTTGTTTTCTTGTTATTAAAAAACAAACAAACAAACAAGCCGAGGCCAGGTGAGAAAAAAGTAATGCAAAAGTAACGTAACATTTCTTTCCATTTTCCTTTTCCATTTCCATTTTAAAAAATGTCCTTTATCTCATTGAAACTTGTCTTGCTATATAATCTCACTTGCATTTGTGTACGTTGAAATTGTTGTGGCAATTTCAACCCCCCACAAAATTTTTCCATTGGTAATATTGTTGTAATTGCTTGTGTTATTTTAATGATTTTTTTTCTATTATAGTAAGTATTAATATTTTAAATTCACTTTAATCTTTGAATTGACTTTTTTTTTTAGTTTTTTATATTTCTATTTATCTTTAATTTATAATCAATATCAATTCCCGTTTTAATCATTTTAGTACTTTTTTGTTTTAAGGTAAAGTGATTTTTGTAACATTTTTATTTCAATAATGAAATAAAATAAAAAAAATTGAGAGTTTCAGTTAACAATAACAACACAGTTTATTGGTTGCAGTTTTCCTGTGTCCTTCCATATTAGTTTCATAGACATTCTGCCTAACATGAAGAAAGATTTTTTTTGGTTGGCGAGTAAATGATGACCAATTTTATGTCTGAGGGTGAACTATTCCTTTAAGTGTG
Source organism: Gila orcuttii (assembly GCA_026230005.1). Taxonomy (NCBI): domain Eukaryota; kingdom Metazoa; phylum Chordata; class Actinopteri; order Cypriniformes; family Leuciscidae; genus Gila; species Gila orcuttii. Next base: position 3,104,920 of record JAPDVR010000024.1, read on the forward strand.
GTTTACTTTAGGACGGTTCTTCATTCTGCTGCAGTGTGTGCGCTCCCCCTCTGGAGGGCTCTGACTTGACGTGAAATGAAAGATGACATTCTATTCTGTTAATTAATTCCATTCTGTTAATTAAGGTGTAAACCTAACCATAATTGATGGATGTGCGAGGCATTGAGGGTAATAAAAATGTAAATGGCTAAAAATGTATTTGTGGAAGGAAAAAACATATTTGCTTGCCCTCGAAATGGAAATACTGAATATGAAAGTTTGTGCATAACAATGAGAGTCCTCAGTTTATCCTTAAATGTCCTTCCACTGACTGAATGAAAGAAATGCAAATAAAGACAGAGAAAAGATTCTGCTTTGTAAATAGTGAACCATGATGCCACATTTGCCTCAGTTCCTGCTGCGCTCTCTATAAACACCGGCTTACTTAACATTTCTAATGCATGGAAAGAAGCCTTAGCCGGTTACATAAATGTAATTATTTTGATTGTTTGTCTCTGGTAAGGAGCAGTTTTGGGAGTCCTTTAGCCAGGACCACCCGCTGCTGCTCTCTACATCACATGATAATAATGCTTGAGGGGACACACTTCTAGCTAATGAGGCACTTGCTAATGAGAATAAATATGACGTTAACAATGTTCCTTTTCATTATCTTACAGTCTCAGTGATGAGAGTCCTGTAAGTCTTTCACTATTCTAACACAAATGTGTAGGTAGATATAGTAATTTACTAGTGCTTTGAAAACATAAGGATAAAAACAGTTGACTTTAACTTAACAGGAGCAGCAAACAGCATAATCACCTTTTAAGATTAACATTTAATTTTTGGCATGCCTAGTAATTACTGTGAGTAAATGCATCATTTTCTGCAGTGTTTTATTCTAATGAATTCTATTTTGCATTGCTCACTTTGAGAACTGTAGTGCCCCACTCTGCAGCACATTTTAATGGCCCCATCATTTATGCTTTAATTTGTTAGAGAAAATGTTCACATTTAAAAAAAAAAAGTAAATAGATCATATTAGTAATTTTTTTAGTAGCCTATTACAAAATCATATTTTTTTATATATATATTTTCAACTCTCTTCAGTGTAATGTTGCTGTTTGAGCATGAAAAACGTCTGAGATATAAAGCAAAAAGTACACTCCAAAGGGAGTTAAGGCCCGTTCACACCAAGAACAATAACTATGAAGATAAGTATATTGGCATTCAAACTAGCGGACGATATCGTTCTGTTTATTCTAAGAGCTTCCTTGTCTGTCACTCTAAAGGGGCATTCGGCAACCCTAGCCATTTCTTCGCTGATTTTCACTTTTGTTGTCACATGAGCTCCCCCTACAGCTGTGAGGTGTATATTTAACAACAATGTCGTAAAAAAACCTGACTTGCGGCCCCTCCTTCCAAGGTTGCAAGGTTGGTTGGAACGTTGGGGGTAGCGGGGAAAGTCACCATTCTCACCAGAACAGGTTATTAAACCATCCAAATGATTTCTACACTGTTTTATTAAGCTGAAATAGTTGCCGAATGCCCCTTTAAATGCTCGAGCTCAGGATGGATTCTGATTGACTTGTTTTTATCGTTCATCAGCTGGATAAAATTATTCTGAAAGTGATTGCAACAATATAATTTCTTTGTGCCGTTATCATTATAGCTGTGGTGTGAAATCTGCTATTCTTTAATATTGTATTCTTTAATATCCTCACTACAAATTAGATGTTTATCGTTATCTTTATAGGTATCGTCCTTGGTGTGAACGGACATTTATTCTCTATATCAGTGCGCACTGTTTCTGAACACTCTGAAACGCCTTGAATGTAGTCTTGAGTTTTCTCCTGGGAACATACACATCACAATATTCCTCATTTAAATAATTCCCGCCCAAGGCATGCGTAGCCTGGTTGAGTTGCATTGTTTTGAAACTTGTGGTTATGGTAAAGGGAGTGTGAGATTTCAAAAATACGCTCGAAGCAGTTGACCAATCACAACACACTGGTCCAGCCGACCAATCAGAGCACACTGCACTTTTCAGAAGGAACTAAATAGAGACCAGGAACTAAACAGTGTTACTGACAGACTGGGGAAGAGAAGTGAATGTAATGTAAAATATGTGAAAAATAATGTGTTTTTTGAACCTTTATAAAGGCCTAACTTAAATCTTAAATCATAAAGTGATCAAGTCTCTTCAGAAAATTTGGACTACACTCTTTATGAACTTTTTTGTAGCATCAAAGTGGTAGTTGCGTGGCTGTTAATGGAGGGACAAACAAATCTTATTAATGACAGAAGTTTAATTTTTGGGTGACTAACCCTTTAAGTCTTGACCCCTTTAAGTGAACTCTTTTTAAGTTTTAATCTAATTGAAATGTGCCAAACAAAACATGTTTTTATTATTAATATTGTTTTAATAAAAGTATTTAACGTGTCCTCAATATCACTTTCCATCTTTTTACTCTCTTGTAATATCCCTTAAAATAACAAAAGACGGTTCTTATTCACATCAATTTGGATAGTAAAAATGGTAACACAAACTTCTGTGATGTTTGTGGTATTACTTGGATTTGTCTCTGTCCAGTTTGATTAAATTACATCCAATTTTCATGTCTAAATTTCAAAAGATGTTTAAAAATATATATCAAAATGACCTTTAAGTTGATCCTCGTATGTAAGAAAACTCAAAAGCAAAAACTTTAGCTCTGTATTTCAATCCTGTTCATTTTCTTCCCACCCATTTAATTTTCATTTCTTGTCAACTTATTAATTGTGTACTGTATGTGCCTGTGCTTAACCATAATATATTTCTGAAAGTCTGCTATAACCTTTAACAGAAACATTTCCTTAAATCACATATAAATTTGTATAAAGTTAGAGAACAGTAACTCCTGAAGAGCTCTGTTGCCCGAGGTGTTAATGTTCTAGTGAATCACCACTACTCAGTTTGCTTTACAAATAGATTGTGTTTGCATGTGACCTTGAACTGAAATAACAGATCTTGGCAAACATGTATTTTTCCCACATAATTTTTAAAATGTCTGTATTTGTAATATGTGATTTTCCTTGAACCACTTCCCAGAATATTTCAGGGAGCGTTGTTATGATCTACAAATGTGTACAAACACGTTTCGGCCTTTCACTTTCACCTCCTGCCTACAATATTTTCTCCGCTTCTTTCTTGCCGCTGGTGTGTTACGGTCATACCGTAATTAAATACATTTGATTATAAAACTGAAGAAATACTGTAGAAATCTGAGTGGAAACACTTTCATGTCATGGCCTTTCTTGGCAAATGTATTTCTGTTAAGATTGTTCAACATGTTAAAATATTTTGTGAATTCAGCTGAGGTGACAAGAAGCCTCCTGATGGTAATGGCTTTACCTGACAACTTCAAAGCATTTTGTGGTTTCGTAAATCTGTAACTGTAAATTGTTTTCCCCTCTTTAAAATCATCATGAAACGGAAGTTGCAATAGTCATAAGACTTGTTCAACTTCATGCAGCTCTGCGCAGACCAATCGGTGGCTGGCTTGAAGCAGTGCATGCTGGTTAGAAATTTTGTCCGACTTGATAGCCTACCAAGCGGCAACATTCCAATCTGAAAAATGTAGCCTACCCGGAAGTGCGAAAAACTGCAATACATCGAAAATCCGCTAGGGGCAGGTCTCAAAAGGGAGCAAATGTCCATAGACCCCCATGTTACAATGTTTTTCACAGCATAAATTCATGTTTTTACAGGTCGGTCCCATGGACTTTTATTGTATTTTTCGATAGGTTCTGAGTGCTTGACAACTGTGAGGGGGGTGAATTTTTTTCTAACTCGTTAGTTTAGATCGTATTTAGATATAAAATGTTTGACAAATAAGGACATGGTTAACTTTGATTGACAGCTGATAACGGGCTGCGCCGAGTGGAATTCCTGAAATTTGAAGTCTCGGCCATGATCTGACACAACACATCATGCCACCTCTGTATCCTTTCTGAAAAGATTTTCCGAGATGGCGCCGCCCATACCCCCCATAAACGGCCTCAAAACTGTTCTTCAGAAAGTCTATGGGTGACGTCACAGACGCTTTGTCCATATTTTTTTTACAGTCTATGCTTGATACAGAGCCGACGTGACGTTTACCATCAGAGTCCCGCGAGAGCGATTCGAGAGTATATGACTCAGCCAGAGCCGCTGCATGAGCTCTGATGACGACACAGCTGATCCACGATTGGCCGGATTCACCGCATGACAACGATCACGTGTGTTTCGTGTTTGTTTATTTAACACCTTCAGTTCCAGTAAAATCTCTTTTCATGTAGTCGCGATGTTATCAGAATCAGAACCCAACTGTGATACTTTTATTCTCAAATATTTATATTTTATTTTTTTATTCTTATAATTTGTAGTATTATGTTTCTTGTTGTATTTGTATTTGTATATGTCCACTGGAAGCCTCAGTACCAAAAACAAATTCCTTGTGTGTGCAAGCACACTTGGCAATAAAGCTCTTTCTGATTCTGATTCTGATTCTGATTAACTAAGTTAAGTGAAAGTTACAAAGAAAATAAGTAATTTTAACTTGGCTAGTAAAAGGTTGAGTAATATCTATTTTGTTGAAGTTTCCATAGCAATACATTTCACTCAAACAATATAACATTGAATTAATCTACACCTTTAAAGTATATGCTTTACTTACAAACATCTAAGAAATTAATACAATAGATATTGTGTGAGACACCATGTGTCAATTTGAGTAGAAAATGACCTCCAAATGTCACAAAATGGCATGTTACTAATCCTAACAACAAAAGAAATGATAAAACAGTGTAAATACAGCTGGAAAACAGTGAAAAATCCACCTCATTAATTATTCAAGGTCCAGTGCTTGATGGGAACACCAGTATCAGAAAAGTTGAGTAATTTTACTTAATTTTATAATGTTGATATTTACGCTTAAATTTCTACACGCTTGAATTGAGGACTAATATAGAATTTACTTAGTTTTTTTAATTCTTACCTGAACTAACTTTTTCATGTAGAAATTACATTGTTTTTTCTGTAGTATTTACTTCACCACAAAATCATTTTTAATCAGTGTAGCGACAGTAAACACGTCTTCAGAGACGAGAGGTGTCGCTGCAAGAGGGAGGGGAAGTTGTTTTTATTAAATAACGATATTTAATACTATACGAAAAAAATAACGATATGCATAGATAAATCATTTTAAAAATAAAAAAAAATAATAATAATTTTGGTTTCATGGTGACTTTAAGCTTTAATAAAAAATAAATAATCCTAAATTGTATATAGGAGGATTTTTGCGTTTAAAATCCTGTCATCATTTCCTCAGCCTAATGTTAATGATGAGAACTAATAATGTTTCAGATCATTTTGGTCATGGTGCTTTAGCTTTAAATGTACGCATAAAGCGCAAATGAGATTTGAGAACTGATAAATAACAAATAATGATTTACTTTTCATGATTTAAAAAATGTTTATGGCTTCAGAAGATTGGGATAGAGTGCACAAGTCGTTCATAATGCCACTTTTATGGTACTTTTATGTTTTGTTTTTGTTGTTTTCCAGAAAGTTCGGGATCTTTAAGATTTTTTTTAAATGTTTTTAAAATATGCCTCTTATGCTTGCCAAGGCTGCATCTATTTGATCAAAAATACAGTAGATAAATATTAAATATTATTACAATTAAAATGTTCTTTTTCAATATATTTTAAAATACTTTTTTTTTTTTTTGACAAAGCTACATTTTCAGCATTTTTACTCCAGTTTTCAGCCACATGATCCTTCAGAAATCATTCTAATATGCTGATTTGTTGCTCAAGAAACATTTCTTCTTGCTGAACAGAGTTGTGCTGATTAGCGTCTTTTTGATATTTTTTTTTTTCAGGATTATTCATAGAAACAGCCAAATTTATTTGAAATGGAAACATTACTGTCCATTTGAATCAGTTTAATCCTTGCTGAATAACAGTGTTAAATTAAATTAATTAAAAATAGTATTAAAAATGTACTCACCCCAGACTTCTAAAAGGAAGTGTATTAAAAAGAGCAGCATGAACACTAAACATCATGTTAAATATTTTCTTTTGTGTTCCACTATAAGGAATTTACACAAGTTGGAAAGACATGTGAGCAAATGATGACAACATTTTTTTTTTTTTTTTTTTTTTTTTTGGGTGAACAAATCCTTTAAGCCACAGGACAGACTGACCATGTCAGAACTTACATACAAGGTCTGTTCGGCTAAGCTCAGTGATCTCCATATGTTTGAAGACAAAAACAAGGCCGTCCCACATCTTCAACAGGGGCTTCAACCTGATTTCCCAACTGTGCATGAAATAAAATGTTTTTCTCTGCATGTAATGCATTTGCTCACAGGGCTTTCATTCGAGATTTATTTTCTTTATACAGCTGCTTCCATCCCGTGTGCTTTGTGGGTTATGCTTACAATACAACAGCTCTGCTATAGTGACAGGGTGAAAAGGTGCTCTTGCTTTTCATTTTCAGCGCTGATAACTCTGATGAACCAAAGTGATTGTGACAGATTTGAAAAGAGAAGCCAATTTTAGTTGCAAATGAAGGTTGTTTTTTTTGTCCCGAGCAATAGAACAAAAGCCCAATATTTGTTCTTCGATCTTGAAAATTGTGAATAATTTTCATAAATGCCCCTCTGAACAAGATGTCCGCTTAAATGACACGTATTTTCTGTCTTTAGTTGTATCTCTTGAACATCTAAATATTTATGAATCATCATTAATTCAGCTTAATACACTTCATAAGAATTCTACCGTCTCAGCAGAGCAACAGCATTTGTGGGAAATGTATGTTTTGCTTCCCAAAGAATCTTGTTCTCTTGTTAAATACAAAATGAGCACAGTATCTCATGCTTGTGTCAACATTCTGTCCATCCATGCCCTTATCTGTTGTCACTGAGCCGACTGAACCAGACATGGCCCTCTAAGAGGGAATGGGATAGATAGACTGAGTTTTAATGCAGGGCAAGTATCTTCATCGTAGTCATTTGAGGGGGGACAGTCTGCACTCCCTGTCTGTTATCAGGTGTGGACAGATCTGACCAACTCAGCACTCATTTTTACCTCCTATAAAGAGATGCTAATCTACATAGAGACAGCCTGTGAGAGAATGTGAAAGATCTGATGAATATGAATATGTACTAAGGCTATGCTGGAAATAGCATACCACCATATTATACTTCCTTCTTGACTTAATTGCAACGTACAGTCTTACAATTGCTAATTTATTGTGTTGTAATTGTGATGTCTAATGCTATTTCATGCATAATTTCTATTTACACTGTTAAAGAGTTGGATTCTCATGCTAAACATGCCCAAAGTTTCCAAAAATTTGTTGAACGTATGACTATTTCTATTTCTAACGTATATGAGTATTTCTGTGTCAAATACACTCCTTCAGGGTTCATATAAGTTTAATACTTACATGGCCCTGTATGACGTCATAAAGGGCAGAATTCCTTGTGTGGGCACTTTTACATTTACATTTATTCATTTAGCAGACGCTTTTATCCAAAGCGACTTACAAATGAGAACAATAGAAGCAGTGAAACTAACAGTAGGACAACAATACGTAAGTGCTATGACCCCTCTCAGTTTAATTTAGCGCAGTTTTTTTTTTTAAATAGTAGAATAGAAGAGAAGAGAAAGTGTTAGTATTCTCCTGGAAGAGCGCGTGCACACACCAACCGGAGCGAGTGCAAGAGAGCGCCCAGTCCACACATCAACATGCTTTGTTCGTTTCTTCATTCGTTGCTCGAGAAAGATTTGTCATTTTGTTTTTAGACGACGAAATCAACAATTACTACGTTTACATGCAGCCAATAACCCGTTCAAAACCGGGATATCAGCAATAACCCGGTCACGCACGGCCATGTAAACACCGGCAAAAACCCGAATATGCTCATATCCCGGATTTTAAAAACCCGGATTTGATACCTGGGGTACCCCTTTTCTAACCCGAATTTCTGGTCATGTAAACGCGTATCGGCATATCCCCATAATGATTTGTGTTCTGCGCATGTTCTATTCGCAAGGAATCTTGGTCTTTTGAGTAGAGGAACTTCTCGGCGCATACAAAAACCCGCGTGCAGTATACCGGAAGTAAACATGGCGAGACGCAGCACAGCATACTTTTGGAGTGAGGTCAGTACCAGCACCAAAGTGCAAACAAAGGCGATCGCTATCTGCCCCGAACTATTCATTATCCGCGTGCTGCTGCTGCTGTTGTTGTTGTCTTTGGATACAGGAAGAAGAATCGGAAATGACTCATATTGTGTCTTAAGGTTGTCCGTACGTCCAGACGCTAACCGTGCATCGCCGTTTACATCGGGATATTGCAATTCCATGTATACAGGAGAAACTCTCTCTGCTCACGCATGTAAACGGGTTATTCCTAATGTTTCAGAAACCCGAATAGTGACCTTAACCCGACCATAACCCGAAAATTGGCTGCATGTAAACGTAGTCAATGTCACCAAAGAAGTGTGTTTTTGGTTGTGAGGGACAGATTGTTCAGCTTTGTTCAATCTTGTCTTGTTCAGCTTCCCAAAGCGTTGTTCAAAACTCAGCGATAAGGGAACAATGGATGCAGTTTGTTTTTCCAGGGCAGCAACGGAGTTGTGCAAGTGTGTTTGTTTGTTCCTGGCATTTCGGGACCAAATGTTTTAAAAACTAGGCCCAGTTCGAAGCTGGATTTGCAGATCGTGTGAAACTGAAATATTGAGTGGTCCCAGCGATAAAAGATCCCAGTCATGAGTGTTTTTTTGGCAATCGACGCGCAAGTGCATATAATGTAAACAACAAAAATGTGAATCCAAAAGTTATCCAGAGATAATGCGATGATGTATTATGTGTGTTAAATACATTTGTTTAGCTCACCACCATAAGTGTCCATTTGTTTGCTGGCTCCTGCAATGGTTACCTCCAAAGAAAGACGTGCAGCCGTCACCACTTTGCTTCAAATTGGCCTCACATGCAAGAATATTGCACATGAAAGAATCATTTACTAGATCATCATCAAGAACGTCAAGGAGAGAGCTTCACCTGCAGTGAAGAAGGCTTCAGGACGTCCCAGAGTGTCCAGCAAGCGCCAGGACGCTCTCCTTCTGAGTCGTCTTCTATGGCAGTGGTTCCCAACCTTTTTTTTTTTTTCCTGAGACCCCCTTTTTCCCAAGAAAATATTTTAGGGCCCTCCTTCACATTTAATGATATTGTCGCTCTTGTAAGCTTGACAAAATGTTTTTTTTTTAAACAAACAGTATGTTTAGTACTACCAGATATGTTTATGCACAAATAATAGAGTATAATATTGAAAATACTATAACAAAAACATCAGTTGGCCTTTTGTCATTTAAAAACGTAAGCCTGGGAGTAGCATATTAATTGGCACTATTTGAAATGCAATAACAAAAATATCAGTATTCACACAGGAAAAAAAGAATGAATATAGGCTATTATAAAATGACTGGTGTCTGGGACCTCAATACTTGCATGTTATTCGTGAGGCTTTATCAATCAGTGTGAGGATTGCTGCTGGCAGTGAGTAATTTGGTCAATGCGTGGAGAGATCTTAGACAGGACAAGACGCATATCATCCTCAAGGGTCAGTCTGGACCTGTATTTGGTTTTAAGGGCTGTCATGGTTGAAAACCCATTTTTTGGTCAGCCAGGGGATCGTGAATAAAATTAGCTAATGTAATATGATCGTTCTCCTTAAAGCTGCAGTCGGTAACGTTTGGCGCTCTAGCGATTAATAAATATACGTTTATTAACAGAATAATGCATCTTGCGGAAGAACATTGTAGCCGGAGCTACTTCTCTCTGTTTATGTCTATGGCGAGTCACACAGGCACTGGGTTACACCAGCGGTGCGACCCGAACCAGTGTAAAATAGTCCCAATATAAACACTTATTATAGGTGTACCATAGTGACTCAGGTTAAGACAAAAACACTGTTTGGAAAATGGATTCATGATGTACTCGTTCATTATATAAATTTTGTAAATTTTGAACTAAAAAAAAGTTACGGACTGCTGCTTTAATGCTCACTGTTCAACACTTTTCAAAATAGGACGCGACCCCCCAGAGAGCTCGCTGACGCCCCCTTGTGGGCCGAGACCCCCCTGTTGGGACCCGTTGGTCTACTATGGAATCATGTCACATCCGGTGCAGAGCTTGCTCAATATTGGCAGCTGGGGGGGTGTGAGTGCATCTGCACACACAATGACTACGTTTACATGCAGCCAATATTCGGGTTATGGTCGGGTTAAGGTCACTATTCGGGTTTCTGAAACATTAGGAATAACCCGTTTACATGCGTGAGCAGAGAGAGTTTCTCTTGTATACATGGAATTGCAATATCCCGATGTAAACGGCGATGCACGGTTAGCGTCTGGACGTACGGACAACCTTAAGACGCAATATGCGTCATTTCCGATTCTTCCTCCTGTATCCAAAGACAACAACAACAGCAGCAGCAGCACGCGGATAATGAATAGTTCGGGGCAGATAGCGATCGCCTTTGTTTGCACTTTGGTGCTGGTACTGACCTCACTCCAAAAGTATGCTGTGCTGCGTCTCGCCATGTTTACTTCCGGTATATTGCACGCGGGTTTTTGTATGCGCCGAGAAGTTCCTCTACTCAAAAGACCAAGATTCCTTGCGAATAGAACATGCGCAGAACACAAATCACTATGGGGATATGCCGATACGCGTTTACATGACCAGAAATTCGGGTTAGAAAAGGGGTACCCCAGGTATCAAATCCGGGTTTTTAAAATCCGGGATATGAGCATATTCGGGTTTTTGCCGGTGTTTACATGGCCGTGCACGACCAGGTTATTGCTAATATTCCGGTTTTGAACGGGTTATTGGCTGCATGTAAACGTAGTCAATGATGCCAAGACTTTGGACAAAGGCCTGGTTTCAAGAAGGGCAGCATAGAAGCCACTTTCTCTCTCTCGCTCTCCAAAAACAACATCAAGGACAGACTAAAATTCAGCAAGAAGTACAGCTGAGGCATGATTGGAGTAGACAGCAAAAGACTGGTGCAAAGTTATTTTCTATGATGAAGCCCCCTTCCGACTTTTTTGGGACATCTGGAAAATCGATTGTCCGGAGAAGAAAAGGTGAACCCTACCATGAGTCCTGTGTCGTGCCAACAATGAAGCATCCTGAGAACATCAATGTGGAGTTGCTTTTCATCCAAGGGAGTGGGCTGTCTCACAATTCTGTTAAAAAAAACTGTCATGAATAAAGAATGGTATCAAAACGTCCTGGAAGAGCAACTTCTCCCAATAATCCAGGAGAAATTTGGTGAGGATCTCTGCATTTTCAAGCATGATGGAGCACCAATGTCATGAAGTGAGAGTGATAATGAAGTGGATTGGAGATTATTACGTTAAAGTTTTGAAACCGTGGCCAGGCAACCTGTTATCAATCCTCAAAAAGTGAGTGGACAAGCAGAAGCCCACAAATTGTGATCGAGCACTAATAAGGCAAGAATGGTTCGCCATCAGTCAGGATTTGGCTCAGAAGCTTATATCCAGCATGCCAGAGCAAACTGCAGAGGTTAGGAAGAAGAAGGGTCAACACTGTAATTACTGGCTCTTGAAATGTTTGTTTTTTTCCAATTAAAGCCTTTAAAACGGCTTGAAATCCTTATTGTTTTCCAGTAGAAACGTGAAAAAATAATCAACATATTCTGAAGCAGCAAACTTTGCGAAACCCAACATTGCCAATACTTTTTGCGGCAGTGTAATAGCACATAGCACATAGCATTTAGAAAAGGCATATGATTTACTCTTTCCACTGTAACATTAAAATGGTATGTCATTTAATATTTCTGCCTGTGTGAGTTAAAATGCTGCTGCTTGTGCTGTATGTATGTACGTTTGTGTGCATGTATGTATGTGTGTGTTCATTTAAAGCTTGACAGTGCTATCCATGGAGAACCGGTTTTGCCATGTCTCTGATGACTGCTTTCCACAGGAGTGGCCGAAATTAGCTATAACACTCTTACTTGCTGATGTAAAATCTACACACACACGCACACACACACGTAGCACAGGCTAAGACATCTGCCAGCTCACTAAAAATGAACAAGTCATTTCAGCGTGTCGAGCAAATTTCACACACATCCAAGGCCTCTCTCTGATCTTCTTAAATCACTGCTTGCCTACCGCTTCCTTAATAAACCCCTTCTTTCATATCCGCAGTGTTTCTTGCTCCCCGTGACCCTTTCTGGAAGCTTCTTCTCCGCTCTGAAGTGCCGAGCATCATTGAAAAGGAAACGTGTCTAATTAAACATGACCTTATTTACATACCATAACAGAAAAATGAAGGATTTTCACTCTTGGAAGAGGTGGAGAAAATTACTTTTGGTTTAAAAAATAAAGACAATTAGATTCACACAAATGGTCGAAAATACAGCTACCACTTAAAAAGTATATTGTAGCTTTTTGGACATGATACAATGTAACCATTTTTGTGCTCAGTGAGCAACTGATTTTTTTTTTTTTTGCATGTCATTTAATATCTATCTATCTATTTATCTATCTATCTCTGTCTGTCGGTATAATCAGCCCGTCTGTCAGTCATTTTTATGGTGTTTAGTGGGTTTGTAATGAAACCATCTGACTACAATACTTAAAATTATAACATATAATTTATAACAACTATATTATTTTAATACATTATATAATTGTCACAATCCTCAGTCACCAGACCAGTCACCTCAGCACTCTACATTTCCCATAATCCTCTCTGGCTACCACTTGTGCACACTCAACAATCACCACTCCTGTCTGCGATTTACCCTCATCAGTTCCTCCAAAAAAAAGCCCCACACACACGTTTGTCTGGTTTCGTCGTAGTTACCTGAACACTTACCTGACTACCAACCTGTGGATACTTCCCTGTCCCTGTCCCTGTCCCGTCCCATCCCATCTTCTGTGATCATCTCGTCTTCAAGCCACCCAGTCTTCCAGTCTGATAAGAGCAGTCATTACCCTGCCAGTGTCATCACATCGATCTACCTGTTTACATCCCGTGTGTCTCTCAGTAAACTGTATTGGGATTTTACCTTAGTCTGCATTCTTCTGTTCCATACAGCGTGTACATATAAATGTCTTAAACCCCATAAAAGGACATGCATAAATAAATATAATCAAATAAATGCACAAATATATTGATATGGTGGGAGAATTACAATGTCAACATGGATTTCGTTTTTTCATTTTAATGTTTTTTTTTATTCATTTATAGATCTATTGTGCATGTTTTTTTTAATACTAAATGAGCGTCTGCCTTTATTTATCTTTTGCAGGCCCTCTGCAGGTGCAAAAGTATGTTTCGCTCTCCTCTTTATGAAGGTCAAATACTCTAATATTTAAAAACTTTATTTCATGTCATCTGGAGATTACAAGCTCTTGGGGAGCTTACGTGAAGTTTTCGAGTGTTTTGTTCTGGCTCTGCAGACAGAAGATGTGGTTATCACTGGAGTCATGGGCCCTGATCAGAGGCTTGGTGCTGGCTCTTATCTTAATGAAGCTGTGCTTATCATGAGCTCGAGGTCACTGTTATCTGTCTGACCTCTGACTGCACCCGCTTTCTGTCAATTAACCCACTCAAAAGTCTGTCTACCCTTTCACACTTACATACGGTTTCAATGAAAAGTTACTATTCTGCTATTTTGATTGAAAAATGAAAAGGTTGAGACTTCTATTTTACATGTGTTTTGCAAAGGCAATCTATTGCCCTCTAAACTAAAAGATACTTGACCTTTTGGCAGCGGAGTGCCCCAGTTTGGCCTCTTAATTTTTTCTTTTTCTTTTTTTGCTTTCTTTTTTCTTTAATACACATTTCTTTCCTGTAGACTCTTTTATATTTTTCGTCTTTCTGAACTTTTCCTTTTCAACTTTCTTGCAAGCTTTCTTTTTTTTCATACTTTCATACTGTTATTATATACAGTATGTTATAGTTATATTTTGGGTACAGCAAAGTTGATGATCTGAAAAACAAGGTACTGGGAATGGCTGGAGTGGATCCAACTAAAATGTTGAGGGGTTTAGCTTAATAGCCTATTATGAATGGGTGACAGAATTATTTATTTTCTACTTTAATACTTCTTCTTTCTCTAAAAGTTGTAAACTGTATGTTGTATTGATGAAGAAGTATTAGTATTTAAAATTTAGTAGAATTTAGAATTTATTAATACTAAATTAGAATTTATAATTAAAAAAAAACTTTTTTGATTAATTTATTCAAAAAAGAGACAAATCCAATAGACTTATACTACAATTCAAATGTTTGGGGTCTCACAAAGGCTGCATTTATTTGATCAAAAATACAGTAAAAACAGTAATATTGTGACATTATTACAATTTTAAATATCTGTTTTCTATATGATAATGTAATTTATTCCTGTAATGGTAGAGCTGAATGTTCAGCATCATTACTCCCGTCTTCAGTGTCACATCCTTCAGAAATCATTCTCATATGCTGATTTGATGCTCAAGAAACATTTCATATTATCCATGTTGAAAACTGATTTAATAATATCTCTAGAAAAACTTACACACCTCAAGCTTTTGAAAGGTATGTGTACATTGAATGATTGTTTATGTTATTGGTTATTGTATTATTTTTGGTTGTATTGAATGGCTATTATTCTATACATTTTGTATATAAATGGCCCCTTGTTAAAATGGGCCCTGAACAGCCACCCAGTAGAATCATGACTTTATTGCGATATAGGATAATATGAAAGACCATTCGTCCTTGGCCTGAGGGTCTGTGTCACTCATATCTGTACTTACTGCAGTGCCACTTCCTTTAAAACTCAAGCTAAGCTGACTCTCAAAAACGACAAGGCCAAAATCAGGTCACACTAAAAAAAATGGCAGAGGAAGGTTGTGCACTTTACATAATATATTTATATTTAGTTTACTTATAATAATTGTGTTTTTTGACTTGAAATGTGTTTTTTTTCTATTAAGGTCTACGTAATTATGTCTCAACTTAACAGTACAAAATCCTAACGCATTGTCTAAACACAAACCATTTATGTTAAGTAAAAAATTCTTACATCCAGAGGGTGGCAGTATAGTGCGACGCCATTTTGCCCTAACTTAATTGATTGTGTTCTATCTGCTTAAATATATGTAAAATTTAACTTGACTTAATTCTGTTTGTGTTGGATTACATGAATGAGTTGTGTTGCATTAACTGAAACTGGGTGGTGCTTGTTAGTTCCCAGCATGCTTTGCATATGGTTGAATTAAGAGAGAATAAATGTTAAAATTAAGTGTTATTTTATATTTTTTTGAGAAAATGAGAAAAGGGGAAGATCTGATAGTGTGTAATTGTGTTTAATGTTCAATTACATTTGAATTATTAGAACCATTTAAATTACCGTGGGTTACCATTGTGGAGAAGAGTGGAGCATTTTGTTTGGCTGTGGACTGATTTCAATATTATGTTGCATTAGTTAAAGGAGCTTGTACATCTTAACGTTTAAGATGTTAATATGTGCAAATAGCTAGATATAGTCTATCAATTTAATTGTGTCATAACATAAATGAAATAATAATGGATGGATGAATATAAAGTACCTGAATCATGTCAGGAAGCCTTTAAAAATTCACTTTGAGACTACTTTAATTGGGTCGCTTAAAATGACTTAATTCCATGATGTTGAAGTTACATGAACAAATTATCTTTGTTTAACGTATCCCAGTTATGTGGAACTTGTTGACATAAAAAAGTTAATTAAAGCCAACATATCATTTTTTTGAGTGCACACGCCACTGCAGCCCTCTAGTGTGTGTGTGTTTGTGTATAGCTTTATATTACATTGTGGGACCAAATGTCCCCACAAGGATAATAAAACCTGAGATCAACTACATTGTGTTTTTTTTGTGTGTTTTTTTTAATGCAAAAGTTTTCTGTAATGGGTAAATTTTTAAAAAAAAAAAACTTTACACATGGAGAATTCCCACAAAGCAAAACCGTGTGTGTGTGTGTGTTTGTGTGTGCGTGTGCGTGCGTGCATGCGTGCGCGCGCGCGTTTATGTGTTTGAGGTGCCAACACGGATGAAATGTTAGATTGGAAGCTTGTTCCATATTTCCACTAAGCACTCTCTTGTGTGCCATCAAGTGTTTCACAGGTGTAGTGCCACTCGTCTGTGGTCTCGACAGGACTTTTTTATTTAAATAACATTATGCAAAATACCATGTCTGCTTGTATCATGTTTAAACTCTACCAGACTGATATTTCTTTTGAAATGCTCTTATTGATAACATATTGGATACACTGTAAAACACGATAGCCCCATTAAGTTATTTTAACTGATTTCTTCTCTTTAACTCCAGTTCATTGCAGTGTGTAATAACCTCCTGACATCTGCTGAGCAGCTTTCTATGAGATTCTAATGTGGGGTCTGAGCTCTCTGTTCCTGAACCCTTTTTAATTGGATTCTCCTTTGACTGGTTGCCATCACCTTTCTTTTGTTACTCATTTATCACTAGTGACTGATTGTCACCATGGCGACGGGTTCATTCATTTTATTACAGGTACCTTTCACAAATAACAAGCAAATCTGTTCGTGAAAATAATGAGGTTTTATGATACTTGTGTGGTTTTGATTATATTTTATTATTATTGTGTGGTTTTATATATTTTACATATTTTATTGAATTGACTAATATTCAATATACAGACTAATATTGAGGTATGTAACGCTCAAATTGGTTCATTTTGTGATCAAACTTAGTTGGCAAAAGTAAATTTTATATTCCATTAACTTTTTTTTTTTTTCGCAAAGTTTGAAAATTGAAAAACACAGACAGACATGTTCAAGTCATCACTCAAGACATGCCCACACACACACCCATAAAGCTGATATAATGGGCATACTAAATAGACTTATGGGAAATTAGCATGTGTGTTTGTGTGTGTGGTGGATGATGATAACAGAGAGCTTTATGAATTATCCTCACTCTGACATGTTTATTGGTGTTATTTTCCTCAAAAGGCCTGATTCAGCTTTAACTCAGCTGGCATTGTTTTTTCATTCGCACAGTGAATCCAAGCACGGATTTGGAAATTGAGTGTCAGAAACTATAGCCAGTAATTATATTTTACAGCCTGCAATGCTGAAATGTTATTCCAAACCCATTTTTCATTTTGATCCCTTATCTGAATGTTAGTAAATGCTAAATAATTCCATGCGCTATAAACAATTTAATCCTTTAATCGACAAATTGATTTAACAAATAAGATGACAGAATTGTACAGAATCATGATATTGTTTTTTTGGACTTTACTTTTACTATTTCAATATTTCTTCTCAATTAAGGGTGAAATACACTATCTTTATTTAATCAATACAAACTGATTGATTATCAAAAATTTGTCTGCATCACTAATATGCTCACTCTAAAAATTAATTGAATTTTATTGCCTTGCCAGACCCTCTGTCTGAAATGATCTGTTTTAAGGAGTGGCTCCTTTAAGGATTGTCAGTAAATAACCACTGTCATGACTGGCTAACACCATTTGATAGGAAACATTAGGGGCCCTATTTTAATGATCTTAGCACATTGTCTAAAGCGCACAGCACAAGTGCACTTACAGCGCGTCCGAACCCACTTTTGCTAGTTTAACGACAGGAAGAATGGTCGGCGCTCCCGGCACATGTTCTAAAAGGGTTGTCAACATGGCTGACGTGAAAATGATAACTGTGTCGGACTGAAACTAGCAAAAAGCACTTGCGTCGCACCTGGCACCTTTGCATGGCAGCTTTGCATGCTCCATTGAATTTATAACCTAACGGTGGATTTGATATAAGTCTCCACTTCACCTGTGAACAAACTCTCTAACTTCAAAAAAACTTTCTGCAGATTCTGTCATTGAAGCCTGCTGGGGGACAGAAGGAGTGAGCAACTCTCAGTGGCTTTTCACGGCCATGAAGACATATCTGTTCAATGTGATGCTCGGTTGAGAAGCCCCCTGCTGCTCTGAAAGCCTTTTAAATGCTTCAATGAATTTTTTAAAAAGCCTTACATTGCGCTCTGAAGTAAGTTTCAAAAACCTGTGTACCAAGTATAAAGGAGTTGGGGTGGGTCAGCCTGCTGAGATTTGACTGTTACACTGTCACAAGAAGCTCTTGCATGAAGGGAGTATAAACAAGGTAGGAGCAACCATGTTTACTTAAAGGTACACTAAGCAAAGTTTTTCGTTAGAAATGAACACGACACAAGTACATAAAAAATTCCTTTACAAATAACCTGCAATTTTATTTTTCAATCACAGATGGCGATAGAGAGCCCATATTTCCACATGGGCTCATTTTATTTTCTACTTTGAGGTTCACCAAAATGAGTCATAAATTAATTCATGTTTTTTTTTTTCAACCTCTCTCCCTTTCCTTTTCCAGTAGTGATCCCACGTATCAAGATCCCACCCATACTCCCGCAATCTCAATCGCAAACACAGCTGTCAAGCGTGATAAGAACTACCTAAAATGACAGAAACCGTCTTTGGGGAAAAAATAATTTGAAGAGTAATTGGATTTTTTTTTTATTTGTCTCACATCCCATTCCATTACACGGAGAGGGTGGGGTGTATGACCTATACTGCAGCCAGCCACCAGGGGCGATCGAAATGTTATGGCTTCTGCATCCAAAATCTTATACTTATTATATACCTTTGTGACAAAAAAAAATGATGTCCAATTCAAAGTACTCATGAAAGAGTGGTCAAGAAGTACCTGGATGACATACTACTTCCGGTGAGTATGTGATTTGGGCAAGCCTTGGTTTTATCCAAAACAGATGAATCTGAATCAGGCAACATTTTATTACATTGTTTTTTTTTTGTTTGTTTTTTTTGTACATATCACGGCAGTTCAGAAATGAAATGTTCGGTGAGTGGTACTAACTTGAGATAAAAAAAAATCTGAAGCAACCATGCCGTTTGAAAAGCTTCTACAAGTCTTTTACCATACCGGTGCGTTGCATGAGCCAGTTTAGTATGTCAGAAAAGCCAAACATATGTACAGTAGCTGCATGTGATGCAAATGTCAACATGGACTGTATTAGTTCACAAATAATACACTATGGTAGAAATGTTTTGCAGTCATCATGTTATAGTATTGTGCAAAGAACCACACTAAAATAAGTCTTAATTAATCGATAATCTGAACCTACTATCGTAATTTGTTTGAGAAGTAATTAAGTCGATGGCGTTTACTGTCTCTAGTGGTCATTTCAGCCTGAAACGTATTGAATTGCATGTATAGGTGCGTTTTGGAGTTTTGCACTAATTTAGGTTGAGGTATGTTTTTCCAAGGTTGCACTATAATGTAGTGTCTTCATATTGGTATCCTTCAGAAAGGATCGGTTGAGCGGAAGGTGCTACACACAGCCCGAAGCACAGTTTCACTTTTCCACATTTTACTTTTACTGTTTGTTTTTCTAACTGTAATCTTCCATTGGTGATGATTCACTTTGTAGTCTTCTATCCATGCTCGCTGAGGCGGATCTTAAGTGTCACAGCTTTGAATGACACACCACGATGAATCACTTCGAGTTTAGCAGATCAGCATACAGCCCAACCAAAAAACATGACAGATAAAAGTATTTGTGTTTGCGTGAGAAAGACTGTATGGAAGTGGACGTTCAGCTTTTGGCCACTGTCAATTATACCACGACGGAGGTATGACAGAGATGTGTTGAGACATGAACACTGTGTGTGTGGGCGAGGGGCACAGTTTGACAGGACGCCTCCAGACACGTGCCACGCCTAGTGTTGATAATATAGTGGAGAAAATTGAATAATAAGCTATGCAAGGAAAATATCCTTATAAAATGAGCAAACAGCATCTATCTGCTCTGAGCCATCAGCAGCTGTCCTGAGGCTGTTCTGCTAAACGCATTCATGCCCTCCGCTGCAGGCTGTTCTGCTAAACGCTCGCGCCTCCCTCCACCAGCGATGATGAGTCACAGTACCGGTCTGAAACGTTCAGAATGAATCTGGCTCAGGCGATGAAGCCGCGTAAAGAGGATTAGCTTTTCTCAAGGGTCCAGCCCTGCTTCCCTGAGATTGAGGCCTTTACATATTCTGGCATGATTTCATGTAGATTTTATGTGAATCTTTTTGCGAAAAGAAGTTGATGGCCTAAGGTTTTGGCCTTTGCTTGTCGGAAAGAAATTATTTTGTGTGTGTGGCTATCAACATAATTTCTGCTTCTCTCTCTCTCTCTCTCTCTCTCTCTCTCTCTCTCTCTCTCTCTCTCTCTCTCTCTCTCTCTCTCTCTCTCTCTCTCTCGCAATTTGTATAAGAGACTTTGAAAATACACACACACACACACACACACATATATATATATACAGGTCCTTCTCAAAAAATTTGCATATTGTGATAAAGTTCATTATTTTCCATAATGTAATGATGATAAAAATTAAACTTTCATATATTTTAGATTCATTGCACACCAACTGAAATATTTCAGGTCTTTTATTGTTTTAATACTGATGATTTTGGCATACAGCTCATGAAAACACAAAATTCCTGTCTCAAAAAATTAGCATATCATGAAAAGGGTCTCTAAACGAGCTATTAACCCTAATCATCTGAATCAACTAATTAACTCTAAACACCTGCAAAAGATTCCTGAGGCTTTTAAAAACTCCCAGCCTGTTTCATTACTAAAAACCTCAATCATGGGTAAGACTGCCGACCTGACTGCTGTCCAGAAGGCCATCATTGACACCCTCAAGCAAGAGGGTAAGACACAGAAAGAAATTTCTGAACAAATAGGCTGTTCCCAGAGTGCTGTATCAAGGCACTTCAGTGGGAAGTCTGTGCGAAGGAAAAAGTGCGGCAAAAAACGCTGCACAACGAGAAGAGGTGACCGGACCCTGAGGAAGATTGTGGAGAAGGACCGATTCCAGACCTTGGGGGACCTGCGGAAGCAGTGGACTGAGTCTGGAGTAGAAACATCCAGAGCCACCGTGCACAGGCGTGTGCAGGAAATGGGCTACAGGTGCCGCATTCCCCAGGTCAAGCCACTTTTGAACCAGAAACAGCGGCAGAAGCGCCTGACCTGGGCTACAGATAAGCAGCACTGGAGTACCCACAGTCAGTGATGGTCTGGGGTGCCATGTCAGCTGCTGGTGTTGGTCCACTGTGTTTTATCAAGGGCAGGGTCAATGCAGCTAGCTATCAGGAGATTTTGGAGCGCTTCATGCTTCCATCTGATTTCATTTTTCAGCACGACCTGGCACCTGCTCACAGTGCCAAAACCACTGGTAAATGGTTTACTGACCATGGTATTACTGTGCTCAATTGGCCTGCCAACTCTCCTGACCTGAACCCCATAGAGAATCTGTGGGATATTGTGAAGAGAAAGTTGAGAGACGCAAGACCCAACACTCTGGATGAGCTTAAGGCCGCTATCGAAGCATCCTGGGCCTCCATAACACCTCAGCAGTGCCACAGGCTGATTGGCTCCATGCCACGCTGCAATTTCTTTCTGTGTCTTACCCTCTTGCTTGAGGGTGTCAATGATGGCCTTCTGGACAGCAGTCAGGTCGGCAGTCTTACCCATGATTGCGGTTTTGAGTAATGAAACAGGCTGGGAGTTTTTAAAAGCCTCAGAAATCTTTTGCAGGTGTTTAGAGTTAGTTAGTTGATTCAGATGATTAGGTTAATAGCTCGTTTAGAGAACCTTTTCATGATATGCTAATATTTTGAGATAGGAATTTTGTGTTTTCATGAGCTGTATGCCAAAATCATCAGTATTAAAACAATAAAAGACCTGATATATTTCAGTTGGTGTGCAATGAATCTAAAATATATGAAAGTTTAATTTTTATCATTACATTATGGAAAATAATGAACTTTATCACAATATGCAAATTTTTTGAGAAGGACCTGTATATACATATACTGTGTGTTTTTCATTTTCCAAAAAGTCTCTTATGCTCACATAGGCTGTAATAATTTGATCAACAATACAGTAAAAATGGTAATATTGTTGCAATTTAAACAACTTTCCTATTTTAATATATTATAAAATGTAATTTATTCCTGTGATGGTAAAGCTGAATTTTCAGCATCATTACTTCAGTGTCACATGATACTTCAGAAATCATTCTAATATTCTGATTTGGTGCTCAAGAAACATTTCTATTTAATAAATATTTTAACAGTTGCGCTGCTTTACATTTTTGTGGACATTGAATACATTTTTCAGGAATCTTTAATGAACAGAAAGTAAAACAACAGCATTTATTTGAAATAGAAATCGTTTGTAACTAAATGTCGTTACTGTCACTTTTGATCAGTTTAATGCATAATACGAGCATTTAAAAAAAAACAAATCTTACAGACCCCAAACTTTTGAATGGAAGTTGAATGAAATTATAGTAAACTGCAGCTCCCTCATAAGAGCTCATATGAGTGTCATGTGTGTTTGCTTTACGTCTTTTATTATTTAAATAAAAACTATAACTTTGTTTTAATTTGAAGTTTTATTTTGGGTTTCCAGGAATATGTCAGAGTGCTGTCATACATGTCTACCACCCCTGCTGTGCCTGCGTCACGAAACGCCCTTTAAGTTCCCGTTGGCGGCGCACAAATGTGCTCTTGCACCTAAATTTGACGAGACTGATCGGTTTTGCACTAGACACTGTCAGAAGAGATGGAAGGCTGTCACGCTAACCCTCTCTGCCCTCGAGCCTTCACGAGGAGGGAACTTTTTGTTCTTTTTCACACTCTCAGTTTGTTCATCTTCTCTGCTCTCTATATGCTAATCTGTATGCTTGTAAAGTTACATATGCATAAAATAACATCTGAAGAAAGGTGCCGGTGCCTCAGTTAGCTTACTTAACAGATCCTCAAACCCTTCATGCTTTTCCAAAGCAGCCACCTCATCAGAGTAGACATCGGTTTATATATAATAGATATTACTATCGTATTTGAGCTGATAGTGAAAACACAAATAATTTTATTAACACTGTCAAATCCGATGTTTAGTAAATCTCAAAATGTATATCTATTTTCATAAAATTTTAGTGTTTAATTTGATATTTATTTGGACTAAATAGTAGGGTATAGAATTTTAATATCGGACATTTATGTCAGTCATAACTTGAAAATAATTATCTAGTGATCTCTTTTTTTGTGTGTTTCTACTCCAATTTATTTTTTAAATAAAAACATTTAAAAAATGGCTGTGGTAATAACTTGTTCCCT
This sequence comes from Gila orcuttii, assembly GCA_026230005.1. Classification (NCBI taxonomy): domain Eukaryota; kingdom Metazoa; phylum Chordata; class Actinopteri; order Cypriniformes; family Leuciscidae; genus Gila; species Gila orcuttii. The sequence continues at coordinate 3,128,210 of JAPDVR010000024.1, forward strand.
ATCAGTCGCTCACGTTTGACGTAACTTTGACGTGACGACGTAATTGGGATCACTTCAGGGAGCCCTATCAACTTCGAGTGTCTACAGAACAAGCCAATGAACTTTGGTGTGCGTGAATCGTGTCACGCACCCCGCAGCACGGGTATAAACCAAGGGGGTAATCCATCAGCCGGAAACTGAAGCCTCACGGGTGCCGCCATTGTAGCAGAACTTCACCTGCTGTTAGCATTCCATTGACTCCCATTCATTTTGGCGTCACTTTGACAGCGAATAACTTTACATCTGAGGCGTCCAAAGACTTAATTTGTCCATTATTTATTTCTAAAGAAACACGACAATGTATAAAAGGCTCCATTACTTTCTATCTTACATTATGGCCCAGTAGAAGCCGTTTTTGTAAAAATAGGCTAATGATTGCGTCATAACCACGCGACTCTCTGTCGCACTGTAGAGAAATTACCATGTAGACAGGAGGAGAAGCTCGCAGGCAATCTTTTACTGTCTATGAGGCAATCGGGTAGCCTGGGAAAACCCAGACGAACTTCCGGCAAATTTAGATTTGCTCTGCAAGTTAGTCTGGCGAAGAGCCCATTCAAGCTCATTTCCAATCTTTCCAAATCGAGGCACCAATCACAAACGTTGAGGCGGCTTTACAAGATGACGATCGATCTGATTGGTTTTAGGTCTATCCAATTGCCCCCAGAGGCATTTGAACGACGTCCGTTTACAAATAGAGGCACCAATCACAAACGTTGAGGCGGGGTTTACAAGATTACGATCGATCTGATTGGTTTTAGGTCTATCCAATTGCGCCCAGAGGCATTTGAGCGACGTCCGTTGGTGACGCCCCTTTGGAAGTGATCTGTGAATTAACCTTCCCCAGACCCTAACTCAGTTACGACTGAGAAGGGTCTGGTTTTAACCAGGCTAGCAATCGGGTGGACAGAGAGGCATAAAGTCAAGGGAGAAGCCCATAGATAGAGAGTCCATAAAAGCAACAGGACAAAATATTTCAACAACGTTTTTGAGGAATTAGGTGATTCAGATTTGTCTTGGCACAGCTACTAGAAGATTTACAACTGTCAGACTGTCGTCAAGCTCAGTTTGAGCCTGCGCAGTCGCTCAGCCATCAAGGAGTGAGTGCTTCTATCGGGCTTCAGTTTTCTCCGTTGAAATCAAGGGGGTCGCTGTCCATTTCTTTTACTGTCTATGGTATAAACAGACTTCAGATCTACAAGACTCTAACAACGTTGAAGACTTTACAGATACTCTTCCTCAGTGTTGGTATGACGGCGCGATCGGCGATGGCCGCGAGCATTACAGCTCACAACTGCTGTTTTCACAGCACTGCATTGTGTGTCGGTTTCGGTGGGCGTTCATACTGAGTGTGTAAACTTCGTTACACCACGGCTATCCCTGGGTGCCTCAGCACTGACAGAGTTTTTTATTTCTGTTTTTTTGTTTTCTACTAAAAGAGCAACAGGCATACCGCCTGTGTGTTTCTGGATGCCCTGTGCGTTCCCTGGCGTCAGCAGACGGCCATAATAGTTGCCTCTCGTGTTTGGGCAGTCAGCACGCTGAGGCAGCTTTTGTGAATAGCTCATGGTCCCATTGCAGGAATATGACTATGGCAGCGTTGAGATCGAGACTCGAGAAAGTTATGGACATTGAATGGCTTTTCTGAGGTATACGTTACGTGACATTGTTTACAAGCTTCCGCTTTGATGTGTTTTCACTGTTAAGTTAAAGTCACCTTTATTTATATGGCATATTTTACAATACAGATTGTTTCAAAGCAGCTCTACAGTGTTAACAGGAAAATAATGCAATAAAGTTTGTTTTGACTGTACAGCAGCTCTAAGAAGTGTCATAGTCCAGCTTAAAGGTACAATATGTAAGAATTTTGTATCAAAATATCAAAAAACCAGTTGCACAGTGTTATATATTTCTTTCAATTGTGTACTTCCATTATCCTAAATGTCTCCAAGAATTTGTAAATTCAGAGAAATTCACAATTTTAAAAAGTGACAAGTGTTCACTTGTGCCTGTCAATGACGTAATATCTGCGTTATCCCTGGTTTCCGCATGTACAGCCAAAGTAACCATGGCGACAGATGTGGACAACCGCTACGTCTAGCGGCACGCTATTGTTGTTTCGTTCAAACATTATGGACCATGGCAAGCAGACTTTGGGACAAAAGGAGAACTAAAACGAGGATCAATATCGGCCTGGCGTTTTCGAGATGCCGCGAGCTTCACGTCCGCAACTAACTTGGACTTGACAGAGACGCCACTCTTGGATGTACTTTATTAGACAGGTGAACAAATATACGTAAAACAAATCAATGTTATATAGCTCAACATGATGAAATGTTAGAATATGATTAGTATGTTATTCTAATGTTGATCTAGCTTACCACTAGTCTCATATAGCAAACAAACTAACACATAGAATAACATTATAACTTTTAACACACTCAAATGCTGTTTAGTATGAAAGTGCACACTAGACTAAATGAAACAGTGCTGCATTACCTCACAAGTTTAATTAATCAAATAAACTGACCTGTGTGAGTATTAATTGAGCACTTGCGAGTAGTTCAGTATAATTAAATGCCCTCATTCCTTTATATCCGCGGGACTGATATCCGTGTGGTGCTGATAGAAGTCTCTCATTAGCAATCGCGCCCTGCTTTAAACCACAGTCATGTTAAAAAACATGAATGTTTTCACTCATCCATAAACATTATTAGATCCATCAGCATGACAGCAAGTCCCATCATTCCGCTTATCACTGCGTCATCAATCTTCGCCTTTGTTATTGTAAGAGGTTAGCGACCCCTAGCGGTGGAAAAAATGAAATATTGTAGCTTTATGTCAAGTCAATTCAAGTCACCTTTATTTATATAGTGCTTTTTACAATACAGATTGTATCAAAGCAGCTTCACAGTGATAACATGAAAATAATTCAACAAAGTTTGTTTCTAGAAGAAAATTGAGTCATCGTCCACCTGAAGTAAGGCAGATCAATAATATTGTTGAATATTAAATGTCCAAGGCAACAGTGGCAAGGAACCAAAACTCCATCAGGTGACAGAATGGAGAAAAAAACCTTGTGAGAAACCAGGCTCAGTCGGGGGCCAACGAACGAACAGTGTATGATATGATTCAGGCAGTATTTCAGGTCAGAAGTCAGATTGGATCAGAACATTCAAAATATTTATCTAGTTCCATCTGCTTGGAAGTTTGAGTCATCACACCGGTATGGAGACGATTTTGTTGAGGATCAGTGTCGATGGCTGTCGTGTCGATGGCTGAGGCCTTCACAGGGCTGATGTGGCTGGCACTTCAGGGATGCGTTGTGGATGGGTCCAGGCGCAGGTCCACCATCTGATCTGGATACGGCCCGGATCCGGGTGACGTCAGTAAACCTCGGGAATAAACAGAAAGACTAACATTAGCGTAGATACCATTCGTAATTTAGATATATTTTTAAGATGGAAGAACGCGGTTTTACAGATGCTAGAAACGTGGCTTTCAAATGAAAGATTGGTATCAAAGAGCACACCCAGGTTCCTAACCGACAACGAAGACCTGACAGAGCAGTCATCAATTGTTAGACAGTATTCTGTTTTAATACGTTTATGTAAGTTCAGTGTTGATTCATTTCGGTTGTAAAAACCATTAGTTATTAATTGAGTTATTTTATCTATGCAGTAGCTCTGGAGAAAACCTCCTCATCCAGCTCAGTTCCATTCTCATACAATGGTGTCAATGCAGGCATACCAATAATATTGTTGAATATTAAGGGCCTCAACCAAAACTTGAGGTACTAATCCAGCAAATACAGTGACTAGTTATTTTTCAGAAGTGCTCAACTCAGTACCTTCCCAACTTGCACACACAGAAGTTGTGTAAATCCAGTCAATCAGATTGAAAGCAATGGTTTTCAGTTAGCACTTGCCGTTTTTGTGTGCAGTAAGCATCAGGCGGTCCGTGAACGGACTGTGGGTGGTCTGTGGGCGGGCCGCCTGAGGCTCAAATTAGTACATTCTGTACCATATATCCTGCCAGTAGAATCTGCATCCTGCTCTGAGTTTAGCTGAAGTCGTCAAAGAACAAGCTCTACCTAAACCATTCTTAAAACCTCACCTCAGCCCAAACCTAAAGCCAGCTGCAAACCTTTAACAGCTTGATAGCGTCACAAAATATCAGGTATTGCAGAGATCTCACTGCTCCTGCTGAATGTAATTGAACACTTGTATGCAACTTTCCTGCATCTCCGATTTTGTCTTCTTTAGAAGAGATCACAATATCGCACACTGTTCTGAACTGTGTTGAGTTTGAATGTTATTTTTAGTGTCTTAACTTCACTGGAAAGTTGCTAAAATCTCTGTAGAGCAAAGGATTCTGTGATTTATTTTCAGCTAATGCAACATTAGAGCAAAAACAACAGTCAAACAAACAATCAAGCCTGTACAACACTGGTGGAAAAAAACAGCTAGTAAGACAGCAGTCTGTCTCTGGTAAACAGCAGTCTGTCGAGCCAGAGAACAGTTGTGTGTGTGTGCGTCACATATTGCCTGGTAAATCTTCACAGATCAGAAATAATCCGCCTCTCTCTTCCTTTCTTTTCACTCTCACGCCATCATTTAGCCATGCCTGAAACATGAAATGACTTCCCTTATGTTATTTGGAAGGCACTTTCTTACTTTTCTGATTGGATTTTTTTGATTGTGTAATCAATACCTGTAAGTGTGTCTCAATGTATTAAGGCACTGATTATGTATTGAAACCACTTATTTTACAGATCAGTTATTGAAACAGTACAAATGCATTAAAGAAAATTATTTTAAAAAATAAAGCCAGTATAAATATGAACTTTTTTTAACTTAAGGACATCAGTCAGTCTTTTGCCCAAAAGTGAAATGTAGAGTGTGGAATTAAAAGTCCTTTAGATGTTGAGTGAATAAAGGGAACAATTGATCAATTCAGTTCAATTCCTGAATATGAATGTGTTCATAAAAATTCGATTTTGATAGAAGCACAAAAGCACAAAAACTTTACTAACATTATAATTAGACCTATAAAGATTTTTTCATTAAAACAAAAACGGAAGCTTTTTTCCCCAATTTGGCCACTTAATTAAAAAAAAAAAGATTTAACTTGTTTCATCTTCAGTGGTTTACTAATGTAGCCGATTAACTGTAGATGAGCTTGACTGCGTGTTTTAAGTTATGTTGTTTTGACTTTCATCTCATCTGTATGAAATACCAGTTTTCTTCAAAAGAGTAAGAAAGATGTTGTTGTGAGTGCTATTATTCTTACATTTTGCTATAAAGACATCACCATTTTTACTTCTTTGTTATGACATAAGTGGCTCTAATGCTATCAGTTCTCAGCTAATTAGGATAGTTTCTCCTTTCATCCATGTTTTTAAGAAACAGTTTGGACTCTCGGCTAATGAGCTAGTCTTAATAACACATTCCATTGTACGTAGACATGAACAGAACACTTTAAATATTTCATTTATTCTGTCTTCCTCATCCAATGTGCTGTTGTCATTCTCTTCAAAGCCTTTTCTTTAAAAGGAATGCTGTTTTTTAAAAGAATGTTAAAAGTTTGTGGCCTCATTTCATGTCTATAAAACAGTGTTGTGTAAAGAATTGAAAAACAGAAGAATAAAAAAACTGGTTGCAGTGGTTTTGCAGGATAGAGATGTAGAATTACCTGTAATCGTGAGCTCTGGTGATCAGTGTAGGTCCACAGATGCTTGTGTCATCTTATAGAGCCTCTTGATGGAGACATCCAGTCAATTCATGTGGAGACAGAATGTCAGACACATTTGGTAATGGAATGTGAATAAGATGTATCTCGTATGCTTTTATTTATTTATTTTTTGTCTGAGAAATGGTGCTAATTACAAGTGGGGTTAGAAAGAATTTGACCCTTCATATTATCCTCTTAAAAACTAGATATACTTAGCAGCTTGCAAGCCTGCGTTTATTTGATCAAAAATACAGTCGAAACAGTAATATTCTGATATTGATGCAAAGCTGAATTTTCAGCATCATTACTCCAGTCTTCAGTAATGATCTCCAGTCTTCAGTCTTGATAATAAATCAGCATATTAGAATCATTTCTGAAGGATCATCCGACACTGAAGACTGGAGTAATCACTGATAAAAATTCAGCTTTTATCACAGAAATAAATTGTAATTTAAAGTATATTCAATTAGAAAACTGTTATTTTAAATTGTAATAATATTTTACAAAATTACATTTTTTTTCTGTATTTTTGATCAAATAATTGCAGGCTTAATGACAATAAGAGAATTCTTTCAAAAGCATTAAAAATAGTAATGTTTCCAAACATTTGACCAGTTATATATATATGTTTGGAAACATTACTATTTTTAATGCTTTTGATTTTTATATATATATAAATTATATATATATATATATATATATATATATATATATATATATATATATATATATATATATGCTCAACTTGTGTGAAACAGGACAACAAGGGGCTTCTGCTTGAGCAGTCTGAAATGTATTAACTTATAGGTCATATGTAATATGGACCAACTTTATAAGACTATTTTCAACCACTGCAGCCTACATTTGAAAATGATCTGTAATATCATTGGTACATTTACAGAAATTATTAATGTGCACAGTCCCTGTAAAAAGTAAAAACAAAAACTCTCCTTTAGTTTTCCACAGAAGAAATAACAACATATGGAGTTGGAACGACATGAGGGTGAGTAAATTAGGACATAATTCTCAACTTCATTTTGTGGTTGTCTTTGCAGAACACAGCTGTTAAATCAAACCGAGGCAGTCGCTGTCCGTCTGCCAGTTAAAAAGTAGGTGGATCAGCGGCGCTCTGCTTTAGGCTACATCAGATCTAGATTCAAAACGCAAAACAATCTGCTAACCACGGAGCCTTTGGGCAGGTTCTGACACAGACGGAGAGGTTCCCGGAAGCTCTGAAACAGATGGAATATTGCAGATTACTCGTCTAATTCTAATATTCATATCGTCACGGAAAACTTTTCCGAATCTTTGAGCAGGGCCTTAATTAGTATTGTAAATCCAGCTCCTGGTGATATATGAATTATGAGGATGCTGATATGGGCCATTCTTCATCCTTTCTGCTAACAACTGAATGTGGCCAGCTGGGTGACTTATGCAAATACTGTAGAGGTGCTTTAGAACAGCTCTGGTTGTCTCACATCTGTCTCGACTTATTTAAGACTGAGGATTGACTCATTAAACTGTGGTTTTATGAACTGTCTGCAAGTGTAATGTTAATGAGCTTGAAGGGAACCTGGATTATCAGTAGTTTATTTCCCAAATCTTTCAACTGTTTTAAAGGTGACATATTATGCCCCTTTTCACAAGATGCAATATAAATCTATGGTGTCCCCAGAATGTGTCTGTGAAATTTCAGCTAAAAAAAACAACAAAATAACCCAGATAATTTATTATAGCTTGTCAAATTTGCCCCTATTTGGGTGTGGGCAAAAATGTGCCGTTTTTGTGTGTCCCTTTAAATGGAAATGAGCTCCTGGTTGCAGAGAAAGGCTGCCCAAAACAAAGTTACTGGGTTGTCACTTTTCATGTTTTCTGTGTTGGAAGATGCACCAGGGACCCGATTATAGCACTTAAAAGTCAGATTTTCATGATATGTCCCCTTTAATGCATGTTTGCATCCTTTATTTAATTCCCACAATCCTCATAAGACAACAGAAAAATGATTGCAAGGCAGTATAATCAAAATTTCTGACAAAATGGTAAACTTTGCGGTCCAATCGTCACCTGTTTTAATGTGAAGTAAGCAGTTATTCGTGGAGAGTTTCTGTATTTGTTGCCAGTGGAAAGATTTGTGAGGATTATTTTTATGCCCTTCTACCAATAAGGAATATTAATGCCCTATTAACTGGGATGGATAATCACATATCTAAATAAAATTAGCACACGGATTTGATGATATTCTGGGCTTTCTGTTGTTATTTGTGCTCTTCTGTAAACCCTCATGGGTGTGTTGGTGCAAATTAGTCCATCCAAACAAAACTATTTTAGTCTCAGAGAAACGTCTCTGAAAATGAATGAGAACTGAGTGAGATGCAGGGAGCAATGAAGTGTGAATACAAAAGATGTGCACATTTTTAGACAGCACATGCATGGGGTTTATTCTCAACTTTTGAATTTGTGTTTGGGTTACAGTCATTGGACAGACACATTATTCTAGGTCCGGGTTCCTTGACGGTGAACAAAAACACTGTTTTGATGTTCAGCCCTGATGTCGTTTTGTAACTTCTCCCGTGTCTTAGTAATCCTCTCAGTCTGGGAGTTGTGCATATGACGAACCGCATTTGAAGCTCTGCGTCAGTGATTCCATCAAACTCCTCTTCATCACAATTGTCTTATAAAGACTCAAGCTGAGATTTGGGCTCTCGTTTTGACTTTGTTCTTTTGTTCCACTCTTTCTCACTCGGTCTCTCTCTCTGTCTCTGGGTCTCTGAGTTAAGTGTAGCTTCGACTTGACAGCACAGTGGATTTAGAAGTACTAAGAGAGGATCACATCGAAACTTCTGGAGTCACGTGTTGAAATCTGGAGTCACTGAGCTCCTGTCAGTGAAAGAAGCGCTGGGCTTTTTAGATGACACTAGAGCGTGGCTGTGCTCTCATAAACATGAAAGGACTATACTGTGCTCTTCTAGTGAGAAATGTATTAGATCAGTGACACTAAACTGATATAATTGAACTAAGATACACCCACGGGACAATGTGATTACCGAGAGGTTACTCTTTCGTAGCTTTAGAAACCCTATGAAGCAAGGCTGTCCATTCGATGGCCAACTTGGAAATGATAATAGTCTGCTTTTCTTTCTCTTTACTTTCCTTTTCTTTTTTTGTATCGGTGTCTGTCAATAAAATAAAATAATTTGTGTTCTAAAAAGCAGAGTTAAATGCTGGCAACTATTAAAGGGTTAGTTCACCCAAAAATGAAAATTATGCCATTAATGACTCACCCTCATGTTATCCCAAGCCCGTAAGACCTCCGTTCATCTTCGGAACACAGTTTAAGATATTTTAGATTTAGTCCGAGAGCTCTCTGTCCCTCCATTGAAAATGTATGTACGGTATACTGTCCTTGTCCAGAAAGGAAATAAAGACATCATCAAAGTAGTCCATGTGACATCAGTGGGTTAGTTAGAATGTTTTGAAGCATCGAAAATACATTTTGGTCCAAAAATAACAAAAACTATGACTTTATTCAGCATTGTATTGTCTTCCGGTTCTGTTGTGGATCGGCGTTCAGTGACGCTGCTGACGTAAGACGCTGCTGACGTGTATCTGGTGCGCCCGAGCTTCGGTTACAGTCTGAGGGAAACGCACGCTGGAAACAAAACAATCTTCGCAAACATGTCTAAGGATTTCGACACAGAGGAAGACTTGCATTTTTTTGCCCAGCCATATTTATTTGAATCCGAATACACGGGCGCACCAGATACACGTCAGCAGCGTCACTAAAGCGGATTGACAACAGAACCGGAAGACAATACAATGCTGAATAAAGTCGTAGTTTTTGTTATTTTTGGACCAAAATGTATTTTCGATGCTTCAAAACATTCTAACTAACCCACTGATGTCACATGGACTACTTTGATGATGTCTTTATTTCCTTTCTGGACAAGGACAGTATACCGTACATACATTTTCAATGGAGGGACAGAGAGCTCTCGGACTAAATCTAAAATATCTTAAACTGTGTTCCGAAGATGAACGGAGGTCTTACGGGCTTGGGATAACATGAGGGTGAGTCATTAATGACATCATTTTCATTTTTGGGTGAACTAACCCTTTAAGTTCCACACGTTTTAACAATATTACATTACAAACTGTTATTATTTACTTTATTACATTATTATTATTATTGTTTTTACTTTTTTTTTTTTACTTTCTGCTGACCTTTTCTCTTTTTTGTATCATGTCTGTCAATAAATTAAAATAATATGTGTTAGAGAAGAATTAAATTCAACTGTTATATTCAGCACAATTTAACTTTATTTTTTTAGCTTGCTGTTATTATTATTATTTTTATTTTACTTTTTTTGTATCATGGCACTGAAATAAAATTATTTGTTAGAGCAGAATAAAATGGCAATAATTTTAAATTCAGTACATTTTAATCTGTAAAGTTTTTCTGCAGTCCTTTAAGGGACCAAATGCCTTGCAATTTGATGCGTAATCTTTTGTTCTTATTGAAATTGCTGACTGTTTATTGTGGACATTTCTGAGCTCTTGAGGAGAAATGTGAAAAGAAAACTGATGAAACATAAGACTAAGAAAAAGTTTAGATTTGATTGATTCTCATTGCTTGGAGAAACAATTAAAATATATTTAAAATATTTCTTTTGAGACATTTCTCTTCAGGAAAGTCTTTTAAAAACAGTAAGCTCAAAAGTGTATCTCAAAACAGCTGGCGTTGTGCAATATTGCATGGCAATAATTGGGAATGGCTACCTTAGGCTTGTAACCAGATGGTTTCTGGTTCGATTCCCACTAAGAGTAAGCCAAGAGCCACCATTGTTATCCCAAGCATTTGATCCCAGAGGAATGAAACTCTTCAACATCGTGTGAATATATGAAGATGTAAATTCAATTTGCTGCATCATACTTTGCCTGTGGCTGTGCACTGCCATCCCCTGCCTGTAGGAGGTGCTGCTATCTCACCCATACATCACCTCTTTTCTGTTTTTCATTTTCAATTTTTTCTCTTGTCAAGCTATGTCATGCTGCCAGGTGTCCTTGAACTATTGAATTAGTAAATAACCAGGATAAAAGGATTATAGAAAATAAGAGCTTTAGGAGAACAGGCGACATTAGATTTATGATTGATCTGGGAGGCAGGGACTGATGAAGGAGGGGGGACGGAGGGCAAGAGGGATTCAGAAGGTAGACAGAAGAAACAAGAGAGCCCTTTCATTTTTCTTTACCTAGCCTTCCTATTTTTTCATCCCAACCTGCCTCCTCTCCTTCTCAGACTCATTTTTTGAAGTGTCATCACCCCTTACGCTCCAGGACTCCATGAGGGACACTCCTTCAAATCGTTGTCCTCCTGCGATTTAATATTCTTGTGTTTAATATGCTTGTATTTAATTAAACAGTCATTGTGCTGCCTTAATGAGAAGCTGGAGTATATACTGTAGCGAATAAGCAATGCAAATCTGCCGAGATGAAGAGCCTTTTAATTTGAACCAAAGTTAAAGATAAAGTTTGTGATTTCTATGCCACTAGCCTCACATAATGGAACTGCTATATAATGACTGTTATCAAAGTTTCACGAACTCTTTCCCTGATGTGCTATTGGTCACACAATCAGATAGCCCCACCCCCAAACTCATGCCATTGGTGGTCAGTGTTGCTGTTTTTGGGGTTGTGTGATGCTCAAACAAACAGAGCAATGTTTTGATAACACAGAGACACTGGCTGTGTCCGAAATCACCCCCTATACCCTTAAATAAGACACTATTTAACAGAGGTGGAAAGTCCAGGGGTCAGAAAGTAAAAGTCCTGCGTTAAGTTTATTCCACCCTTGAACTCATCCAGCTGATCTCAATAACTAGTTCTATCTCCTGGCTGAAAAACTGCTAATTAGCAAATCCAGGTGATTGGAACAAAATACTGAGGAGGACTTTTACTTTCTGAACCTGGACTTTCCACCTCAGCTATTTAAGGGGACATACATTTGTAGTGGTGTCCAAAACCATAGTGGACATTGAGTGCACTCATTCAATCCCACAATGCACTGCAAAACGAGTGTACAACTGATGTAAACACAACGGCTAAAGAACACCCATAATGCAGTGTGACGGTTGCGGCGAATGATTTCCGGCGTCTGGCCAGAAGATGGCGCCTGCAACTGAATCATCCATCCATTTTCCAAACTGCTGGTCCAATGTGGCCACAGCGTAATATCATACAGGTATACATTCCTTTTTACTTGATTATTAAATTTTTTAATCAAGGTTTATACATATTCCATGACAGAGTTCAATATAAATCTTTTCATTGCTACTGGAGCTGCCAGTTTGCTCAGCTTCAAATAATTATTAAACAGCAAGTTATACAAAAGCGGCAGCCCTTCCAGCGTACACAGTGTCCGAATTCACTCACTCGTTTTCATTCACTCCTTCAAGTGGACTATATTAGTGGACAACTTGGGATGTGAATGCAATTAATCATTTAATTACTTAATGAATTCTTTATATGTAAAGAATTTTATATAAAAATTTTTAATTAGAAATGAAGATGACCCAGGCAATGTTCAGAATGAAATATTAGTACTACTGCATACTGCAAAGTATACACTGCTGCTATGTATGGAACAGTGTACTTTTATACTTATTTGACTATTTCTGCAGTACACTACTGTTTAAAAGTTTGAGGTCAGTAAGGTTTTCTAAAATAATAAATAAATACTTTTATTAAGCAATGATGCATTAAATTGATCATAACAGTTATTTTAAATTATAATAATATTTCACAATATGAATGTTTTACCGAATTTTTGATCAAATAAACATATAGTAGATAATGTGCACAGCATATAAGAATATTTGGACAAGCTACTATATTTGCCAAAATGTCAGTATACAACAGAGCAAAAAATGCACTTGTGTCCTACAATGCAATGCAGTCGACTTGACCCTCCGCTATTTTCCATTTACTTACTATTTTTATTTTCAGTAGCATGTAAAACAGTATGCAGACAGTTTTATTATTGTCACATGACCATACTATTTTGCATCTTTCATGCAAGGAGTGATGTTCAGTTATAAATAAAAACCTGTTTTTCCTTCTTAATTCAGTGTTGTGTAAAAATATCTCAATAATAAAATAATCGATCAAAAAAAGAAAAGATTTGTGTCAAGGAAGGTCAAGTTGAACGCATTACATTGTGGGACATGGTATTCCCACACTGTACTCTCATTATATATTGCACAATATATTGGAAAATGTAGAAGGTCATCTAGAAATTCCAAGCATACAGACAACCGTGCACAGTGTATATACTGCAAAAAAAAACAACCACAGACTGCTGTTCCAGCCAATATATACTGTTTTTTTACTTTCAAACGTCTCTTTTTTTCATTAAAATAACTGAAGTTTCACTAATATTTAACATAAGCATAACAGAGAGAGATCAGTTGTGTGTGCTTTGAAAAGAGACTATATTACAGGTTCTAGACTGCTGATATTTCATGTAGTTCAGGTCCTGTCTGTACTGTAATCTTGCATAAAAGTCCTTCCTTTTGTGAATGACAACACTTGATTTTATCCCAACTCATAGATCACCTCTTAGATTTTCATCAGGTGCCGAGGGGGAACAAAAAGGACTTTTTTCCTCACAAGTTCCATTAACAATTATCCTGACCTTCCGTGTCAACCATTTTCTGGCCTGAGACAGTGCCACTTTGTTCTATAATGTTTCTCTTATAGTACACATCTTTTTTGGTGTGTGCAAGAAAGAAACTGAATGCAGTGGAAGTGTTTTAGCTATAGTCCCCAACCATAGGGGGCGCTATAGCAAGCGTTAGCATAAACTCATTTTCCACAGTCAGTTTTCTGTTTCAGATCAACTACTGTCATAGCGTAGCAACAGTTTAATTAGGCTTTACTATCTGTCTCTGTAACAGAATTCCCCTTCAGGGTTCAATAAAATATGTCTGTCTATTCAAAGATGTCCTGCATGTCCCTGAAGAAATTATGCTTATTTCCACTGTGTGCGAGAATACGTAAAATATATGTAATTGAGAAAGCGCTATATCTGGTCTGCCTTTTATATTCAGAATTTAAATCAACCAAGTGATTTAATGTGAATTATTATAAAGTGTTTCTGCAGTAACGCCATTTGGTCCAGAAATGAAAAGCTGTTTCTACTGTGATCATTTCCAAGGTTAAACATCCCCTGATTTATTCTTTATGTTTTTTTTTCAAGCAGAATCCAAACAGAGGTATCCAAAACCATCAGCGGTGAGACCACATTTCTCTTTAATGTTCTTTAGAAACAGATTTTGAGTGGTGTTTCATAACAGACAGAAAGTTTGAGTCATGAAAAAGGGGGGAATAAAGACGAAGGACAGACTGAGGAAGACGGGAAAGGTGTTAACATGGTGCACTTGTATGTTCAAAATTGCAGTTTGACAACAATGTACAAAGAAAAAGTACATGAATACAAAATAACTTCATCCTTCCCCCGACAATGTTATACACAGTCTTTTGTTAGTACGTGACATATTCTCAAACAAATAAATGTTCACAATGGACATGTCATAATAATTTCTGTTCACTTTTGTATAAAGGTAGAAAGTCTTTAATGGGGACAAGTTAGAGGTGGGGAAAGTGCTATTACCCTACCTGTCCAGAGGGGGCTCTGTGATTTTTCGTTGATGTTTGATATCTCAGATTTAGGATGTCAATTCAGACATGTCTCCAATGGCTTAACAGCGGCAGAGGGTTTGAGATGGTGAGTGACTGACATGTTTTTCTATGGCTTGCAAGGATTAATCTGGATCACAAGGATTATTACCTCAGAACTTGCGTTGGCTTTCTGGAACTGTTCAGTTTGTACTCTTAAAACCTGAATGGGAAATGGCATTTTTGGGCCATGGTTTCCCTCTGGAGTTTCTAATGGGTTTTCAGAAGGTAGTTTTTGATTCATGAGTAAAATAAAAGCCTGTGTTCACCATTACATTTGTAACATTTTGTTCTATACCATAAATTAATTTTTTTTTTTTTTTTTTACAAACGCTTAGTTGCTAACAAGTGGCAACATAAGGACTACAGTGGTTGTTTGGCCCATCAAGCATGCAAACTCACATTCTTGTGGTACCTGTAGTTGTAGTCCCTATATAGCTACGTATTTACAAAGTTAATGTATTTATTTAAAAAAAAACAGTTTTCAACAATTCATGTTGTAGGTGTGACTATGTAACTTATGTACGAAGAACAAGTCTTTTCACATTATTGTTAAAATCCCAAAAGGGCCATTTTCTTCTGTTCCTCTACATGCTAGCACTGCGAGAGATGCTAGCACTGCGTCTGCTCATTTTCTCAGTGTTATTTATATATCGTCAAGAAAGTCTAAATGTTTGAGGTGTTTGCCCTCCTCCATAGCAATTTAAATCAAAAACTGCTATTCCAGAAACCCGTAGGAACTTCCTTAGGGATTCTATGGCGAATTAGTCTTCCAGGTTAGCATCATACATCATAACTCTGCACAGCTCTATTTCCTGCTTTGTGAGATGTTTCATTTTCCCAAACTGTGTCATGTGCAGATACTAATGTAGTGTTGTTGTTTCCCTTCTAGGTTAGTACATCATTGCAGCTGAGTAACCGATAACACATGAGGCTTTTTGCATGAGCTCCACTTGACCTTTTCATGTCTTAACTTTTGCCTTCCAGTTTTTATGCAAAATACTATCTTAAGGGCACAATCAACGAATAACAACACACACAAACTCAGAGCCATCCCATAATCCTTCATAACTCTACTTTTTCTCTCACTGACCTTAATGTATGCCAGCATAGCAGCTTCAGAACAGTAGAATGCTATTTCTCCATGCGACAACAAACAACAACTTTTGGTTTTGTTGGATTAGCGTGCTAACCCTGTTAGCATTTGTGCGAATATTGCAAATGCATCAATTTTTCTTATATATATACTGTATATATATATGTGTGTGTGTGTGTGTGTGTGTGTGTGTGTGTGTGTGTGTGTGTGTGTGTGTGTGTGTTTAAAAAAAAACTCATAATTAACACAATCCCTCTACTGTGTGCTTGGTTGTCATTTTTATCTTGTCAGTTGCTAAAGGTGTTGACAACAACCCTCCCACAGAAACCGCAGAGATGCTAACACATTAGAGCAGCAGTTCCATGTACATTTGTGTAAATGGTCTGTTTATGTATTTAGCTCACACTCCCCCCCCCCCCCCCCTCCTCCTCTCTGGGCTACAGCCTGTGTTCAGGTCGAAGGTCAGGGCAAGGATTTGGAGGTTTTAATGGTGGTAAGTTTGACCACAAAGGGCTGCTAATTATTCTGCAGAGGTGTGATGTACAACTGAATGTAGTTAACAAGTGCACAATTTATTTTTATTTTTTTACTGAATATGCCCTGGTAAATCAACAGCAACAGGGAATGGTGTAAAATGGTGATGATCGAGGAGTAGTCCATTTAGTGTCCCTCTCTTGCCCTCAAACTCCAGAGTGTCTTCGCACCTCCGGTTTAATTCCAGGCCCGTAACTTTGCACAAGTTCTCTGTCCCTCAAAAGGGGCTCGCTGATGTACACACACTCACACACACACACACATTCACACACTGAAGTGTTGGAGCCAGAGTAGACAGAAGGCTAAGTTTTTTTTCGGTAAAACCATTTGTACAGGCTTCCACAGGCTCAGCGGAAAATAAGGGCAGTGAGACACACCAATAAGTAAAGAGGGATGATGAAATAAGGTGCCAAGAGGGACGTCGCCCTGCTGCTGTTTGTTCTTTGCACATTACTAGGGGGCCCCACCGAAGTCCGTGGGATGCACTTGTTCTTACGTCTTGGCTTTGACTGGTCATATTTGTCTCCCGATTCCTTGTTGGCTAAATCCTTTAGGTTATACACCTCGTTCGGACCATTACCCTGTCGGCTGCGATGCCTCGTGCAGTTCCTGTTGCGTCCCGACTTGGGTGGTCGAGGGAGCGGTGACGGGGAGGTGGGGTAGTATTGATCCTGATGTGGCAGGTGAGGATGATGATGATGATGATGATTGTGTGATCGGTGATGATGATCTTTCTTCAGCGACACCCCCACGTCCCCCTGGCTGCTGGATTTGCTCTGGTGGAGCGACTCCGAGCCCGTACAGGAGGGAAGCTCTTCTTTTGTCAGCCGTTTCAGATCCTTTCCTGCCAGCTCTGGCGGAGCCATGCATATTAATGAGGAGGTGGAGCCACGGAAGCGGCGCAGCCAATCCCAGAGCGGTACGGCCTTGCAGTCGCATTCCCAAGGGTTGTCGTTGAGACGCAGGTACTCCAGCGCCGGCAGCTGAGTCAAGCTCTCGGCTGGTAGCTCAGGTAAGGAGTTGTTGAACAGGTAGAGAGTCGTCAGGCGCCGCAGGTCATGGAAAGCCTGTTTGTGAACCCACTGGAGCCGGTTCTGATGCAGAAGCAAGCGATCAAGGGCCCCTAGGCCACGGAAAGTGTTCTGGTGGAGGCTCCACAGCCGATTTCCATGCAGAAATAGATGGCTGAGATTCAGCAGGTCAATGAACATGTCGTCTTCAAGAAACTCCAGCTGGTTGTTCTGCAGAACGCCAAAATAAACAGCAACAGTTAGTAGCAGGCTCAGAAAAAGCAAGTCACAGATATGAATATACAAAGCAATCAGTTTTTGTCTTTTGATGAAATGTCCTGTTAAATTTAGTCAATCTTTCATGTCGTATTCATTAGTTTTAGTCTGTTTACAAAAATAGCTCAATAAACTTTTAGTTTGAAATGGTTTATCATATTTTTTTGTTATCTTCTACGAAATAAAATAAATATTTTTGTTGTTGATGAGATTAGATGATGTTGATGAGATTAAAACTACAAATCATTTGCATTGATCACCTTCAATGCATTGTGTTCTCAGGACAATGTATTGAAGGTAAATGGATTGGAGAGTGATTAATATTGTGAATTTATTTTTATCTAATTGTTAATCGCATATGCCAAACAACCCCTCACGGTAATCCTTCCTCATCTGTATGCCTCTTTTTATATCAGGTTTTGAGCTATATGAGAGGCTAAACACTGTGAAATTGGGACGAAACAAGCCGAGCGTAAAGCACTGTATGTTCAGGTGGAAGGTACTGTACAGTTTTGTCTGCTATTTGTCTGACAAATGTTGCTTCCAGAATTGAACGTTTTAGATAAGAAAATGTGTATGAATGTATGTATATATGTCAAGAATAGCAGACAAAACTGTGCAGTGTGTATGTGTGTGTATATATATATATATATATATATATATATATATATATATATATATATATATATATATATACAGTATATAATATTCAGCTATTTGTTTTAAACAATTAGGTCAGCCAGTTTAATAATAGATGTGAAATGCATGCTATATATATATATATATATATATATATATGTGTATGGTACTTTTATGTCAAACTTTTTTTATTACAGTATATTTTTATTATTTGATGCTGTTTTTGTACTATGTAGACCTTGTTCAGATATATTAACTGAAATACCCATAACCTTGTGCATATGCTTATGAAACCTCATGAAAGGTCAGAAACATTTAACCTTAAACATAAATCAAATTCCAAGAGCCGTGTGTCCGTAATGTTCTTTGCCCCTGAAGAGTATGATACCTTTTTGACATTTTCATTAGAACGAAATATTATCTCTGGTCATCATTTTAGTGCAGCACTATTTGCTGCCAAGGCTGATATTGAACATTTTGAGCAGATCTTATCTGGATTTATTTGGCAAGTCAGATGATTCCTAAGCAATGGTTCAAACCGGGAGCACTGCCAATCTAAAAAAAAAAGGTATCCATTTAAGAGGGCATTTTTGCTTCCTTAAAAGCGGTATTGTATCCAGTCAGATTTCTTAAAGTGTCGGCACAAATGTGCCATTCGAAGCGTCTTATAAATTCACACTCAATTTGGCTGAGGAGGACCTAAATATGATATATTTACACAGAACGTCAGACCTAGCAGAACGTCAGACACATTAATATGAGGGAAAACACAGGAATCTTAAATTGTACTGCTATTTCATTTCCATTGTTCCATTCTCTATAGATGAGTAATTTATGCAAAAGGTGCCATTTCCAGGTTCACAAGGGAAATTTTTCTTATTTTCAGCATTTAATGGGGCAAATGTGTTTGTGTTAAAGGGATAATTTATCTAAAGATGAAAATTCTTCCATTAATTAATTACCTTCATGTCGTTCCAAACCTGTAAGACATTCGCTCATTTTCGGAACACAAATGATGATCTTTTTGATGAAATCTGAGAGCTGTCCCTCCATAGACAGCTATGCAACTACCATTTTGACGCTTCATTTCATAATGTTCATAAGTGATTGTAAATCTAATCCATATGAATTGAGCGTTTTTATTCCAAATTTTCTGAAGAGACACGATCGCTTTATATGATGAACAGACTGAATTTAGGCTTTTATTCCCATATAAATATTCATCAACTCGTACATTAGTTGTGATAAACTGAAGCTCAAGCATGTTCGCTTGACAGGCGAGAACCAATGAGGTTCATTCTGTTGTGTTATGCAGCGGGTTTGAGCATCCACAAAAACCAATGAGGTTTATTCCTGTGTTATGCAGCAGGTTTGAGCTTCTGCAAGAACCAATGAAGTTCATTCTCGTGTTACGCAGCATGTTTGAGCTTCCACAAGAACCACTGAGGTTTGCTATCGCGCGTCAAGCAGGTTCGGTTGAGCTTCTGTTAAATGTGAATAAAAGCCTAAATTAAATCTGTTCATCATATAAAGCAATCGAGTCTCTTAAGACAATTTCGATTAAACCATTCAATTCATATGTGCATTATATGAGTGTTTTTTTAAAGGTTTAAGATGACCAAGCCATAACCATAAAGGCTTTTTAATCTTTCTAAACAGACTTTCTAAAGAGATTTTTGTTTCATATGCGGATTAGTTTTACAATCTCTATAAGAACTTTTTAAAGCGTCAAAGTGTCAGTTGAGTAGCAGTCTATGGAGGGACAGAAAAGTTCTCAGATTTCATCAAAAAGATGAACGAAAGTCTTGCGGGTGAGTGAGTGTGCATGAGGGCGAGTAATTAATGACAGGATTTTCTTTTTCAGGTGAATAATCCCTTTAATAAATTGCAAAGTGCCATATTAGTCTAAATTAAAACATTTGATAACACATTCACTATTAACTAGTTGCTTATTACCATGCATATTACTACCATATTGACTGTTTATTGGAACTTACAAAGCACATATTAATGCCTTATTCTGCATGACCATATTCAACATCTACCCCTACAACTACCCTACTGTCAATAAGCAGTAATTAGGAGTTTATTCTGGGAATACTCCTAGTTATTAGTGAATGTGTTCCCTAATCTAAAGTGTCACCATATTATTTTAACATTATTTGATATTATATACTGTATATAAAAATTATGCCTTCGGAAATTTGACATGGCTTCAATTTATATTGAAGTTTACTTTGCAGGTATAGCGAGGAGAAGCTAGGGTTGTGACTTGTCAAAAAGGCATCCTTATAAATCCTGATGTGTTTATAAAAACTTACCTATAGTAGCACATAGTAAATGTTGACATCAGCTATTCCTTGTTAAAGTTATAGTCGTACATATCTACTGTATAAGAGGGACATAAATGGCACTGGTTTTTAAAATGACCCAGATCTATTTTCCCAAATGTTAGAAAGACATTGAGAATATGACACCTACCTGTAAATAGAGGTACTGCAGGTTGTGCAGCCCTTCAAATAACCCAGCGGGCAGAGTGATTAGGCCACAGTGGTAGAGGTGCAGAGCATGGAGTCGGGTCAGGCCCTGAAAAGTGTCAGAAGCCAAAGAGCGGAGGTGTTTGTTGTCTCCCAGATCGAGCTCCTCCAGGCGGGTGAAGCCCATGAATGTGGAGGGCTGGATGTATGAGATATTGTTGGAGTAGAGCCAAAGCATGACGGTGGTTGGGCTGAAATGGCCCTGGAGCAATCGCTGGATCTTGTTGTTTTGCAGAAAGACTCGCTCGCTCTGGGCTGGGATTCCTTCTGGAACCACCAGGAAGTTGTGCGCCTGGCAGCTCACCGTGCTGGGAGAGTCGTAGCAGATGCAGTGACGGGGACACGCCTGGGTCAACTCTAACCCACACAGCACCAGGAGAAACTCCAGACCACAGCCTACGGAAACACAGACAAAAAAAGACCATTCAATTAAATCCGTGCACATTGGACCATTATAAATTTCCAGACTGGTTTATGCAGGTTAGTACTGTTCTAGCTGATGGACCTTCAGCAAATATCAAGTCAAGTCACCTTTATTTATATAGGATTATACAATACAGATTGTTTCAAAGCAGCTTTACAGTGATAACAGGAAAATGATTAAATGATGCAAACGGAGTTTATTCCAGCTGTACAGCAGCTCAAAAAGATAATAGTGTCATTGTTCAACTGAATTGATTCAGTTCTAATGTAAAGATCGTCAATTATTAAATTAGTTTATTTCATTTAGACAGTGATGTCATCGTCCAGCTCATTTCTCTTCTCATCTATTAGTGTCAATGCAGTCAGATTCAATAATATTGGCGATTATTAAGTGTCCCCAACTAAGCCAGCCAGAGGCGATAGTGGTAAGGAACCCGAACTCCATCAGGTGACCGAATGGATGGGGAAAGAAACTGGTAATAGCTGGTTGACTTTGATAGTCAAGATAACAAAGCCTGTTGGGGAGACCTGCATCCCAAAGCACAACATATGCCGGTAAGCAACTATTTATAGTAAGGTTATCTTATAAAATCAGTATTACGCTTACCCATGGACCTGCAGAAATTCTTCTGTATATGATTATAATTTTTTTTGATGGTCCAATTTAGAAATAATTAGAAAAGCAAAGGTCAAGAATTAACACCAAACAAGTGGCAAATGTGAGCGTAAACAAAGCTTTATATGATAAAATTTCAATGATATGATTGATAATCTGCAATGATGGGCTATTAATTCTATGTACTGTAGTATATTATGAATAATATCTGTATAGGTATACTAATCATTATGACCAGTTCTCTTTTATCAATTGATCTGAAAAGTACTAATTTCTACTTCTAGAATAGGAGGCCTATATCACATAGTATATTATTATATAGCATATAGTATATTCAAAATATATAGCATACTGATTGCATCAACAGCAAACAATAAATATAAACAATACTAGTCAAACTTTTCTTAAATTTTTGTTTTTAATACGTTACGGTAATTATTTGGATTTATAATGATATTAAAATAGGAAACAGGTAGCCTATTTTAAATTGTAATAATGTCACACTGTTACTATCAACTAAATGCAGTCTTGGTAAGCATAAGACGTCCATCCATCCATCCATCCAGTCCATCCATCCAGTCCGTCCATCCATCCAATCCGTCCGTCCGTCCGTCCATACATCCATCCGTCCGTCCATATATCCATCCAGTCCAGTCCATCCATCCATCCATCCATCCGTCCGTCCGTCCATACACCCATCCGTCCGTCCATACATCCGTCTGTCCATCCATCCATCCGTCCGTCCGTCCGTCCAGACATCCATCCATCCATCCATTCATCTGTCCATACATCCATCCATCCGTCCGTCCATCCATACATCCATCCATCCGTCCATACATCCATCCGTCCGTCCGTCCGTCCGTCCATCCATCCGTCCATCCGTCCGTCCAGACATCCATCCATCCATCCATCCATCTGTCCATACATCCATCCATCCGTCCGTCCATACATCCATCCGTCCGTCCGTCCGTCCGTCCATACATCCATCCATCCATCTGTCCATACATCCATACATCCGTCCGTCCGTCCATACATCCATCCAGTCCGTCCGTCCATACATCCGTCCGTCCATACATCCATCCAATCCATCCGTCCGTCCGTCCCATCCATACGTCCATACATCCATCCATCCAGTCCCTCCATCCATCCGTCCCATACATCCGTCCATACATCCATCCATCCAGTCCGTCCATCCATCCATATTCAATTTCCGCCTATATCTATAGCCATCTCTGAATATACTCGACCCCGAGGCTGAACTTTAAAAGCAGAAAATCAATGTTAAAGGTTACAGAGGAATTAAATGCAAGCACACATGGGCATTTTTGTGTGTGTGTGTGTGTGTGTGTGTGTGTGTGTGTGTGTGTGTGTGTGTGTGTGTGTGTGCAACAGATCAGAACAAAAACCTCCTTGAAAGAACAAAACATGCATGTCTGAGGGTGAGAGAGAGAAAGGGAAGGAATAAGAATAAGAATACATGATAAAACCATGAGGATGAGGCGCTGTTGTACAAGTGAACGTTAGTGGCTCAGCATTGATTCTCCTCTTTGATGTGGAATTGAAATGGGAATGAGAGAGAGGTTTCGAGGTGCACCGCAGTGGGAAGTGTTTTGAGGAAGAGATGGAATGTGTGAGTCATTTCGGGTGCACAAAAACTAAAAGGATCGGTTTGCTAACAGAGACTGAGAGAGATTGATATTGACAGAGACAGTAAACTTGTGCAGAGAGCTGAGTGATGTGGCATAATACAGGGTGTTCTGACACTGATATGAAACATTACTATTCTCTCACACACTCTTAGCAGCAGGAAGCGTGACAGGATACTGTTGCTTAAACCACGGGTAGTATTAAAAAGACAGTTCACACAAAAAGCAAAAATCTGTCATCATTTTCTTATCCTCTTATTGTTCCAAATCGGTGACTGACTTTCTTCCTTGGAACACAAAAGGAGAAGTTTGGTAGAAATATTCTAGTCAATAAAATGAAGGAACACTGAGGCTTTCAAGCTTTAACACCATTAAATCATCATAAAAATGGTTAATACAATTTGCACAAAGTTAATCGTCCCCCCAAGTGGACCGTTAACCAGACTGAGATCGATATATCCAAAATCATATCAGTGCAGTTCAAAAAACAAATCATCCAGACCATTTCTGCAAGCTGTATTAATCATTTTATTATGAAGAATAAAAAGAATGATTTGTTCTTGAATCACGATCTGTTCTTTCATGAATGAGCCAAGGAGAACTAGGGCAGATGTTGAGATTGTAAGTGACTTATGACAATTTGTTTATTTGTAATTAATTTTATAATTATTCCAAGTCTTCTGAAGACACAATTCATAAAGACCACTTTATAGTGTGTTTATGGTGCTTTATTGTCCTTTTTATAGCTTGAAAGCCTCAGTCACCCTTCATTGTTACAGCATGGAAAAGAATGCAGCTTAATTCTTCAGAATTGTCTTTTTTTGTTCAACAAAAGACAGAAAGAAAGTCATACAACTCTGGAATGCATGAGTAAATGAAGAAAATGTTCATCTTTTGGGTAAACTATAGTCTTCTAAGCTTGTTTAGAAGCGATGTCGGGTCATTATATTCATATTGCCTAGACATACATGATTGTGTTTATTTAAGATTACAGTGATCTCCTCAGTATACACGCACTCGACGGATGACCTTTTCCAAGCAAGCTTTGTTTCAAATAGCACCCGATGCCTAATACAGCGTGAAATCTCACACAGCCACGGATGACATGTGTAATCCTTCGCATTTAAATGTTTGCATTTCTGTTTGACACCAGGCTTTTTCTGTGACATTTTTCTCTCCTGAATGTTCCCTTTGCTTTATCTTTATTACAGCAGTCCAACAACGCCAACAAAATGATACTCTTTGGCCAGTGAAGTGAAGTGCATTCTTCTGAAAATGAATGCTGAATACACAGCTCTATTGCTGGCAGTATGAATTAAATTTGTCTGATAGGATTCTCTTTATTTGATTTATGAAAATGGACTCCGGTCAAACCAGCGGGTATTACCATGCTGTATTACACCTGAATAACTCTTCTAGACAGTGTGTCTCTTTATCTCATTCTGTCGGTTTCCTTGCCTCAATGCGCACACACACACACACACACTCCACGTAATGCACAGGAAGGGCCGGCAAGCATGGATACGGTCGTTTAGAAGCGTTAGATTACTAACACTTAAATAAAAGGTCAAAGCACGTCTTCTTTTCCCCTGAAGCAAATGAAAATGTATTTGAGTATCAGTTCTGCGGGTTACAGAAAGGTTAAACAGCCCTGATTAAAGACCGCCTGACATCATAGCACCTGCTGGCGAGAACTAGCAGCCATTAACTGTCCAGAAGAATTTCAAACAATTTCAATTTAACCCTTGGGGCAAAGATCATTATTTTACTAGTAATGAAAGCTCAAGATTGGATTGATTTGCTGAGAGCTGGTATTTTTATAGCATTTATGATGCATTTATAGTTAAAATGGCCTATGATTGAATCTGGAAATAAAGCAAAATAACTGAGAAAAATTAGAAATAGTCCTCAGATGTCATGTCATATCAAAACATCTAGCGTTAATTCGATCACAAAAAGTTTCATCAAAGTAAGTTATTTCTCCACCACGTGCGTGACGTAATAAACCAACGTGGTTGAATGACCAGTTTGCGACAATATGGTTTCAGGAAACGTCGTGATTAGCTAGTTGATTTCTTCAACGATGCATCATATGGTAGTGAAGCAGCGAGTTACATCGTTGTATGGGAAACGCACCCCTGATTGGTTACAAGGTAGTTTGTGACGTCAGAAACACCAGCGATTTCAACACCAGCGACTGTCTTTGGTTCACTGCAGTTTTAAGGAGAAAATACTCAGCGATGGTTTTGACTTATGAATTTGCACATGGTTTGTCTTTAACATTAAAAGCTTAATTTTAAGCTTAATCACCACAGGGGGACTTTAATCAAAGAAAACCTAAAAAAATAATCACTGTTTCCACAAAAATAAAGCCATACAACTTTTATTAAAATTGAAAATGGTTCTTTTAAATTGCAATAATATTTTGCAAAATTAATTTTTTTTTTTTTTTAAACTGTATTTTATCAAATATCTTACCAAACCCAAATGTTTGTATGGTAGTGTATGCAACTGAAACTATATATTGTTAAAGAATATCTAATATTCCCATTTATTCCCTCTCTCTCTCTCTCTCTCTCTCTCTCTCTCTCTCTCTCTCTCTCTCTCTCTCTCTCTCGTCTTTTTGACTGGATTTCAATTAGTTTCATATGTAATTGGGATGCTTTATCTGTCAGCATAGATACTTTAAGTATGTGGTTGTGAGCATTTTATGTACTTGTTTATTGTCCGTAGACTTGAAAATGCACACATGACAAACCGCACACAAATCTTTAGCCCCCCCTTTGTATCCATTGTAATTTGTTCTCATTTTTCATTCGCTCTTCCATAATGACCCTCTTTAATTTTTCTCTCTTATCACATAACAGAGGCTGCAGAAATGCCTCGTTGTGCTGGGAGGCAGAGAAAAACCTTCTGTCACCTCTCGCTCTATTCTTATTCTCATTTCCACCCCCCTCTGTCTCATACATTTGGATTATAACTCTGGTACATAATAAGTGCATTAAATATATTATGATGTCTCATCTCATTAGCAAGATCCAGCCACCGGGGCCCCTACCGTTTGGGCCCTAGCTATCAAAGTCACTGAGAAAATTTCCTTTTATTTCCACTGAGGATATTTTCCGTCACAGAGGAAATATTGTGTTCATGTCAGCTGTAAGTAGACTAATGCCTAGAAAGCTCAACAGAATTCAAATACATGTCCTTTAAGTTCTGCATTTTCCACGTCCCTTGTTTGTTTGTTGAATAAATATTTTGATTAATCTGACTATGCATTCAGCTACCAATATGTACAGTATGTAGTGTACCAACACAATCTCATGGCAATTTATAACCATTTCACATTTTGGCGAATTGGTGGCTATCATGTGAATTCATACAACCTCATTTGTACTGTACGTTTTTGAGCGATTTGCTTGCGTCCCAGTGGCAGTTATGTTTAGGGGTGGACCTTCATTACTTGCTTTTTCTAATCATCATACGTTTTCTTATAATTCACATCGCCATCTCGTAACAGTTAAGTTTTCCCTTGAGATTGGGTTGAGTGTATAGTATAAAGGACCGGTCACTTTAGCGAATTTTCAACGGAAAAAAAGTTAGTTGTCTACCGTCAATAGTGTATCGAAGGATGAAGCACAGATCATACAGAAGTCATTTTCAAACCAAGCAGCTTTCCGTTGGTCAGCGCGGTAAATTCACAGGACCAACTTGAAAATGCAAAACTGGGGATTTCTGTCGGAGAGATTTTGTCAGTGAACTTTTGTACACTAAATGTGACGGCGAAATGGCTAAATAAAACACAAGGGACAGGCATTTCAGTTCGAGTTCCCGGGGACCGATAGTATTCCCAGTTTCGCTTAACACCAGGGCCGGCCCAAGCCTTTATGGGGCCATAAGCAGAATTTTATTTGGGGGCCCATGGTGCCGCCCGCCAATATGATTGACTATTGTCAATGCTTGATTATTCGCAGACTACAAAACTCACCCATTATCAATTGTATTAGTTATAGCTGTTTTGCTAACATCAATGTCTGCCCGGCATGTTTTTACCCTTATATGGTTTCAAATTGTAACCGTAGCAAACCAGGTTTTTTGCACTTTAATATTTAAAGTCTTACAGTACTAAGTGGTTTACTCAATGTGGTGTAGGCTACTAAATAAACCAGCAAACCTGCTTTTGGTATAAAAAAAAATTGCGTGCAAGTGTGCAGAACAATTAACTAAATAACGTTAGATAAACAGTATCTTCTTATATAGAAAAAAAAATAATTTAATTACAAAACGGACAATATTAAATTAAAAACATTATAAGACATAATTATAAGACATAAAATTAACAGATCAGAATCAGATGGACCTGTAACAAGATAACAATAATAAATGTATTAACATTAAAGGTGTAGTTCACCCATGAAAATTCTGTCATTTACTCATTCTTCATGTATCAATTTCTTTCTTCTGCTGAACACAAAAGAAGATATTTTGACTAATGTGTGTAACCATACAGTTGATAGACCCCATAGTTTTTTTTTTGTTTTTGTTTTTTTCCTATATGGAAGTCAATGGGGACCTAGAACAGTTTGGTTACCCACATTCTTCAAAAGTAATTGATACATGGAGAGTGAGTAAATAATATCATTTTTTGAACACATTTCACAGTGTTTGATTGTGGGCAAAAATTAGCCTAGAAAATGATTTCTATAGTAAGATAAGCGCGTATTTAACTCAGGAACTTTCAGCTTAGATTGTATTCCTCCTCCTCTCAAGTGCATCTGTCATTATGGATGTTATACATCAAACTACATATTTTGTTTTTTTACCCCGCAGGAGGCTGCTGTAACCGAGCCGAGAGTGGGTGTAGGCAGCGGTGACAGTCTGAATAAACGGAGAGAGTGGACACACAAGAGCTGGGGTAATGTTGTGCAGAATAACAGAGATCAACACTGAGATGAAGGACTACAGAGTGTACAGACTGGCAGAGTGAGTGCAGGAAGGTTGAAATAGCACAAAAGATCTGTCTGTGTTTGTGAGCCGTGCGGCACAAGGAGGTGTATAATAACTGGAGAATATCCATTAGAATTCCCATTCATCTTAATGCCAGTTTTTTGGCTGGTACATGTGATTTGAAATCTGCTTATTTAAAGATTTGCTCATGGGAACTTAGCAGAAAGGTTTGTAAATGTCATGTGAATGGTGTAGTTACGCCTTCTAGCCAGCAGGGGTTAACTGGGCCATGCTAAACAGTCAAAGCATGTCCTCTTGGTGTGACAGCACACCTTCTCAGTAATGGATTGAGTAAACATCTCTGGACTCTGCCAGACCTATCGAATTGGCCGAAAAATGAGAACAGGATTCTGTCTGTGTGCCAGCATGTACTGTTGTCTGTCAAAATGTCCCTCTATTTTAAACCACTCTTATTTCTTTCCGTCTCACTCTCGCTCTCTGACACAGTCTTATGTGAACGACACAATAAAACAAGATCGCTCCCATTACAATCAGCAATACTTTGCAAAAGTGCACGATTGATTTTTGATGACTGACAGCTTTGTTGATTATAATGGGAGCGTTCCAGTTTTGTCACGTTGTGATGCACAGATGTGTAGTTTTGCAGACACTGTATTTCTTTCCTTTCCACACGTACAGTATAGATTCTTGAGAAAGCTCAGATGGAACGTTTTACAGATGGAAAGAGCCAGGTCAGGTTGAAATTAAATGGAATATTTGTCATTTGTCAGTCAATTCAAATTGATATTGAATTGGTGGACTGGATAAAAAAGTGTATATGTTTTGTTTTGTTTATATATATATATTATATTATATATTACACTACAATTCAAAAGTTTGGGGTCTGTAAGGTTTTATTGATTGTTTCAGTCATCAGTGTCCCATGATCCTTCAGAAATCATTCTATATGCTGATTTGCTGCTTGAGAAACATTTCTTATTATTATAGATAGTGAAAACTTTTTTTTTTGTAGAAACCGTGATACATTATTTTCAGGAATCTCTGATTTATAGCCAATTTTAAAGAACAGCATTTATTTGCAATAGAAATCTTATGTAACATTTTTACATTTTACAAGTATATTTTATGTAAATATCTTACTTTTGATCAATTTAATGCGTCCTTGCTGAATAAAAGTATGGTCTGAGTACAAGAAACATTAAGTTATACTATATGATAAGTAACATTATAAGTATAACAGATATATGGTTGAAGGAGAGCAAAAGAAGTGATATGAACAGCAATTTCAACCAAACGGGAATGTGTTTAAATATACAGTATACGCCGGTATATATCTACTATATCCAGCACTAGTTATTTTATTTCAACAGTAACAATACAGCTTGATTCTCATTGTTATATGGAATATTTGAGTGAGCGAGTTGGTCAGATATCTTGTATTTTGTGAAGGAATTGTCTATCGTGTGTTCATGGGATTCTTCCATTGCACAAAAGGTTCTATATCAGGAGTGTCCAATCCTAGTCCCGAGCCCGAGGGTCACTGTCCGGCACAGTTCAGCTCCGACCGCAGTTAAACACTCCTGAAGCAGCTGATCAAGCTCTTACTAGGACATACTAGAAACTCACAGGCCGGTGTGTTGAGGCAAGTTGGAGCTAGCTGGACCCTCCAGGAGCAGGTTTGGACACCCCTGTTCAATTTAGTGCAAAAAGATCTTTAGATAATTCAAATTTTAATAAGAACTGTTCACAAAGTGGTTCTTCTATGGCATCTCTGTAAAAAAAAACATTTTGGAACCTTTATTTTTAAAAGCGTAAGTGAGATTTAAGTGAGTATTTTTATGGGTTGTATTTTGGGTCTGCTTCCATCCCATGATGCCACACAGCTGATGTCTTGTTGCAGAGAGACTAATTGAAAGGCCGGTGCCAGAGACGTGTTACTGACCCTCTGCGCTCGTCTGTCAGTACGTGTCTTTCCGTCCTTTCAGCTGTGAGACAGATAAAACATAAAGGCTCCTTTAATTTTTTTCTCATGTCTGAGTGAATAGACGAGCAGTCGTGTGCCGCTGCAGATGGACGGGCTGAGGCGATCGCATGCATATCAATGACAGTGCTTATGAGTCTTAATGAGAGGCAATACTGAACCTCGCTGTTTCTCTCTCTCTCGCTCACTCTCTCCCTTTGTTCTGGACAAACTCAATTTCCTGCCCCTGTCAGCAGGAAGTGGGACGCTGTCTGTTTCTTTATCAGTGTGTTGTGTTATGTGCTTATGGCAAGTGTTTTAGTGTCATTGCGTTGTTTTGTCTACTGCATTCTGAAAACAAATTACAAGTGTGCATTGAATGACACAACCGATTCAAAGGCAATCAACAGACTAAAAATGCATACCTAGCAAGACAGCGGCTCTTAAATGTATTTTTAAGTTAACAAATTGGACAAGTTAACAAATACCCTGACGATGCACTTAAGTAACCGGAAAAAAAATGAAGTGTGGAATGTTGGACACTTCATTCTCTTACATAACAAAGAGGGAGGGACTAGCAGACTCTGATGTTGGATGAAGAAATAACCTTCAAAAATGCATACAGTACACTACACTGTTGAGTACATATAGCATCATATGTGCATAAAGTATGTAATTTGGGACACTCTACTCTTTTGATTGACTTCGTTTGTCTGTTTAACAGTGCCCGCTGTGTTCACTGTTTTCAATCAAAAGATTTATTAATTAACGGCACCATTTGAGTTTAGTCGGAAAAAAATTGTAAGATAGAGTGTTGAAATAGCTTTCGCATGTATTTTTGTCACATTTTCTGTCTGGAAACCTGTTAGACTAATGCTAAATTTATACGATTGATTCTTGTTGTCAATCTGCCCACAAATTGTAGTTATAATTTGCCAGATTTGTGTTGTAAAATCAACTGCTATCTTGTATGAGGTATATGCAGGGTGCGATTTGTGAAAAAAACAGAGGGGGGGGGGATGTTTTGAAACATTTTTATTCATAAAAATAAATAATGAAAACATGAACTTCATCACTGCATTTGCAGGAATTGTAAAATCTTTTTTCTTATTAACTCATGAAGTAGCCTAACGCAATATTTTTACTCTAATAGCTTATCTTTCCCCAAACATATGAACTGTGATCATGCACAACGAAAAAACATGCAAGAATTAAATCCCCTCCCAGTAAGTTTTACTGCTGCTGTTAAAGTACATCGCGATGCTGAGCTACAGTGAAATGATAGAAAAGACAGATGCATTATCTGTGTTAGCGAATTTATGGCAAGCCAAAGTATTCATTAACGCCTGGTCAGGCGTCTGATTGCACACTGACCAGCCAAAAGAGTGCGTTTCGACAACCAAACCATAATGATTGCGAAACCATAACGATAAGCCAATAAGCCAAACCATAACGCGCTTCTTTTTTTTTTCTTTTTTTTACCAAAAGCGCGCGTTCTTAACGTGCGCTTTGTGGTCACGGAAAACACGCGTCAGAATCGCGCGGTTTTTGCATCAAGACGCGCGTCTTCGACGCGTGAGCTGCTATTTAAAACGCACGTTATCGACGTGCGCTTTGGGGTCACCGAAAACGCATGTTTTTGACGCGCGTTTATCGTAACAAAAATGGTCGTCGAATATGTGTTTTGAGTAGGACAAAACAGACAGTTTTGCTATGAAAACATACAACTTTTCATTAAAATGGTCGTGGGGGATGACAGTGGGTAAATATAGCTATGTCTTTGGCCTAAACTTTGTAAGGTAGGCTAGTTGTAAGCTTTGAACGCTCAGTTGGAGCCAATAAAATATAGCACATTTTTGATCAGCTTGGCTGTAGCTACAGATAGCAGTGGCTATATGCCAAACCTCTCTGACCTCATGTATTCTTCTCTGAGGTTTGTTGCTGTATTGCTTTGCCTCTTCCCAGTCCGATTGACATAATGAAATTGTTTCTGTCGGTTGGGGTTTTATGCCTCAGAAATATTTTTGAAACAAGAAATAAAAACAACTCTCGGTTTCACGTTCACTGTTTTTTTATTTCAGCACCTCGGACAGTCCCTTAATCCCTTCATTCCAGACGCATCTCGCAAATTTTCCAGTTGTAATTTCGGTAATACTTTACAAGAAGGTTTCATACATTATTTAACTACTTTAATTCACATTAACTAATTATTAACCTCTTTTCTACAGCATTTATTGATCTTTGCTAATGTTAATTTCAATGTTTACTATTGATTATTAAAACAAAAAGTTTTATTTGTTAACATTACTTAATGCACTGGGGGGACTAAAAGGGCACACTTCTCAGATTATTAAAGAAGTAAAACAAAGTTGTAAAAGTAAAGTTTATGAAAATTTTAAATATATATATATATAAAATACATATTGATGTATTTTATAAATATTTACAAAACATTTTCAACTCTAAAACGTCAAGAAAACCAATGCTACATATCTGAACAAGTTCTGGGCCAGATTTTAGGTTGATGTCTCAATAAATGAGCTTTAGGAATGTTTTTTTGTGCGCAGTACCAAACTTTTCCAGTAGATGACATCCAGACTCCACCGATGACTCTTCGATTTCCATACTTGTTTTTAGTGATCTGAACCTTATATTTCCATACTATTCCAAATATTTATGAAGTACACATCCTATTCAGAAATAATTAGGGCAGTAATGTTAATATTATATTTCAATTCAATCTCTAAAACAGAGATAAAAATGTACGGAAAGAAGGTCTCTCTCGCGAGCAGACACACTCGGTCTCTCTCGCGCAGTTCGCTTCGCTTTTGTCTAGTCCGGCGCCTCATATTGATAGGCTATTACTCGTGAGGTGTAACCAATCAGATAGCGCCGTGGGCGGGACATTGAACAAGTCTACAGAGTGGTGATCACAGAGGCTGCGGCAGTTATATCAGAGCCAGCCAAAGTAGCGCATTTTAAAATAAAATTGACTTTAATCAAACCACGGATCCGTGATAAGTATTGTGATCTGTCTCGCCATTAGTGTAGTAGCACTGATCACTTTGAGGGGGGGATAAATTTATCCCCACCGGGGATAAAAATAATTAAGCAGAAGCAGGGATACATTGACCCGAAAGGGGGAAATCTCACGCAAATCGCACCCTGGGTATGTCTATGTAAGAAAAGGTGATTTAGGAATCAGTACAGATAAAAGAAATTCAGAATATGTACACACACAAAAAAAAATTCAAAGGAAAAACACCAAAACTAACGGGTTTAAAACTTGTTGAAATGACACTTTTGCGTGGATCAGTTTAAGAAGTGACGCCTCGTATTTTTAGAGCTAAAGCTGAGTAATAACTCTGAGGCGAATCTAATGTACCGTGTAAAGCTGATGTTCTTAACTCATGATGTCAAGCCCCACATCAAGATGGACCAAAAGTGACTACAGGCCACTGAAGTTCGTACACAAAGCTGGATTATGTGCACACTTCTGGTTATAAATCGCCATGGATTGGGGGAGAAAACATTTCTGAACCCTTTTAGCACTGACTGGCTTATGCTTAAGTCTTACAAGCATCGTTCAGACCAGAGAAGCAGCACATACACATGCCAGCCCTCGTGTTCTCATCTATGCCTCATTTAACACAGGAAAATTGATTCAGAGTAAACCTAAAGAAATCAGAAGCCAATTATGAGCAACTTTCAGCATGCTAACACACAAGACATTTTATCTCATGTTTTCATCATTTCATAAAGAAACAGACGTTTAATCCCCATTTACACAGTATTGTTGGAGTTTTCCATTAACCATTTAAAAAAAAAAAAAAAACATTATTCATATGAGGGTCATTGCTCACTGTTACTTTTAACTTCTCAATCTTGGCCACAAACAGCTACAGGATCATGTGTCCTCCAGTGCTTTTACTTCCACTGGTAGCTGTCACATCAAGTCACTTTTAATTTAAATAAAGTTAAAGAGACCTTTTACAAAATCTTGATTTTGTTTTTGGGGCCTACTAGAATAGATTTTCAAAAAAACACGTAATTTTTCACTAATTTCACATTGTTGCAGCACCTCTCTTCCCAGTCTGTCAGTAACACTGTTTAGTTCCTGTCTCTAATTAGTTCCTTCTGAAAAGCACAGTGTGCTCTAATTGGTTGGCTGGAGCAGTGTGTTGTGATTGGTCAACCGCTTTGTGCGTATTTCGTAAATGTCACTCCCCTTACCATAACTGTGTTAGATCTGGGTTGAAAAAACAGCGTCTCTTGGACATGGCAACAACACACTACTAACACACTTAATCAATGTGACTGTTTTGCATCAAAAATGTGTCCAGAAGCCTTCATTTTCAATAGGAGTAACCAATTTCCATACTCGATATAGTTTACAAATGAAAGACAGTGGCGCATAAACTCTTTCTTGCTAGATACTATGCCCATGACGGATGTTCATGTTACTGCAAGCGATTTTTAGTTCTATATGATTTATCTCTGCCCACATAGAGCAATATAATAAAAGATGTGTGGGAAACTGTCAAAAATTGCAGACACTGAGTTTGATTCATGCATTGATAATCGCTCATCTTGTTCATGATATGATGTATTATGCACAGCTGCACAAAAATTTCCCCTTGCAGAATGTTCATTTTTAGCACCAAGAACTGATTCCTTGTCAAATTTGAATGACATCTTATTTTACAGGCAATACATCCAATTTGTGATAAGATTTACAGCTACCAGTGACCAACCTTTGGTGATAATATCGCCGTCCGTGTGAACGGAGCATTAGACTTCATTATGCAGTTTATCATGAGAAAAAGAGACCAAGATTAGCAGGTCTTTGTTATTCTAGCTGATCTAAGAGTTTGCTTTAGTTTTTGTTCTTTCTTTCTTGGAGAGAAGTGAGATAAAAGACAACAGTTAAGCAAGAGGAGGCAAAGTCAGAGCTCAAGGAACAGGAGGAAGACGGGCCTTGGTTTGACGAGTGTAATTTCTTTTCATTAGGCCTGTTCATATGGAGACTGGGAGAAAGGCGCCATTGATCCTGCTGTAATGTCTATTCATTAACTTCACAAAGCTGAACACTGCTAATCAGGACAGAGCTCTGTGTGTAGCCTTCATCTATCACTCAGTGTTTGCACACACACTTAGACACTCATGCACACAAATAGAACAGTGTGAATTGATGTTTGTGATGAAAAATTAGCCAAAAACAGGGCCAAACAATAAATCAAAAACACTATTCTGTTAGGGTTGGGTGATATATACTGAATAATTACAATATATTTCACATGAGTTTGGTGAAATAAAACTGAGCAGCATTGTGAATATCGCAATGATCTTAATGTGCTTTTTATTTGCCCATTAAGTTTTTTAAAGACTGCGCCGTGAGCGAGTTTCATACCCCCTCCTTGTGTCATGACTATGAGAGCATTAAAACACATTTTAATAGCTTATCCATTTAAACTTTACCAGATAAATAGAGTTGGGGTGTTTAATTCACTTCCACAATTTGTTTGTGTACAGTTTTGAATTGTATTTATTTCCGCTTGAATTAT
The DNA here is from genome assembly GCA_026230005.1 of Gila orcuttii. NCBI lineage: Eukaryota > Metazoa > Chordata > Actinopteri > Cypriniformes > Leuciscidae > Gila > Gila orcuttii. The sequence goes on from JAPDVR010000024.1 coordinate 3,163,978, forward strand.
AAATAAAATAAGTACAATTATTTATATGCATTATTACATTTTATATATAGTGAATAATGTATTATTCATTGTATTGTGTTACATAGTGATTATTATTTTATAATAATTGTTATGAATTAAAATTATTGTTTATTTATTACTATAAAATAAATATTAAGTATTGTTCCTTTGTGCTTATTTAGTGGAAAACAGTCCTTAATTATTTAACATGTCTTAATAGAGTTGGGAATCAGTTTTATTTTTTATTTAATTTAGTCAGTTCAATTATTTATTATTATAAAATTATAATGTATAATCTATTTATTATTTAAATCATTATTATAAATAATATTAAATAAATAAAGTCTCATTTAAGTATTTTTCCTTTGTGCTGATTTAGTGAAAACCTACATAATATCCTCAAATAATGACCTGAACATATTTCTTCAGCTATATTGACCAGCTTTTTTTGATTGACCAGCTTTTTTTTTTTTTTTTGACCAGATGTTTTTTATCCAATTTTGAAAACCAAATACTTTTTGACTGGCTGACAATGGGTTCAAAACACAAACTGCACATACAAGCACAAATGCTTTTTCAAATGTTTTTTCTTCTTCTTCTTCTTCTTCTTGTGTGTCATGGTGGGCTGTTTCAGACCGTTGCCCGACTCTTGTTTTAGCTGGAGGTATCTGGACCTTTGAGATAGCCACTTATCCCCCCGAATCCTCTACGTCTCAGGGCAATCCCACCCCACGCCACATGCCAACATCAAAGCCTCCAACACCCCTGCATCATGCCAAAGACGGCCCACATATCGGCTGGTCTAACCATCACTCTTTTCTAAAACATTTGGAGGGAGTAGATCACAATCCGTAGTTTTTTTTTCTCTTTCTGATAGCTGTAGGGAAGTACAGGAGAGTTAGGGCTCTTGGGAAAATGCCGCCGTGAATGCAGTCCAAAAATTCAGCCTGCCTCCTCTGCATGGATGTGCAGCTTGAAGCTCAACTGTGCTCAAACATATATTACTTTGTATTCTCTATGAATAGGTTGACTCTTGGGTAGGAGAAACTACAAACATTTGAAAAAATACCATGCATTTCACCTTTTTGCATCCCTTTTTTAAAGGCCACAGAGTATTCTGGACTGAACCTGGTGGTCTTCTTTGTCTCACACTGATTGCTTTGCTTGTCTGAGTTGGGGAATGTGGCATTTAGAAGGAGGAATTTTGTGCTGCTGCACCAAGCGAGGAATGAGTGTCTGCCCATTCAGCCGGCTGAAAAAGCAGATACGCCAGGGGGAATCGTGTAAGTTTGAAAAATGAAGCAGGGAATGTGAAGGTAAATGTCACTGTAGTGCATCAAGAGAGGACAGTGACAAAAGTGTCTAGAGAAAGGAGAGAACATGGGAAAGTAAGACAACAGGGAGGCAGACAGGTATGTTTTCAAGCCTTAAAGTGGTTAAAAATAAATTATCCTCATGTTTTAAAGGTAAAGTGTGTAATTTCCCAGCTACAAAGAACTGCAATAATGATTTTTTTTCCCCTCCCAAACACTCTGCTCTTCTGCTATTGGTCAGATAGTCAGATAGCCCCGCCCTAAATTCACACCACTGGTTGGGTCAATATTGCTGTTGTCGGGCGGGTTGGGATACTCAAAGCTAGTAATGTTTTGACTGTTGCCAAAATGTTTTCCTGTTTTAATCTTTTAAAGCGCCAAAGAGACAGTGTTAAAAGCAGCACTATGCAGTTTTTTTTAGCTTAACTGAACAGCTTCAGAGTTATTGGAATGGTTATTTGACTCTTTTCGGGTTGAATGGTGGTCGTCTCGCCCCCCTCTGGTGCCTGTGAGTGGAAAAACCGCACTTGCAACTTTGGGCCGGCGGACCGCCGTCAGGAAGTATCGTGTGATTTCAGCTCTCACGATGTAACGAATTGCTTTACGGCACTGCACACATTACACGCATACAGTTGTCCACAGAACAACTATCGTGCCACTCGCTCAGGCTTTCACTGTTAAAGTTGATTCCTGCGATTATCATGAGAACAGTTGTCAATATCTCACATAATTATCAGGACATAAATAAGCCTACACGTTGTAAATAGTGTAAATGAGCGCAATTTGCAAACTATTATGATAAATTGCAATAATCATGTCTAACAACATCATAATAACGGACATTGTTATGAAATAATGCGATGTACATGATTGTAACTTTATTGATGTCATCTGGCGTTTAGGCTCAGGTTAGCCTAACGCGGTAGGCTACTTTATTATTATAAAGTGGAGAGGCCGTGAGTGCAGATCATAGACTGTCACTCTCTGCGTGAGTTACGACAGTAACGTTAAATACAAGTACTCTACAGCGACTCTAGGGGTCGCTGTTTGACAAAAATGGAATTCCTGCATAGTGCTGCTTTAAGAGCCGTTACATAGTCAACGCGAGCAACGCGCTCCCTTTCATAGTCTAAACCAGTGGTTCTCAACCTCTCCTGCCGGGACCCCCTGACAGGACATGTTTTTGTTTTAACCCTGAAATGGCACATCTGATTCAATTAATTAAAGGTTCAAAGGCTTAATGTGTATTTGACTAATTGAATCAGGTGTGCCATTTCAGGGTGAAAATAAAAACATGTCCTGTCAGGGGGTCCCTGCAGGAGAGGTTGAGAACCACTGGTCTAAACAGTGGACGCAAGCAGACGCAAGCGTCACGGGCGATGCGTGAAATGCAATACACCGCTCACGCAACAGGGGGTAGTAGAGTCTGGTGATATTAGTAGAGTCGGGTCACGTCATATTCAGATCAAAATGACAACTGAAGAGGAGTGCATATTGCTGATTTTACATCGGCGGCAACAAAGGCAGCGCAGAGATAGGCGGTGGTATGTTCACCCTTTAAACCGAAGAAGAGATCAGGATGGGGAGTTTGTGTCTCTGGTGCTTCCCATGCGAAGCCTGGATGAGGAGAGACATTTCGAGTACTTTGGGATGTCGGTGCCAAAATTTGATCAATATAATTTGGTCATATAAATGCGGATGTATACGTATAAGCTCGCATAATTTTTCTCGCCATTGTATTCAAACCTTCTTCTGTAAACATAATATACTTTAATTAATGTACAATACTTGCAATGTAGCCCCCACCGACAACGCATAGTATTGCGTGCATCGGTGCGTCGCGTATCAAAAACAAGGACGACACATTTGGCTACGCAACGACGCATAATGGCGGCCGAAGCGTAGCGATGAGTAGCCTTGCGGACGCGTTTGCGTACCGATGTGTTGACTGTAACGGCCCTAAATTTTGATTTAAACTGATGTTAGCTTTTCTTTATAGTTTTCTTTGCATATAAACTTGGCATAAAAAAATTTACATAAAAACATTACAACTTTAAAATGACTGATAATAAATGATTCTTCTGTTTTAAAGGTGAAGTGTGTCTAGGCCAAGCAGCACCAAATGCTCAAAACAAAATGCAAGGTTTTGAAAGTGCCACAGAGACAGTGTTTACATTCTTGACGCAAATCAACTGACAATTGGCTTTAAAATGTTTTGTATTCCATCCCACCATTTTGGCCAGTATAATGCCATTGGGGAAGGGTGACTGTGTCTTTCAAATTGAAATCCTTTCAAATCCTTGTCACTTGAGACCAAAAGAGATGTTATACTACTCCACATCAGTGAAATGCGTGTCATAAACCATCAGTGCTGCTGTTTCTCTGTAAGACGTATGAAAAATGGTCAAAGACAAGGCATCAAAATGATGCCATCTGTGGGAATTATTTTCTTGTGTTTATGACAATTGCTACAATTATATTGTGAAGAGCTGGTCGATGGTAATTTTCTTCACTGAAATACTTTCGGCTTGCAAACTACTTCACAGAACAAAGTGGATTTTGACTCTCAGAAAGTTCTGACCGGCAAAACTGTGTTAAGGTCTTTAGTGTGTTGCTATGTGGTTGCTAGGGTGTTCTGGTTAGGTGTTTGTTTACCTCAGCCCACCTCAGAGTACAGTATGGATGATACTCTGGTCCCTATATGGCTCCTTCCTTTAATGTATGCTACCATTCAAAGGTTTCAGGCCAGATTTTATTCAGTGTTTTTTTAAAGAAGTCTCAAAAATACAGTAAAACATTGGTACCGGTATGTGAAATATAATTTAATGCAACTTTAAATTACTTTTCTAGGCTATATATTTTAAAATGATAATTTATTCCTGTGATGGGAAAGCTGTATTTTCAGTCTTCAGTGTCACATCTTTCAGAAATTATTCTAATATGAGTTGGTCAATCAGTGTTGAAAACAGTTCATATTTTTGTGGAAACGGTGATACAATCAGGATTTTTTGAAAGTTCAAAAGAACAGCATTTGTTTGTAATAGAAATATTTTATAACAATATAAAAGGTTTTTACTGCTACTTTTGGTAAATTTAATGCATTCTTGTTAAATAGAGTATTCATTTCTTTAAAAAAAACAAAAAAACACCTTGATATAAAAATACCTTACTGACCACAAAAACGAAAAGGTAAATGGTTTGTGTTTTTTTTTTTGTTTTTTCCATTCCGTCATCTACCTGCTGAAAACTGTAAGTCTAATAATTTAAATGAGTAATAGCACACTTTTCCTCAATAAGCCATGTGACTGTTTCACAATGCAGCAAGACTTGCCAAAGGTTAAAGCTTAAGGTTACAGGTTTGCTGAAATCAATAAATAGCTTTATCAATAGTAATGCCTGTCTTAGCAACGATCACTAATAGTGAACATCTGTCCAGTATTCGATGCAAAGCCACAGGCACTCTTGTGTTAGTGATGGTTGCTCTCACCCAGAGAAAAGCTTTCAAAACACAGTGAGTGGTCAATCATACTGATGTCCGCCAACCGACCGGACCATCAAGCTTTCAGGCTTGTGTAATTGGAGTACTTTATGACCACATGGAGTACACACAATGGCACCTATTGGGGCTCCTTGAGAGACTTTGTCAAGACTCTCTGTGTAATGAGTGATTCTCATATTGTCTTCTCCATTTCTGCTTTTTGCTCTCTTTCTTTGACCTTTATCATAACTGCCTTGTGACTGATCCCTGTCCGTATGCGAATGGGAAGATAGAAAACTTTTCTTTTTTTTATCCTTGCATGAGACAAAGTGTGTTAATGGATGGAGATGGAGTGCAGTCTGTTTCAAGGTTAATGGTTTGATGTTCTGTAATCTCCTGAATGTGGCGGCACTTCGTCCTTACTGTATGTGTACCAGATGACTTGTGTGTGTGTGTGTGTGTGTGTGTGTGTGTGTGTGTGTGTGTGTGTGTGTGTGTGTGTGTGTGTGTGTGTGTGTGTGTGTGTGTTGTGGAGACATTGGCCTTGTTCGAGAACTTACTCAGGAATTTACTCAGAATATGCTGTGTCACTAATAGCTTGTCATTTTAGCACCCGATTCACTTCAGGTTCAATGAGGTAGCTGCATACAAACATTTAGTACACATAATATTTAACCATACTATATTTTACAATATTTAAAGGTATAGTACACCCGAAAAATGGTTGTGTGTCTACACAAAGATATTTTGATAAAAGTCAAGATGTATATGTATTAAAGTCAGTGGGGTCCAATGTTGTTCTTGACCCAATTGACTTTCTTTATATGGCCAGAAATGGCTGAAACATTCTCTAAACTATTTTATTTTCTGTTCTGCAGAAGAAATAGTCATACAGGCTTGGAACAAAATAATGGTGAGTACATAGTAAAGTTTGGGTGAACTATTCCTTTAATATTTAATATATACTACCGTTCAAAAGATTTCTTTTTTAAGAAAGTAATATTTTTATTTAGCAAGGATGCATTAAATGTATCAAAAGTGAAGATTTTAAAATTTAAAATGCTACATAAGATTTATATTTTCGTAAAAAAGTATCAGTTTCCACCAAAATATTAAGCAGCAGCTTTCAACATTTGTCATAATAAGTAATATGTCTTGAGAAACTGGAGTATAGAAATACAGCATACAAAAGTGGCACTGTTTGGTGAAATGTGCCTTGGTGTTTTAGTCAAATAGAGTTTTAAAAGAGCATTTCTGAAAAAACATTTTCAAATAATCATGGATGCCACTCCATGCAACCCCGTAAAACGTGTCTCTTGCCTCTATAGCTGCGGTGGAATTTAATATCTAAATGTTCTGTCATCATAATCTAATTCTAAACCAGCTTATGTTATGGTCATGTCAGTTCACTCACCTCATTCATCATGCAGTCATTCTGTTTTCCTGACCCAAAAATGCTCTATGGACTAAACTTACTGCCTCTTTTAGACAATGAAAAGAAGACGCCTTAAAATAAAATTGTTCAATGATACAGAAGAAAGTCTCCCCACCAGCAAAGCTTAAAATCGTTATCTGATTTGCTCTGTAATATGTACATAATCTTTTTTATAATCTATTGTGATATGAAGCTCTTAATAAATGTTCCTTTGCAGATCCAGAGGCTTTAGATCGAATGGATTTTCAAAATACTCTGTTGTTGTTCAATCCGGTTTATTCCAATCTGTGCTCGACGATAATCTGATACATGAAGAATATCAATACGAACAGCAGCATTATTCTGAGATAACACAAGTATATCTATACAGTACGTAATAACCAGGGTTGTGGACTCGAGTCGCATGACTTGGACTTGACTTGGACTCGAGTCCCAAATTTGATGACTTGCGACTCGACTTGACATAATCAAAGATGACTTGCGACTCGACTTAGACTTAGACAACAATGACTCGCGACTTGACTCGGACTTGAGCCCTGTGACTTGGAAAGACTTGACCTACATTCTAAAACCACAGATCAGAGTTGTAATAATCACTGTAGTATAGCACTGTATCATTGACGCATGATCACAGCGCTGATTAGCGCTGCTTTCGCACGTTTGGCACTGAGCCAGAGAGCGCGTGATAGAGTGCGTTCAGCAGCGCTTGTCAGTTGTCATTTATCACACGTTCAGACAGTTTTCAACCAAATAATGTTTTTTTCTTTTCTTTTTCAGGCATTTAAATACACAAGTACAAGCGAAAAATTTATAATTTGAGAAAAAGCAAACAAACTGATGTCTAAGTTAGCGGAAATAAATAGGCTACCAAACCTTTCAAATATAATTTTGAGACATGTTTTTTTTTTTCCACAACAAACGCACATTTTAGCCTATAGGTAACTATAAAGTCTTCTCCTTGTTCACCAGCCACTCACTTTCATGTCTTTCGGGAGAAATGGATGGATTTATGTTTTGTAGGCTAAATGACAGGCACGTAGCCCCAAAAAATGTCACGTGACGCTTGATACGTCGCCGTGGAAATAGGAATGTTCTACTGTCGCGTTAACAAAATAATTTAACCAGGGACTCAATATTTTAAATTTAATGTGTAGCAAATCACGATTAATTTTCCCAATGAACAGTTACTTTTATTTTTAAATCTGCATTGCCACATTCTCTCTCACACACATACAAAATGTGTAGCAGTTATTTCTATTAAATGATTTTGCCTTTGTTACTGGGTTACCAATAAAATATTTTTTTTCACACGCAAGAAAAATCCCTAAATTGAACTGAGATAGATGGGTGCCCTTAGTGAAAATTTTATCGCAATAAATATGAAATTAAACAAGTCATGAACATATTTTAAAAGCCTTCCTGATATAAATTATATACATTTAATTTGTCTATAGTAATTAACACTGAGACACTAATTTGTGCAAAAATCACTAATGACTTGTTTAAGACTTGAAGCTTAAACTCGAGGACTTGCAACTTGACTTGGACTTGTCTGTCTTGACTTGGGACTTGACTTGGGACTTGAATGCAAAGACTCGAGACTTACTTGTGACTTGCAAAACAATGACTTGGTCCCACCTCTGGTAATAACCAATCAAATAAATAACAAGCACGCTAGATTTCCAGGAATACACTAGTGCACTAATACACAGGCATACCTACCAGTGAGATTTGTGCATAAAATCCGTGCGTGTTTGTGCATATACTAGCGCACACACCTATCTCTTCTCTGAAGCATGGAGTGCAAACAGATGTGTAGGTGTATGTGAGGATCGAGGCATCCAGCTGTGAAATCGCTCTGACTGGCACTTCCGTGTGTGTCCCACCACTGTGATTCCCAGCGGTCTTCTCTCCCTCGAATTTCTGGCTGTTTACAGTGTCTCTTGCTTGCTCTTTTTTTTTTACTTTTTTTTTTTTTTTTACTTTTTTTTACTTTTTTAACTTTCTCCAACTTTTGTTCTCTGCAGCAATTGACGCTCTTGGCTGCGTTTACACTGCAAGTCTTAATGCACAGATCTGATCTTTTGACCATATCTGAATTTTTGTTTTTGTTTTTTTGTCCTGCCTGTTTATACATTCACTTTAGACACAACTGGTATCCGATTTCTGTGTTTACATAAATCCCAAAATGATTACTGTTGGTGATCGCTTTACTATGCGAAATGATTGACCCTCTGGATTTGAATTGTCGTGGGTTTGAATGGCCGTGCTTTTAAAAATATTTATATAATTCATGCCAGGTGGTGCCAAGATTATTGATTATTATTATCCATTGCCAGCATGGATAAGTTAAAGAGGTGTCACACATATTTGCAGTGCAAAATCTGACTGAGCGGATATAAAATGGAAAATAACGGTAATCTCTTACCTATTTATAAAGTTTCCACCTCAATAAAAAAGGTAAAGTTTTAGTGCGAGCGCATACAGGCATGTCTGCTTTGGTTTTATTAAAAAGCTATCTTTGTGGGCAAAAGGTTTCGCCCTCACCTTGTGCTGGCTTGGAATTCCAAGGAGAGTCAGATATACGCGTTTAGACACACAGGGGTTGGACTATGAAACTAAAACACTGGTCAACATAGTGATGGAGGTTTCACGCCTATACAGTGCTTAGCATAAGTGTACACACCCATGCTAAAGTTGACTAAAAAGAGGTATAAAAAATCATCTTTTGGAAATTGATCTTAATGCCTTAATTTAAAAAAATTAGGAAAAATCCTCTTTGTGAATGAATGATGTATCGTAAATAAATAAATAAATAAATGTTCTTCCTTAAAATACAGGTTGCATAAGTCAGGACACCCCTATGTTAAATTCCCATAGAGACAGCAGATTTTTATTTTTAAAGGCCAGTTGTTTCATGGATCCAGGATAATATGCATCCTGATAAAGTTCCCTTGGCCTTTGGAATTAAAATATCCCACATCATCACATTCCCTTCACCATACCTAGAGAGTGGCATGGGGTACTTTCCATAAGATCATCTCTCAATGCAAATCATACCAGCTATTAGGCTAACTGAAATAAAACCATGCCAATCTCTATATATGGTATACAGGGTAATGTCGGCATAACCTTGATGGGAGCATCACTGCAAAGAAATACCGAACCATTCTGGAGTACCATGTGCACCTCATGGTTTAATAGGGACTTTAAGCAACAGCCTCTGGTGGAACGGCAGCCGGAAGTAAACGGTTAACTGCCGTAGTTAAAGAACGCAAAAATCACTAAGCAACAGTGAAGAGTACAGCGTAGGGAATAATTTAATAATTTGACAAAATACAAATAAAGAAAGTGATTTTAAAAAGCAGGAGAGGGTTGCTTTGGGCATTTAATGATATACATAAACAATTACAATGCCACATACCATAAAACAATATTAACTTTCTTAATCTTTCACGTAGTAGCGACAACGGCAAATCAGCTGTTCTCCCGTAGTAGACAGTTACAGTAGAACGTCGTGAAGTAGCAGTTAAAGTCGCGTATGCGCAATAGAACGCCAGAATGCTGTTGCCGTTCCACCAGAGGCTGTTGCTTAAAGTCCCTATTATAACCTGAAGGAGGTGCTGTGTATCAGCAATCAGCATGATAATGCATCAATACACACAGAAAGACTGGTTTGATGAACATGAAAGTGAAGCTGAAAATCTCCTAAGGCCTGCACAGTCACCAGATCTAAATATTATTGAGTCACTCTAGGGGTGTTTTGGAGAAGCGAGTCAGAAAACGTTTCCCTCCACCAGCATCACATTGTGACTTGGCCACTGTTCTGGAAGAGGAATGGCTCAAAATCCCTCCGGCCACTGTGAAGGACTTGTATCTGTCATTCCCTCGACGAATTGATGCTGTTTTTGGCTGCAAAAGGAGGCCCTACTCCATATTAATACATTATTGTGGTTCCAGTTTCATTGTTTTTAACTCCTATAAGTCTGATGTTCAGAAATCGCATGTGCATCTGGTTTAAAACTACATTTGTTGTTGTGGTTTAGAACTGATGCGAAAAAATCTGATCTTGTGCAGATTTTTGTGTTTACATGCGTGCAACAAATTCTAATTGTGTTACATGTGAGAAAAAAAATCTGATTTTTTTTTTTTTTGTGGTAGTGTAAACACAACCTTTGTGAACTTAAAGTAAAGCTAGGAGGAAAAAAAGTTTTGCAATATTTTACCGCACCATACAGTATTTTTATGCTAGCAACACATTTCAGTTAAACTTTTCACATGAATATTTTTGGGAAAAGAGAAGATTGATCACCCTTCAGAGCAAGTCTGTTGAAATATTATGCATGTAATGTATAATTTTATTTGTTATTTATCATTTTATAAGTGTATTATACACTACTGTTCAAATGCTTGGGGTTGGTGAGATTTTATAAATGTTTTTGAAAGAGATCTCTTAAGTGCACCATGCAAAGCTGCATTTATTTGATAAAACAAACAGTAATATTGTGAAATATTAAAACAACTGATTTCTATTGTAATACATTTTAAAATGTAGTTTATTCCCGTGATTGCAAAAGAGAATTTTCAGCATCATTACTCCAGTCTTCAGTGTCACATGATCCTTCAGAAATCATTCTAATATGCTGATTTTCTGATCAAGAAACATTTCTTATCAATGTAAAAAACAGCTGTGTTGCTTAATAATTTTGTGGAATATAAATAATAATCTAATAATCTTAATAATCTTTGAAGAATATAAAGTTCAAATGAAAAGCATTTATTTGAAAAATAATTTATTTTGTGACAATGTAAAAGTCACTTTTAATCAATTTAAAGCATCCTTGCTGAATAAAAGTATGGAATTCTTTTGTAAATGTCTTAATATACCATAAGAGTCTGTATTATGAGTTCTGTTGTGATAAATTCCATTTCTCTGCCTCTCTCTCTCTCCTCGTAGAGTTGTAATAGCTGGTGAATCCTTCTCATTCAGTTTCTGTTAGGACTCTGGGCGCACAAAAATAAAACATGCTCTTTATACCACGTAATTGGGTCATTTGGATGATTGCAAATTCCATCTAGACCCTAATTAAGGCTCCTAATTATCAGCGGGGAGCGTGAGTGTGCTCAGATTCACAAGATAGCACATTCATGTCTCCATATGTCAGGTGTGTGTTGAAGGGAGGATGGTCAGCCCTCCTGTCCTAGTTACAGATTTTATTTAAGTCCCAGAGTTACTGCTCTTTTACACAAGACATAAAAAGTCCTATTTTTATTTTTGTCTCCTTATAGTTGCGTCTTCTCACTTTAAAGGCCAAAGCATGAGCAGAGACTGCAATGTTAAATTAAAAGCAATCTCTCCGTCATTACATTAGACGCGTAGCCATGATTTGATTTAGAAAAGTAACTAGCACAAATTATCAAGCAAACATCACTGTTATAGCTCACAATAATATGATTTTAGATGGTTGAATGCCCAATGTTTTAATTCATCTTTAACTGCCGCTCTTATTTCATTAGGACTATGTAGTGTCACTGTAGAATCAGTCCAATAACTGCTCTCTTTGCGTTATGATTATGAAGAGTCTCTATAATCTCATGGAGGCTATTCAATTTGAGCTCATGCTATTTTAATGCAGGCCATTCACTCCTTAGAGAAATGGCACCTCTATAAAAATGAATAGAAGCAATCTAGTATAAAATTACATTTGATTGTATTTAATCATGATATTGACTCAGTACACCAAAGCTAAGTATTATTTAATTTTCTTATTATTTTGGGGTATTTATTTTAAATGGCATTGCCATTATATGAAGAGGTATATGAAAATCCTGATGGCAAGTGAATGTAGTCAAGATTTAATAATAATAATAATATTCAAAAAATATATATTTTTTAAATTGATCCGTTGGCTTTTTACTATCCACTCCAACTTTTTTGTTAAAAATAATGAATTAAAAAATTATTATTATTATTATTAATCACCATTTTTTTAAAACAAAATAATAATAATAATAATAATGTTATTTATTGTACACGTCATTCATTCATTCATTCATTTAGCACTATCCACTCCAAATCATTTAAAAACAATTTAATATTATTAAAAATTATTATTAATAACAAATTAGTTGGTGTGAATAGTGAAGGATAAAAGCCAACCAATGGATGAATAAATAAAAAATAATAACAAATAAATAACATTATTATTATTGCAAATTTAGTTTTGTGAAGAAATCTGTATGTAAGCACAATGTATATTTGCTTGCAAAACTAAGTTAAAACATTTATGCATAAACATTTAGCTCAAACTTTTTGAGAAACAGATCCATTCATGTGTGTCCAAACTTTTGACTGGAATTGTAAATCTATTACTCAATACTTTCTGTATTTTGTTTATTTTACTTAGTATATATTTCCTTTACTCCCTCTGTTATCCTATCTCTCTCGCTCTCCCTCGCTGCATCTGTTTCTCTGTATCCACTCAGTGTGAAATTGATCAATTTTGCCTCAGTGAGACTTTTCTCCTCAATTAACAATAATTGCATGTTTCTGAGCCCATAAGATAGTGTTTGTGTGTTAGTGTGAGTATGTGCATGTTTATGAGTTGGTTTTCATTTAAAATAAATGAACTGTTAGCACATCCACCCCCATCCAACCCCCCTTTCAGGAAGCCGGTAATTGCATGTATTTCACTGCTGGTTTAGGTGTGTGTGTGTGTGTGTGTGTGTGTGTGTGTGTGTGTGTGTGTGTGTGTGTGTGTGTGTGTGTGTGTGTGTGTGTGTGTGTGTGTGTGTGTGTGTGTGTGTGTGTGTGTGTGTGTGTGTGTGTGTGTGTGTGTGTGTGTGTGTGTGTGTGTGTGTGTCAGAATGAGTGTGCATATGCATAAAACATAAGCGTGTGTAAGTATGTGTTTGCATGAAAATATTTTCAGCTGCTGTCATGGTAGTTGACAAGGAAACAAGACAGAGAGACAGGAAGTGAGCAAAGCAATGACAGAGCTTGAGCTGATTTTAATGGCCTGCGCTGTCTGACTGAAGATTATACCAATGACAGAGCCAAAGGACGGAAAAGAGAAAGAATGAAGGAAAACATGAAAAAAGTGGGAGAGATGGGCAGAGAGAGAGAGAGAGGGAAACGTAGAAGATTATGGGAGAAAAAGACAGCGATGGCGGGAAAAGGGATGATCATCTATCAGGCTGAAGAGTCATTAATGCATCTGTAAGAGTGTGTGTTTGTACTTGTATCCGTGCATATGCTGTTAAATCTATTTTAAAGGAACAGCTTACCTAAAAATAAAGAATCTGTCATCATTTTCTCACCATTTTCTTTCAAGCCCGTGTGAGACTTTCTTCTGTGGAACATAAAACTGGATTTTTCCTTGCCGCTCTGATGACTAGGGCTGTCAAGCTCCAAAATTGCAAAATAAGCAAAATGATAAATATATCATCTAGGTGGTCCATATGTGCACAATATTTCAAGTCTTTCAAAGATATGATCAAAATAATGTTGTACATATCACAAAAACGTCTGGATGGGAAACACTATTAATTCACTGACATTAGTCCTGCCTTATTTGAGGACAATTTTCTCTGATGAAAGACTTACATATGTAGCCTACTTTCAGTTGTTTTTGTATCTTTTCATATATTATATTAAATAGAGCAACCAGTATGTTTGTCAAAATGTTCCCCGACAGAAGATAGTCATGCAGTTTTGAAACAACATAAGCAAATAATGACAATTTTCATTTTTTTGAACTTTCTCTTAGCAAACTTAGCAATTGATGAAAATGAAGAGAGTCAGAAAGTAGGAAACATGGATGAATTTTCAGAGAAAGATGCATAACTTATTTCACTAATATTTATATCTACAGATTGCATCATTAAACAAGGCCAGAACAAGTTCAAGTACACCACAGAATCCACTTGAGCTTAAAGTTTGAACCACATTCAACACCGGTGATCCCAACGTATTCCCAACTTCCTCAACCCTCTGTGCTAATTAAGACCATTACAGTCTTACTTCACCATCATGCTCGACTTCACCGACATGACACTGATGCGTTCCGAATGACATTATTAAATTAACTGTCTGAAGATTTCGCAGCATCCAACATACCGAAATGACTTTGTAGAGATGGAAAAACATGCCAGAACTGTGAATCCACTTGCTAATGAGGACAGAGACAGAGAGATGGTTTGAGTTAGCACATTCTTTACAGCGAGTTATGAGAAAGTTGCAGTTATTTAAGAAAATGCAGGTAAAGTGAACCACTTCTATTATAAGTCAGTACTGTCAGAAAAGTTGAAAACCATTGCTTTCAAAAATATCACTTTTGACAACTACAATTGGATACTGGCGTGGAACGACGTTCAGCAGTGTTGCGTAGTACAAAATACGATCATTGCAGAATAATGCACTTTATCATTTTATTTTTATGCCATAAATCCACTTATGTTGCATCAAAAAGTTTTACACTACTTGAACCTAAAATTTTAATTTTAACATTATGTTCTTGTAGCTGAATTGATAGAGCTTGGCGCTAGCAACGGCAAGGTCATGGGTTTGATTCTGTCCTAAATAAACTAATAGAACATTATACACCCTGATTACACTGTAAGTTGCTTTAGATAAAAGCATCTGCCTTGTTATGAATACAGGTTATTTTTGCTGCTATACCTTTTAGACGCCATGATGTAGAATTGGTGTTTTGAATCCATCTGTGTGCTCCTAAATGTTGATTAAAAACACTTCTAGCCATTATACACATTTAATATTTGATCTCTTTTCCAAGAAATATCCCAAAATTGCAATATCCCAAAAGACTCATCCTGCACTACACACGTTTGTATCCAATCAGATGCTTTTTAGAATGAGAATGTCCCGCCCCCTTCATCATGTATCAGGACTATGATGTAATTACAACCTATTGCATATGTTCAACCTAAAATTTCAATGGGACATGTTAATGAGCTCTATTTTGATTGCCTATAAAATATAAACATGTAAAAACTCTTATTCCATTCGTACAAATTAAACAGGCTAGGAATGTGTAGAATTAAAGAAGCAGTACTACATGCCTCACGGTGTCCTGGTGAGTTTTTCTAGATATCATTCTCTTTGATAAAATCATTTTACACCTCTTTTGCGATCTGCAAGGCTCTGATCCTCCCAAACCATATTAGCTCTGAGAAAAGTAGCGTTTAAACATACATGTCCCTCTCCCACCATGAATCATATTTTTACATTGTGCATAGAGTCCAATTACAAACTATCTGAAATAGGCTGTCCTGAATCTGTCATTTAGCAGCTTACACACCATCACAACATGTTCACACACTTCTCAGGTTCACACACACACTCACTCTCTCTCTCTCTCTCTCTCTCTCTCTCTCTCTCTCTCTCTCTCACTCTCTCTCTCTCTCTCTCTCTCTCTCTCAGCTGGGAATCAGAAAGGAGGAAGATAGAGATGAATGATGGACTGATGTTAGGCTTGGAGAATTCAGATGTTAGTTTTTCACCTTTCAAAAAGGACAAGACGGCAGACGTTTGGGTGGCGGGGCTTTCAAGCCATTATGACTGACAGCCCTGTCTGTCCATCCGTATACTCAAGCTTTATACGTGTCTCTGTGTGTGACGGTCTTTTTTAATTGAACGAATTGAAGTTTGCAGGATGGGAGGAGTGTGTTTTAGTTACGCAGAGTAGCGTTTGAGGGTTTGACATTAATCTCCTGTGATGTAGCGTGGCACGATGCAGAGAGGCAGGCCCTGAGAGAGGACCACGATGAAGAAAATAACTAACGCAATGTTATCTCACAAATTATGGCCTCGGGAAGACGCTTGGTTAAGTTCCTACTCTGAACACCCGTATCCAAGGTACAAAATTAACTTTTTGCTGTGATTTGAGATGATTTACAGCCATGGGTATCTCTTACTGGCAATGAAACAGTATTTTGTGTTATTTTTCTTGTTTTTTTTGTTTTTTTTTGGTCCCAAAGAGAATATTTGGTCACACTTTTAGGGTCCAAATCTCACTATAAACTAACTATATTAACCACTAACTATTGACTTTTGCCTCAGTAAACTCCTTATTATTGCTTATTAATAGATAGTAAGGTAGTTGTACGTTTAGGAATTGGTTATTTATTGAGTAGGATTAAGGGATGAAGAATATGGTTATTCAGTAACGTAACTCTAAAAAATGCTGGGTTGTTTTAACCCATGATTGCTTCACATATGGACAAACCCAACCGTTGGATTAAATTAACCTAGGTTTAAACTCTTTAATTTAAACCAACGGTTGAGTTTGTCCATATGTGACCCAAACATGGGTTGAAACAACCTAGCATTTTTTAGAGTGTTATGTTCTTGATGGTATGAGAGTAGTTTATCCAGACATCTCTATTCTAGACAGCTATTTGTTCATGAGATTTGTTTGTTTCATTTATGCCAGATATAATCTATACACTCTTCAGATGTATAATATTTCTTAGACTACAGATAAAGCTCTTGTGATAGTAATGAAAGATGCACTCAATTTCAATGCATCTATGTTCCTGATAAAATTTTAATTTCCTTCCTAAAGCTTTTGCCTTCATTATCAAACCATTTGTCATTGCCGTTTCTCATGACTTGATGTCTCTTTCTCTGGTTGTCTCACTTCCTCACACGGCCTATTTTTATCTTCTTATCCTTTCTCTCTTCTTCTCGTTGGCCTCTATGCTATCTTTTTCCACTTTCCTTCTCACCCTCTTTCATCTCTGCTCTCAACTTACTCTCGCACACACACATACTCTCTCAATAGGTGAGGTAAAAATTGCCCCATATTATGGCGAGCCTGCCTCTATTAGACCTTAAAAACCCTTTGTAATAAGAATTCAGTTGTCAAAGACAGATTAGAGCTGAGTCGAGCTCTCTTCCAGGTCGCCATCTCAGACCTGAGCGATCAAACAAAAAGACAGACAGCTGAGAGACTGTGAGAGCGAGCCGGCGCACACAGAGGCCCTCAGACCTGAGATCAGATTAGCATGGCAGGATAAGGAACCGGCTCCTCTTTTCAGAGGCTAAATCGCTCTCGCCGATCCCCGTGAGGCTGCAGGCTTTCTCGATAAGTGCTTGGCGACACGAGGAAGGCAAATGTTGCTGTTTGTGTGGGAGGACGATATCAGACTAATGCACGGTTTACCCTTGTTCCTCCTCTCTCTGCGTCTCTCAGGCTGCTGTTGCCAATGCAACTTCAACACACCATAGACACTCCAAAGCGACACCAGCGGAGGCAAGACCGCCGGGACGCCCTATTTAAATGTGCCTATTTAGAGGGATTTTACTCTGCAGAGATGCCACATCAAGAGACAAATATAACGCTTTTACGCAGACATTTAAATTCTGACCTAAATGCATTGCAGACACAATCCTAGAAAGCAATGTTTCATATATTTTTTTTATTATTGATTAATGTGTTAAATGAAACGTGTTGCAATATGGTTGCTTAAGAGTTCTGAGGGAATTTTTTAACATGCTGTTAGGTGGTTGCTAAGGTGTTTGTTCTGGGTGGTTGCTAGGGTCTAGCTACTGTATACAGTATGTTTGTGAAGGCGTCTTGTTTGGTGGTTGCTAGGGTCCGGCTATATGGTTTCTAAAGTGTTCTGAGTTTTTTAACATGATGTTAGGTCATTGCTAGGGTCTGGCTATATGTTTGTTAAAGTGTTCCGAGCATTTTTTTTTTTTTTTTTTTTTTTTTTTTTTTTGCATGTTAGAAGGTTAAGAAGTTCTGGGTTGTTGCTATGTTTGTCAAAGTTTTCTAAGTGTTTTTTCGTGTTGTTAGGTGGTACCGTAGCTTAGATGCTCTGGGTGGTTGCTAGGGTGTTGCCATATGGTTGCTAAAGTGTTCTGATTGTTTTTGGCATGTTGTTAGGTGGTTGCTAAGATGCTGTTGATGGTTGCTGTGTTGCTTTATGTATACATTTTCTTAGTTTTTTTCCATGTTGTTAGGTGGTACCGTTGTTTAGATGTTCTGGGTGGTTGCTAGGGCATTGCTAAAGTGTTCTTAGTGTTTTTAGTTTGTTTGTGTTTGGAGCTCCGTCGAATTGATTCATTAATCCTTGATTTTCTTCTTTACCACTCATTTATAAACAAGTACTTTCTATTTTTATATCGTGTGAACTTATCCTCGATACTATTCCCTATAAAAAACAATCGGATTGCTTTGATATCGCTACTTAGATCCAACTTTGCGAATCCCAGCTACTAGCCTTTTAGCCCACTAGCATTTCACGCGTGGCCTCGCGCCAATCGACCGTCGGATTTTACACCCGTTTCACTGAAAGGATACGGGTTATATCCAGGATTTCAGTCCTAAATTAGTAGTGATATTGGTAGTATCACTACTAATTTACTGTTCATCTGTTATAATGGCGAATATATCGGATGTGTGTCTAACGCTACCTCTGAGTGCAGGTGAGGACACATTCGAGCTGCATTCGGTGCTGTTGGAGCTGGAGTCCGTGGAGAAGCAGATCCGTGGTCTGCTAGAGAGGCAAGCCGAGCTGCGAGAACGGCGATCAGCGCTTGAAACATCACGCACCGATGCTCACAAGTCAGTGGTTAGTAACTTTTTGACTCCGACTTCGTCTACTCCGTGCGTTTCTCTGCCCAGGAGGACGCGATCATCTCTGGCTTCATTCACTCCGGCACCGACACAAAGCCATGGACCCTGGGTGATCCCTCAGCGGAAGACACGAGCCAGGACCAGACCAAGAACCTCTCCACCGCTCCCGGTCTTCGAGATCTCCACCCGGAACCGCTTCTCCCCTCTTCGCGAGTCGGAACGTGACGACGCCGTGATCATCGGCAGTTCCATCGTCCGTCATGTCCGCGCTACCTCAGGTAAGGGTAATGTGCGCACTCACTGCTTTCCTGGTGCTCGTGTTCTAGATGTCGCTGCACATGTTCCCGAGATCCTGAACGGTGACGAGCGCGTCGGAGCTGTGGTGCTGCACGCGGGAACGAACGACATCCGGCTGCGGCAGACGGAGGTTCTGAAGAAGGACTACAGGAGCCTGATCGAGACGGTACGCAGCACAGCGCCTGAGGCAACGATCATCGTGTCTGGACCGCTTCCCACGTACCGACTAGGACAAGAAAGGTTCAGTAGACTATTTGCTCTAAATGAATGGTTAATATCATGGTGTAATGAACAGAAACTGCTCTTTGTAAATAATTGGAATCTGTTCTGGGAGCGACCTAGGCTCTACCGTGCTGATGGCCTGCACCCCAGCAGAATCGGAGCGGCTGTGCTGTCGGACAACATCTCCAAGACGTTACACACCATCTGACTAGTAAGTCAAAGTCCAAATCACAATCTCTGCTGTCCCAACTTAATTGATACAAGTAGTGTAGAACATTATATAGAAACTGTGTCTATTCCTCGTCTAGTGAGGCCAAACAATAAATCTAGTTTAGGATCTAGGAAAAATCTTATTGTAATTAAACCAGAAAATCTAAATCTCAGTGAACAAAAAGAATTTCTAAAACTAGGTCTTCTAAACATTAGATCGCTCACACCTAAGGCGGTTATTGTAAATGAAATGGTCACAGATAATAATTTCGATGTTCTGTGCCTTACTGAAACCTGGCTTAAACCAAATGATTATTTCGGTCTAAATGAGTCTACTCCACCAGGATACTGTTATAAGCATGAGCCCCGTCTGATCGGTCGTGGCGGCGGTGTAGCAACAATCTATAGAGATATCCTAAATGTTACTCAGAAAACAGGTCACAGGTTTAATTCGTTCGAAGTACTTGTGCTAAATGTTACGCTCTTAGATGTAAGAAAGAAATCCCTATTATCTCTAGCCTTAGCGACCGTATATAGACCTCCAGGGCCCTATGCTGATTTCCTAAAAGAGTTTTCAGACTTTCTCTCAGATCTATTGGTCAATGCCGATAAAGCAATAATTGTTGGAGATTTTAACATACACGTAGATAACACAAATGATGCGGTAGGGGCTGCGTTTACAGATTTATTAAACTCATTTGGGGTCAAGCAAAACGTCAGTGGTCCCACTCATCGTCTAAATCATACACTAGATTTAATTATATCATATGGAACCAATCCAACCGATATAGATATTATAGCGCAAAGTGACGATCTCACTGATCATTGTATGGTAACGTGCATATTACGTACTGCTGAAATTTGCCATGTTGCGCCACGTTATCGACCAGGCAGAACAATCGTTCCAACCACTATAGATAGATTCACAAATAGCTTACCTGATCTATCTCAGCTGCTCAGTGAACCCCAACAAACAGATGAACTAGAGGAAATGACTAGCAGTTTGAGCACCATTTTCTCTAGTACATTAGATATTGTTGCACCAATTAGATTAAAAAAGGTTAGAGAGAAAACTAAAGCACCATGGTACAATAGTACTACACATGTTATCAAGAGAGAAACTCGTAACTTAGAGCGTAAATGGAAATAAACTAATTTAGAGGTCTTTAGAATCGCGTGGAAAGACAGTATGTCACGTTATAAAAAGGCTCTAAAAGCAGCCAGGGCTGAGCATCTCCGCAAACTAATAGAAAATAACCAAAATAATCCAAGGTTTTTATTTAACACCGTGGCTAGACTAACAAATAAACAGACATCACCAGAGCAAAATATTCCGTTACAGTATAGTTGTAATGATTTTATGAATTACTTCAATGAGAAAATAGAAAGCATCCGAAATACAATTGTAAATGTACAATCCTCTATGGTGTCTTATGATTCAGCCTCAATTATCGCCCCTCAAGAACAACTACACCGCTTTACAACTATAGGACAGGAAGAGCTAAATAAACTTATCTTTGCAGCGAAACCAACAACATGTTTATTAGACCCAATACCCACTAAACTACTGAAAGAAGTGTTACCTGTAGTGGAAGAGCCTCTTCTCAATATTATTAACTCGTCTTTATCTTTAGGTCATGTTCCAAAAATATTTAAGCTGGCAGTAATAAAACCTATTATTAAGAAACCGCAATTAGATCAAAATAACTTAGCAAATTACAGACCCATTTCAAATCTTCCATTTATATCTAAAATACTAGAAAAAATTGTGTCCGCTCAATTGTGCTCTTTCTTGCAAGAAAATGATATCTATGAAAAATTTCAGTCAGGATTCAGACCGCATCATAGCACAGAAACTGCGCTAGTTAAAATTACAAATGATTTACTTTTAGCTTCTGACCAAGGCTGTATCTCAATACTAGTTCTACTCGATCTTAGCGCTGCGTTCGACACTATAGATCATAAAATACTCTTAGATCGACTACAAAACTACACTGGTGTTCAGGGACAGGCATTAAGCTGGTTTAGATCGTACTTATCAGACCGTTACCATTTTGTCTGTTTAAATGGTGAAAAATCGAAGATAACGTCAGTAGACTATGGAGTGGCGCAAGGATCGGTGTTAGGCCCTCTGCTATTCTCAATATATATGCTGCCACTGGGTAATATTATAAGAAAACATGGAATTAATTTCCACTGTTATGCTGATGACACTCAATTATATATTTCATCAAGACCAGATGAAAACACTAACTTATCTAAATTGACAGAGTGTCTTAAAGATATAAAATGCTGGATGACGTGTAATTTCCTGCTATTAAATTCAGATAAAATGGAGGTATTACTTATTGGTCCAAAAAACTACCCACAAAACCTCGTACAATACAACTTTAATTTAGAAGGATGTCCAGTTACTTTATCCACTACAGTAAAAGACCTGGGTGTTATACTAGACCGCAACTTGTCTTTCGAAAATCATATTTCATATGTTACAAGAACATCCTTCTTCCACCTTAGAAATATTGCTAAGCTACGTAACATGCTATCTGTTTCTGATGCAGAAAAGTTAGTTCATGCATTCATGACCTCAAGACTAGATTACTGTAACGCTTTATTAGCTGGTTGTCCTACATCCTCAATAAACAAGCTACAGTTAGTGCAAAATGCAGCTGCTAGAGTTCTTACTAGGTCAAGAAAATATGATCATATAACACCAATTTTATCATCTCTGCACTGGTTACCTATTAAGTTCCGTATCAATTACAAAGTACTATTACTGACCTATAAAGCCCTAAATGGTCTAGCTCCTGTATATTTAATGGACCTTCTATCGCCCTACAATCCATCGCGTTCTTTAAGATCCCTAAATTCGAGGCTTCTGGTCATTCCTAGGATATCCAGATCCACTAAAGGAGGGAGGGCGTTCTCGCATTTCGCTCCTAAACTCTGGAATAGCCTTCCTGATACTGTTCGTTGCTCAGACTCGCTCTCCCAGTTCAAAACTAGATTAAAGACGCATCTCTTCAGCCAAGCATTCACATAATGCTTGCCTCTTATACTACTGTTGAATCAGATCGAATGCATTAATATTATGAACAGCAGCTACGCTAATTATTTCCCATCTGCTTTTCTGCTGTTATCTCGGGACGCTAGTCCCGAGGTAAATAGCGTTCTTCAGCTACAGTCTGTATCCAGCCTCTCACGGAGACTTCAGAGTCCCCAACACCTGCGATGAGACGACTCGACGCCTGTGAAGAGACGACTCAACGCCGGCGATATGTTATGCCCTAAATTAATACATGATGATTAACTAACTGTATTTTTTACGTACATTTCTGAAATGCACTTTCTGTAAAGCTGCTTTGAAACAATATGTATTGTGAAAAGCGCTATACAAATAAATTTGAATTGAATTGAATTGAATTTAGCATGTTGTAAGATGGTTGCTTGGTTGAGTGTTTCTTGTTAGTAAGTTCAAGTTTCTATTATCTTCTCTGTTTCCTACTTCTCTCATCGATTTCTCCTTCAATATGTTTTTTTCTTTCACCATTTTATCATCTACCAGGTGAAAATTATAGGTCCTGTCAGTTCGAAAAATAGCATTATATCTCCCCAACAAGCCACACAATTTAAGGTATCATTCATGTCTGTAGAACGACATGCTAACAGCTAGTGTGTATTTTTTTTTTTTTTTTCAAGAGTGTACATTCTGGTCCTTCAGCCCCTCTAAAAGTCTTCCAGCTTTTCTTTCTAAAGTGTCTATATATGGAAAATGTTCTCATCCATCAGTGCTTCAAGGGGACCTTCAGATATAAGATAATAAAGCTCAGAGGTTTAGAAAGAGGAGAAAGATTTATAACCTCCTCTGTGAAAGTGTGAAAGTGTGACAGTGGTGTAGGTGTCAGCAAGTAAAGTACTATGTGTTTTGTACATCTCTACAAAAGCTATCATGGTGTCACTGCGGTAATGTGATGACTATACAATGGTATCATGTTCATATACTCTACTGTACCATAGTATTTACATGAATCTGCTGCAGAAATATTTTCTTAATCAGCTGTGTGTCTTGTTTTTATATTATATAGGCTTTTTTGCAGTGTACCCTGGTATTGCACTGGTACATGCACAAAAAAGCAGTATTTTCATGGTACTTCATTTTACTGTATACTTTTTTGAACAATTTCCTTGACGTGAACCATCATTTTTCATCATGATCTTGCAGTGATTAATAATGACAGCAAAGTATGATTTACCCTTGGTTTGTATTACACCTCTTCTGTTTCTCTTTTTCCTCTCACATTGACCATCTCTTGAGGACAGGTGACATTTACACCCGGGTTGGCAGCCGCTGCCGGGCACACGCTGACAGCTGTAATGGGCATTTCAAGGTGCCATTTCCACTGCTAGCTTACCAGCTTAAGAACAGATAAAACAAGTGAAGAAATGGGAACAAAAGAAAGTATATACTGAGTGATGTGTCTCTCTCAGGCATCATGGAGACTTCTGCGCTGATTGTGTTTGGCTAGCGGCCTGTACACATAGACAGTAATATCTTTCTTTACAGAAAGGTAAATAAATGTGAGAGTTCTTTCTTATCTGTCTTGGTCTCTCACTTCAGAGTTTTCCTCTCCTCCATTCCTCTTCTCTATCACTTAAGTCTGCACAGATACGCTACAGGGCCTGTGGCCCTTCATGCAGCATTTGAAGTATTGCAGTTTAACTAACCAAATCTAGTGAAAAGAGTAAATTCATGTTTGATGGAGCTGCAAGAAAGTTGCACAAACTCTCTTAGGACTGCTCCATTTTACATTCATGTTCTTAGCAGATGTTATCTAGTGCATGTTTACAGACTAACAGTTAAAAACTAGCACAGGTGAAGTAGCGCTATACTAAGTCTACTAATTTTGATTGAATAAAACAAACAATACACTGACTTTTTGTAATGCTCACAATGTAATATATTTTAAATTATCTTTATTTGAGGGCCTTTCTCAGCAAATTTTTTTTTTTTTTTCAGGCTACGTCATATTTCTTTAACCATCACTATATTTAAATACTCAAGACCAATAGCATTTTAAGGGAAGGAGATGTTTTAGAACAGCTTCTAATGCCAGTTTGCATAATTTTAAGACTTTTCAGTTAATGAAATAAAACTGCAGGCCTCAACATTAGGACTTGTTGATGTAAAATCAAATAAACCAATGACAGAAATCCTCCGTAGTGATGGAGAACTTGAATCCCTGCATATTGATAGGATATAAGCGTTTCATTTGATTGATTACTCCAGTATTCCATGTAATTAATTACAATTTTGAACTGACTGACAGCCTTATGGAACTTTTTAGTTGATTTAAATTCAATTCATCCTATTCTGGTGTTCTTTGACTGCTGTATTTATAGAGTGTGGAGAATAACGTTGATATTCACAGTTTATTTTGTGTGTTTGGGGAAACTCCTCTGAGAAGACGGTGCTATTTACTCAAGACAAACCCCAAGATGTCTGTTACACCGTTTGACATTTTCATTTCAGTAATTAAAAGCTCCCGAAAGTAGATTAATTTTATGTTTTCCTTCAGTTTTTAATTGTCACTACAACAGTGTCCAGTGCAAAAGCTTATTTGCCTACCAATAAGATATAGCCTAATATTTTATGTGTGTGTGCGTGCGTGCGTGCGTGCGTGCGTGCGTGCGTGCGTGCGTGTGTGTGTGTGTGTGCTTGTTTTTCACCGTGGGGACCTAATATTTTTTTTATATACATGTTTGCTAATGTTATTTTATCAGAGTGTTTTTCAGAGTTTTGTGCATTCGTTTTGATTTGAAACTACTTAATTGTCAAATCAAGCACATTAGCTGAGCTATCTCGTCTTAATTATATTCTTGCATTCGGAAATTGTGCCGTGATGAATCTGAAAGGCTAATTTTCAAAAACCCATTTGTGTGTTATTTTCAAATAATCATCTTGTTTTTCTTGCCATTGAAGCAGGATGGACATCACTGCTGTAGGTGTTCTGACATCATAAGCGTTGCTGGATAAGGCTTTTGTTCTGGAAAGTGTTCTGGCTTGTGATATAATCAGGCCTGAACTGTATCTGGGGAGATGAAGGTAAGATAGCATCTCGGAACGTTCTGCCGCAGATCTACAGATCTGCCATGCTCATACATAATGAACCATCGGTGGAGAAACGCAGCCACTCTCCATACCGGCCCGCACCGGTGGACAGAGCAAACTCACTTGACTTCCCACTGAGACATAAATGGGAAAAGGGAGGGAAATAGAAAAGGAGAGAGAGTGTGGCGATGGACAACAGGATGAATAGGAAACCATAAAAAAAAACAAGCCCCCTTTGATGCATGTTCTCGGCGGGACACTGGCTTTTCAGATTTCTCCTTTTTAATTACTCTGCAGCTTGTGGTTTAAGAAGAAAGAGTAGAACAAAAGAAATGGGTAATTATTAAGGGTTAAAGCATCCACAACACCCTGAAGACACCAACCGTAATGTGCAATCCTGCCGAAGCATTCCATGCTGAGAGGTGCATGTAGATTAAATACCATGAAAGCTGCATTTTTTGTTTGCTTTGTAACCCTGAAGGATTCTTCACTCTTTTTACACACTCTTTAACATTGTCCTCTGCATATACGCCACTTTGAAATGGTTAGTTGTTGTGAATGGATTAGCTATAAGTGAACAAATCGTTCTTGTGAAGTTCCATGCACTGATATGGTTCATTCACTGAAGTACTATCTCTTTTGCAGCGTGTCTGTTTTCCTGCTTTCAGTGAACAAATTGCTGAGAAATCTTGTTTGTGAATGAGAATCTGCTGAACAAAAGCTGGCTTGTCAATCAGTCAATATGAATCAATGTTCACAACAAAGAGAGGAAGGGGGTGAAAGAATCTGCATCTAAAGTATGTGTTTTTGAAGGAATCAACTCAGTGAATGATTCAGTGACTCATCATAACACACAAAAAGTAATATTTATAATGAAAAGACTCAAAAATGTACTGGGATGAATCAAAATCTTCCAATTCGTTTTTTTCTGTCACACACACACACACACACACACACACACACACACACACACACACACACACACACACACACACACACACACACACACACACACACACACACACTCTCTCTCTCTCTCTCTCTCTCTCTCTCTCTCTCTCTCTCTCTCTCTCTCTCTCTCTCTCTCTCTCTCTCTCTCTCTCTCTCTCTCTCTCTCTCTCTCTCTCTCTCTCTCTCTCTCTCTCTCACACACACACACACACACACACGTATATGTATATTTATAATGAAAAGACTCAAAAATGTACTGGGATGAATCAAAATCTTCCAATTCGTTTTTTTCTGTCACACACACACACACACACACACACACACACACACACACACACACACACACACACACACACACACACACTCTCTCTCTCTCTCTCTCTCTCTCTCTCTCTCTCTCTCTCTCTCTCTCTCTCTCTCTCTCTCTCTCTCTCTCTCTCTCTCTCTCACACACACACACACACACGTATATGTATACACACACACACTCAGTGTGTATATATATATAGTTTATGTACTATATATATACACAGTATATATATTTATATATACACACACAGTGTTAGGGTAATGCATTACAAGTAATCAGATTACTTTTATCAAGTAACTAGTAAAGTAACTAATTACTTTTACATTTACAACAACATTTCTGAGTTACTTTTTCTAATAAGTAATGAAAGTTACTTTTTTTTCCCTTTTTTCCCACAGCTGAAAGGTTTGTTTGAGCTGTCCTTCTACTGTACAGACATGGTTTTGCATTTTACTTTAGCCTGAGGCTTATTCATTTCACTTTTGGTCTGAAAGGGCCTTTTAATTTAACAAAAATTAACTTTTTTTGTTATTAAAAAACATACAGCCCAGGTGAGAAAAAGTAACGCAACACTTTACTTTTCATAAAAAGTAACTAAGTAGCAGTTACTTTTTAGGGAGTAACACAATATTGCAATGCATTACTTTTAGAAGTAACTTTCCCCGTGTGTGTGTGTGTGTGTGTGTGTGTGTGTGTGTGTGTGTGTGTGTGTGTGTGTGTGTGTGTGTGTGTGTGTATATAAAGAGAGAGAGAGAGAGATTCAATGCATTGCTATTAGCAATATGTCGCTAGTCAAAATTCATGAAATTTAATTAAACATATTTCTGTAACTGTCTCCTAACTTTGCTAAGAGCAATCAAGTGTCCTGCTCAATATCTGTATATTTGTAAAAACAGACAGACGTAACAATGATGTTAGAGTAGAGTTTACGCGTGAATGAAGGTTACACATAATGCTGAAGGTTGTTGTGTGTTCTTGAGGGTTTATGGTTGGTTAGTGTAAATGTGCAGAAGTGTTCATACAAGCATGGGTGTACATACTAAGTGTGTGTGTGCGTGTATTAATAATTTTCTCCTCCTTGTGTTCACTCTCCCTCAGGCCCGCGATGTGCTTTTTATATGTTATTAACTGTTGAGACTGAGAGTGTCTGCATCGTCTCTCGGCCCCACCAGCTAATGAAGATGGATGGCACAGGCAAGATATTTTTAAATATCACTGAGTGTGTGTTTGATGTCCTACAGGTATAAATGCTAAACATATGGAGAACCCTAGGGGTCCCAATTTAACAACTGCAGGAGGGAGCTGAGAAAACTGTGTGTGTGTGGTGTGTGTATATAATGTTTTAGAATGCATGTTTCCTCTCCTAATTTATTTGGAATTTCTTCTCACATAATAGAATTAATTAAACTCAAGTTATTATTTGTCAATATTATTTTAAATTATTTAATTGACCCTTCGCTAAGCCATGCCCTCCCTAGTTACTGTTGCTACGCCTGTCAAGCTTTCACGCCTGGCACGTCTATTACAGTGTGTATGCACCGGTGTCAGACATTCCCAATGAGATAATTAGTAATTTTTGGCGAACATGTGAAATATCTGAGAGAGCAAGACAAAAGGGACTGCAGTGCATTCGTGGGATATATCCACGGCATAATATGCAACCGATTAGAGAATAATTTAATAAAAATTGAAGCTAAAGCCTATAGTCCCAGCGCAAGCAGCAGCGCCTCATACGCTGACCATTCACATGAGAAACACACAAATCGAGGAACAGCGATGTTCGAGCACAGCAGGGTAAGTGAAATGTGAAAATAATCTAATAATTATAAATCAAACAGCTTATCCATAAATCTTGTGGAATAACACTAACACCGGGAGAGCCGCGATTGGATTGGGTTAAAGTTACTCAGTCAGGGGTAGTAGGCCATCGATTAACAAAATGATGAAATATATTTTAAAGTATGTCAGTGAGCCTCCGTCTTGTCTTTAATCATCTTATTTTACGTTAAAATATGCATTATGAACAAAGAACCGTCATTATTTCCAACTTCCAAGCAATATGTGTTTTTGTTAATCCTGTCGACACTTAGTTGTGAATGGGGTCTCCCACACTGCTGGATCCACGCACATCATTTCTCACCTTGGCTTTTAGATTTTCGGGAAGGAAAAAAATTCCACTCCCCGTCCAAACTTTTAGGATACCTGGTATCAGATTTGCACAATCCATGCGCACAACGCTTCGGCATGTTTCCCTCTCTCGAAAGCTTGCCAGACCTCCCGCGCCTAGTCACGGTTGGTAAGACACGATTGGCCAGTGGCGGTTTTCGGGCGTGGCTTAGCGAAGGGTCAATTTTATCGATTTGACAGACAATTGTATAATAGCAATAATTTATTATAATTGATATATTAATTTTAGGGCTGGGCAAGTTAACGCGTTATTATCGCGTTAACGCATTTATTAATTAATGCCGACAATTTTTTTATCACACGTTAACGCAGTTTTTTTTATTATTATTTTGAAAGTCCGTTGTCCACTGGCTCTGAATACACATAGGCCTACAGTCAAACCATGATCACAGGAGGGGTGGGATGTTGGTCAGCCAGCAAATAACCCACCCAAACAAGCAGTGGAGAGAGGCAGGTTCTCTCTGGTGAACAGTTAAAGGGTTGCGCTCCGCGAGTGAATGACAGGCGCTCTGATAGTAGCCTACCTATAAAACCTATAGATAATAACTATTTAGATTCTGGAAACTCACTAACAGCGAGCCGAGGATCAGTCTCTTTTCTAATGATTTGTTTTGCGCGTCCTTTATAAAAAGTTATAGACAATTCAACTTCGGCAACGAGCGGGCGCGGGCTTGAGGCGAGCATGACCGCAACAGTTTCACAGGAACGCACCCGCTTGTCGCTGCACCTTGTGCTCGACCACTTCACCTCACTCTTGGCTGATTTATACTTCTGCATCGGATTTACGCCGAAGACTATACGCTATAGACTACGCGTTGGTTTTCATTTATATCTCTGCGTCGTTGTCCGCGTTGACACGCAATTACACATGCAGAGGGAGCATGTGAAACCCGGGGAGCGGTTGTCGCAATCACAGCGCTTGCAGTACGCGTAGAATTGACGTTACATTTTTGGAGAGGTGCACGTCAGGGTACGCTGAAGTGTACGCGCGCTACACAGCAACAGCGTGAGTATAAAGTATAAATTGTTTTTTTACTTTGTTTAATGTAATCTTACGTGGGAAACCATGGCATGACCAAACCTAAGCTAGGCCTACTATAAGTAACGTTGGTCGACTTATATCTGTAGTAGTGATCATGACCTCTGACTACTACATAGACTGTTTCTGCTGCTCCCTGATAAAAGATACCTGTTGATACCTGTTCAGAAAAAAAAACAAGAAAACTGGACTCGTTTTAACAAACTAGATAAAAGGTAATGCCCTGGCAGTAGCAAATAGCTTTGTTTAAATATTTGATTTGATTACATTAATGTTTGAGTTGAGATTTGAGATTACTGTGTAAAGGGAATACTGCTGGTATAAAAGCACCTTATTTGTTTAAAGTTATTGCACTTTTGTGTATATAGCAGTACATTTAAATCAAAAGTGTGCAATACACTAGTCATTATTCAATTTTGCGCATAACAATGCGATTAATCACGATTAATCGCAAGAAAATCATGCGATTAATCGCGATTAAAAAATTTAATCGTTGCCCAGCACTAATTAATTTAGTTTAAAATGGTTTTATTATTATTATTATTATTATTTTATTTGATCAAAATTCTATAGACAAAATTCTATTCTATATTAATAATTCTATTCAATAATAATAAGTTTAAACTAATTTTTTGTTGTTTGATGAGTTTTACACTGACAATTATATAATGTTAATAATCATTTATTATTATTATTATAAATTATTATAAAGTTGTTTATTTAAAATTGATCAAATAAAACAACTATTGAAATAAAGTAATTTCATTTGAAATGCATATTATTATCATTATGACGATGATGACCGTAGCTGACTCAGTTGCTCATTGAGAGTGGATATTTTCTGTTTGAAAGTATTATCCTTTAAAACTCCTCTCACTTAGCAAGACTGACGTCAGGTTTCACACAATAGTCTCAAACAAAGATTAGAAATTAGCCACATTAGCTCTGAAAATGGGCACAAATAATGTTCACATGATTTCAAAGAAAACCATGGCTCTCTGTGAACTTCACACCCACGTCTGAAGAGAATAGGCCTTTTTTTTTTTAATTGCCCAAAAGAAAAATGTTATTGTTCAGAGGTTGCTCTTTCATTCCTCAGAAGACTTAATGGGGTTCTAGTTAGGTTTTATTTAAATATCAGATTCGTCTCAGATGTTTCTCCTTAATTCAGAAACCAAACAATATTTTGGTGTGAAATATAGTTTGTGAATATTTCATTCGTTCACGTCGTTCTGTCGTATCGGACGAGGTGTGAACAAGCCTTGAGAACAGTACGCCTGAAACCAACACAAATGATCACAAACAGGCCTTTCACACCGATTTGACACATCTGTTTGCTGGCGCTGTGCTCAGGTCTTTTGTCGCACTTTTGGGTCAGACATGAAGAGGCCAGAGGTAAGGATTCATTGCCACGTCACCTCCTGTCCGTACGCATGATGTGCCACTTCCCCTGAGGCTCACTCATTACAACTATACAACTATCCTGCCATCCACAAAGTGTTGAGGTCATCATCACTGTGTTCAGCAAACCAAGAGCCAGAACAAACAACAGTGATGCACACATAAACAAACATACTGCAATTGTCTTTGTGCAAAATTGCCAGAGTAAAATTTATTTTAATTGAATTTAAATGGTTTTATTTTAATGGTAACTATTTTTATGCAATGTTATTTAATGCAAAATAAAATTTGAAATGATTTGATATCAGGAAACATAACTAAATGGAAAATATTATGTAGATAACATTATGGTTTTATTTTAATTGAAACCGTGAAATAAACAATGCAAATGGATAAACTTAATTTAAAATGATTTCATCTTAATGTAATGTAAAGTAAAACGTGAAATTATTTGAAATAAGAAAATATCACTAAATGGAATAAATTATGATTTTATTTTCATTTAAAATGTAAAATAATTGCAAAAAATTTAAAATAATTGCAAATGAAGTAATTTAATATGAAATAATTTTATTTTAAATTAAAATGGTTTTATTTTAATTTCAAATTATTTTATTTTAACTTAGTAACTTAAAAAGTAAAATTGGAAATGATTTGAAATCAGGAAATTTAACTAATGGAATAAATTATAGAAATAACAATTAAACAGGAGTTTTTAAAATTAAAAAAATAATTTGATAAACATAATTTTTATGTTAGCAAGTGTAATAATG
The DNA here is from genome assembly GCA_026230005.1 of Gila orcuttii. Taxonomy (NCBI): domain Eukaryota; kingdom Metazoa; phylum Chordata; class Actinopteri; order Cypriniformes; family Leuciscidae; genus Gila; species Gila orcuttii. Next base: position 3,196,311 of record JAPDVR010000024.1, read on the forward strand.
AACATATAACAGAGGGCAAAACAAGTTTTTATTTTATTATTATGTGGCAATGTCTCAAAAATATGACCTATCTCTCTCTCCCACTCTGTCTGTCTCTCCTGCTGTCTTGTTGTTTGTCTCCATCTCGCTTATCCTTTTCTCTGTTGTAACGGTTCCCAAGTTCCATATATTCCTCCGAAGGCTTGTTCTGGAAGCGCTGTGGGAGGTATGTCTGCTACCATTATCCACATTGTCACAGCCCCCACGGCCCCCTTTTAATATTCAAGCGCAAAGGGAACAGGGATAGGCAGCAGCCTGATAGGATTGTTTCCAGACTCCATATGCCAGGCCAAGAGATTTCTGCCTCTTTCCGCCCTAGTGTGTTATATGTGTATGTGTGTGTTACAAATCAAGACTTTCACTAAAACCCAACTTTATGGGATTTTGCACTGTGCTGTGCTCATTGCTGGTGGTTGTGGGCAGAGTGTTTATCCTATTTATGTTAAAACACACACACACACACACACACACACACACACACACACACACACTCACAAAAGCATACTGTATGTGCGTATTCAGTGAAATGATGCACTATCAAAAAGTAACTGTACCTTTAAGGCCTCAACTTAAAACAAAATTCAAGAACAAACTGGTGTGACATAATTTCAAATAAAATCAGGCCAAAACGAAGTTTGAGAGAACTTTCCGGGAAACTTTGCTCCAGCTGGTAAACACCTTGAACTACCATTGGTCCCTGGTGATTATGTAATAGTGGCTCTGAAGCTCCGCCTTCTTTGATGTTCAAATCTTCTCCGGATCATTTCTTCTGTTCAGTCTGTCGAGGTCAGAGTTGACGTCCGCTAGGAAAAACACTGGAGAGCCGGTTTATAGAAGAAATAGAAGTTTTAATTCTTATTGAGAGAGACACTTGACACAGTTTTTTCATGTTTAATACTTAAAAGCTGCTTGCTTTTAAATAATCTATTGTGTAAGGTGCTGTATAAATAATCTTGACTGGACTGCCGAATTGCAGAGCTCATGCAAACATCCACATCGCTATGACGTGATGCTTTCTTTACTGCTGCTTTCTCACCACTGTCATTTGTTGTTGTGTGTTTATTTTGTTATTGAGAGGAATAACAAACAGCACATTTATAACAGCACATTTTTACATATTCATCTAAACGCCGCTCTCAGCAGTGTGGATGGCATCGTGTTTTACGCGTTTCAAATTCTTTTTACCTCTAAGCAAAGATATGAAAATTAACTTCACTGTGATATCGGGGCCTTTAGCTTGTGACTGGAGTAACCTCAGATGTTTGTGCACAATCTAGCCATAAAGGGGATGGATATTATTACCTTAAGATACTAATATGCACTCTTTATGGGGTAGATAATGCACCATTAAGGTTACTTCAGTGCACCCCTAATGGTATTTCTTGTGCATTTGTTTGACAGTGTTTAACAAATAAAACACATATTACATACAGAAAAAGTTTTGAGAAATTAATGCGTTGTGGAATTTATGTTTTCCTGTTTTATTTTATTGTATTGCATTATTGTATTTTATTTATCGATATGGTTCAGAACCATATACTTATGGCCAGTTACTGTCCCAGTACACAAATGAAATTTTATTTTATTTTTATTATTTTTTATTAAACTATACAGTCTACATAAATCTAAACTAAAGACATAATTTCGTAATTTTTTGCCCTGGAGGACGTAAAAAGACATTTCCAAAAGTTTTGAGAATTTTTACGAAGTAAAAATGTTGTTATTATTTATTCATTTTGCACTCCATAACTTTGCAGATAAAATAAGTAAATTGGATCTAATGGAGGTTATTCCCCCACTGGGGGGATTGTTTTCTGTTCCACAGATTCTTCCACAAGAATCCTGTTGATAATACTAGAGGACCAACACACAATACCTGGTGAAACTTAAAATGGTCGTGCTGCAGAATGAAACTGCAGACAAAGTGATTATTTCCACATTTACTTTATCTCATATATTATTTACTTATTTATTCCACGCCTGGCAATGTCACAAACTCTCAGCTTTTGTTCGCTGTAGTCAAGTTAAGATCACTTTTATTCACAAAATCAACTTTTGCTAGCAGCTATTGTTTTTCACCACCATTCCCCATTTATTCATAATGTTTCCCTGTGGGTGTAATTACCCATTTAATTTCCAGGATAAACTTTCCATTTAGATATCGATAATGGTATCAATATCTGCGAAATTAGCCTCTCTAAGACTTGGTAGCGGTCGGATCGAAAGGAAAACAATAAGTGATGCATCCTGTATTCGGTTAAGATCAGTTGACGTCATTGGCTCTGTACTTTGAGAGTGTCTCAGGAGTTTTCAGTCTTGTTATCAGTGTGAACTATATAGATTTATGCCCATGATGCTTAGTACATACAAGTTCCTTCTCTGAGGAAGTGTCCTAGTCTCCTGGTTTGCTTCACTCTTGCACTGTCCCCTCTGGCGAAGTCCCAGCTTCCTTCTTCCTACTCGTTCATGCGTGCTCATGGCGGCCTGTCAGTGTCCTATTAGTCAAACACTGTATTCATCAGTGTTTATTAGCATGTGAAAGGTCACCGTCATGTCAGCTGCTAATTGCTGTGGCATTAAACATCCGATTGATCGGCTGATGAGCTGAAATGTGACAGGACGCCATGATGTACGATGTAGATGTCGATAAATTCTTGAACCTGTCTGAACATAAATAAAGCCAAACGGTCTGTCGCATACTGTCGTACATCCTTATCCGCGGATCAAGCCGTACCACGAGAATCGGGCGCGATTGAGATATATAGAGGTCTTAAAATAGCCCTTAAAGATGACAGCGCTGATAGAGCTGCACACTAGATAAGCATGTGACTTCATGTTGATCGATGGCGGGGAAATAAAGTGTAATCATAACGGAGACGGGATCTGTCTGTGTGGCACATTGTGTCTGAGCTGGCCCGTCGGGAGCGCTGGGGCCGACATTATTTGATCTGTGTTTACATTTATAATATCTCTCTATTTCAAGCCCTCTCGATATGTTTTTTGTACAAACTTTGCTGGCATCATGGCTTATTGCTAGATAAGCACCACCTGTCTCTCTCTCCTCTCTTGGTAAATTTCAGACATATATGTCAAACTTAAACTCCCTTGTTGTCAGTTCTTTGCCTTGCCTAAACATTGACTATCTTTACAAACATCCATATTTGTTCTCTTGTTTTTGTGTATTCGGTTTTTTAGTAGTGCATGCTAAGGCAAGGTTCAATATTACTAATGATATGCAATAATGCTGATAGTTAACATTGACAATAATTATCATAATACTATTTAGAGTTAGACGTTTGTTTAAATTGTTAAATACTGTGTAACTCATCCAACACTGTTAGTAATAAACACAAATGACACCTCAAATCAGGCTGATTGTTCAGTGTTTAGTGCAGGTTTATAGTTTTAATCTGGTAAATAATAAAACATGCAAAAAAACAAACCAAAAGTCCAGCTTCACATAACAGTATATTAAAGTCCCCCTGTGGTGAAAATCAAGCTTTAATTTTGTTTTTATGTCTATGTGGTGTTTTTAATATGCTTTAAGACAAACCATGTGTAAATTCACAAGTCGACAGCATTGCTGAGTATTTTCTCCTTAAAACTGCAGTGAACCAAAGAGTCTCAAAAACTCTGTTTGAAATCGCTGGTGTTTCTGACGTCACAAACTACCTTGTAACCAATCAGATCAACGTGTGATCGACAACGAGTGGATCTCTGAGCTGAGTGAGTGAGTGGAGGCGGGGCTCATTTGCATATTCATAGAACCGCGTATACTAAATGAGGAAAAAGTGTAGAGTTACATTCAAGCTATTTTAATGCATTCATTTTTTTTTCAAGGAAAAAGCGTTTAAATATGTAATTTTGGTGATCAAAGATGAGTTTTAAGGGATACAATTATTGACTACAGGGGCATCCATTATGTGCCGATTGACTGTGATTGTAATCGAGAACCTTAAGGTTGAGTGACTTGTAGACACTGAAAACTATGGATCATGAGCTGCACACGTGTAAATGAACACAGTTCCTTGCTTTACCTGAAACACGAAGCACATATATTTAATTAATGAAATTGCAGCCTTTACAATTTGATAGTTGCATTCAATTTTGGTTTTATTGTGATTAGTTGTGCAGCCCTAGTGAACCTTCTCACATTTCTCCTGGTTAAGACACAGTTTTACCCTGAAGGAGGAGTTTTGGTGGATGGTTCTTTTGATCGGACAAGAAAGCAACCACCCAGAACAACCTTTGCAACTTTGCAACCATCCACAACACTATACCGATGAGTTTTGCATGTATAAACTACTTAAATGTTCTTCTGAAAATGTAAAAATCTTGTTTGTGCTTGTCGTCTCAGCAGTGGTTGACAAGCTGTAATCAGCCTCAGGATCTGAGTCCCTGCAGGGGGCTTTGTTGATATTTGCATCCAGCAGTTAATGAAATGATCAACGAGAGAACAAAAATACAAATAAATCAAAAGCTGTACAGAAGAAAGGCCTTCAACAAGGTCTAAGAAAGCCGTGTCTTTGTGTATGCGCTATTGATGGCCAGCTGTAATTGATCGGCACATCTGCTCTGCTCTGGTCGATGCCATGCACGGTATCTGATATCCTCCTATTTTCTTCCAATACCACATTTGAGAATCGCACCCGAAGGATTAAAGCCTTTGCTTAAGGCTCCCCGCTGACCACAGGACATAATGTCATCTCATTCCTGACTTTAATGTGTTCCCATGGGGTGTACACTATCCTCTGCAGACAGTTTTAGCTGGGCTTTGCTGCTTTCCTGTTTTCAACCTGGTCAGCTGAGCCACAAAGACTAGGCATGCAAAGATCGAGGCATGCAAAGAGCTATTTTTTCATAGCAGCTCTAGTGCATTCCAGGTCAGATGAAGGCACTTTTGGATTTAATGAAAATTTTATAAACACATATTCGCTCTGTCTATAGGCATTCATCGCTTCACTCTTTATGCAAGCATTCTGCCCTTCCCTCTTTCTCTCTCCTGCATCTTTTCCTCTGAAAATAGATATTTGAGTGATTTTTCTATCATGTTTCTGTTGGTCTCTGTAGAATGGAGAATAGATGATGGATCCACCCATAGCATACATGATGGATCTCTATACAGTCCTGGGCTAAATAAATAAATAAATGGGCCAAGACCAAAATTGCTCAACACTAAGTTTTTATTGTCTTAACCACAAATTATTGGTCAGAATATTAGCTACATTTAAGCAACTGCACTACTTTAATCCATTGGGACCCATATGGGAAGTTGTGTGCGGAGTGATGAATCACAATGAAACACAAGTTCATGGTGATGCTCCAGAACAGTGTCTCTCTCAACATCTGGAGAGAAATATAATAATAAATGCATCTCTACAGCAGTGAAGCACAGAGGAAGAGTGTCCTTGTGTGGGGAGCCTTTTGCAGAATAGCTTGCTTCCCACAAATGAAAAGTTGTTATCTAAAGAGTAATGATCAGATGTTGTTTTTCAACAAGACAATGCTCCTGCCCAGACTGCAAAGACAACCAAGAAGTGGCTTGAGAACAAGTCCATCAGTCTCATGTTTTGGCCTGGTTAGTGTCTCACAAGACACGCCATTCTAAAAGCATGGTGCTCAAGTTAAAATAAGTGCAACTTTTAAAAAACATGTTTCTAGACCTTGTGCTCTTTTCTGTTACACTGACCTGTGACTCACGTTTTTAACAGCAAAATTGTGTTCTATGTGAACCGATCCTAAGACCATTAAAAGAACAAGTCATAAGAGAGCATGGTTGCGACTTAAGCTGGGCCACTGAACAGATGCTCAATAATTCTCCCTTATTTGCATCCACAAAATCCCAGTCATCTTAATATCAATCTTAGCGGCTCATCTCGCAACTTTTGACCTACTTTGTATCCAGAATTAATCACGTAGATAAAATTACTGTTCACTCTATGTTTTTTAGATTTCACCTATAATAAACATGATTCATGCATTTCTACAAATTTTGGAAAATTTGGTTCCTTTTCTCTGTAACATTCAGTTTATAATTTTGCTCAGCTAAAATATTATTTTTGTTAGCTAAAGTTGTATGCCATTTCAGTCAGTGAAATGTGGAATAAATTTAAACGGATACATTTGATGAATATGATGAAATACTGACTACATTTAAAGGATATTTTCTTCAAAAGACTATGAATAATAAAAAACAGTACTTATATTATGTTTACATCCTAATCTAACATATATTTGCTAGTGTGGTTACAGATACATTTTGTAATGCAGAGTGACATTGTTTATATCCTATCACTTCACTGAAGTTTTGTCCTTCAGCACTCTTAAAATTTTTGTACACTGGATAATAAGTGAGTTTTGGGGGGTTCATGGTTGAATTATGGATGATTTTTTAATGACTGTAATCTAATGAATTTAAAAATGTTCAGTTCAATTATCTGTAACTAACAGCATTACTTTGCAGTCCAAAAATACAGTGATGAAGCTTTCGTCAAAAGAATAAATGATGTACAAAATATGTGAAATTGAATAAATCAAGTGTACATCCTTATCTGGCATATATTTGCAGTTCAGTCACAGAAAATGGTTTAACATGCAGGAAAGAGAGCAGAGGACCATGTATCTCTATTATTCAGTAGTTTGACGATATTTAGCTGTTTGGCTTCAGTCAGCATGTCTTACAAAGCAGGAGAAACTCTTTCCCACAAGCACTGCTGAAGAATCTCCTTAGGTACTAGTTATGTAATACCTCACACTATAAACTGCTGTGGACTGAAAATGACTGTTAACCCCTCCCTTATCTCTCTCGCTCTTTCTGTCTCTCTTTATATCTCCATCTATCTAGATGTTTCGCTTGAGAAACAGAAGTGAGCTCTGGCAGAAAACAGCCTGGCGACTTGTTTGGAGAATTCAGCCAATCGCAGTGTCCGGCCTGTTGTGCTCAGCCAATCAGATGCAGTCGGCAACCAATCAGCAGGTATCGCTAACCACAGCTATAAGGATTGAACATTAGAGTTTAAGAGCTGCAGATCAATAAAGGAAGGAGAGACCTTGTCAGATCAGATCTTTTTTGATCAGATCAGATTCAGATCTCAAAATTATTACAAAGACACTAAATGCCATGAATAAGTCAGTCACCTTCATGAAAAATGAAAATGTGACTCGTTAAACAGTCGTTTGAGGTTTCAGCCCTGCAAATAGGCTACCTCATTCATCACGAAAAAAGGGTCTGTTCTGTTCTTTCTAAGAGCCTTACATTCATGCTATGATCCCTTCTTTCTTCTACTGCCAAAGTCCCTGCTGCCTTTGCTCTGAATGCCCAGGTGATTCAATTTCAATAATCTGCCTTTCTGTGTTCTCTCATGTCACGATCCATAACCCAACCGTTACAAAAGCTAAAGCAACATTTGTCCCATATCTGAATCCTTTATTTGAACTTATTGTGACCGGGTTGAGATAACATGAACAATCACAATCAAGCATTAAGTATCATCTTTGTCATAAAAAAGACCACATATTTATATTTTAAGTTTTTATTTAATTTTTTGTTTAAGTTTTAGTAATTTTGTTATGTGTTTTTGTCATTATTCATTCACTTTTTAATATTTCTACTGTTTATAACTTTAATTTATTTTAATTTCAGTTTAAATTTTAGTACTTCAGCTTATTTCAGTTTTTTTTGCCAAGGCAACATTTCTAATTTTATTTATTTATTTTATTGTTAGTTCTATTACACATTTTTTAAACACTGTACAGTAAGAGCTACAAAATTAATGTAAATAACAGGCCAAATATTGAGAGGGTTTTTTAAGTTCATGTTGAAATGAATTTGCTAGATTTGATCACAGTGCGAGACATTAAGATATCTCATGAAACTCTAAAGATGTAAGATGACTGGGGCCTTTTTCTCAGGAGAAGCAGAAGCAAACATCCATTTTGCTCTCAATTTAATCTCACTGGTGTCGGAGAAACAACCGAGACATTAAAGATGTGTCTCAGAAACTAACATTCTATCATTTTACTAACATTTGTCATTTTAAAAAGATTCTTCACTAGATAACAAGTATTTTTTATGTTGTTCCTTTTGATTAGTCATGGCTGGATAATGCTTTAGTTTCTTATGACTATTATCTAATGATTGAAGAAGAGGGATAAAATCGGGGATTACATTTTCTATAACTAACAGAATCAGATAGCAGTAAAAAAATAATACTGTGACTGTGTAATAAAAAATATTAAAAAATATTTGCCTTTTTTTTGTCATTCCAAATGTACTTTATCCATGTAAAATGAGTTTTAGTGGAAAATGTTGAAAAGAATACAAGTACAAGTGAATGTTAAACAAATAATTTCCTGGAAAAAAAATGTACTTCCACATTACAATTTCTCATTTCTTTGCCGTCTTAGCTTTTGCATGTACGCATTTGTGTGTGTGTGTGTGTGTGTGTGTGTGTGTGTGTGTGTGTGTGTGTGTGTGTGTGTGTGTGTGTGCGCACGTGCTTTTGTGCATGTCAAGCTAATCAAAACTGTTCTGTTTTGATGTGATAGCTCTCTGTTGTGTTCTGCTTGAATGGGCTTCTGAAATCAATTCCCACCCTTCATTGTAACCTGCCTCGTTTTATTTATGTAATTTCTCTCTCTCTCTCTCTCTCTCTCTCTCTCTCTCTCTCTCTCTCTCTCTCTCTCTCTCTCTCTCTCTCTCTGACGAAAGCTGATGGGAAAAGTCAAACAGTTTTGGCTCGACATTTCCAAGGGATTCAGCCAAGATGCATCCAGTCTAGTCCAGCCTGAACAGCGCCACCTAGAGGTGCATCTGATCCTATCATAAGTTTAGCGTTTGATTTTTGTGGGTTCATCTTGATTTAACGATCAGGATTGGCTAAAAAATGAGCGTGGAAGGCAGCGTTTATAGGGCGGCATGAATCATCAGCAGAAATCTGACAGCATGCACCAATTTCATCCAATTTGCATTCGACAAGCATGTAAAGCAACCAAATCAAATGTTACAGAGTTTTCCTTTTCATCTTGACAAAAGGAATCTTCCTGGTTGGCTCAGGCAGTGCGGTGTGTTGGCAGAGCAGAAGGAGTTGTACATCACGGCTGGCCGGTTCAGTAATCACAAAGCGCACAGACTCTTTCCTGTCTATCTCCCACATAGAGAGAGTAAGTGAGAGAGACAAGTAGAGAGAATTAAACAAATAGTGAGACACAGAGCATGAGAGAGAGAGATCCAGCAATGTTGAGATGTTCTGGTGCAGGCCAGGATTTTAGGACAGACCAGACCAGAAGAAGTTCCCTTTCAAGAGCGGTAACTCTACATTGCGTAGCAACGCTGCGGGAACTCCTCCCTTCTCCACTTTTGTTGAAATCTTATGGGCTTATGGGCTAAGTATGCAAATACTGTAAAATGCACGGATGCGACAATTGCGTCAGAATCTCTTTCTTCACACTGCCATCGTGCAAGCTGCACCAGGAGGACTAGTGATCTTTTTCTCTAAGCATCTGATGACTTGCCAGATTTGGAACTTGCCCGCCCCAAAGTGCCGTGTTCTGCATCGTGTCCCCTGTGTTCCTGCAGATGACAAATGCAATGTTTGTGTAAATGCTGTGTCTGTTTGTGTGAGTTCCACAATAAAAACATGTATCCCTTCACAAAAAGAGCTTTTTCCACCTCTTACACCCAACACTGTGTACACACCCTGTCCCAGAGCAGCGCGGAGACGCAGCCCATAACTATAATGGCCTCTCAAGGGTGCCAGAGAGCCAATATCACCCCGCCATGAGCCATTTCCCTGCCAGGGCTTCTAGCCTCGCTGGGGCGGGGCTCCAATCAAAACACGTTGCCAATTGCAACGGCAGCCGTAGAGCTAACGCGACCGCTGTGTCATTTCCTAGACGCGTGGAGGGCTATTCCGGGCGTTTCACCTTGGCTACTGCGAATAATTCAACACGGATATTCTCTTCAGTCCAGACGCAGACCACCCCACTTCAATGGCATGGTCCCATCACTGACATTGCTCCAAAACGCCCCCGTTCTGAGACAGGAAGTTCTCAGTCTGCTCGAGAAAGGAGCAATAGAGCGTGTCCCTCTGAACGAGCAGGAGAGTGGATTTTACAGCCGCTATTTCGTGGTGCCAAAGAAGGATGGAGGACTCCGTCCGATTCTGGACCTGAGACCCATCAACCGAGCACTTCACAAGCGCACGTTCAGGATGACAACACTGAAGCAGATCCTGGCACAGATCCGTCCCAAGGACTGGTTTGCTTCAGTGGATTTAAAGGACGCGTACCTGTATATTCAAATAGCGACGCATCACAGGCGCTTCCTGAGATTTGCTTTCGAAGGCGCAGCATACCAGTATTCGGTGCTTCCGTTCGGGCTGGCCCAACCCCTCCGCACCTTTTCCAAGTGTGTGGACGTAGCGCTTTCTCCCCTCTGAACGAGCAGAATGCGCATTTTGAATTATCTGGACGATTGGCTGATTTTAGCTCACTCAAGCGATATGCTAATCAGTCAAGTGGAAACACTGCTACGCCATCTGGATATGCTGGGACTGCGTGTGACTGTGCAGAAGAGCGTGTTTATCCCACTGAGGTTGTGGTCTTCAGGTCACACGGTCATTCCGGTCACTCACAGTTGCGTCAGCACTCTGAAACCATGGCGCAACCCGGATATGTTCAGCTCAGGAATGCCTTTGGGAATTGTGATGCAACGCACCGTGGGCTCGAAGGATGCGTCGACCTTAGGCTGGGGAGCAGTTTGCTTGGGCGAGGAACGGTATGCTTTCGAGGAACGGGATTTCTCAAGGAGAGTGGAGGCTTCACCCCGAATCGGTGCAAATGATTTGGGATCGATTCGGGAGGGCGGACGTGGATATGTTTGCCACAAGCGAGAACACGCACTGTCAGACGTTTCATCTCGCTATCTCACTCCCCACCAACGGGAGATGCTCTGACATCGCGTTGGCCAAAAGCCAGGCTTTACGCGTTCCCTCCGGTGAAGATTCTGCCAACGGTGTTCTGCAAAATCAGGGAGGAGAGAGCATCAGTGATGCTCGTGGCCCCGAACTGGCCAAACCAGCCTGGTTCGCAGACCTGAGAGAGATAATAGTGGTTCCCCCATGGCAAATCCCCCTCAGGAAGTACCTGCTGTCTCAGGCAAACGGCACGATATGGCACCCCAGCCCCGAGCTGTGGAACCTTCATGTGTGGCCGCTTCAGGGACCTTAAATGAGCGAGACACTCTGCATTTATGAGTGCTGGGAACACTTGCGGAGGCGCGTGCGCCTTCTACTAGACGCCTTTACGCTCTAAAATGGGGAGTTTTTGCAAAATGGTGCCAGGACATCGATATCAACCCGGTGATCTGTTCCGTGTCGGATGTTTTGCGCTTCTTACAGCACAGACTGTATACCGGGAGTTTGCCATCCACTCTTAGGGTGTATGTGGCCACACACTCTGGTGACCAGATTTCTCAGGGGAGTGAGGAGATTGTGTCCTTCACGGCCGCCATCTGTGCCGCCGTGGGATCTAGCTCCAGTTTTAAGGGCTCTCTCTCTCTACCGCTGTTCGAGCCCCTGCTTTGATTGCTGTTAAGGAGCTCTCCCTGAAAAAGGCTTTACTCCTTGCTCTCGCCTCTGCGAAGTGCCTTGGAGACTTACCCGCGTTCTCGGTGAACGATGATTGTATCTGTTTCGGACCCAGTGACTGCAGCGTCACTCTCCGGCCGAGTCGGGGCTACATGCCGAAGTCACTCGCTACACCGTTCAAAGCACAGGTTGTTTCCCTGCCCGCTTTATCTGCTGAGCCGTCATCCTCGGGTGACGCTGATGCTCAGAGCGCTGTTTGCCCTGTCAGGGCTTTGAGGATGTATGTGAATCGCTTGGCCGCCTTTCGTCAGTCGGACCAGCTTTTTCTGTGCTTTGGTGGATGTACTAAGGGACGTGCTGTTTCAAAACAGAGACTTTCTCACTGGATTTTGGAGGCTGTCGCATTGGCTTAGGAATGCTAGGGTATTGTCCCCATAACATTAGAGCTCATTTGACGAGGGCGGTTGCCTCTTCGTGGGCCTGGTCAAGAGGGACGTCTATCCAGGATTTATGTCTTGCAGCCTTCGCTTTCATTGCGTTTGGATATGCAAATTTTGATTGGGTCGGAACTGATGTCTCATTGGTCTAGTTCCGCCTATCAGATGCGAGCACTCCTAGCGGTGCGGCTATTGGCTGACAGTCTCTTCCGTGGCTTGTGTAGCTTGACCCCGTTTCTCAGGGCTTATCTTCACTACTCTCACGGCGGGATTTAATACAGTTCCCGCAGTGTTGCTACGCAATGTAGAGTTACCGCTATTTAAAGGGAACGTCTCCGGTCACTATCGTAACCTCGGTTCCCTGAGAGGCAGGAACGAGACATTGTGTTAGCCGCCGTGTTCGCTGTTTGATCAGCTGTCCAAGCGTTCAGTCGTGATTCTGATGCAATTGTCGCATCCGTGCATTTTATACTGCCCACGAGCCTGTCAGTATTTGCATACTTCGCGACAATTGGCCAGCTGTTCCAAACTGGCGTTAGCACATAAGATTTCAACAAAAGTGGAGAAGGGAGGAGTTCCCGCAGCGTTGCTACCCAATGTCTCATTCCCGCCTCTCAGGGAACCGAGGTTACGATAGTAACCGGAGATGTTTCTTTTGGCCTAGTAGTTATTATAACTGGTTTTGTAGCCTACAAAAACAATATACGTCTATGGTATGTCATTAATACCATATAAGACTTGTTTACTATTATTTGAATGAAACAAATATGTACTAACTACTAATCAGTTTCTCTGTCTAGTATTTAATCTAATTAAATTTTATTCTTTTATTCCCCAGGAAGATCGTCGTTTGCGGGGGTGTTTTGTAAAGTAGGCCTACAGATTAAAGTGGTTTTCTAGCGTTCCTAGAGTAATACTGAACCACTTTCTGAAACTTTTGTGGTGTCGCGACATATTTATCTTTGAATGAGCCAACCCAGATCGTTGATTTGCATTTTAAAAGCGCAGTGTGAGCCAAAAGTATTAAGGACACATTAGCGGTTCTTGTCATTTCATATGGCCCAGACTTACATAAGTGAGCAACAAGCGACTGGACTTTCCATTATGCCGGTACAAACTCTCAAGACAGCTGAACTGCAATGTCAGCTCTGAGCTGAGTGAACACAATGAAACAACTGCCAACTCTCCACACGCTATTACCAGCCCACCTCTCTCTAATAGAACAAAAGAAAACCTTTAGCGTCACCCTACCGCAAATGCCAACAGTGGGGGATGACAGACTTTGAAAATTTTTTCCTTCATTTTAACAGAAATAATTCAAAATTAAGTGAACTTTTGGGGATTTAAAAAAATAGGTTAAAAAAAACACAAAGAAAATGTAAACAAAGAAGTCAACTTTTTTTATATTATTATATATAAAAAATATTAATTTAACACTGAATTAATATAAAATTAATAAATAGCCTATAATAAGCAACATTAGTAAATATATATATATTTTAACAGAAATAATATATATATATATATATATATATATATATATATATATATATATATAAAATGTTTAGGCCTAACGAATTAATTCTGTTTTGTTTATGTCACTTATAGTGTAAGCCTAATACATTATATGTTTTACTTGGAATTATATCTAACATTATATCAAAATTATAATAAAATAGGTCCATATGATTTACTTTATTGCAGTGAAGATTCATATATAATATAATTTAATATAATGCAGTCTGAGTAAACCCACAAACATAATTTTTTTATGAAGGAAGACCTTTGACTATCTTAATAGATATTTAGAATATATAGAAATATTTACAAGATTCTACACTTATTTCAGAAAACAATGCAAAATTTCCACTAGTGATCTCAGACTTTTGGACCTCACTGTTCCTCCAAGCACCTCTCTTCATTTCAGTGAATGTGATCTACTGAGGCTCTTAAAAGTTTTTTTATCCTGTAGATGGTGGATGTGATCTTTAATACGGTGTCAGGACTGCGGCAGAAGCTATCATTCCACAAAGTGCGACAATAACTCTCAGTTGTGTTCAATGAGAAGAGATCAGTGAGCCTTTAAAAGACACCACTCTTTTATGTCATATTCATGCTTGCTGTTTTTTTTTTTCTCACAGGCCAGCTGTCTAAAAGCACCACTGTATAATTGATGTGTTTTTGCAGGCACAGGCTGAGCGCAGACAGCGGGCTATAAACCCCTCTCAACAACATGTTCCTCTACGCCTCCTCCTCCCAGATGGCCTCCCTCTATCTCTCCTTCTTTCGCTCTCTGTCACACATGCACTCTCCCTACCTCTCATGCATATCTCCCCCTCTTTCTCCCGCTTTATTTCACTTCATGAGGACAAGAGGTTAAAGACTAAATTGGTCATCCTCAGGAGAACTGGGTGATTTGTGGCAGCATGTCTTGGCTTGAAAAAGAGACGGTAATTATGAGTACCTGCCTGATAAAGGACAAAAAACCCTTTTTTATTTTCTCCTATAAAAAGTCCCGGCAGCACCATAATCTGTGAATGAAGGCTGGGTGATTTTTATTGAATATTCACTCTACAAATATGAGGATATCAGGAATGCACTGAAAAATATTGACTTTAAAACAATTTTCTCTCAGAAATTCCAAGTAAATTTCACACATAATTCCAAAGGGTCCCACTTTATATTAAGTGGCTTTAAGTACTTACATCAAAAAATAAGTACAATGTACTTATTGTGTTCAGGTTATATTGTAAAACACTTTTGCTGCTATTGAGGTGTGATACAGGTAAGGTTAGGGGCTGGTGTGTGTGGTATGGGTTGGTTTAAGGGTAGGTTAAGGTTTAAGAGAAGGGTCAACTGTGTAATTACAAATGTAATTACATAAATTAATTACAGCTGTAATTACATGCAGGTATTTTCAAAATATAAGTACAATGTAAAAACATGTATGTACACAATAAGTCCATTGTATCAAATTATTAATTTCAATGTAAGTACATAGTACTTAAAGCCACTTAATATAAAGTGGGACCTTACAAAGAAACAGCAGCAAATTGAATTAAATGTGAAAATATAAAAGTAGAAAGACTGAAATTTTATTTTCTTGTAAAACATACTCAAATAATCTTTTTTTATATATATATGAATTAATGTATGTATTTATTTCTATTATTTTATTTACAACTTATTAATAATATTTTATTAAATAATATCAAATCAAATATAATAAAAAATATATTCTTTATTATTATTATTATTATTATTTATGATGTAGTTGTTACTGCTTTTAGTAAAAGTAAAAAAAAAGTTTAATCGTGATTTCAGATTTTCAGGTTGTTTTAGTATAGCACACATAACACAGGGATATATATATTTATTTTATACACGCATTACATAATTATTCTTACATAATAATTCTAATTATACATAATTACTACATTAATATCAGCTGAATGGCAGGTCAGCCTCCATAAACGGATAGCAGACCTTCTTATAAAGCAATAATCCAGTGAAATGATATTATAATACTCTATTAAAAGTAACCAGTATAGAGTCTCCTTGGCCTGTCCTACACGCTAGATTACTGTAATCTCTCCTCACACACTCTACCTGCTTCTCTCCACCTATTGCACAGTTCGGCTGTAATGAGAGCAGGGGGCTAATGCCAGAGAATAATGTTTTTATGAGCAACAGCAGAGGTCGGAATTAATGGCTCACGAGACGAACGCCCCGCGAGACGGGAAGTCTCTCCCGAGGGCATACAAATGGCTTCCTAATGAAGCTTGACATTGGTTATAGGTTATCAATGTGTGTGTGTGTGCATGAGACGAAAGAGAGAACAAAGAGGAAACAGGAGCAAAGCAAATTTTATGTGCTCGCAAACACTATGAAAATTATAACAACTTGAATTCATTGACTCATTGGTGTAAAATGCCGCATGATATTACGGTAATGTACTTTTGTCTGCACCTGCTTACTGTCCCACTCTAGTCTGAAGATTATAAATATTGATATAAAGCATGAATATTCTTTCAAAGTAATTAACATTTTTAACGTGACTGTGACTATATGAATATGTATATGAATTGCTGTGGGGGGATGATATCACACAAGGTAATAGGTGTCATGCCACAGGAAAAATAGGATAGGATAAAATAAGTTACTACATTTTGACTGTAAGATCACAGCAAGAAGCAGCATAATTATAGGAGTATGTGTAGGTATTTGTATGTAACATACACGAGTTTTGGATTTTATAAAATGTTTTTGAAAGTCTCTTATGGTCACCAAGGCTGCATTTTGATTAAAAATACAGAAAAACAGTATTATTGTATAGCTGTTTTCTAATATATTTAAAATGCAAGTTATTCCTGTAAATGGCAATGCTAAATTTTTGGCATCATTACTCCAATCTTCAGATCGCATGATCCTTCAGAAATTCTTCTAATATGCTGATATGGTGCTTAAGAAGTATGTCTTATTATTATCAATGTTGAAAACAGTTGTGTTTCTTCATATTTTTGTGGAAACCGTGATACATTTTATTTTTTGATTCTTTGATGAATCAAGTCCAAAAGATAAGATTTATTTCAAGTAGAAATCCTAACATAATAAATGTCTTTACTGTCACTTTTGATCAATTTAATGCTTCCTTGCTGAGTAAAAGTATTATTATTATTTTTAATCTTTCTTGCACCAAACTTTTAAATGGTAGTTCATCATGGTTTCTACAAATATGTTAGACGTTTGCCAATCCATTTAGTGTCAAAAACTGTATGTATACTTAAATACCTAACAATACTTATGAGATCATGTTGCAATATTAGATAAAAGGTCATAAACCAGCAGAAAAAGATGGATCCTGAAGATGAAACTATCTCACTGTAAGCACAGCGCAGGAAAGCTTCTCTCTTTAGTACCTGAGAAGAGAGCTGCTGGATTAATATCTCTCTCCTGTTGGCCATTTCACACCAGAATGCTTTCACGGCAAAGCTCGGGGACGTGGGGGGAAAAGCACAGTTGAGAAAGAGTACACAGGAGCATGCATTAGCAAAATCTAATGGGTTTTGTGTTTGTTGTGCTGAATGCATCCTGATGCACTAAGACACCATCTAAATCTATGGCTACTAAAGCTGTCAGATCAGTATAGTTACTGATCCAGAGGTCACAGTGCACACTGAGCCAATTAGCAGGTTGTGATCACAACACATCTATGTAATTGATTATAATGTGATGTGTGAGATGTGAAGGCCAAGTATGGTAACCCATACTCGACATTTGTCCTCTGGATTTAACCCTTTCAAGTGAGTGCATCACATTAGGAGCAGTGAGTAGTGAACACATACACACTGCAAGCTGGTGTTTCCTCAAAATAATCGTTAATAGAATCATTAATGAACTGCAAATATGGCTAACATCTCTTTGTGTTTCACAGAATAATGAAAATTCAAGGACAAAACGACATGAAGGTGTAAGTAAAGGTGGCTATTTTATATGTGAGTGAATTATCCATTTACATGATAAAAACCCAAATAAATGAAAAGTCCACTTCAGCCCTGATCAAATTAATGCTGGAAATGTCGCATTTTCCATGGTTTCTAGCTGGTTGATTAGCTGGACAACAGGTGGTTTTCACCAGACAGACCATCTTTATGTTCCAAAAACTAGTATGACCGTGTTTTGTTTTTTGTTTTTTTTCCAGCAGGAATCCATATAGGCCTACTCTGGAGACAAAGAGTGAAAAAGCAAAAGAAAATATGGTGACATAAACCGGTGGCTTTTATTTCTCTGTCAGAACTGTAATTAGAAAAGTCAATCTGACTGGCACTCTGAACCAAGGATCAGAGGACAGAGAGAGAGAGAGAAAAAATACAGCACATGAAAAGAAGAAAAGGAAGAACAAAGGCAGTAACAGAACACAACAGAGTGATATGGACACCGGAACAATTTAAAGAGGAAAAAGAGTCAAGGTACAAGAAAGTTGTGTGTGTGTGTGTGTGTGTGTGTGTGTGTGTGTGTGTGTGTGTGTGTGTGTGTGTGTGTGTGTGTGTGTGTGTGTGTGTGTGCGAGAGAGAGAGAGAGAGAGAACTGAGGGGGACATGAGAAATGCGCTAGTAAGCCAGCTTGTAAAGGTCTTTAGACAGAGGACCACGTCTCACTAAAGCAAGGACACAAGTCAAGGAGAAACACTTTTCACTCTTATGCTTAAAGAGGAAGATGCCCTTCAGAATCCTGGAATGTATTAACCACACACACACACATCCTCATGCATAGACTCCTGACTATCCATCGCTATCTCACGACCAATTTGTGCAAATTCGTACGAGTGAGTAAAATGTGACTGATTCGTATGAATTGCCGTGAGATCGGGTTGGACTATCTGAACAGGCACATGCAAATAAACGAGCATTCTGAAGGAAAATTGCCATATCTACCAGAAAACAGAGTACAGGCCATGGTTTATTAGTTCATACGCTTTTAAATCTGTACTTGCAAAACTCTGATAACACCAAGTTCTCTCTCTCTCTCTCTCTCTCTCTCTCTCTCTCTCTTTATATAAGTACATCTTCTATAAACAAAAGTGTCGTGGCTGCTGCAGCCTCTATGAAAATCACTCTCAAAGTCTTGGAGTTTTGATGCCACAATGTAGACTTTATTATCAGAGATATACGTAAAGCCTAGTTGTTTGCAAAGCAACTCCAGAATGTTGTCTCTGACAGTCTTATATACAGTTTTCCACACGCTCAAATCCAAGGTGGAATCAATGCATTTCATGTATGCCACTATTGTATATACCAAACTATATTAAAGTAAAACAAGAGATCTTAGTTCAGCATGTTTTCTCATATGATGGCAGCACAAAGAGTCTTCAGTTCTTCATATACAAGCATAAGATCTTTACATGGCAAATTATAATATAGCTGAACACAAGATCATCACATGTCTTCTCTTTATGGCTACTCGTCATATGTGAGCACACACGGTTTAACTATAATTGTTGAATAACATGTTCAAGTAAATGGCTATATTCACATTGATTATACTTGTTTAATTCATTCTGATTAATATAAATCTTCCACAAATGCAAAATTAAATCAGCCAAAATTTTTTAAAAACAGAACACATGAGGGATGAGGCTCTTCCAGTGATATTCTGCATGAGGATTTCATGTGGACTGGGTAACCTCACCAGTAACCTCAGGCTATATTAATACTCAACAGTAGTTAAAAACTTATGGATTTGGAGTGAATCACCATCACAAAGAATGCATCAGTCAGAGAGCCTCTGGGAATGTTTATTAGAGCAGTGAGGAGTTTTTCATTGCATCCACAGGAATAGTTGCCACTCTTCTAAAAATATACACTTGCAAGTTCACTTCTGTCATTCCCTCCCTCTGTTCCCCCACAGACACACACACACACACACACACACACACTCACACTAATCCATGTGATTGAAGAGCTCTCAGAAAGGTAATTAAATTTGCCAATGATCCGCTGTGCTGGATACACAAGCCTGCGTTCTGTGGAGGGGAACAGCGGAGCAGGACCTCAATAATAGCGGCGAGCTCATTCATCAGCTCATGCAGAAGATTCCCTCATATTTCACTACTGCTTTTTAAGACACTGCACGAGGCTGATCTATGTGGCCTACACACTTAGAGAGCGCAGGGTTTACTCTGCAACAACAGACCCTCGGCGTACATTGACATAATGGTTAGCAAACAGTAGTACTTGTTTGTTTTGTGTGTCTGTGTGGGCGGATTTATGCTTTTTGAATCGACTGTGAAGATCAACAGCTCTGCTCACCAAAAGTGCAGATGCTACGCTAACTTAGACACGTTTCAGAGTATGGAAATTCGGTCCGATTTTCACATGCTGCTTTAAGCTGATTTCTTTTGACTGCATAGTGTATTGAGCATGCAGGGGGTGGTCTCCCTGTGGTCTGTGTGGGTCCTAATGCCCCAGTATAGTGACGGGGACACTATACTGTCAAAGAGCACCGTCCTTCAGATGAGACGTTAAACCGAGATCCTGACTCTCTGTGGTCATTAAAAATCACAGGATGTCCTTCGAAAAAGAGTAGGGGTGTAACCCCGGCATCCTGGCCAAATTTGCCCTTTGGCCTCTGTCCATCATGGCCTCCTAATCATCCTCATATAATGACTGGCTTCATCACTGTCTTCTCTCCACCAGTAAGCTGGTGTGTGGTGGGAGTTCTGGCACAATATGGCCACTCCAGATGATGCTGCACATTGGTGGTGGTTGAGGAGATTCCCCCTTCCATGTAAAGTGCTTTGAGTACCCAGAAAAGTGCTATATAACGAATTATTATTATTATTATTATTACAGCATTACAAACAAAGACTGTAATCACACACGCTCTCCTATACTGTATGTAACTTTGGGAATTCTGATTCAATTTAGTGAATCGATCCATTGAGGCGTTTCATGTAAATAAACTAGCTCAAAAAAACAATGCGCTAAACAATTCCCCCATTATGTTTCCAACCATGTTTTTACTTTAAATTTTGGGTAGCATGTCGTTTTAGAGTTAATTTGAACTTCCTCGTATAGATGGATTTTAGCAGTGTGGTGCTGACAGTGACACAGTGGCTCCTACATAATGTCGAACTCCATGCTTAGATTACTAATGAATAATTCAAATCAATCAAATCCTTTTATTGTCACACAACCATATACACAAGTGCAACAGTGGGTGAAATTCTTGGGTGCAATTCCGAGCAACATAGCAGTCGTGACAAATTACTCAAAGTACCATATACATTATAAAAACAATAAATAATATACAATATACAATATACACAATATACAGAATACAAAATACAAAAAGGTATTTATACATACAATAGATACACATATTGGTGAAATATGTATGTAGTTTACAGTAGGTTATGTTGTGCTGTGTTGGCAGTTAGACTGTTATGGTTGTTGATCATGAGGGATCAACAGTTTAGAAGTCTAATTGCATGGGGGAAGAAGCTGTTCCGGAGTCGGCTGGTGTGTGTGCTGATGCTGCGGTACCGCCGGCCTGATGGTAGCAGTGAGAGCAGCCCATGGCTCGGGTGGCTAGAGTCTCTGATGATCCTCCGAGCTTTCTTCACACACCGCCTGGAATATATATCCTGGAGGGAGGGAAGCTCACCTCCGATGATGCGGCTGGCAGTGCGCACCACCCTTCGCAGGTCTTTGCGGTTGCGAGCGGTAGTGTTGCCGTACCAGGCAGTGATGCAGCCAGTCAGGATGCTCTCGACGGTGCCGGTGTAGAACTGTGTGAGGATGCGGCGGTTCATTCCAAACTTCCTCAGCCGTCTCAGGAAGAAGAGGCGCTGATGAGCCTTCTTCACGACGGCCTCAGTGTGGACGGACCATGTGAGTTCCTCTGTGATGTGGACACCGAGGAACTTGAAGCTGTTGAAGCTGTTGACTCTCTCCACCGGAGCTCCATTGATGGTGATGGGGCTGTGTTCTCTGTCGTTCTTCCTGAAGTCGACCACTAGCTCCTTGGTTTTGCTGATGTTGAGGGAGAGGTTGTTTTCCTGACACCAGTGTGTCAGAGTGAATTTAGCTTAAGCTTTTAACTAAAGTGACTTCCAATACACAATTTTGTTGTCAAATTCATTGTCCTTAACCACTACACAATACCACCCATTATTGTGTTCGTTCAGGAGTTCTGGTCATTATGGTAAAACTAATAGTATGCATTTATGGGCAAAGATAATATGCGTGGCCTCTGTGCATGCGTGTCTTATTTTCCGTGTGGATGGTGTCACTAGCCAGTGCCGCCTGGTCTCTAATAGATCGGCCCATTTAGCATTTATTAGCATGCATTAGCATTCATTAGCTCCATTTCCAGCACCGATGGCAGTGATGGGAACTACATCTAACAAGCCGTTATTCCAATGAGAGTGTGGGGTAAATGGATAATTGATTTTGAAAAAGCCTTTTCGACAAATCGTAGCAATAAATGAACTCTAAGTGAATTGGGCAGGTTGGAGAGGTGCATAATGGGCTGGAGGAAAAGGAAAGATTGAAAGACTGGATTTTTGGCTGAGCTCATTTGGATAATTTAGCTAAAGCTCAGCCAGATGTGAAATGCAGACGTGAAAATACTCTTACAGTTCTTCCTCTTTCTTTCTCTTTTTGGCATCACTTACGTAATTTGAAGCTATGGTGTTATTTTAGGAAGGTGCTGCCAAGTGTCTGTTTGAATATGAGTGTGTGAGCGATTAGGGAGCTGTCTGTTCTTATAAAAACAAACCTCTGAAATCACGAAAACTGTGTCTACTTCACACTCACTCTGTTTTACTCAATTACTCTATTACCTCTAATGCAAATGTTGATATTGCACTTCTCTTCAATACTCACCCTGCTTATTAAATGTAATTCTTTCATATCAAGCTGTCCTCGTGAACCAACAGCTTGTATAGATCGAGAGCAAGTGTACTACTTTCTGCACCATGGCTCCAAGGTTTATTTTTTTTATATAATATAGTTTAATATAGGTGGTCTAAGACCAATAATTAAGTAAATGTTTTAAGAAAGCAAATAGGGTTCAAGTTTACTTTAATGTGAAGTTGGAGCTTCACCAAGACCACCAACACAAGGTTACTTTAACGGTGCAGTTGTGTGTGGGAGACAAAAGACTTTATATCATATTCATTAGCAAATTTTCTTTATATAAGACGTTCTCACCAGTGTGGCGTGGGCACTAAAGCCCTTTCACAGCCCATGATTTGGACAATTCGGTGTCATGATCCAAACACGACAGTTTTGTCACTTCCTGTGAGCACATTAACAGATTGGAAGGTGTAAAAGACGTGAGTGGATTTTATGAAACACTTCTGACTCACAGCAGAGAATGAAAGGAATACAAAGATAGAGAGATCCATCTATTTATTAGATTACAATTACAATGAAATTGCAAGTGCTTCGTTCTAAATTGCGGATAAAAGGAGCGAAAGCATCCGAATGAACGCAATGCTCACGCAGAGTGAGCTGAATGATAAATGATAGTGAATAGCGAAACAAAGAACGTGTCATACCCTAGGGGGGTCATGTAACAACAGAAAAACGTCACTTCGGCTAACGTTTCGCAATTGATTGACTGTCATCAGCACCCCCCCCCCAAAAAAAGTGCCAAACTGGAAAGAAAGCATGACTTCAATAGCTTTTGTCACATCACGCTTTGATCGGTACGATGAGTCACACAAAGGGAAAAGCGATAAACACCATGCCTGACTCAATATGTGACAGTGGGTTGGCAAATTTTAGCCCATTTCATTCACCATTTCCTCTGTTTTATTCTTCCCTTGTCTTGTTAAAGTGAGCACAATAGAGTTTTTCCTGCCTCCCTCCCACTTTCTCTGCTCTATGAATATGTCTGCGCTCCATCTCTCTTTGCAATCTTGGCGTAACTCAGACATAACAAATGCCAACTCGTACCACAAGTTTTTTTCATAACTTCGCTATTATGCTGTCACTTCTTTTTATCTGGCTGCCGATGTCAGTTTCTGCCTGTTTGCATTTCGATTTTTCTGTGCTGATGAACCTGATAGCCCATCCGGATGAAGCGACACAAAGCAAAGATGACATTGATTTAATTGCTAGCGATAACCGTCCAGTGAAACTTGTGTTACTGAATTACATGCGCTCTAGGTCGTTGTGTCCCTATACGCTGATTAACTTACTTTAATTAGAATTATTATCAAAGCACTTGTGCATGAAACACAAGCTCAATTTGCTGGATTCAGAGTAGTGGACAGATATCGATCTGTCATCGTTTCATCATTGCGATGGTGGAGAACAGTGTACCGGTATGTTGATGTGCTGTATTTTTCCCTGTGGTGGCCTTAATGACTTAAAGGAACATTTCACCCAAAATAAATCTTAAAACATGTTGTTCCAAACCCATACGCATTTCTTTCTTTTATATGTGTCATTTTTACAAACAAGTGTCTCGTTTCTGATTACTGCTGCATCCTGGAAACACGTGTCACGTGTCATATGTTCTTTGCAAGCAAAACCCACGAAACCACAAAACAAATGCATAAACGGAAAAGAACGTAAACACACATTCACTCACACGCATCAAGCTGACAAGCGAACCATCCCCTGGGACTGAGGTCAAATAAAGCACCGGCTATAAAAAGCTTTCCTTGTGTTTTGCTAAACATTGCTGTCAATCAGAACACGCAATTTAAAAGAGAGAGAGAGAGACTAGTGTGTGTATGTGAGGAGGAATGTGTGTGTGGGGTTTTATTTAACAAATCTGTTTTTTAACTAATTTTTTTGCTCACTCCTTTTTAAAGTTGGCATAAAGTAGAAGCTGCGATTGTCTTTTATTCTCTGTTGTGATGTATATCTGAGTGAAACTGCTTCTCGAACAAGAAAAAAATTGAAGGGCGGGACTTGATTTTTTCCATGTGGAGTTGATTGGATGGTTGTGGTTTGCTATTGCTGTGATGTCATGACAGTGGCAGGTTGTCCCGCCCTCGCGACAGTAAACACGTCAGAAGAGTAGAGATGTCCCTGCAAGAGCGAGGGGAGGTTATTTTGATTAAAGTTCATGAGGGCACATGAATTCTGTAAAAATATTGACGGGCACAGATAAATCGCTTAAAATAAATACAGCAATATTCCATAAAAAATTTGAATGGTCAATTTTGATTTCATGGTGACTTTAAGTTCATCACTGTTTTTCTAGAGAAAGAATGGCAATCGTTTGAAAAAGTAGTATTTAAGTGTCTTTTAACTTGTTTTGGTAAAAAACAACATGTTCCCTTTCGTTGTCACTCCGAGTTACGTCGGATGACGACGAATGGGGTTTCGCTTAGAAAGCCTATCAGCTTCGAGTATTACAAAACGAGCCTATGGCAAAGAAATGCCATGGGTCTGCGGAATTTGCATGACGTAACTCCGCCCCACCTCGTGGGTATAAAAGGAGGAAGTCCGCAACAGCAGTTTATGTTTTCGCTTCGGAGCCAAGTGTATTCTTCTCTCCACAAGCCATCTCTGAATTGTCAGCTTTACAAACGAGTACCTCGAGTGTTGGTGTGACGGCGATCTACGGCGAGCGCGTGCTTCCTGCTGATCTGTTGCAGTGGTCTGCCAGTCGGTGCGTGTCTCCCCGGGTGCTTCAACACTTGAGTTTTCTCTCACTAAAAGAGCTTGCACGCGGCACGTCTTTTTAAAGACGGCTCGCCCGTGCATTTCAAAAAAAAAAAAAAAAAAAAAAAAAATGAATGGTGCGGCAGCTTGGTATCGGACTCTGATGGGCACGAGCGTTGTCTAGTATGTTTGGGCTTGATCATGCTAGAGCAGCGCTCGTGGATGACTCATGTTTTCTCCATGGAAACATAATCATCGCGTCATTAAGGTCGAGACTCGGTGAACTCACATGAGTGAGAGTCCCCTCATCCACCCCCCGATCTTCGGCTGGTGGCCAGGGTGACCTGAGGGTTTCGGTCTGGAACAAGGCGCCGACTATGTGTCCGCGACCCCAGCCCCCCTCTTCAATGACGGTGCCCGCTAGTGAACAGGTGATTCCCACGGGTCTACCCTCTGGTGGCCCGTGTGTTTCATTTGAAGCTACAGAGGATGATATTATGTTTGTAGCAGCTTCACTAGGTGGGTTTGATTTTCCTGGAAGTGACGACTCGTCGAGTCTGATCCGGAGATGACGGCCATGCTTTCCCGGGACGATTGGTTTTTGGGTGAGGCCGCCGACCCTCGTCCACGGCAAACCCCAATACCGTTCTTCCCGGACGTGAATGATGAGATCAGGGGCCATTCGCTGATCTCATCCGCCTTTCCTCCCCTCAATGGGGCCGCTGCCCGTGGGTACACTGGGGTTCCCCCGGCTGAACGCTCTGTTGCGATGCTATGTGTCCTCAGAGTGCTTCTTCTCGGCGCAATCCTAAGCACCCGTCCGTGGCCTGTAGTTTTTCGTCTACGCTTGTGGCGAGATCCTATAGCGCCACGGGACTGGGGGCCGCCTCACTGTGTGCCATGGTCATTCAGCCGGTCTACCTGACCCAGATGCTCATGGACCTGCACGAGGGCGGGACTGACCCAGTGCTCTTCACTGAGCTGCGCGCCGCCACTAACCTTGCTCTCCGAGCGACGAAAGTGTCCGTACGCTCCCTGGGTCGGGTGATGCTCACCATTCGGTGGCCGTACCTGTTTGATGTGCTGGATGTCGCGCGGACCCGTCTGTCCGACATTCCCACATTCCAGGTCGGCCTCTTCGGCGGTGCGGTTGAGGGCTGGCCCAACAGCTCTCAGCCGTCCATGAGCAGACTGACGTTGATTCTGTCCCGACGGCCCCGCCGTCCGCTCAGATCCCTCGGTCTGCCCACCGCCAAGGGCGCCCTCCCGCGGCTCCCACCCTGCCCGTTCACCCGGGCCGGCTCTAGGGGCCGCGGGCGGACGCCACAGCCCTCTCTAGCCCCGCCCCCCGCTACACGCCGGGTTAAGCGGCGCTCCTGAGACGGGCTCCTCGGGGATGGAGCAGGTTGAGGTCGACTCTGTCCCGACGGCCCCGCCGTCCGCTCAGGTCCCTCGGTCTGCCCACCGCCGAGGGCGCCCCCCCCCGCGGCTCCCACCCCGCCCGTTCACCCAGGCGGGCTCTGGAGGCCGCGGCCGGACGCCACAGCCCTCTCCAGCCCCGCCCCCCGCTACGCGCCGGGTTAGGTGGCGCTCTTGAGAGGGGCTCCTCAGAGATGGGACTTTCTTTCCAGGAGTTGGGAGCAGGCCCACTCCTTTCCCCGGTGGAGGGCCGGGGAAGAATCCTTATTCGCAAAGATAGGCCGCAAATATGCGTTTCCCCCAGTGAGCCTTCTTGCGCAGACCTTGCGCAAGGTCAGGGAGGACGAGGAGCAGGTCATTTTGGTCGCGCCGTATTGGCCCGGCCGGACCTGGTTCCCCGAACTTGCACTCCTCGCGACAGCACCTCCCTGGCCCATTCCTCTGAGGAAGGACCTTCTTTCTCAGGGACGGGGCACCCTGTGGCACCCTCGCCCCGATCTCTGGAGCCTCCACGTGTGGCTCCTGGACGGCTCGAGGTAGGTTTGAGTACCCTTCCACCAGCGGTGGCGGCTACCATCACTTCCGCTAGAGCATCGTCCACGAGACACGTCTATGCGTTGAAGTGGAACCTCTTCGTCGACTGGTGCTCTTCTCACCGAGAAGACCCCCGGAGATGCTCGATCAGCGTTGTGCTTTCCTTCCTTCAGCAAGGGTTGGAGCGAAGGCTGTCTCCCTCCACCCTTAAGGTCTATGTTGGCGCCATTGCCGCACATCATGACCCCGTCGAAGGTAAGTCGGTAGGGAAGCACGACCTGGTCATCAGGTTCCTGAGAGGAGCGAGGAGACTAAATCCTCCTCGCCCTCCTCTCGTTCCCTCTTGGGACCTCTCAGTGGTTCTAACTGCCCTGAAGAGTGCTCCCTTTGAGCCCCTGCAATCAGTTGAGCTTAAGTTCCTGTCAATGAAGACAGCGCTCCTGGTTGCACTGGCCTCCATCAAGAGGGTAGGGGACCTGCACGCATTCTCCGTCGACGAAGCGTGCCTGGAATTCGGACCGGCTTTCTCTCACGTGATCCTGAGACCCCGGCCCGGATATGTGCCCAAGGTTCCTACCACTCCCTTTCGGGACCAGGTGGTGAACCTGCAAGCGCTGCCCCCGGAGGAGGCAGACCCAGCCTTGGCACTGCTCTGTCCAGTACGCGCTCTTCGCGCCTATGTAGACAGGACGCAGTGTTTCAGGACCTCAGACCAGCTCTTTGTCTGTTATGGTGGGAAGCTGAAGGGAAAGGCTCTCTCCAAGCAAAGGTTGTCTCACTGGATAGTGGACGCCATTGCCTTGGCATACCAGCAGCAAGGTCGACCGTGCCCCCTTGGTGTGACGGCCCACTCCACCCGGAGTGTGGCATCCTCTTGGGCTCTAGCGCATGGCGCCTCGCTAACAGACATCTGCAGAGCTGCAGGCTGGGCGACACCTAACACATTCGCCAGATTCTATAATCTCCGAGTGGAGCCAGTGTCCTCTCATGTACTCGCTTCAACTAGCTAGTACCGGACCCGCTCAGGTGTCTTCGCTTGCTCGCCATTCCACTCCACGGACTGGATACGTGCGATATTCTCCTCAGGTGAGCTTCCCCGAAAGCCCTGAGCTCCTCCAGCACTCCTGACGTCGGCGCCAGTGTCTCTTGCCTGCGCGTCGGCTAGGTGCCTCCCGTGTGCATGGTCCCTCCCCTGAGCGACCCCCACATGTGTATTTCCACTGTAAGCCTCTCTGAGCATGTGTCTTTCCCTTGGCAAGCCACCTTGCCACCCCTGGGGTTGAAATATTCCACCTGCGGCTGGACACCCCAGTGTTCTCCATATGGTTCCTTCGGGTCATATGTGTATTCTCTAAGTCCCCCCCCCCCCCCCTCTGGGTTGGCATTAATTGCATACTTCCCCTAGCTTGGGATATGCTTCCCAGTGTACCTTGGTATTCCTGTGTTAAATTGAGTCCTTCGTCCTTCTATGTCAGGGACCTCGATTTACGCAGGGCACTGGAAGACAGCTGAGAAGGTGGCGTGATTAGACTGGTAACCCCATTCGTCGTCATCCGACGTAACTCGGAGTGACAACGAAAGGGAACGTCTCGGTTACGTATGTAACCCTCGTTCCCTGAGTAGGGAACGGAGACGTTACGTCTGCCTGCCACTTTCCGCTGTACCGCGGGGATGGCCTGAGCTCAGTCTTGGCTCCTCAGCGAAGAAACATAAACTGCTGTTGCGGACTTCCTCCTTTTATACCCACGAGGTGGGGCGGAGTTACGTCATGCAAATTCCGCAGACCCATGGCATTTCTTTGCCATAGGCTCGTTTTGTAATACTCGAAGCTGATAGGCTTTCTAAGCGAAACCCCATTCGTCGTCATCCGACGTAACGTTACATACGTAACCGAGACGTTTTTAATGAATCACTTGATTCAGTGAATCACTCATTACACAGAAAAATACTCATTTGTCATCACCAACTGGCGATGTAACATGCAGAAAGGGGCACTGAACAAATCTGAATTCATCCTTTTGTTCAAAATGCCCTCTAACGAGTGTGTGTGTGTGTGTGTGTGTGTGTGTGTGTGTGTGTGTGTGTGTGTGTGTGTGTGTGTGTGTGTGTGTGTGTGTGTGTGTGTGTGTGTGTGTGTGTGTGTGTGTGTGTGTGTGTGTGTGAAAAGTAGTGTGTCCTTGAGTCAAGCTGGTTGGAGGAGAAGATCAAACATGTTGGGATTAGTGGATGTCCTAATATGCTGATCTCAGCGCTTACGTGTCAAGGCCAGGCCAGAACACCATCCAAACACATTCGTCACACACACCGTACCTTTATCTGTAACACTCATGAACACACTCACTCTGTTCCTGGAACTAGCACACACTCGCTTTCTGACACAAACAAACAAATCCATGATGGTTTGGACATCTGGCATGTTGTCCTCAGTGTTTGTGTAAATGTACATAGTGATTTTATTCCTCAGAATTTAGTAGTAGCGGTAAAAATGTGAAGAACATAAGCAAGATTCATATTATAGTCAATAGATGTTCTTACAATTGATTGAAATCATAATAATATTAAAGCTGCAAGCAGCATTTAGCGGTGTTCAAGCAGTTAAGGCCTTTAAGGCCGTTAAGCACAAAAGCATCAAAAGACATTAAATTTTATTTAGCATACATTTAAACACTGACATAATAGATGGAAAAAACCATTTACAGCCAATATAGGCAATTTACCATAGGAAATATATTGTTTTAAAGCTTTTTAACAGTTATAGCGCCACCTATGGTCCGATCTCCATGAAACTTTGCATGCTTCTTCACCATGTTATGACACATATACTCATCAATTTCTGTGAAGTTTTGACTTTTCGTTTAGGATTTATAGGCTTTTTACTGTATTTAGCCCCGCCCCTTTTCTAAATGACCCTGTTACAGCCACCCAAATGCAAAATTTCAACTTTTTTTCGATAATTATTGATCTAGAGAGTCCAGAGAATAGGCCTAGACTGGTTTGGTTCGGATCGGGCGAAAAACCAGGGACTAGTTCGCAAAAGTAGGTTTTGGACAAAACTGGCCATAACAATTTTTTTTTGCTCAAATCGAGAATCCGAGATATACATCTTGTCCGTCTTGTGCCAGGGATCACAGTGATGTAAAAATCGTGATGCTAGGTCAAACGGTCGAGGAGTTATGGGTAATTTAGTACTTTTGGTTTCTGTAGCGCCACCTATGGGCCAATCGGGGTCATACTCTGATAGGTTCTCCCCAAAAGTGTGGCCTACCATCTGGCCGAGTTTCAAGTCTCTAGGCCTTACGGTTTGGGCTGCACGATGCGTTTTAGGGCAATTTTTTTTTTCAAATAGCAAATACAATAGGTTTTCAGCACTTCGTGCTTGAACACCTAATAAGAATGAGACCTTTTTGACAGTTATAGCGCCACCTATGGTCCGATCTCCATGAAACTTTGCATGCTTCTTCACCATGTTATGACACATATGCTCATCAATTTTTGTGAAGTTTTGACTTTTCGTTTAGGATTTATAGGCTTTTTACTGTATTTAGCCCCGCCCCTTTTCTAAATGACACTGTTACAGCCACCCAAATGCAAAATTTCAACTTTTTTTCGATAATTATTGATCTAGAGAGTCCAGAGAATAGGCCTAGACTGGTTTGGTTCGGATCGGGCGAAAAACCAGGGACTAGTTCGCAAAAGTAGGTTTTGGACAAAACTGGCCATAACAAATCTTTTTTGCTCAAATCGAGAATCCGAGATATACATCTTGTCCGTCTTGTGCCAGGGATCACAGTGATGTAAATCGTGATGCTAGGTCAAACGGTCGATGAGTTATGGGTAATTTAGTACTTTTGGTTTCTGTAGCGCCACCTATGGGCCAATCGGGGTCATACTCTGATAGGTTCTCCCCAAAAGTGTGGCCTACCATCTGGCCGAGTTTCAAGTCTCTAGGCCTTACGGTTTGGGCTGCACGATGCGTTTTAGGGCAATTTTTTTTTCAAATAGCAAATACAATAGGTTTTCAGCACTTCGTGCTTGAACACCTAATAATCAAGTTCCTAATAAAGTTATGACCATCTCCTATACTTTTTACTCACATTTGGCTCTTGGTGAATGTTAATTTTGGGATTCTGTATGCAAATTTGTGTGATGCATGGTTTTCAATGTACTTTAAGTGGGTCACTGCCTGTCTCTATCTGCACTGTGGCGAACAGAGGGAGTCGTGTTGTCATTTCCTCTGCAGCAAAGCCCAGGAGTAATTTCATGCATTTGCAAATGTATTTACTTGGATGAGAATTATTTAATTTATTCATTTATTTATTGCCGTTCTCAAGAGCAAATTCAAAAGTACAGCTCGTTTATTGCATGTGGAAACGGGATAAAACACAGTGCAGCAGGTTCTGTCTAACTCATGCAGTATTTAATCTACTAATTTCTGTTCCTGTCAGAGCCCTGGATAGCAGCCATCCTTCATTGGGAGCGTGCAAAGACTCTTCTGCTGAAGAAGGTGGAATATGAGACGCTGCAGTGGCCCAGATTAGACATGGAACAGGAGATGATGCTCAACAGCACATAATGAGCTCCCTTTTGGAGGATAAACGTAGGGATGCATGTCTGCAATCACCTCTGAGATGTCTGCTTTTGTGTCGGGGTCAAAACATTTCAGAGTTTCTGGGGTTCAAGTCAAGGACACTCAGCTTTTGCTAAGTCCCGCCTGGTTCACCTAAAAATTTAAATTGTCATAATTTATGTAAGTAAAGCTTTATTTATATAACACTTTTTAAAACAGTGTTTACACCGTGCTTCACAGAAGGGAAATTCATGTACATGTGTGCATTCACAGAAAAGAAAAAAACATGCATACACACATAATAGAAGTAAAATAAAACTAAATACAATCAAATAAATCAAGGAAAGGCCCTAGTGAACCAATGTGTTTTGGGATACTTTTTATCCCGCCAGCATTTTTTTTAAAAGTTGCCAGTCATCGCCAGCATTTCTGATCATTTTCACAAAATGTTCATGACCCCTGAATATATTGTTGTATGAATATCTCAACATGCAATATATCAAAAGAAGGAACAGACTCTGCTTTTAAACAAAAAGAAAAAAAGAAACGTTTTATAGCTTAATGCATTCGTTTTTTTTATCAACACTTGAATGTTGGTAAGTTTCTTAAAAAAAAAAAAGCAACATTTTGGGCAAAAAGCTGAGAAAATCAGGTTCTTGTCAAAGACTACATCCAGATTGGATTCAAAACGATGATCAACACACAGATGGAGTAGATCGAGTCCATCAACACTCTCTAAGGTTGCACAGTCCTATAGCTCGTCCTCGGTCGACATTTCATTCGGTAACATCAGACAATTTTGATTTATATACTGTTTAATGTTGATAATCGCATTATTTTACATATGCATCTGCAAACATATGCTATCACTTGTTTCTGCTTCTTCTTCACTTGTCTTTTGATCTAGAGATTCTGTACTCTTTCAGAAGTACAACAGTGAAAACACGGAAAGTCAGAAATGGTAGGAAAGCGTTGCCTCATAAATGGCGGAAATTTCCATCAATGACGGGGAAAGAGTTAAAGTGCATAGTGAGTCGATTGCTCGTAGTTTGTCAGGAAGAGAGTTCCACAGCTTGGAACTGAAATGACTAAAGGCCGACTTACCAATTTTTAGCCGTGTTTTCGGTACAACCAACAAGTTACTATTGGATGTTTGGAGCAATCTTGCAGTCGTATATTTATTCAACAAATTAGAAAGGTATATTGGGGCAGTACCATGAAGACATTTAAAAACGAATAAGATGATCGTGAATTCAATTGTGAATGATACAGGCAGCCAGTGAAGGGATCTGAGTGTTGGAGTAATGTGATTTCTGCTTTTAGAGCGAGTTAACATTGCTGCAGCTGCAGCTAAACCTTTATATGCATTTCTTTCTGAAGAATGTTCATAACAAAAGCAGTTTTGTTACCTATTGATTTCCATTGTATAGACAAAAAAAAACAAAAAAAACAGAGACATTTCTAAAAATATCATCTTTGTGTTCCACAGAAGAAAGTAAAAGTCAAACGGGTTTGAGTAAACAATGACAGAATTTTTATTTTTGTGAACTATCCCTTTTAAAAACATTACCAATCCTGCATTAGCAACTGTTGCCTATATTACTGAGAACTGTGCTGTTCTTAAATTTTCTAATATTTACAATTCATTCCTATTCATTCTTCCTAATCATTCCTTATAAGACCTTTTATACAGCTTGTCTGAATAAGCAACAGCAACCTCACCAAGGGGTGAAGCCTGAGAAGGGCCAGTTGCAGAGTTACTCACCATGAAATCAAAATTGACCATTATGTTTTTGATTGTAGCACATCATAACTTCCCCTGATCTTGCAGCAACATCTCTTTACCAATGACGTGTTTAATGGTGCGAGGGCGGGACAACCTATCACTCACATGACATCACAGCAATATCAAAACACAACCATCCAACAATACAATCAATTCCAAATGGACAAAATCAAGTTCCGCCCTATCATTTTTCTTGTTCAAGAAGTCGTTTTACTCGGATATACATCACAATAGGGAAGAAAAGCATCTTCTGTTTCATGCCAGCTTTAAAAAGTGTAAGTTTTATAGTACACGAAGTATGAAGCAGTCAAAATCTCTTATTTTTGGCCAGGAAATGGAAAGGAAATGATGGATGGAATAGAGATCAGAAAGTCAACATTTCATGGCCAAAAATAAGAGCCCTTCTGTGCTCAGAAACACAAATGTAGTGAAGCACTAAAGAACTGCTGTCAATACAATAAAACACATTTTTGACTGCTTTAACTTCGTCATCATTCTGTCATCATTTACTCTCACTCATTTTGTTTTATTAGTATTATTATTCTGTGTTTCTTTTGTGTTTATTTTGTGTATATATATATATACATATATATATATATATATATATATATATATATATATATATATATAATTTTTTATTTATTTATAACTGCAATAATGCTTCTTGTGTTCAGGAGAATAAAGAAAATCAAATGGATCTGGAACTAAATGAGAGTAAATCATGACAGGTTTTTCATCTCGTGAAACTATCCCTTTAAGAGCTTTTGTTTATTCCTCTCATAATAATGCAACTTCATCAATTGTCGAATTAGCTTGAGAGCAATTTTCATTTTAATGTGTTTTCCACAGCACACTCACAAAGTCCCAAAAATTGAAACAAGCTTCAATTAAGTCAAGAAGCTTTGGCTTGTAGGGGCGCAGATGGCACTGGGGACGGGGGGGACATGACCCCCCCAGTTTCATAGTGACCCGATCCGTCCCCCGCCCTCACTATCTCTACGAAAGGCGACAAAAATCAGTAAAACAGAGGATTAACCAGTGTTTTCGCTATGTACATTAGCCAAAGTAGTGTCCCGGCCCGCCGCTGCTTCAGAATCGGGTCGGGGCAGACGCAGGGTGACACACAATAATCTACACCGGTCGCCATTATTTTGTTTGTACCCACGATCTCACTACACGCTATTCTGTTGTCAATAAACACACGATGCCATCATGCCACCTACGTTTACACCCTCTCTCTCTCTCTGTGTGTGCTACGACTCCTGAGTGAGTGATCTCGCTGGGGTCCTATGAGGAGCTGGTAGCTGCCTCAATCGTGATTCGTGCCTGTAGGAGCGGACCGGTAACCATAGTGATCAAATACAATCTATGACTCAGCTGAGTCGGTGATTTTCTGAACTGAAAAAAATCGACTGTATAAATGCCACATAAAGGCAACGAAGAGACAAAAAACAATCACCTCGTTTTTTCAAAAACCAAACAATGTAAGTATCCTATGCCTGTTGACTTTCCCAGATGTGGCAGATTAGATTTGTTAAGGGGAATAGCTAGTCTGACAATAATGGCAAGAAGGCTTTTTGCACTTAGTAAACACAGCAACATGTGGAGACCATAACTATGCATTTAGGTGAGTGAACAGAGGCAAATAATGAATGAACACAAAAAGAATGGTTGGATAAATCAAACAATTTATCGTCGTCAGGAAATAATGTTTTATCTTATCATTTAACCCATTGTACTGTATAAATTGACTGAGGTATGTTCACTGTTGTGTAAGCCACTATAAAATAATTATAATAAATAAATTTGTGTGGTGCAAGGTTTATGCAAACAACAAATAAAGGCCTACATAAACTTTTGACATCCTCTTATAGCAGGAAATCATGTTTTTTTTATTGTAGGGACTGGAGCAACGGAGGATATAGATTCTTAAATTATGGGCTATGAAAAACATTTCTTAATATGTCATACATCATTTGAAAGATATGTCTAATCTATAAATTGCAACAAACGTGCAATTAACACTTAAATTTAAAATTGAGTTATTCTTAGACATTTTTGAAATAGTAGTTTAAGCCATTAATTCTCAGGAATATGTTGTATTTCACATTGTTGTGAAATTCTATAGAGGTATAGAGGGTTAACTGAAATTATGAGATTTAAAATGTTGTCCTCCTGGCCTGCAGGCAATTTCTGATGACAGTAAGGCAGGCCCTAGTCCAGAGGTCTTCAATCCTGCTCCTGGAGGGCCACTGTCCTGCAGAGTTTAGTTCCAACCTGCTTCAGCACACCTGCCTTTGTATATTCAAGCGATCCCGAAGAGCTTGATGAGCTGTGTGTTTCAGGTGTATTTGATTAGGGTTGGAACTAAACTCTGCAGGATTGAAGACCTCTGCCCTAGTCAGTCAAGTGAGGATCTGCAGGAGGGCAGCCACAAAAAATACTTCGCTGAAGACATGAAGTTTTGGTGGGTGATTGGCATACTAGTCAAATAACAGTCTGATCATGCATTGCTAGTGGTGATGAGGTAGGCCTTTGTTTATATTTATATTTATTCATTTAGCTGACGCTTTTATCCAAAGCGACTTACAATTGCTACATATATCAGAGGTCGCACGCCTCTGGAGCAACTAGGGGTTAAGTGTCTTGCTCAGGGACACATTGGTGTCTCACAGTGGATTCGAACCCGGGTCTCTCACACCAAAGGCATGTGTCTTATCCACTGCGCCATCACCACCCCTTTGTTTACCTTTGTTGTTTATCCATGATTTCAAATAATAATCCCCCAATGGCTTTTTAGTGCAAATCATTAGCCCAAATTACGCAAAGTAACTACTTGAGCACTAGTTAAAGCCCAAATTACGCAAAATAACGAACTGAGTTTAAATCATTTGCTGACAGCTTGGTCCCCCCCAGTTAAAAAATCCTATCTGCGCCACTGTGTAATACAAGCTTTGCAGAATGAGATACGGCTCATATTATACAGCTGATTTAGCCCTCTGTTGTCCAGCTCCTCGTATCTTCCTCTCTGAGTGCATAGCTTTCTCTATTTTGCTGTTTAATTGCAAAACCCACATTAGGATGAGAGAAACACACAGCGGTCCGCACGTCAGTCCGAATGCAAACGACTCAACAGACAGACTCTGCGGCCGGAGGACGTGTTTACAGATGCTAAGCCCTTATTAAACAAACATCTGTTCAAGAGACACACTCACTGAGCGGCATGTGACGTCCTTTCATAAGTGCACTCGCAACTCCCATAATCCATTGCTTGTGTCCCAGCACTGGGCTTCAAAAATGTGCAGATGAAGCAGCACACACACAGAATGTGTCCTGCTGGCTTGTTCTCCTTTAAAATTTCCTTTACACATCTCTGCACACTTTTCTCCTCTTTTCCACAGACTGTTTTTCTCAGAACTGGACAGAAGTAGGTCATGCCGTGAGCAGAAGAGGCTAGCTTTAACTGAGCTAAATGCACCTGTCCAGGCCTTCACCCCACAATCTCACCTGTCTCTTACAACAGCTGTTTAAATGCCAGCAGACGCCGCAGAGGAGCTAAAGGCAAGTTATAATTGCATCTCATGTCCGAATTAGGGATACAGAGTCTGGCTAACCTTAATTATCTGCACAAAGGTGTTCAGGAAATAAAATGGCACAAAGCAGAAACATTTTAAAAGGGTCAGAATCTAGGTAGACTCTTAATACACATTTTAATGGAAAAGTGAATTCAGTACTACTTGAACAAAAAAGGTTTATGACACTTTACAATAAGGTCTTGTTTGTTAACATTAGTTAATGCATTTACTAACATAAATTAACAATGAGCAATGTATGTTTACAGCACTTATTAACCTTAGTTTATTGTTAGTTAATAAAAATGTTCATGTTAGTGGATTAACTATGTTAACACAGAACCTTTTGGTCTTAAAAATGTGTTTGTAAATGTTGAAATTAACATTAACCTATATTAATACATGCTGTAGAATATAACGTTAACAAATGGAACCTTAAAGTGTTACAAGTTCAAATTGTTTTAAAGCAATGTCTTTTTTTATTGGATTTGTCATTTAAATAAAAAAAAAAGTGTTACGTGGAAATTAAACAAATTTATCGAAATACTAATAATAATAAAAAATAAAGAAAATTTATAAATACTATTTTATCAACTCACCATTTTTTCTCAAACTAATATTTTGTTTTTGTTGTAGAACAATTCCCTACTATGTTTGGACATTTGTACCAATTATTTATTAAATAGTATTGTGAATAATTATTTAATAATACTGAACATTATTTAAAGCAGCACTATGTAGTTTTTCAACCTTCATAATATATTTCCAAGACATGAGAGATGGTGCATCGACACACAATAGGTTGAATGACACGTCTGCCATAGCCTGACAGTGTCTGTATCGCTTTTACTGGCACTATGTAACTTCGGGGTTCTGGTAGTAACCCGAGCACAAAAAGAACTACAAAATTCGACTGCTTTACGGCATACCTCACTTGCCCCACCACCCCCCACTTCCTCAAATTCTGACGTGAGAGCCCAACTAGCATTTGTTTGCCGTCTGTATGTTGTTGTCATGCCCGAAGCAGCAACTAAAAGGAAGAAGGCAAAGGTTTTGTCAGAGGATACTAAAAAAAGAAAAAGGGAGAGTGACAAAATAAAAGGCTGGACGAGGATCAATAAAACGCCGGACGAGGTCCATCGTTCGCTCGCGGGCGTGAGCTGGAGGAGGAGGAGGGGTGCCCGACCGATGCTGACCTGGCCGTCATGCTGTTGGACTAGTAAATATATTGCTTGCATACTATCTCTATTTTTTCGAATTTGTCGTCTGCCTGGCCATGTTACGGAATCTATCTGGTCCTCCATTTATCTTCATGATAGTCATGTTTGTTTATTTATTTTTCTGGTGAAAGTGTCTTGCCTCAGGCTATAATGCAAATCGATTTTTCAAATTTGCAGATTCATCTATGGTAGTTTGATATTATAATATTGACGATATATGGCTATTACCTACCACACAAACATTGAATTGAATTAGCATATCCATTATGTAAAACAGTAGCCAATAGGCAACTATAATGACGCTGGCTTGTAAACGTGAGCTACGCGATCTTTTGGCGTTTGAAAAAAAATAAAACCCATGAAATTATATTCATATGACATGCTGAAATATATGCCAATGTACCTGGGATGAAGACATTTCACACGCAACACTGGCAGTCTGCCCAAGACGTGAGAACTCGCGAGAACTCAAGACGGTATCGGCTTGTCAACAAATGCACGTGTATCCCCCATAGGTATCCCCTGGTGTAACCATGACAGATTTTATGACAGTAGTAGAAGACAATACTGTTTCCCAACTGTAGGGGGACCCGGAGATCAAAAACTACATAGTGCTGCTTTAATAGTAAATCATTTAAATAAAGATTTTTAAAATACTATTTTATCTGCTTGCCATTGTTTCAAGCTACTTTTTTAGTATAACAATTCCCTTCCATGTTCAAAAATGTATACAAGTTATTCATACAAATTATACCATACTGGTATGTGCACAAATACATGTTATTAATATGGAGTATATTCCGAGTTGCACAGGCTGCTAAATGGCTCTCTCACTTCCTAGTCTCTCATTGACTAGTCTTTCCACTCTTCCCCTCTTTTCCTCTCCTCCTAGATCTTGCTTTATCTCCCTCTTTCTCTGAGGTTATTTTCTGTTTTCTTCCTCCACCCTATCATTACAGAGATAGTTCCTGTGACTTTACTTTTGCTACACCCCCTGTTCTCAGTAATGGCTTCTTTCCGTTTGTTTCCGATCCATAATGTGTGTGTCGATAGCAGCATTGCTGACCCCAGTCGGCTGTGCCTGTCACATGGAAGAAAACTCCCTCCTCCTCCTCCTCCTCCTTCTCCTCCTCCCTGAGGGACCCACTCAATACGCAGCCTAACTAGTGTCTTGTCTCTCCCTAACAGACTCATTTGCCTATCTGTGGGTATATGATTTACACACTGGGATCCTTGTGCGGTACAGGCTGTGGTGGACTAGCGGCTCATGCAGGGTTAGGGTCAGGAGGAAGCTATTCGTGACTGTCAATAAAACTCAGTCTCTCTTTCACATATTATGCCATATACTTTTAATATTGTAGCCATAACTGCAGAACAATTTATTGACCTTAACCTGTGCGTTCACACCGCCGCTGGCGAGAGCGGCAAAATTCGCTCTCGCCGCCCTGCTAGCGACGCGGTGGAAAGATTCGTGGCCGCTCTGATGCTCTGACGTAGATCGAATGCTTGGTCTTTTTTAAAACTTCATTTAAAGGGGCCGCAAAGCAAACAAGCATGTCGATCGTTATTTTTTGCAGAAAATTGATCGATGGAAAGAGCTTAACAATTATAGTGACATGTTTGCGAATGAAATAAACCAATTAAAAGCCATTTGTGTGGTGTGGCTTTTGTGTTCATGGTTAAGTGCTATTCTAATTTGCATTCCCGCTGAAAAACAAGTGTTCTAGCGCGAAAATCTTGCCTATAAATAGTGTTGCGCGCCTTCTTATCAAATTCAAATGGTCAACCTCTCCTCTATTTTGCTTGGGAACTAATGTGTTCGGAACCAAAGTTTACAGACTGCGTTCTCTGGAATCCTCTCAAACGGAGCACTTCTTCATTCCGATTGGTTGCTGCCGAACCGCGTCATAGCTCATTACCATAAAGTTGACCTGATTTCAAGTCTCCTCACCATTCTCACCGTCCAAGAGGCGCCGCTCCCGCCGGAGCTCGCCGCCGGCTCTCATTGAAAATGAATGACTTCCGGTCACTTTGACGCTCTCGCCGGCGGCGGTGTGAACGCACAGTAAGGAATAAATTCATTGTTTGTGGATATGTTTGTCCAACTGGTGATAGAAGTCCAGGATTTGAAATAATTTTGAAAGTATCTATTATTTTTATGAATGCACAATATATTATCAAATCAGTACCATATTGGCATATTGGCGAATATTTTATCTTTTTTTTTTTTTTAACTAAGCGGAATTGGATATTTAATTGTATTTAATTTTGCATTTAGATTATCTTTGCCGTAATCTAATGCTCAATGTTATAATTTTTTTTAAATAGTGATGATTTATTAACACTGTTAAATGTAATCTTTAGCTAAATAAATGAATAATAAAAAAGCAATTTTTCATACTGTATATTATAATGTTGTGATGCCTAAATTTACTTGTAGCATTTAAAATGACGGACATTATACATATTGGACATTTTACATGAAAATAATTATCAGTATTTTGCCAGATTTTAATTTTGGTGCATCTCTAATTATTTCTGCTCTTCTTGTTGATGATGCGATGAAGTAATACGCTTCAGCCTTCACCTATAAGATTTTGGTTTTGTAAGCATGATAATACAGTAGACATAATGTGGCTTGCCTTTTCAGTGTAAATAGATGGTTACATTTAAGAAAAGAAAAAAAACAATTCAGTATGCAAATAAACAATAAAAAAACATCAAAAATCAGTATGCAAATTAATGTAGAAAAGAAGACCAATCACAATACGCAATTCAGGTAAACATTACAATGACATCGTCACTGACAGCTATTTTATAGTTACATTCTAAAATAAATAAATAAAGGTGGTTAACCCAAAACCTAGGAATTCTGTTTTGAAAATGTATTTTTGTCACTCTTTTCTTTCTCTGTAGAACATAAAAGATGATGTTTTGAGTTTTTTTTCTCTCCATACAATAAAAGTCAATGGGTTCCAATGTTGTTTAGTTCCCAATATTCTGCAAAATATCTTCTTTTATATTCTGCAGAAGAAAGTCAGTCCTTCAGGTTTGTAACGACATGAACAAGTGCTGACAGAATTTTCTTTCTGAGTGGAGCTTCGCTCTAAAACTGAAAAAAACAAAGCATTCCAAGCTGAATCAATTGCTAAATTTGTGGAGAATAAAATGAAAATAGAAATATCAATTACAATACTGCCTTAAAAACGTCAGAAACACCGACAGCTTCTAGTGACTAATGCAGCAACAGGTCTATTCTATTTCAGTTGAGGGAACTGTGAAATATAGCACTTCTCATTATGTTAGTCCTTCATACTGATCAGCGAATGCAATGGTGAAACATCAGCACCAAGGACAGCTCCAGGATGGGCTAATACGCTGCTTCAACAGGATTTGCTGAATTCCAGGCGTTGATTAATACAGGATTTCAGGACGGCGGACAGCTGTGGGATTCACAGCCCATGAGGATGCTCATTTGAGCCATCAGATCTGCTCTGCATCCTTTATATTGCTGCTGCAGACCCAAGGTAGCTAAGAAGATCACGTAGATTACGGATGCTCCCTCAGAGATGGGAATTAATAATAGGGTTGTATGATATCTCATGTGTGCAAATAGAAAATATCATAAGGGTTTAAGCAGATAGAAAGGGATTGAAAACAAATGATTTTCTTTTACAAATCAATGTCTCTTTAGTGATCTAAGTCATCAAAAATATATTAAATACATCAACCAGATCCTTCGGATAGGAAGCAAATCATCTTCGTGTTGCGTGGTTGAGAATAAAGGCAGGAGATTTAGAGTATTTGAGCCTAATATTTTACAAAAGAAACAGCTCTGTCTTTCTCACGCACGCCTCAACCCTCGTCGCACACATACACACTGCACACGTTCAATGGTAGTGGGAGTCTGTTATAGCTGTCCGGGTCAGATAAGATTGCACACTTAACGCCCACGTACTTTTGTAATGAAGTTGAGGATATGCACATTTCTAATGTTGCAAATAATACAGCTACTCCCACACTGTGTTTTCCCTCTGCAGTCAGCGTGAAACCATACCGTCTCATAAGCAAACCCTGGGCTTTTTATGCTGCGTTTTACAGCTTTGGATTATAAGGATTTATTAATTGATTTAATATATATCAATATAACATTTATTACCATATTATATAATGATTTTCATTTAAAAAAGTTTATTTGCACTACATTTACAAAAATTTTGTTCAAAATTGTATTGTTTTTCAAGCCCAATCGTTCCACCCTGTTACATACATTTCTAAAAGAACAATTGCCAATCAAAAAATAAATGTGTATATGAATGTATATATTATATTATTGTTTTTTGAATACATAAAAATATAATGATTTATTAATTGATTTATTATTAATATTATACATAAATTATATTTTCGTTACAAAAAATGTTTTATTTTATGACATTTACTAAATTTTTGCACAAAATTATAGTATTTGCATAATATTTATATATATATATATAATTTTTGTTTGTTCATTTTTCTTACAGTAACTTGAAATATATTAACAGACACACACAGTTTTGTAACAGGGTTGCTAAACTTCAATTCCCAGAACCCATTGCCTGGACTCATTATGTTGTGATTAGGTTCAGCTGTGTCTCATTATCTTGTTCAGCTCTGTCTCTTTAGCCCTGTGTTTTCCCTCACGCATTGCCAAGTCTTGTAAGTGTCACACAGCGTTTCTGAGCACTCTCTGGTTTCCCCGTGTCATGGTTTTCGATCTTCTGCCTGGTTTTCTGTATTTTCCAGTTTGCCTGTGTTTTCAGCCCTGTTGTTTTCTGGATTGTTTGCTTTATGGTTTTGATCATTTGCCTCTCTTTTTAGATTATGATTCTGGATTGCCCCAATAAACAACTGCATTTGGATCCTCAACCCGTGTATCTGAGAAGTACGTGACAAGAATACATCTAAACACCTCAAATAGATGTCTCTATTTGAGGTCGCTAAACCTCAAATAAAAACAAAGGGAAAAGGCACAGTTTTGTACCCTACAGGTACAGACAGATGTCTCTGATTTATGTCTTCTCTCTCTCTCCCTCTCTGATATTATTCCAGTCTGACTCAAACTCATCTACACACACACAGTCTGAGCGTGACTCAGAGTGAATGTGCTGTTTCAGAAAACAACTCATGCTTTTGATGAGGTTGCTGAACTTTTGGCCTGTGACTGCACATCTTTTGGTAGAGCCATGAAAAGCAGCTTGACTCTCGAGAATCAACCGGAAAAGCAATTTAATGCAAAAAAAAAAAAAAGGCTCTGAAATATGTTTTTTTTCCCCCTTCTTTCTGGCACATAACTTGAACACGACCGCTGGGAGACAGCATTTTTCTTTTGATGTACGGAAAGCCGAGGTTAATCCAAATCTGCCTGCCTGCGATTTTCACAATGTATTACTTGAGCTTTAAATGTAAGTAATGGCTTTTCTATTCTGGGAGAGACCGCTGATGATTTTGCAGTTGTAGTTGGAAGAGAAAGAAGGGGTTGAGAGGAGGAACCAGAGTGGAACGAAGGAAGCAAAGAGGAAGGTAAATGACATAAACAGAGAAAAAATAGAATGAGAGATCGGGGAATGATTGTAAAAAAGAGAGAGGATAGAGTGAAGGGCTTCTGTAGTCTCAGTGGGGCTCGTTTAATGCAAACCTGTAATTAGCTCAACCCTCTGCTTAAACTCTTGTCTTGTCTGCACCTAAAGAGGGTTATCACTGGGCCAAACCACTAATATCACAAAGCTCAGCTGTAATTTATACTCTCTCTCTCTCTCTCTCTCTCTCTCTCTCTCTCTCTCTCTCTCTCTCTCTCTCTCTCTCTCTCTCTCTCTCTCTCTCTCTCTCTCTCTCTCTCTTCCTTTAACACATACTAATGCAGGTAAATGTGAACAGCAGTACCTGTATTCTGACTATAGAAAGTATTTTTAAAGGCTCATACTATATTTTCTACCATTTTATTTATTTTCCCCTGAAGCCCACTTATGTTAATACTTTTTTTAATGTCTAAAACTATCAAAAATGTAGATTTTCGTGACCATTTGCTATGAACCCGTAAAAAGGTAAATATTGATGGTGGGAGGAAAAATGCAACATTTCTTCGGGGAACGCAATCCTTTTGTAAGAGAACGCAATTTTTTTTGCGAGAGAACGCAAAGTTTCTCAAGGGAACACAGTGATTTTGCGAGAGAACACTTGAGATTTACTGAACGGCAAATTAGCATGAGAGCGCAATTCCAAAAAAAGCGCTGATGGGAGTGTAAAGTTCTGTGCGAGATCAACTGACGACGCGCAAATTAAAGAACACAGACACAGCCGGATCATTTCCATAATGACCAACGCAATCTACCAAGAGCAGCGCAAATTAGCGTCTGGTTTAAGATATGCTTTTTTGGGGCAGTAAATAACAGCACAAATACCAGTAAACTGACTAGCCCAAACCTTAGTAAATCACCTTACATGATTCATGTAAATACTCTCCTCCCATAAATTTTGTGTCTGAAATGGAAACTCCTACAAATGCATATGCAATAAGGTCAGCCGCAAAAATAACTGTCCTCGCCTTTTCAGCGCTAATTCTTCAATGCGTGTCTTTAGTAAATCCTGACAGTAGTTTTTTTAACGCCAAAAAAGGGA
Source organism: Gila orcuttii (assembly GCA_026230005.1). NCBI lineage: Eukaryota > Metazoa > Chordata > Actinopteri > Cypriniformes > Leuciscidae > Gila > Gila orcuttii. The sequence continues at coordinate 3,241,260 of JAPDVR010000024.1, forward strand.
TTGTGCGTTAGTAAATAGTAAATGTTAGCAAGTCTGGCCCTTGAGGTTTTGCAAAAAAACACAACGTGTCTTGGGGGACCGCAATATTTTGTGAGAACACAAATGTTTTGCAAAAGAATCCAATATTTTTGAGAGAGAACGCAAATATTAAATTATTTGTGCATACCTAAGTAATATTCAGGGGCTTTGCATTTGCCAATCCATGGCATCACATGAGATGTCTTGGCTTAACGTGCCTGTTTCCCGGGAGGGGTTGTGCATGTAACTACATTTTCAGTGAGGCTCATTTTGTGCACCTCTGCTCCATAGTTTTTACCCCCCTGGCCTGCGCCGCTGGAGCCGTCGACCGCTCTGCCCCAGCTCTCCACTGAATGCTAGGATGATTGCTGCCGGAGTTGGGGGTAATACAGGAAAACTTGCGGGTTTCTCTCTCAATGGACCTATAGGAGCTCCGCATCCGTGATCAGGATGTTTCATATCTCACAGCGGGCGCCTATGAATGAGCAGGTGTAGTATATATCATTCACATATGTGGAAACACCAGCTGCAGTTTGTGTGCAGTAATATTCCTTCTTCAGTTCTCAATTGCTCTTCTCATTTGTGTAAAACTGCAGTAGAAATCTCCCTCCGTTCTCCTCCTATCTCCTGCCAAGTGTACTCTGCCCTTTTCCCATGATCCTCTACCTCTGTGTGACTCATCAGATAGAAATCATTTATTGCCTTCTCTGAACCTTCAGCAACTTTGCGACAGTCTGAATTATATCCATCTATCTATCTATCCATCTATCTATCTATCTATCTATCTATCCATCTATCCATCCATCGCGCCTGTGCTGTGATTACTGATGAGCGACACCTGTGCCGGTTCCCGCCTCCTTCCCATTACAACGAACCGTGTTACAGACCAACGCAATCTACCAAGAGCTGCGCAACTTAGCGTCTGGTTTAAGACGTGTTTTTCTGGGCGGTGAATAACGGCGCAAATACCAGTAAACTGACAGCCGCAAACTTTAGTCGTCAGCAGATCAAGTGCAGAACTTTCCACATCCATCTGCGCTTTTTTAGAATTCCGCTCTCACGCTAATTTAGATAGATAGATAGAATGTATGAAAAGATGGATGGATGGATGGAGGGATGGATAGATAGCGCAATAGAATGTATGAGAAGATAGATAGATATATAGATAGATATTCATACATTCTATCTATCTATCTATCCATCCATACATTCTATTGCGCTATCATCTACCCATCCATCCATCCATCTATCCGTTCATCTGACCATTTATCCATCCATCCATCATTCGTTCTTTCATACATTCTATCTATCTATCTGTTCATACATTATATTGCGCTATCTATCTATCAATCTATCTATCCATTCATACATTCTTATGCTCTATCTATCTATCGTTCGTTCATTCACACATTCTATTGCGTTAACAGTCCATCCATAAACCATTTTAGGAGACTTTTATGATGCCTTTTTATGTAATTTTGCAGTACCTGTCCTTATTCACTTACATTAATAAGCGTGGCCAGGATATACTTCCAAAATGTACTGTTTGTGCTTGACAGAAGCAATGATGACAGATGACAGCGAGTAAACTATTCCTTTCAACTATAACAGCAGTTCCACTCTGAAATTTTTCACAAGCTCATAAGGCCCTTGGGCAATATTTGATGCATTGAATAAAAAAAAGTTTGTTCTCATTTCTGTGTGTGTGCATGTTGGGTGGCAATGAGAGCTGCCGGAGCGTTTAACTGCCTAATTGAATGGCCCTGTGAAAAGAGCACAGCCATTACACAGCAGTATTATCTGAACCTATCGAGACTGCAAGGACACACAACGCAATCGCCATCCACAATGGATTGTCTGTCGGTTCGGTGATAAAGTATACCCGTTTTGAGAGTTAAATATGCCAGACAGGACGGTCAGGGCGTGGGCTTGGATTATTTGTATCTGACGTTTGATAAGAGCAAAGTGTAAATTACTAAATGATGGATGATTATTCCTAACAGCTCACGAATGCTCAATCACAGAGACGAGATTATATAGAAACTGCAGAATGTCACTAGATACTGTATGTCTTTTTCCTACTTTGACGATTTGACACGGTCGCCTCCTCTATGTCTGTTTCACATCCCTCGGAATTCATCTGTTAATTCGGTGTCAATTCAATGCTGATGCTCACACACGGCCATTAATCGCTCATGGTGACTCTGAAAAGAACAATTTTCTTTTATCATATAAGCATGTTGCTCTGCATATGTCAGTTCACCCAAAAATGAAGAATAATTTTCTCACACTCATGTCGTTCAAACCTGTATGACTTCTTCTTGCTACTACTGTGCTATATCCCAGGTCTAAAACAGGTGTATGATAGCTCTGTTGAGGAAAAGATTTAAATTTAAGCAGTCATTCTATATAAAAGGGCTTCAGAAGAGACATAGGAACTGTTTTCTTGCGTTATGCATTTTTTGGAACTTGACATATATTGGCATATATTGGATATTTAATTGTGCATGCTCAGTTTAGATTACCTTTGCCATAATTTATCACTCACTTAAAGATAATCTATATATAATTAAATATAATCTTTAGCAAATTCATTTTTCATACTGCACACTATAATGTTGAAGGTTGAAATTCACTTGTAGCATTTAAAAAAATAGTTTTTAGTATTTTTTTTTTTTGACAAAATAGTATGGTGTAATAGTATTTTAGTAACATGATAATTATTGGCTTATCAGTATCAGCAAAAATGATAATATCGATGCATCCCTCCTCAACAGCCTCCGTCAGCATTGACTGCCATTGAAAGAGCATTTTTTCCATCTCTTTTTGTGTTCAACTGAAGGAAGAAATTCATAGAGCTTTGAAACAACATAAGGAGGAGTTAATGATGAATTTTAATTTTTAGGGGGAAACTAATCCTAGCTCGATGAAAAATTGGATTTGGTTCAAGGGAAGGTACATTGTGTGTGTGTGTGAGACTTTCTCAACTGTTCAGTATGCTCTATGCTAAGGACACTTGGAGGAAAGCCCTGACAAGAGCAGCTGCCTTTCCATTAGCGCACTACAGCTGGTGATGTGGCCGGTGAAAGCAACATGCTCTGCCTGCTTCATCCTCAATTACTCGAGCGAGGTAAAAAGTCTCAGACTGAGAGAACTGATCGATACCACATCTAACCTTCCCAAACCACGCTCCCTCTCCTTATCTCTCTAGGCTAGAGGTAGCTTGTAGCCATTGTTTCCATTACAAGAGTGTGTGTGTGTGTGTGTGTGTGTGTGTGTGTGTGTGTGTGTGTGTGTGTGTGTGTGTGTGTGTGTGTGTGTGTGTGTGTGTGTGTGTGTGTGTGTGTGTGTGTGTGTGTGTTTTCTCAGAGGTAGGCCTTTAGTAATGGTCGGGGAGGAGAGGACTTTGTGTGAAAAGGGCAGAGTGTTATTTTGAGAGGATGTGCAGGATGGTTCCCAGCCCTAAATCTGTCCATTGGATGGATGTGAGGCTGAGAGAGAGGAACAGAGAGCAGCGCTGTCACGCGTCCTCGGCCTTGGACCAGAATCACAACCGACAGGTGAAAAATTGTTACTTTAAGAGATCAATCAGCATATGCTGCGTAAGGGCTAGAGGCTGAGGAGCTCCAGGACGGCTGGAGGTTCAGAGGATAAGATCCCTATTACTGTTCAATTTTACTACCCATTCGACTTCTTAACTAGTTTTATTAGCAATACTTGCCTGCCTTCAGTAAAAAAAATACTTCTTTACTCATCCCATACCTTTCTACTGCAAGTTTCACTGTTTTTTGCCCAATCCACTGCACTGCAAAAACAAAACAACAACTTTATACTGACCAAAGCATATAATAATAATAATAAATATTAACTGACTTAAGCATATAATAATAATAATAATTATTATTAACTGACTTTTCAATCACAAAGTGTCGAAGGCAGTGTTATTTTAGTTTTGTTTATATTTAGAATTTTTTATTTTTTTTATTTGCTTTTATTTTTACATTTTTATTTTTGTATGAGTTTTATTCATTTTGTTATGTGTATTTGTCACTTTGTTCATTTCTGGTCACATTTTCAGCCAGGATTTTAAGCATTTATTTTTTAAAATAAAAGTAAATGCCATAAAATGCCATTTTCAGCCCATGATTTTTGGTACATTCATAAGAAAAAGAGCAAAAAGGATTAGATAAAGAAATACATGACAGATACAAAAATTGTTAGTTAAACAACTGAAATTGTTGTCATATAAATGATAATTTATATACACTGAACAAAATTATAAACGCAACACTTTTGTTTTTGCCCCCATTTTTCATGAGCTGAACTCAAAGATCTAAGACTTTTTCTATGTACACAAAAGGCCTATTTCTCTCAAATATTGATCACAAATCTGTCTAAATCTGTGTTAGTGAGCACTTCTCATTTGCCGAGATAATCCATCCACCTCACAGGTGTGGCATATCAAGATGCTGATTAGACAGCATGATTATTGCACAGGTGTGCCTTAGGCTGGCCACAATAAAAGGCCACTCTAAAATGTGCAGTTTAACTGTATTGGGGGGGTCCGAAAACCAGTCAGTATCTGGTGTGACCACCATTTGCCTCACGCAGTGCAACACATCTCCTTCGCATAGAGTTGATCAGGTTGCACAGGTGTGGTCAGATGAAACAAAAAAAATAAGCTTTTTTGGCAGCAAACACTTAAGATGGGTTTTGGTGCACACAGGGATAAAAAAGTACCCCATGTGTAAAATGAAATACTCTGCTGTATCTTTAATGCTGTGGGCCTCATTTTCAGCCAGAGATCCTGGACATCTTGCTCAGATACATGGCATCATGTATTCAATCAAATACTAACAGATAAAAAATCTAAACCTGACAGCCTGTGCTAGAAATCTTATAATGGGCCATGTTTGGATCTTCCAACAGGACAGTGATCCAAAAACAAACATCAAAATCAAAACAAAAATGGGTCACTGAGCACAAAACCAAGCATCTGCAATGGCCATCCCATTGATACGAGTAATTTATCATATTAATCATATTCGTCAAAACACTAAAACTAGCATAAAAAAATGACTTGGCGCACTTTTAAACTAAACCTACACCAGAACCATGCTTGACCCAGACACTTGGTGAAAAGCTCTGATGCGAATGGTCACTTCAGTGCCTCACATCTGTATTATTCAGGGCCCCTGTCCTCTCTCTTCTTCATAGGACATATATGACCCTACTGACAGTGGTACAAAGGACCTCAGCCGAGTTAGACCACAGGGTGGACTTTCTCCAGTGACCCAGAGTGTATAAATCTTTAATCACATTCCCCCTTGCCTTTCCATGACAGACCAGAGGGCTCAGCCTGTCTCTGCATTATTCAGAAGGACCCACAGAGCACTACCCTCATCCTGCATAAAACAAAGCAGCTTTACATAAAACGTCCCCTCTCTGTCTCACCTCTGGACTCTTTTTCCAGAACTGAGAGACATACTGAGACACCTGTGTATATGGACCCTGTGTGCTGAACGTGAACTGCATTTATTCACCTAGAGGAAAGATTGGTTGGTTATTCTGTGGAAAAATGCTAAGCTGGGATCAGCTATTCAAGCTATATTTGCTATTATAAAACTATGAGCGATTTTGCTAATTATCATTGATAACATATGGAAGCCTGTTTCTGCCATGGGATGAACAACTAAAATGGTAATAACAACTTTTTATTCACAATTCTTAGTTTATATATCACAATTAAGATTCTTTTTCTAGCAATTCTGAGAAGACAAACTCACAATTGAGAGAGAAAATTAGCAATTGCCTTTTTTATTTATTTTTTTTATTTCGTGGCAAAGACAAATAAACAGAATTGTGACATGTAAACTCAGAATTCTGAGGTGTAAAAAAAGGTAAAAATTCCAAGATGTAAACTCGCAATTGCGCGTTTATAACTTGCAAATGCGAGATAAAAACTCAAAATTGTGAGAAAAGAAAATCAGAATTATCTTTTTTTTTTTGTGGCAAAAACAAGCTTCCATGATTACGAGCTGTGCCATATAAATTTGGAAGCTTAATTATTTTGATTCTTTAACTAGCTTCGCTTGTATGTTAGCCACCACTTATCCTAGCAGTTCTGCATGGATAAGCATTAGCATCTAAGCTAATGAGCTAAAGAGGTGATGGAGTCACAAGAGGACATCATTAGAAACATATCAATGTTAACAGCTAACTGACGATCAATACGTTTATGGGCTGTCCGTTGAGGATATGAGGAAGACTCTCTTTCAGTGAGTTGATGGTTTGATGGCTCTCTAAGGGAAACATGTGCTGTGAGTTTTCAGTTTAAAGGACTAAACCACCGAAGTCACTGCTGAGCACTTTACTGAAAACCACAATGAAGCTAAATGCATTTCAGCACATGCAAGCTGTTTTTGTTTGTTTGTTCTGGAGTCCTATAGATTAGCTTTTAATGGTAGCGTGTTTTACATGTTTTCTATCTGATTGATGCTGTAAACGTCATTAGTTGGTCTAAGGGGGAAATAAAGTCAAATATAACATAAAAAATCACTTTTTTTCATAGCCAGCCACAACAGGGATGAGCAACAGAACTTTTTTTAGGTTGCTTGGTTTCTATATATTATTTATTTATTAAATATATTGTTTTATTTAATTTAATAAATTCAATATATACATTTTTTAATTAAATAACTATTTTAGTTAAAATTATAAGTGGTATGCAAAAGAGCATTGACCATTTAGCCTCACTGACCGGACATTTAATTTAAGAAACTGCAGCGATACAACAACATAACAAAGATTCACATTCATCTGTTTCGGATAAAACTGAACAGAGTGTGAGTGTCGCAAAAAGCAACATAGTATCATTTTGCAGAAAATTTCACCACAGGCACCCAATAAGCCTGGGTTGCTTTTTAATAAATAAAATAAAATAACTTAATTATTAGGACCTATTATGGCTTTTTTGTTTGACTTTCTTTAGTTTGTAATGTTGCTGTTTGAGCATGAAAAAGGTCTGAAAAGTTACAAAGAACAAAGTCACTCCATAGGGATTTATTCTCTAAATGAGAGCGCACTGTTTCTGAACTTCCTGAAACGCCTCTATTTTAGCCCTGAGTTTTCTTACGGGAACGTGCACGCGTTCTAGGCATATGCAAAAAACAAGGCCTGGTTGACTTGTGATAATAGTGTGTAGAAACTCGTGGTTATGGTGAGGGGTGTGACATTTCCAAAACACACTAGAAGCAGTTGTCCAATCACAACACACTGATCCAGCTAACCAATCAGAGCACATTGCTCTTTTCAGAAGGAGGGGCTTCATTTTAAGACAGGACATAAACTGTGTTACTGACAGACTAGGAAGAGAGGTGCTGCACAAATGTAAAATATGTGAAAAATAATGTTTTTGGAACATTCAAATATTCTAGTAGACCCCAAAAACAAACTGTGCTGAAAAGCTGCACAGTGTTACCTGGGTCAGATACTGAAATTTGCAACATGACAATTTGTTAGTGCAGTATTTTTTTTGCGTAGACTTTAGCGTCTGGCTAGGAAACCGACCTGTTTTTTTTCCAGCAAGGAGACACAGCAGCAGTGCAAAGACATGTGCTGTGTTTGGTAGTTTGTAGTAAGGACAATGGTATTATCTTTGTGGATAACAGAACCTGGACCTTATTATTTCAACGTTTATCGCTACAAGAGGTCTATATAATGCAGGAGATTATATCAGATGCTGAATATGTATGTATGTTCACATACATACATACATATTCAGCATGTGATATAATCTCGTGAGTATATGTGTTTGTGTGCCCAGTACCATGCTGTAGCTGACTGCTCTGCCATGTAAGTGAATACGGACACGTCTAAGGTTATGCTGTTACAAGACACATTGACATACTATCGATCAGTCTGTTAACAAAATGACGGAATGAATGCCTGGGAGCTTCATCACTTCTCTCCCTCCCTCCCTCCCTCACTATCTCTCCATCACTTTCTCGTTCGTTTTATCTTGTTTTTGCCTTTATCCATGGCAAGTAATTAACTCCACTGTATCCTCAGTGTGTGTGTGTGTGTGTGTGTGTGTGTGTGTGTGTGTGTGTGTGTGTGTGTGTGTGTGTGTGTGTGGAACTGAGATCCTCTCTGGTGATTTTCACTTAATCTTTAGAGGGACTTGGTAATCTAGAGCAGCCATTGCCAGAAATGTTTACTCATGCAAACAAGAAAAGAGCCTGAAACAGAAGAACAGAAGGATGAGAAAAGGTCTGGCAGCATGCATGTTTTTTTTCTTCATTTATCTTGCAGTTTTTGTGGGGTCCAAAAAGTTTGAGACCGCTAGTGAAAATCTATCATTTGTGTATGTGTGTATACATATATATGTCTCACGTCCTATCTATCAACAAGGAAGTGTGAACTACTGCACTGAATTATGTTCTGAACATCTGTATGGTAGACTAGTGTAGTCTCTCTGATGAATTTGTTGACATTTCTGAGCTTTAAATGTGTTGAGTTATCTAGTTGTTGATATGAGACTCACCTCTCACCGCACCAGAGTAAACGCAAGAGCCAAGCTGAGGTATTATGAGAAATGATGGCCTCTCATCATAGTCACTGATACACAAAGCACATCCACACACACATACATGGTCTCTCTGACACACACACACACACACACAGTCTGCTCTCTTTCTTTCTGTGCCGTAGCCTTCGACACTCCTTCAAGAAAGTGTTTTTTCTCTTTAAGACATACCAGGTTTGAAGGCATGCTTGCCTGGTGAAGGTTTCAAATATTTTTGCGTTTAAATATATATATATATATATATATATATATATATATATATATATATATATATATATATATATATACGTTAAAATTTACTTTTTAAGCTTAAAGGTGACCAACAAAAAAAATATTGTTTCCAAACAGGTTTCCTTCATCTTTATAACCTATTATTGCATTATTAGTACATCATTACATTGCCCAGAGGGAAATCAATCTATTTTACATATCAGCCCATGACATGTAATAAGACAGGCCTGACATAGGACAAAATTAGTATACTAAATAATTGTATATAACTAAAGAATGTCTCCAAGAGTTTCCAAGAAGATCCCGGGCTAACACATATACTGTAAATACACATTCGCTCGGTGATTTGGCAGCTCACATGACCATCTGTGAGAAAGGCCTGCTGGCACACAACTAGCCCAGACAAATCACCTGTCCATAACTGGAAATAAATTATACTGTATATCTTGCTTAAGATCACACCGAAATGTCATATATGACGTCTATGATTCCTAGATGGAAAGGCCACATGTAGCAGGCATTATCACATGCTCGGTCAGCTCAATATTAATGCTCTTTTAAGCAAAGTGCCACAGCAAATTCACATGAACATCGATTTATTACTGAAGAGTGAATTACTCAGCTTTCAGATGTACGACTGCTAAAAATAAAAGTTCTTTGCAGCACCATAGATTCATCATATGAGTTAGCAATATGGTTCTTTGTCGAAAAGACATTTCATTATGGACATCTTCAGATCAATTTATTGGTTTTAAAGTTTCTTTAAACCACAGTGGTTTTCAAAATCAGTGGTTTTTGTTCACAACTCTACAATCTCTTCAAAAATTTACACAGGCAAAATGTAGCAAAAAAATGTATTGAACAAGAAATAAATTTTTCTGCATCCAGTAATTCACTACATGAAGCACATTGTTAACCTAAACCATGTTTATCTCGTATTAATTCGAGTCTAGGTCATATTTTTACAGATTTTTCATGGTTTTTGAGGATAAGCACATGTCACAACCTGTCCACGTTGTGTCATGAGCATAAGAATAAACTGAATACATAGAATAAATAGAAAATAAATATGTAAAGTTTTATTGGACGTACAGTGACAACTACAAAACTATAGGAAATATTTTACCACCAATTTGATAAATGTATTTGCTATCTTAATTCTGAATTCGGAAATTTTGTATCTCCAAAAACTTTTCAGGAAATAAAAAAACATTTTTTTTTTTAAATAATCAAAGAGTGTGTTGTCAAAGTTGATGTCCTTGGTTTTATGGTCTGACACTTGCATGTCATTATTAACATTTTACCCAAATCATGGTCAAATGGAGTTACAAGGTTTTTGACCAGCGAATTGCAGAATTGTTTATTGTAGGTATGTGGGTGCCAAGTTTTTCTGTCATTTGGCCTAAATCCCATCCCATCACCTTTTTGTTTCAGAATGGACAAATATGATATAAGTTTATATATCACTAAAACTGGAACATAAAAAGGTTCTCCTATTGCGTCAGAAGCTTTTAGCTCTATAATTGAAAATGTGAACATTTCCCAAACATTATGCAAATTATTTTGGTCAATAATTCAGTCCATAGTAATGTGAAGCATTTGCGTTTCATCTTATTTGGCTGGTTTTCAGTGTAGGATTAAAACTGTATAGAAATGTCTCAATCTTAGACTAAACAATGGGAAGGATGGAGTAGGGTGGGGGGGGGGTGTTAAATGAGGGCTGCCGGCAATAATCTCTCAAAACGGTCTCCTTAAAACAATAATGTTTTATAGTCGCTCCCAATCCTGAGATAAACCAATTATAAGGGAACACAGAGTAAACAAACGCGGAGGAAGTGCACGCTTCTGAAATCTTTAAATAAATTTACATCATAAGTACTATTCAGTAGACTGAGCCATTTTCAAAGGACTTTAAAAACCATAAAAGGATTAAAAAATAGAAAAACCCCTTTCATTTATTAAAAAACATTCTCACAGACTGACTGTTATACCTCCATTTAGCATTATAGTCTGTAAGCCAGTATCTGTTTTGCTAGTCATATTCATTCCTCCCACTGGCAGAAAGACATGCGTCATTGGCTGATCGATCGTTTTTAATTTTTACTGCCAAGACACTACAGAATGTTTCGCAGAGCCAGAATTAGAGATGGAGGAGGAACTTGCAAAGGAAAGATCTGCCAGCTGACTCCATCAAGGAAATGATATAATCATATCAGTCATGATCTGAACACAAGTCATGGTCATTTTAAAGGATCTACTGGTGCTGTGTGTGTTTTAAAAAAAAATGAATGTTCGTTTAGTGAGTTCAAGACATTAATACCAGCAGCTTAGTCATGATGCGTTTGTAAGTTGATTGACCTCTGTGAACGCATTGAATGCAGTATCACACACACACACACACACACACACACACACACACACAGACACATCACAGATTACTGGAAGAAATCCCTGTGGTCAGTAAGTAGAGCGTAAGTACATAACATGTAAATCTACTGTCAGCACACAGCTGTCCCAGCACTGTCACAGTCTAATGCGGGCTGTTTGATCTGTTTCTGGGAGCATCTCGCGCTCTACTCTTACTGACCTATGCAAACTCTGTTTTCTCTCTCTCTCTCTCTTTATATCTCTCACAAACACATGCTAAGGAAAAACAAACTCCCTCACTTGAAAAAGAATAGGCGATGTGCTCTCTCTGCTGATCTTTCTGTCTGTCTTTCTTTCTTGCAATCTTCCCCTTTCTCTCTCTTCACTCCCTGTCGCTTGTTGACCTTGAATCAACATAAACATGAAGGTCATCAGTCATTAGCTCTGGCTTACTTTGTTAATGAACACAATGGCTGTTGGAAGTAGAACACTGGGTGAAAGAAATGTCCAACATGTTATTTCATCTCTAATTAAAAATATGTTTGATATTAATGCATTACAATTAAGCAAATTCTTCCCAAAATCACATAACTTATTCTGCTATAATTAAAATTATCGTTAATCATTAATATATGTTTTATTCATTTCTTATTGCATTATTAATATAATTATTTTAATACATTTTCAAATTTAGCACTGGTACTTTTACTAGGGGGCTATTTTTTATAAACGGACATTTCACCCTCTCCGTTTTGAAAAAAATAACATTGTGCACATCTGTCAGTTTTCAGAAAAGTGTTTGTTTACACAAACCCGTGTATATATGCCGTCAAGAGCATGCCGAACCTGTAGGTGGCAGTGTAACGAGAAGCTCAAGCTCACCTTAGCCAATCAGAATCCCGAAAATAGCAACAGCAATGAATCACTTACTCTTTCTCTTTTGAACAAAGAGGTCACACTTTTGATGCACGTGCAAGTTCTGTCGCATACTGTGACGTCGGCTGCCTAAAACTCAGTTTTTCTCAGTTTACATGCAAACGTACAAACGAAGTTTTCCAAAATCTCCACTCTGGCCAGAGTTTTTAGAAAGAATCGTTTTCAGAGGCGAATTCTCAGTTTTTACAGTAAACGAAGGGCCTAGAACTAGCACATTCATATTCCATAGATTATAATAATAATTTATTTAATATCAGTAGACTATTTACAACTGGATGTGCTGAAATGTCAGGAAAATAATGTCACGATGCAAAGAAAATCCAAAACAATTTATTTTGTTCATTTTTTATTTTTTTCTTCCTGATTTTCATGTGAAATATTACATTCCGTGACTCACTACACTGTTAAAAGAAGTTGCTGCCTTTAAATTTTTAAGTACAATCAACTTGGATGTTTAAGTCATTTCAACCTAAATTGCATTAAATGGACATTAAAAAATTATTTGAATCTTGTGTAACTTATAAAAAAAGAAAAAAATTGCTTAACTTATTTTGATCAGTTGAAGCAATGTAAAAACATGTTGTCATAACTTATTGGTCATACAATTTTTGTACCGTGTAGTTCACTACTTACTGCGCAGTATATTGTGCCTACTATTTTTCTAATATTGCAAAAGCACTTGAAATATGCAACAATACACAATTCAAACAGTAGCATACATTGTCATATTACCTCACTACGTTGCATGCTAAATTCATAAGCTATCATCTTTGAAATAAAAAATGTTTAATGGCTGTTGTTTGGCATGTTGGAAATTAGGGTTAAAATGCTTCTAGTTTATTTTTCACACTGTAAATGGAAGGTCAAGTCAAGTGGATTGCATTATGGGATAGAGTATCTGTTGGAAACTGTGCATTTTCGCAAATGTAGGTGATTATCTGTATTCCATTCATAGAGAAAAAAATCCCAAATAGCCTACTGTGCACACTATGCATATTGCTAAAATAAAGAGAGTGTTTAGTAGGATGTTATTCCAAACAACCAATGCTAGTATGAGTTATAAACACATAATACACACACAAACACCTTTGCAGAAATAAAAGTTTTGAGCTCATTTTCAGCTGAAGTGTATAAGCTTCAGACGGCGCAGATGTAGTGTTAATGCAGTCCATTATGTAAGCAATGGCTCTGACGCCAACCGTGTCTTGCTTTATGCTGTTAAAATACACACAGCGCTGAATTCCAGACACGGGGGAGTATTTCCATGGAAGATCTATCTTTAGTCTCGTAAAACTGAATCTATGGAGTAACAGACTTACTGAAAGCTTCAGATCAGTCTTTCATCGTTGCTTTTAGTTTCCAAGCTTGCATGATGTCAGTTTCGTCCTCTGAAATTTATTTTCTGCTATGGAAACATTGTAAAATATTTGAATGATTAATCGCAGAGTTATCGTTTAGTAATTGCAGTATTTTATCATATTAAAATGAGCATAAAATAAGGGCTGTACAACAAATAACACTACTATGTATAAATACTTAATTTTTTTCACATTATGGTAATGAGAAGTTTGGAGATTTTCAAATAAAAATAATGTCTTAATGCAAACTTATTACATTTAATTATTTCTTTCTTTTGATTTTAGGGTGAAAAATGACCTGGACATATGATGAGTTTCATATGTCGTCATATTGACCATGTAAGACGAGGGACATTTATTAAGTAATCAAATTTATTAAAGAAAAATGAATAAAAGGATGTGGAGAGAGGGAAAGTGGAGACAGTGGAAGAGGGAAGCATGAAGGTCTCACTGTTGAATGTTTTAGCCTTAGATTCCCAATCATCAGTGGTGGACAGTAATTAAGTGTTTTTACTTTGTTACTTAAATCATTTTTTTCAAGTGTCCGCATTTTACTGGAGTATTTTTATTAAGAAACTTTTAGTTCACAACATTCTAACGCATAATATTGTATTTTTTACTCCACTACAATTCCTCAAAAACATCTTGTTCTTCGTTACTTTGAATTGAAGTGATTAACCACCTGCAAGACGAGACAGTGGTATTTGATTCATGAACGAGCTGATTCTTTTCAATGAGTCTGTTAAATCGGTTCTCAGCGAGCCTCTTTGTGTCGTTGAGAAGTTCAAGTCAAGTCAAGTCAAGTCAAATATATTTATATAGCGCTTTTCACAATACAGATTGTATCAAAGCTGCTTCACAGTATCAATCAAAACAACTTAATGTTTGTTTATTACTGGAAAAAAGACATCCAAGTTTGGTAGAGCTGATCAATGGTATGATTGGTTAATTAATTTGAATATCCCCAACTGAGCAAGCCTAAGGCAACAGTGGCAAGGAACCGAAAAACTCCATCCAGTGACCTAATGGTGTCCTAACACCCCATCAGATGACCCAATGGAGAAAAAAAAAAACCTTGGGAGAACCCAGGCTCAGTCGGGGGCCAGTTCTCCTCTGGCGTTTATGAACTAGAGGCCGAATTTACAGTAACTGTAAGATAAAAATTTATATGAATGCCTGGCTAAATAGATGCGTCTTCAGTCTAGTTTTAAACTGGGAGAGCGAGTCTGAGCAACGAACAATATCAGGAAGGCTATTCCAGAGCTTCGGAGCTAAATGTGAAAATGCTCTGCCTCCTTTGGTGGATCTGGATATCCTAGGAATGACCAGAAACCTCGAATCTAGTGATCTTAAAGAGCGCGATGGATTGTAAGGCGATAGAAGATCCGTTAAATAGACTGGAGCTAAACCATTTAGAGCTTTATAGGTCAAAAGCAATACCTTGTAATTAATACGGAACTTTATAGGTAACCAATGAAGTGATGATAAAATCGGTGTTATATGATCATATTTTCTTGATCTAGTAAGAACTCTAGCGGCTGCATTTTGGACTAACTGTAGCTTGTTTATTGAAGATGCAGGACAACCAGCTAATAAAGCATTACAGTAATCTAGTCTCGAGGTCATGAATGCATGAACTAACTTTTCTGCATCAGAGACTGATAGCATATTACGTAGCTTAGCAATGTTTCTAAGGTGGAAAAAGGCTGTTTTTGTAACATATGAAATATGCTTTTCAAAAGACAGGTTGCAGTCTAATGTAACACCCAGGTCTTTTACTGTAGCGGATAGAGTAAAAGGGCATCCTACTGTGTTAAAGTCGTGCTGTGAAAGGTTTTGTGGATGGTTTTTAGAACCGATAAGTATTACCTCTGTCTTGTCTGGATTTAATAAAAGAAAATTATGCGTCATCCAATCTTTTATATCTTTAACACAATCTGTCAATTTGGATAATTTAGCGTATTCATCTGGCCGTGAGGAAATATATATTTGAGTGTCATCAGCATCAGCAAGTTCACACATAAAGATTGGCGAGCGCTTATCACCCGCTGATTTGCCCCCGATCACAACCAGACCTGTCGACGAGATCGTTGACTTGCAAATCGGGTTTAAAATCCTGTAGTGTGAACTTGGCATAAGGCAGCCCACTGTAATGCTTAAAATGTGGTCATGTCGACATCACCATCTCAGCAATAGGTTTTTCTGAACATATCATTAAAATAACGCAAAATAGTGTTCTTCTTAAAATTGTATGTATTTAGCCCTAAGTCAAGACAAGTCACCTTTATTTATGTAGTGCTTTTTACAATACAGATTGTTTTAAAGCAGCTTTACAGTGATAACAGGAAAATAATGCAACAAAGTTTGTTTCGGCTGTACAGCAGATCTAGAAGAAAATAGTGTCATAGTCCAGCTTAAGTTAGTTCAGTGATGGTTCATTTCTGTAATAAAAAAGTTTTTATTACAGAATTTTAGTTCATTTATCTATACAGCTGCTTTGGAGAAAACAGGGATGTCATTGTCCAGCTCTAGTTCAGTTCTCATATAATGGTGTCAATGCAGGCAGATCAATAATATTATTGAATATTAAGTGTCTCCAACTTAGCAAGCCAAAAGCCAAAAGCCAAAGGCGAAAAAGGCGACAGTGGCAAGGAACCAAAACTCCATCAGTGACAGAATGGAGAAATAACCCAGGCTCAGTCGGGGGCCAGTTCTATACAGTATCTGTACTTTTTACACAAGTACTTGATTTGTGTACTTCGTCCATCACTGCCAATTCTGGCAATCAAAACATGCTTTAATAATTCAACAGGAACAGAGAGAGCAAGAGAGAGAGAGAGAGAAAGAGAGAGTGAGAGACATGCAGAGGCAGTGGACAAGACTATGGAAAAAACTCAGGAAAGAGGAGAAAGCTGAAGCTCGCAGGCTAATGCACTACAAACAAGTCAAACCTGATCAATAGCACAAACGTCTCAATCAATAAACAAGACCACATTAAAAAAACATAAAATAAAACGCACCCATGCATTAATAACAAAGCAGCAGAATAATGTCAATAATCGCATTTAGATACTACAAAAGCATAAAATCAATGAAGTGCTGTGTTGTCCAATGCTTGTCCGCAAAGACCACTCTGTTTATTCATCGCTTCCCTGAGCAATGATATACTGTGCTGTGTAGCAGTGCCACTGCAAACATCTGGTGTATGAATACTGTCTGAAACATACTCAATCCCATATTTTTTGTGTTTGGTATGTCAGCTAACCATAGTGATGATGGTGGGGTGGTCATTAAAGGGCTATAATATTACGCTGACAGCTAAGGAAGGGCAGGCAAAGCCATGGGAATCGATAGCCAAGGTCAGAGAGTGTTCGAGAGGACACGTGGTCTCCTGGGTCCCTTTAATCGTCTCTCATTTCCACAGCGCTGCAGACAACACAAGTTCTGTACTTACATGTTATTAGCTTTTTTTCCTTCTCATAAATTATATTACCAAAATATTAAAGGTTTATTTTATCAGTAGAGAGCTTTACAAGGTTATATTGTGCTGCTGTGTATAATCAGAGTTACCAAGAAACAGCCATGTTTCATAAGGGCTTTAGTAGGCTACTCGCCTGAGGGAACTTTTATTTGCCTTTATAAAGCTTTTTTCACTATAGCTAGTGAAAATTAGCAATTATTTTATGATTACATTGAGTCTACTACAAAAAAGTCTCAAAATCTCACTTTGTTTTGTTTTGTTGCCTCATTCTGTAATGTTAGCACCCATTAGCAATGTTAGCATGGTTCTGTTTTACATTTATTTCTGGCCGTTTCAAAACTTTAAAGGAGAGTAGAGAGAGGAAAGATGGCAAAGGGGAGGAAGCCTGTTGCTAGAAGCTGTTTAAACTAGCCTTTGGGGGTTTGATGGCCTTAGCTTGTTTAAAATCATCTAGCTAGCTAAACTCCTAGCCTAGTTAAAATGGTGTTTAGCTCGTTTGCTAGGTATTCTCCCTGCCGCAGCTGTAAAAACCCTAAATCCAGCATACAGACCAGTCTGACAAGCTTAGCCAGTTTGGTTTATGGTTTTAGAGGTGTTCCTGACAAGCTAAACCACACCAGTTATACCCATGCCATGTGAGCTAACTACTATAGGCTTTACCATGGCTCAGTTTTATAAGCTTAAAGTTGTGTTTTCTCTCTCCTCCAGACACACAATGTATATGTTACCCTCCTACAGTACAGCCTGGATCCATGTAGAGATGTCTGAGTTTAGTAAACAGCAGATTTCTCTTTCCAGCATCTTCGGGGCCAGGCTCCGCTGAATCCCCAGGTCTCAGAGGGAGTAAGGGAAAAGCAGCAATCTACTACTGAACAATCCCTCTCCCTCCTCCTTTTTCCATATGTCTCTGTTCAGAATATAACCCTTTCTCTGTTTTTTCCTCTCTATTTCCAACACACTCTCAATGCAATTCATAACTATTTTACATCTTGGCAAATGTGTGGCATCTGGACATCTCATTCAACATTGTAACATTTTAGTGTGGGATGTGAAGCTGCTTTTTATTAGTTGAACCAACTGAATCAATTGAGTGACTCGTCCATAACAAAAAGCATGTATTCTGCAGAATGATTCACTAAATTGATCAATGACAATGAATTAATCATTTTGGTGAACTGATTCAAAAGAATGATTAAAAAACCCCACCACTACTGTCTCTATGGCACATCTCATTCTGGAGATCATTGCAGTTGTTATGCTACATCTATCTAGTTCAGAATTGCATGTTTCTGGTTTGACATTTGCACCAGCCGTCCCCAAGGCCTTCCCAGCAGCCTCAGTCTCACTTTTCCCTATGGAGTGCTGTAACAGTGACATGCAATAAGTCGTACACACACAAACACACACACTTGTGTAAATGTACACTTCCACCCCCTCATTGCTCTTGCTATCTAAGACAAAGCTTTACATCTTTATCAACAGGGAAGGCACTACTCTCGACTCTTGCTCTATCGCTGTATCCCATTTATAAACATCAGCTCTTGGTAGATTCTGTCTGCTAGTGAGAACTCCTTCAGATGGACTAATCTGTGCTGCAGTATCAATCTCAACCAGCCTCGCTGGCAACACAGCATTGCTCACGAGCCTCACATCATGTGCTCACTACAACAATGATCATATCAGTTCACTGCAAACACAGAAACCTGCTCAAGTCTATGAATATTCAATGAAAGCTTATGATATTTTGTAACTGGTATTTGAATTTCCTAAGAGAATGTGAGCAAACCAGCATGTCAAAAGATTTACTTGTGGTCAAGGCCACCTGGTTCAGACTTTATGAGATTCTTTCTTTCTCTTTCACCTTCTCTCACTCTATCCAGGTATAATCCCGCTACAAGGATGCTCTCCACATCAACAGAGCAAAGCCTGAAATGGCTGATACCTGTTTAACAACACTTACATTCCTCCTGCCTTCCTTCTCTGCAGCGGCTTTAGTCTGTGAGCTTCTCTCTGACAGAGTAACTCAACGGGGAAGAAAACATAAAACAGCATCAAATTTCACACACAATGAAAACTCCAACCTGAAAGTATAAACAAGTATTTTTCACTGTTTTCATCTGAAAAGTAAAGAACTGTTTTTCAAAACTATGATATAACAGCAAATCATTTTAAGGATTAGAGGCAGGATGTTTCAAAATGGTGCGCACGTATGTATGCAATCTGGCATCCTGCACATCAAGTCCTACTAATGCTTGAAGACATAAAATGCTTGTATAAGTGTGGCTCTTAAAAATATTCAAACAGGACAGACTGTCAGACAACCCCAGTATCAGAGTTAAGTTGGATGGTCCTACTGTGTCAAGTGACTCAGAAGAGGTATATTGTGTGTGTGTGTGTGTGTGTGTGTGTGTGTGTGTGTGTGTGTGTGTGTGTGTGTGTGTGTGTGTGTGTGTGTGTGTGTGTGTGTGTGTGTGTGTGTGTGTGTGTGTGTGTGTGTGTGTGTGTGTGTGTGTGTGTGAGAGAGAGAGAGAGAGAGAGAGCACAGCAGCTCTTCTTATCTCACTTATCTGTGTATTGCTCATTCACATTGCTCTGAAATGGATGGTTAATATTGCTAAATATTATTAGAAATTAAAATAACTGTTTTCTATTTAAATGTCTAAATGTCATGTGAAAAATATGTTTTTTGTGATGTTTATGCAAATGTTTATTCCTGTGATGGAAAAGCTGAATTTTCAGCAGACATTTAATTAGAAATGACTGTGAATATTACTATTTTTGATCAAATAAATGCAGCCTAGGTGAGCATCAGAGACTTCTTTCAACATAAAAAAACAAAACAAAAAATTCTAATGTTTCCAAACTTTTGACAAGTATTGTATATATATTATACATTAGCATTCAAAGGTTTTTGCATTATGGAAGTTTTTTAAGAGCGTTTATTGAACATTTATTTGATCAGAAATTCAGTAAAAAGCAATAATGTGAAATATTTTCTATTTTAAGATGTCATTTATTCCTGTGATGGCAAAGCTTTTTCAGCATCATTACTCCAGTCTTCAGTGTCAGTGTCTTTCAGAAGCAAGAAAGAAACATTTCTCAAGAAAGTGCTGCTTACCATTTTTGTGGGATTCTTGACATTTTTTTCAGGAATCTTTGATAAATAGAAAGTTTGAACGGAGGAGTATATATTCAACCATTGCATTCAAATTAATTAGTCGCGTTAAAAGCAACCTGTGATAGCAAAAAGTCATTATTCTTTCACAAACTTGCCATTTATAAATCCTACCCCAAAATGATTCAGTGTGTAGGTAAACAACCATAATGTGCTATATTTCTTTGTGGGCGGGTTAAGAATAGTCAGATACATCCTCATCATCTGGCTGTCAGGTGAGATCCTCTGGCTGAGCACCAGCTCTGGTACCAGCACTAGCACCTGCCTACGGCTCCATGGGGAAAAGTGCCCAGAACTCTACCTGACAGACTGCCCAGCCTAAGGCAGGCAAGGGAACGCATGCCCTAAAATACAGGCACTTCTAAACTCTGTGTGCTTTGCCGTGGTTAGCCGCCTCTGTTAGCTCGGTGTCAGGCCGCATCAGCAAAGACCTGACAAGACAAGTGAGATAGGAAAAGATGCCATGGAAAGGGACAGTCCTTTCTTCGTCTCGTCTCCCAAAATAAAACATGGCCAACACTCAGAGCGACCGCTGACATGCTAACCGCCAACATGGCAACGAAGAACGTCCTCTCACGTTATTTCCAGAAGCTAATTTTATGTGAAGCCCGAGATGTGTTTGAACACGTCTTTCCGTCATGTCTCAAGGAAAGTGAAGGCTGCCATGTCGAATCACAGATCTGGATGGCTCCTGTCAAATGCTCTTGATGTTCAAGGTGTGTATTTTCTCCTGCATTCAATTGAGACACATACGTCTAGGAGGAAGAGGGAGGGAGATACACCCGCCAGACCCGATGTCCTTCTGTCTTTTAACAGACTGTGATAATGAGCACTCAATTTTTAAACTGTCTGGATCGAGGCAAAGCTCTCATCTTTCCTGAATGCAGTAAATCATTTAAGAGCCTTGTGGAGAAAGTATTCACTTTAGATGGTGCAGTTTAAATGAGAACATTCTGTATTTTAAGTCACCTTCATTAAAGCAACTGGAAAGATTCTAGAGCGACCAAAACGGTCTAGCGATGTTCATTATGTAAGTCATGTAGCCATAATCTGCATAATCATACGCAGAAGAATCGCTAACAGAATTGAAGAGCGCTGTCACCCTAAATTCGTTCAGGGTTATTTTAGTATTTTTACAGTCCTTCATTTATGATTTATTTATTATATTTACTTGTATAGTATTTGTTCATATTTTTAATATTCTGAATTTAGTTTTCATTTTAATTTTAGTTTAAAGCTGCAGTCTATAACTATTTTGGGTTAAAAATTATCCAAAATAATTTTTTGAGCAAGTACATAACCAGCCAGTGTTCAAAACTCTCTGCTTGCCGTAGCTCAATTCAAAACAGTAAGCTTGTAATAATGTTTTTAATTCCAGTGTTACTGGTGGATTTCCATGGGAAATTCGAGCATGTCTTTGTGTCATTACGTCACGTCTGTACACATAAAGAAGGAGTCTCTCGGCTAGTAGGATATATTGCGTGAGGATGTTGGATGTGGAGATTTATAGCCTTTTCTCACAGCACTTGATATAATTAAACTTATCAATGTGATGGCGGATCCAGAAAGGTTCAAACGACAATCACCAGTGACAACTGGAGATTCACCCGCTGTAAAATGCAAAAGATTTCGGAGTGTCTACAGAAAAACAGAGACTGAAACCGGCCCATGCCAAAACAAGGATAAATATCGGAAGGGCATTACATGTAGTCACGCAATGCTGATTTTGTTAACATTAACGATTTGAGAACAATGTATAGCCTAATTTGCACGGTTTGACGTGAAATGATAAGTGATCGTTAAGATTTAATCAGCGTGAATTACTGCAATGCTTTTTTTTCCTTTGTTGGTCAGAACAAAAGTGGAAGTTACTTACTTGTTCAGATGACATTTTATAAACATGTATTTTAGTTCCCCTCGCTCAACAACAAATCCATTAATTTCTCAGTGTGCAGAACAGTACAGGAATGGAAAATATATATAAAACAAACATAAATTATAATGGCATACATTGTAAACAGCATAAATTATAAAAGCCAAGCCTAAATGAATTTATTTAAACCCAAACTGAAACAGTTAGCTGTCAGGGCAACATTTTAAATTTTAAATGAGTTTTTATGTTTTTTTTAATCTATTTATATTTTATTTCAAATGCATTTTTAATGAACAGAATCAATTTGTTTTTATCATTTTAGTTTACAATAACAACACTGTTCTGAACAACTCGGAATGTTAAAGGAATAGTTCACCTAGAAATGAAAATTATCCCAGAATTTACTGGGATCCATCCTAGGTGTATATGACTTTCTTCTTTCAGCCAAACACAATTAGAGTTATATTAAATAATATTCTGGCTCTTCCCAGCTTTGTAATGACATTGAATAGTCCCCGAGTTTTTGAAGCTTCAAAAAGTAATCCATCTATCATAAAAGTAATTCATACAACTCCAGTGAGTTCATAATAAATGCCTTCTGAAAAGAAGCGATGTGTCTTTGTAAGAAAAATATCCATATTTAAAAGTCTGCTAAATTACCTTTGCCTGACGAAGACCCTGTGGGTCGAAGCATTGTTAATTTGAATAAATCCTTGGGAGCAGTTTATTTTGAATTTGATGCTAAATTAACTTTAACACTGAAATTTGAATCTACAGTCCTAAATGGTCAAAAATAAAATGTGTTGTTAGATATCCACTGACATTAAAATTCTGCATTTACAGCTGCAGTTGCACTTGGTCTGATAAAAGCAAGAATATTCCTTAGAGACACAAACTCGAGACCTTTGTCATCCCTTAGTGGAAATAAATCATACCAGTATGCCAACTAAGGAGTTGGAGTTTGGCTGGTTAACATGTCCCAATTAGCCCTGCTGTACTGTAGATGAGGGCGAAATCATCTTTCTCCATTGACAGCCCTTTTTTTTATAATATGCATTTGTGCCTTGCAAACTTAAACATGTTTTTCTGAGACAGCAGCAGAAAACATCCTTACTGTGACTCCTGGATAAAATTACAAATGTGTCTTAATATTTTTCTCCTGTGACTGATCTGTTTTTCAGGGGTCACTTTCAGGGGTCCAGCGCCAGCAGAGCTGAGCTGAATGGGAATGATGACAGATAGCTTTCTCCAGGTATTATAGACCTCCTTGTTTTGACCTTTATGTCTTTGTCTAGCAAGGTCCCGGAAGTTGTGTGCATTTGACAAAGAGGAGGATCATTTTCTACGTTCAGCCCTATCTCACTTGACTCCCAAGTTAATCAAATGTAAATTGTATGCAGGAAGTAAGCCTACTCTTCTCCGCTGTACAAACACCATTCACCGGTCAGTGAGACAGCAAGCTGACAAGCACAAACAGAACCCGGCATCATGCCTGCCCATTTCCAAAGGGAACTCACGTCACAGATGACCTTTCGCCGTGCGGTTCCCCTCTTCTCCCAATAATACATCATTAATCTCTCAATAGGCGGTGACATGGCAGACCTCTGCCGAAAGATTATTGTTTGCTTTTTCTCTCATTGACTCCTAATTATCATCAGCTAATGACCGCGCCTTCCTACCCTTCAGATTTAATTAACACTCCAAAGAGAAAGAGAGGGCCAAATGTTTGCTGAGAGTTTGGGTTAATCATCTGCATGACACAGTAAAGGGGTCCGACTTGGCGGGGATCTATTTTTATGATTCTACAAATGCTAAATATGAGCATACTGTGGTGATTACCCAGCGATAAGGCGAACTGCGATGAATAAAAACATTTTTAAGAAGATGTGACATATATACAAATGAGTTCATGGCTTTGCCCTTTTCTAAACAACATTTCTAGTGTATGACTCAGTGTATAATGTTAGTAAAAGAGTGTGCTTTATATATTAAAGCGACTGCTCAATGAATCAAAATATAAAATTACGATTATAAAGGCTGTGATTTAATTAAAGAAATACATGTGCTGCGTAATTTAGAGTGAAGAGTGGCAATATTATTCAATATTATATTATCATTCTATAGTTGTACTGTAAAATTTAATTATTACTATTATATTATTTTTCTTAAATACTCTTTTATTTCTTATTTTGTTTAAGATTTTTATAATAATAATAATAATTATTATTATTAATATATATGTATATATATATATATATATATATATATATATATATATATATATATATATATATATATATATATAATATGTAGGTAACAATGGTATCATCATTTTTTTATGTTAAAACAACGTAATTCTCTAGGCTGTTCCAATTAATATGCATATACACTCTAGACTAAACAAACAATTAAACTGGCAATTTACTTTTTAACTGAAAAAAGCAGGGCTTCCATTCCGATAGCCATCATATTAAAGGGATAGTTTACCCAACAATTATTATCCTGCCATTATTAACTCAAACTGTATTCATTTCTTTCTTCTATGAATGACAAAATAAGATATTCAGAAAAAGTTGTATGGGTTTGGAACGACATGAGAGTGTTATGATTTCTCAAGTCAATTTTTAAACGTTCTGCATAGGTGAGATGTTCAAAACTTAATTTGTTTATGCTGCATAACATTTGTATCATATCAATTTATCCCAGTATATGTCTGTGGTTAATTGTGATCGCGCAAGGCTCTGCAGCTGCGATCCCGTTGTCAGCTGTATATATATATTCTTCAAATTGAACAGTCACTTACAGTGATATTTTAGTGAACACAGTGTGCTTCCCAAATAATAATGGTTGGCCACATGCATGCATGCCTCTGGCCACAAACACCTACAAACATAGAAATGTTTCTAAATTATAGAGCGAGGCGTGCAGTACTCACACACACTTGCACTGAATCATCATTAAGAGTAGGTTTGAGAGAGATTTTCTCTGCCACAGGTGGGGGGTGTACGTGGAATCATTTCTTTCTGGCTGCGTGTGAGATCTCTGACTAAACGAGCTTTCAACTGAACAAGCTATTAAAATGGGCCAACGAGCTGCACCGGCTCACTGCCCAGCCAGTAGCACTTTGTATGGTAAGTAGCCTCCTGTTTCCTGCCTGCGCTTCAGCCAATAGATTTTTTTGTGTTTCAAACCTTTATTTAATCTGCGCTGCTTCTACTCCGAGGCTGAGGCTCTCACCCAGGTGGAGGGATAATGGAAATAGAGGTGCCATATTGTAGAGGACCTGGAGCAATCTGGGGTTAAGAGAGGGTATCGCAGAAGTGGCCAGAAAAAGAAACCGGCTCATTACAGCGAGCAGCCAGTGGGCTCCTGCTGCTTCAAATCCACAATCTCACCTGCCAACCAAAAAAAAAAAAAAAAACAGGAGTCTTTTGGCCCGCAGAATCGTCTCGTCTACACTTAACATCTCCATCGTGTGGTTCTGTGGGGATGAGATGAAGGCTGCAAGCAGCGTTAGGGAAAGAATTGAATGAATTTCGACTTTTGTCACTTATAAAAAGCTATGTTTTTCGTACATGGTACCACTGTAAAAAGCAAAAAATGTGCACTTGTTACCTAAAGGAGCTATTTCTACCTGACCTGATCCTTAATGTCTTAACTTTTCATCACTACCAAGCACTTTTACTTTTCAGCCTCACATCCGCAATGTCACTTTTGATGATCCAGTTGATTCCTAATAGACAAAACACATGTTTCAACACATTATGGAAATAAAATCTTTGTGACAATACCTGTCTGTCTACATCCTATCTATACATCATCCATCCATTTAACCATTCATAAATGTACATTATGATATCAGTCTGTCAGTCTATCTATCTATCTATCTATCTGTCTGTCTGTCTATCCATGTACATAACTACTAACTGTCTACATGTCTATCCATCAATCTATCTATCTATCTATCTATCTGGTCTAGATATCCATCCATCCATCCATTAACATATATAACTACTAACTGTCTACGTATCTAACCATCCATCTATCTGTACATCCGTCCATCTATCCATTCATCTGTATACATATATGACTAACTGTCAGTCTGTCTCTCTATCTATCAGTCAGTCTGTCTGTCTATCTATCGATCAAACTACATATGACCACCTATCTACCTACTCGTCTGACTGTCTGTCTGGCATTTCACTCAAATACCGTATGCCAAGGTCATGGGTTCATGCAGGGAACCACAAACCAATAAAAGTATACCTCGAACAAAGCCTCTTTGGATGACAGAGTCTGCCAAATGCATAAATATCGAAATATAATATGCTAAATTCACATATGGCACCTGACAATAAATTGTGTTGACCTATAGTGTGTCACCAGCCCAGAGTCTAGTAGAAACCCGCATTTTTGACGAAGACATGCAGCTTTCCTGTAAACACATCTGTGCTGCTCAATATTATTATGCATTCCAGACCCTTTTCTGTACCCCGGGGCTGTAAGCATAGACCCCTACTGCGAGGAATGGCAACAATAAACAGTCATAACTCCTTATCATTTTATTGTCTGTTATTGTGTGTTTGCATTGAGGAGGGGCTCAGTGCCACAGCTGATGCAGAATGATTTAAGCACACAAACAAATCCCCCCTCTCTCTTTCTCCATCCCATCTCTTGCCTCAACTCAAACCCACACATTCTTTTGTAATGAGAAGAAAATGAGGAAGCAGTTCCCAGAGCAGGCTGGTTTGAAGCTGCAGGCTGAGCATTAGTAAAAGTGTTATGACTCCGCTGTCACTCCTCAGAGGAAAAAATAACTGGATGGAGAAGGTTTTTCTTTTAGGCACGTACATAGCAGAATAGCAAGCTGTAAAGCTGCTGACGAAAATAAAATATGCAAATGAACGTAGCTGATATTGAAAGATATTTTAATTAAAATTGATTTGTGTGTGGGTAAAGATTCGAGTTTTTGAAAATGTGTTCACAAAAAGTGGTTCTCGTTATTTGAAAGGCTTATAAATAAGAAATTATGTTTTGCATTCCATTTATGTATATCAACTGGTTTCTGTGAGGGTTGAATTTAGGGGTATGCTATTATTAATATCATTATCTTAATATGAAAATCATTGCAAAGGTCTTTGCTTTATCGCTTCAAAGGCCTGTGTGTGTAAAGGTACCGGTTTGAAAATGTCCAAAATATAGTAATAAAACGATACGAGTTGGTCATCGCAATCTGAAATTTCCATAAATCAGCTACATAGTTTTTGCTTTAGATCTAATAATGGAACATGTTTATGTAAGGGATGGGGTTTGGTGTGATATAAAGTAAATATGATTGACTTCATATAAATACCATTTGTTTTTGAGTGGTTCTTACGAATATAGTTTCAGAACTCCAAGAACACTCTAAATTACTCAAATGAGCAACCAAAGCAATTAGGTACAACTAACATCAACAACAATTACTAAAGTTAAAAGCACAGCAAAAATGTATTGTGAGTGACATAGTGGCTGCCTACTAAAGGTAAAACAGCACCTCTCTGTGGACACACTTGGGTTGATCCATTCATTTTCATGACCTGGATGTTTCTTGAATTATTCTGTAGCCTACAAGATTTGTTTTGATATCTAGACAGTCGAGTACCAAAAGCCTATCCCAAATACAACGTAACATGTAGATTTTGTATCTGCCTTTTAAATCACAGCTCATATGCCACATTTTGTATAGGCTACCATATTGAGCAAGACAGCAAATACACGCATCTATAATTTCTTGGTGTCTGAGGCAGCATTTAAGAGTTCACAAACACTGGTCCCATGGGAGACTGTCGCCATGCACCGCCTATCTAGTCGAATAAAGATCACCAACTGTGTGTTTTAATAGTACTAGTTAAGTGCGTGAAATAATAAGCTCTATAGTTGTCAGCTGCAGTGCGGCATTGCTTGCCTATTTTTAAGAATAATATTACGTGCTGTGTATTAATATTTCATCAGTGCACAGTCCAAAGCATAAAGAGCCTGACAAACCTGAAACTAACCTAGTTAAAACCTCGTAAAGAGTTTCTGATATATAAACTCGGATGCGCGTGCAAGAGTCACGCGCACAATAAATAGAAATGTAACCTACTTTCAGCATCACGCATCTGCTTGAACTGCACCAACAACGCAATTATATAATCTAAAATGTTGATCTTACCTCGCCGGAACATCCTGAAGGTGCGGTGATGATGCGCTGTACTTTATCCCACTGTAGTCAAAATAAGCGTCTCATATTTAATAATCCGTGTCATATGTGATAAAAGTTTGATCTGTTTTTAATGATCTTCACACGTTAGGCGATCCGCACCAAATACAAATTCTTAACTCTTGACCCCTGGTCTCAGGTATCGATTAAGATGGAAAACAACATCCCCGACATGGAAGTCTCACAGAAATCCCGAGATTTTTTTTTTTAAAGAGAGATGACTCCAAGAGATCGTAGCCAAAAATGTTTCATGTAAGCATCAGTTTAGCACTTATAACTGCCTCTAAAACCTTTCAGATAGCCATAACAACAGCATTTAAAGTTTTACTATATCAGTCGGTGTGACGGGAAAACAGCCTTGTGGTGCCGTAGGCTATACCAATTTAACGATGAGTCAAATTACTGTTCTGTTTAAGTGAACGCGTTAGGATGCCAGAGATGCTCTGGTGGTTAACGGATGTCAGGCGCCGGTGAGTGCCTCTCTCTTCAGGAGTCGGAAAGCTGGAGCACTACTGGAGGAAGGTGTCGGGGAGGGGACCTGCGATGCCCGATTTGTGAAAGAACCATTCTTTTGAATCGAATCTTTTTTAATGAATCACTTCAATGAACGGCTCACAAATTAAACTGAATCAGTTAGCGGTTCTGCAGTGTCATTACAAATCGGGTCCTCCCTCGAAATCGGGTCTCTTAAGTTTCAGCTATCAATTATTGATTAGCCTATAGGCTACCAAGTATGGTAACATTTTATTTTACAGTGTCCTTGTTACATATGTTATGTACTTACCATAGTAATAACAGTAAATTATGCATAATTACATGCAACTAACCCTCACCCAAATCCTAATCCTACCCTAACCCTATAGTAAGTACATGTCGTTAATTAATATTACTCATTAGGCTACTTAAATGTATAATTACACTTTAACAATAACACCTTAAAATAAAGTGTAACCCTAAGAAGCCTATATACAACGTACAATAATAATTTTAAAATATGTATAGGTTCCTTGCATAAAAAAACACTTCTTTCACTTGATAAACTGTTAATTAGCCTAATTAATAATAAAAATAATAGCCTATTAGTGAATAATTAAACATCATTACATTGTTTTTATAACTGAAATATTTGGACATTTAACACTTAATTTAACATCTAATCACCTTAAAGATGATTGTAAATACTAGGAAAAGTGAAAATGCGTGTATAAAGCTGTTAGGCTATTTCGAGTAGGCTATCTGTATGCTATGTTAAGCTACCATAATAATCAGCAATGTGTGCCCACAAATAGCTTTCTTGAAACGTTTTAAAGCCTGTTATAGGACACACGGGTAACTTAAACATTAACAATCACGGGATTCTTTCTTTTGAACCATTCTTCAAAACAGACTGTTCAAAAGAACCGATTCGCGGAATTGACTCATCACTAGAGGTTAGGAGCAAAGGAAAGACGAAGTGAGAGCCTCTGCCGTCTCACTTTAATCCTAAACATGCTTCCATCCTGCTTTCTTTTTCCCAGTCAAACCTGCAGCTGTGAGGAAATCTAATGTGTGTTCGTTCGTCTCAAAGCCTGTCTCATGTTTTGTGGATGAAACTATAAGCAACCTATCAGTTCTCACTTTGCCTCTGTCCACGGAAAGATAGGAGGAGCTAACTTTCCCTGTTTAAGGGCTCTTGTTTTCCAAGATGAAGTCTTAAGAAAATTGAATAACTATCATGAGTGTTGAGAGGACATTATTTTATTGTGATAAGCTAATCTTAAGAAGAGCCTTGCATTTTATGAAACATTTATGAGTGTCTGATCATGATAATGTCATGCATCAGTGGGTTCAATCAGATTGTTTACCTCCATTGCTTTTTGATGGACAGACTGAAATATATATTTATTAATAATGGTAAATAATTGTTTTAAATGAATTTACCATAATGCATATATTTTATTGTTTTGTTTAGGATTCATTTGTCTGGCTGTAAGCCTACCCAATAAATCTGCCATGACAGCAGCACTGGTCCTTCTTTGCTGAGCCAAGCAGCCCGAGAAAAAGCCGTAAATCTCTGTGTAAGGTGAGAGTGTTAATGTCCCTTTGTCCTGTATGTCTCTGTGTAGGGCAAGGGGGGTTAATGTCCCTATCCAGCATCATCTGACACAATGCTGGAGCACCTATCACATCAGGATCACACAGTCCAGAAAGTAGTAGGGTCAATCACAAGACCGCTGTAATCCAGAGTAAAGAGGATAATGCCCCCCTTTTCCTCACTCCCTCTCCCTCAGGGGACCCGGTATAGGATGGACACTGATAAATATAAATTGTTCTACCTCCCCAGTGGTGTCTTCCTTTCTCCATTTGGGTTTATCTCCAGTGGACAGAAAAGTGAGGCTGTGGTTTAATCACATTGTACATAGAAATACATTTAAGGAATGAGAGGTTGTGCAAAAGAGATGGGAGAACTACTCTTGTCATGTTTATTGCCTTATGAAACTATATAACCCTTTTTCTTGGTCTTGTATATTCTACAGGTATAGAGAACAGAGTATTAATTTTAGAAATGAATACACTTTTCAAAATTGAAAATATACTTTATATTTATTTTCTTAAATTAATTAATATTACATTTTAAATTTATTATTATTATTTATGTTTTTATTATTTTTTACATTTTCTGAAAATATGAGTTCATGCAAAACTCACCACAGCCGGGCTAAAGTGTTGTGGTAAAGATTGCACAAAACTCAAGACATTTTAAGGTTTTTGTGAAGCACTTGAACTAGAAAACTTGAAGAGTAAAACATGTCGTATGGAACATTTTTACAGTGCCTTTATTGAGATTTTTAATCAGTTTGGAGCTTGACATTTCCTGTCCTAATTTAGTTTCATTATATTGAAAAAGCAGGCAGGGTTTTCTGAAAATTTATCTTTTGTGTTCAATGGATGGAACTCCGGTTTGGAATATTATATGAATGAGTAAATGATGACAGACTGGTTAAAGGGTTAGTTCAGCCTTCGTTCATCTTGGGAACACAATTTAAGATATTTTTGATGAAATCGGAGAGCACTCTGACCCCTCCATAGACAGCAATTAAAATACCACCTTTAAGGCCCAGAAAGGCTGTAAAGACATTGTTAAAAGAGTCCACGTGACTACAGTGGTTCAACCTTAATTTTATGAAGCGACGAGAATAGTTTTTCTGCGCAAAAAAACAAACAAAAATAGCGACTTTATTCAACAATTTCTTCTCGTCTGTGTCAGTTATACGCTGTTTACGTTGTAAATACAGTATAGCACTTCCAAGTTCTATGTCAGAACGCCGGCTCACCATTGGCCGATGCTGGTCATGTGAGCACCACGACACATGCGTGTGATGCTGAAGCAGGAGCCGGCCAATGGTGAGCCGGATCACCATTTTACAGGTTTGGAACAACATGAGGGTGAGTAATTAATTACAGAATTTTCATTTTTGACTGAACTAACCCTTTAAATTTCGTTTTAGTTCATTTGTTCAATGTAATTTATTATACCTAACTGGAAAATAGACACTTGAATTACAAGCAAGCACGAGACATGCATGAGAAGATAGACAAAACAACATTGCGTGAGAGGAGGAGTCATGCAGGCTGTGCCTGTCCTCCCAGAGGAACCTGCTCAACTGACACACAATATTGTTTGTCTCTAAGAGGTGCAGCAACACACACATCAGTGTTTTAAAGTGTTGATAAAGCCATTTAGAAACTGGTCACACACCAGGGCACTAGAACAGTGAACTCAGTTGGGACGTCAGATGTTGATTTTCTTTCCGAGTCCAGTCTTTACCTTCGCTTGTTTTGAAAACCTTTGAGCCTTGTTGAGTTTACCATCTGAATTTAAAAGCACTTTACTTGTTATTTCTTTGGTTGTTTAGTTTGGTTGCCCTACTAATATTGCTAATACTTAGGGTTAAGGATTTCAATAAATCCCTAACCAGGTATTACACTTTTTAGGTGACCAGAATATCAGAGACTTTGAATTTGAACTTTGAACAGTAGGGAAACACCTTTTGCATGAAGCACCGCTCATATTTTCAGAAAATTTAAGTAAATAAACAAACAAATAAATAAATAATAATAAAAAGTTATTAATCTTTATTGTATTTAAATAGTGAACTAAATGTAATTTAAAAAAAATAAAGATGAAGTAAATTTTCAAAATTTCATTTAAAAAAAAAATCTAAAAAAAGAAAAAATAATAACACTCTGTCCTCTATCTGTAGAATATGTAAGATCAAAAAAGGGTTGTATAGTTTAATAAGGCAATAAACATGTAAAATAAAGCAGAGTAGTTCTCCCATTCATCCACTATTGGTTTTAAACTCAATGAAATCTCTCTCACAACCTCTCATTCCTTACTGTCAGTTTAAACACAGCACAGAACTAACCATTTCCCAGTCTTTATCATGTTTATCATATAGAGTTTTTATCATGTCATGCTAAATGTATTGGGAACAAAACCACTAATGTTATTTACTCTTAAAAGTTAGTCTCACTGGTCCTAATTATACATAAAGAAGAATTAGGTTTGGACTCTAGAGGCGCAAGGTTTGGATTCAGACTCCAGGAATGTGCTCACTTTCATGTTCACTGTATTACGGAGCTTTTGAGAAATTGTTACTGATTTTGGCACAGCATGAACATTATTGGAAGCATTGGCCAGTGTGCATAATGTTTGATGACACAGTTTTATAGCCTACTTATAAACTTTTAACATCTTCTAAAGAAAATGGGAGTGGTGCTAGGTGTTCTGGGTGGTTGCTACCTTTACATCCTATCGGAATTATCCTAAATACGAGTTTCCTAGTTAATAATTGGCCTCTCATATTTACCACAGGAAGCTGGGGGATCATTTTGATACTCAAGCTCCTGAGTTTTTTTTTTACATGGTGGAGGGGAGAACGATTGCTGCTGTGACTGGAATTCTTTTATTAGTTTCTTCCACAACAGCTACATTGTGTTGTCTTGTCATTAAAGTAGAGGAAATTTACAAATATGAATAACCATTTGAATGTATTGTATGTTTTATACACTGCAAAAATAGCTTTTCTTTGACCGAAATTCCAGAATCGTCAGCAATAGCTGTATAGACATAGATAGCACGGTGAATGTTATTATGGTTGTCAAATTCAATGAATGGGATGCTAAGTTTTTAGCTAAGAGTTTCCCAATAGGCAGAAATAAACCTAGGGCCTCATTTATAAAATGTTTGTAGAAACCGTACATGATCTTCCAATCATTTCTCAAACGTGCATACGTGTGATTCAGAGAACGAACGTAAGCACAAAAAAACGTTCATTCCAGATGTGAAATTTATAAGTCGCAAATGATCTTGAAATTGTGCGCAGAACAATGAAAACGCCCCCTAATTAATGTCATTAACATATAAAAGAGCACCAGTCAACATCCACAAGGAAAAGTGCACACGTCTGCTTTGACTCTGATGTGACGCTAAGCACTTTCTGTGTCAAAGACCGTTATTAGGTTGTGTTTACGTTGACCGTTGGCGTGGATTTTAGCGAACGCACACTCTAATGGTGTGTTCACACCGAACGCGAATTTAATTATTTGCGCGAGTAGATTACACACAAAGTCAATGCAAAGACGCGAATAGACGACGTGTTTGCCGCGAACGTCTTCCGCGCAAGTTGAAAAATTTGAACTCGAGCGAATGTTCAAGCGTCTAACTAGAAGCGACAGACGCGTATTTGACGCTCTATTCGCGTTCGGTGTGAACACACCATGAGTTCAAATCTGTGCGTACGCATGTTTTATAAATGATGCCCTCTGGTGTCCTCTATGATTCCTGTTGTTTCTGACAACAAAGCAATTGAATACAAGCTCGTAATCACGACTTCAGAAGTGGGAAATTGGAAATGTCCGATAACACGTGAAGGCAGCGTTAATTATGGCTTAACTTCTACAACTAATTAGACAAGAAAATATATAATAAGGTTGTTTTGAACTTTAAATCAGTTTTTAGTATTGCACTCTGTGCTCTGTATATGACTTCCAGTTCTGGCGGAGAAGGGATCAGCTTGATGGGCTTTTGACCTTTTGGTGACCTTTCATTGACCATTCCACAAGCTTCTGCCTTGTAATGAACGCTTTGTACTCTAGCTTCCTAACATCCAAGTCCGTAGCTCAGATCTCGACCTTTTCAACAGATTGGGCTCTTGCTTTCACTTTCCTTGCCAAATTATACAATCCCTCCTTTCCGAGGAAAAATATGAGTCACTCTGTGAACTTCAACGACTGCTGCACTTTTAGCCACAGTACATGTCATGTGTTGTGCGGTCTGTGGGAGTCCCGCTCAGCTGTGCCAAGTTTACACCGCCCAACAGATATGTCAATCAACATGTGTGTGCCATGTAAACAGATTATCCCTGAGAGAGAGACTGACTGATAGATAGATAGATAGATAGATAGATAGATAGATAGATAGATAGATAGATAGATAGATAGATAGATAGATAGATAGATAGATAGATAGATAGATAGATAGATAGATAGATAGATAGATAGATAGATAGATAGATGGATAGATGGATTGACTGACTAACTGACTCATAGATGGGTAGACTGAACAATAAAACACACAGTTAGACATGTAGGTTGATGGTTGCTTATTTATGTAGATAGATAGATGCATTTAGCAAATGCATTTAAATGTATTTCTTATGTTATACAGTATGTATTCCTGGTAGATTTCAGAAACTTAGGGGCTAGGATTTGGCAGTCTGGAGGTCAAAGAATGGTAAAATTACAGTCAGTGCTTGCTGTATATATTTATGTTTGTCTGTCATGAAAGGCTTGGCGGTGTGGAACCTTTCATCAACATGTCATAATTTAACCCGACAATGATCCCATCAGAACAAGAGAAATAGAGGTGGAAAGGCTTGTTATTTCACACTAAAGAAAGTGTGCGGCACCAGGCCTTCTATTAAGCAATTTCTTCTCCCACTTCCAGTCATCCAGTCCATTTTCCCCATAAACAATATTGTCAGACATCAAAATCTCATGACATGAAACTCAGCACACACAAACAAACTCGGCCTATCAGACTGGAAACAAAAAGCCTTCTGTTGTATTACTTTCCTCTCATGTTTCAGTATGTGTTGTCCTACCTGTTCTTCCTCATCATCACTGTGGACGGTCCACCTGAAGTATGCATTCAGCTTGACTGTCACCCTCATCCCATACAGAAATGTAATATATGTCAATATAAGTAAATTACATATATAATGTCAGTGCCCATGTATGTCTGCTGCCTATATGAGAATATATGCAAAATTCATATATATAAAACACATAGACATATATGAAACATATATTTCAAAATATAGCAAAAATGGCCGTTTTCATGTAAGTGCCATATATTTTCCCGTATATGCACATAAATGTTAAATATATGTAAGACGCATATATGTATATATGCATATATGTACTTATTTCAATGCATCAGTATCACATGCATGTATGTTTACATACATTTATTAAATATGTGGGAAACAAATATGTAT
This sequence comes from Gila orcuttii, assembly GCA_026230005.1. Classification (NCBI taxonomy): domain Eukaryota; kingdom Metazoa; phylum Chordata; class Actinopteri; order Cypriniformes; family Leuciscidae; genus Gila; species Gila orcuttii. The sequence continues at coordinate 3,277,074 of JAPDVR010000024.1, forward strand.
GTCACATATTTATACTTAATGTTGTCCATATATCCGAGAAACCAATACTATACTGTAATATATGCAGATATATGGTATCATATATGGATTAACTCATAAATGTTCGGCATATATTGTGTTCTCAGATAAGTCAAATATATGTATAGATATATGTCATGCTATTTAAAATATAAGTACATATATGGCCATATATTACATGTTTGTATGGGATTCAAGAACACTCACACACATCACCCACACACACACACTAATGTTACTATAGTGTCAATCTCGCTCTCGGAAAGATGGCTGATGTTTATAATAGGCCTATGATTTTATTGCTTTTGGTGTTCTCTACATCTCAGAGTATGTTTACAATGGTAGGCCTACTTCTCAGTGCACACTGTGCAGTATATACTGCATACTTCCTGCTATCTGCTATTTTTTTATATTATAAAAAGTACCAGTGTTATTATCTAAAACTATTAAAAAAAAATAGCTTTCTTTAAAATATAAATATTAGACAGCATTTACATGCTGTGGCTAGTATACACGATGCATGTTGCAAAAGACTAATAGCGGTAGTGGTGTGATAGTCTATGCCGTTCCAAACAAACCCTCAGAAAGTCTCATATACCTTCAGTCAGTCTCCTTCAAGATGCCAGAAAGTTTCTCTCTTTTGCTTTGTGACCCTGTCATGCATTTCCATCCGTGGCGTTTCTGGCCCTCAGGCAGTTGCACTGATACCGTGACCTTGTGTGAGTGTTTAGTCAGCTGGGTTGTTTGCTAGAAGCTCTGTGACTGTGTGAATTCCTGATTCACCCCACAGCCCTCCATGTGTGTGCAGGGAAAGCCGCCAGCTCACGACCTAAAACCCAACAGCAGGCACAGAGGGCTGGACTGAGAAGGATCGCGAGTCCCGTGTCTCTGTCGCCTTCCCCCGGCTCGAGCTGACACACTTCTCGCCATATGGGCTCCGTCAATGCAGAGCACGAGTGCAGAACTCCAGTGTCTGAAGTCAGATTTGAATCACTAGTCTGAATGAGAAGATTGGCTGCTTGCTTTGTTGCTCTAATGTGCTTTTAAAGTTTTTTGGTTTTTTTTGCTGTGCTTTGGCTTCAGCAAATAATGTTCATTTTAAACATTTTCTATAGCAGCGGTTTGCAAACTTTTTGACTCTAAGACTTCCTCATTGTCAACAATTGACAATATTCAAAGGCCCCATGACCTTTCCAGTTATTCGTGATTTACAAGCTAAGGAAATGAGTATTATAAATTTCTTTGGAGTTATAAGATATTATACATTTTTACTTCTCCAGGTCTAGAAATCACACTTTTAAAATTATACTACCTCATATATCCAGGTTTCTATACAGTGGGAGTCCTGGTTCTTCAAAGAAAGACTGCTGTTCGTGGAGTCCATTAATATGCAAAAATTTTTTTGATTTTTTTATCTTTATTTTATGCTTATTTAATGCATGTTTTTCTTATTTTAAGTTATCGATGCCCCTACTAGATCCCTTGGAGAAACAGTGATCTATAGGGTTCTTGAGTTGGTTATATGTTTTTTGATGTTGTTGTTGTTGTTGTTGTTGTTGTTGTTGTTGTTTTCTTTGAAAATTAAAATGGTTTTGCTAATAATTTGTACTTTTTTCAGTAAATTGGTTCTTAGGTTTTTAAAGCAAATAAAGCAAATCAAATCAATTGATTGATTGATTGATTGATTGATTGATTGATTGATTGATTGATTGATTGTCAAACATTTATTAAATTGGTATTGGTTGGTTGGTTGGTTGGTGGGTTGGTTGGTGGGTTGGTTGGTTGGTTGGTTGGTGGGTGGGTTGGTGGGTTGGTGGGTGGGTTGGTGGGTTGGTGGGTGGGTTGGTTGGTTGGTTGGTTGGTTGGTGGGTGGGTTGGTTGGTTGGTGGGTTGGTTGGTGGGTTGGTGGGTTGGTGGGTTGGTTGGTTGGTTGGTTGGTTGGTTGGTTGGTTGGTTGGTTGGTTGGTTGGTTGGTTGGTTGGTTGGTTTTTCACATCAGTCATTTTCCTTTTTTAGACTACTTCTTAAAAGCAGCATTCCAACCGAGTGATTGTTACGTTGCTGTGTGATTGCAAGGTTAACATGAGTGATTTTTTAGCAGGTTAGAATGCAGTTGCTATAGTGTTCTACTGTAGGTGGTTTCTTTCTGGCCCAAAATAAAAAACTCTACTCTGTCTCTGATATTTTTGCCCTTGGGTTCCTCCTTCAAAGCAAATCTATATTTCTGTTGTATTATCAGCCAGGCAAAAATCATCAGTCCAATCATTTAGAAAAGTAATAGAAATAGCTTCTCAGCAAGCTGCACAGTTTCATGAAATCAAAGAGTTAGCAGGAGTCTGTTCAGATGAGTGTTTACACTTCAGTGTGCTAAAAAGACAAGATATTTGACTTCTAATCAATGAGCTCTTTTTAATTCAGTGTAGTTATACTTGCTGTCTAACATTGAAAAAAAACAAACTATAAGTAATCTTTTTTTTTTTGTACGCATATTTTTTAAGTAAATTTCACATATGGAATTGAGTAAAATCTACTTAGCTAAGTTAGGTAAAATTAACAAAGAAAATAAGTAACTGTGATTTGGCCAGTTTCTTTATTAATTAAGTTGAAGTAGTTTACTTTGCAATGTTTCAAGTACATTTTACTCAAATAGCCTAGAACACTGAATTAAGCCATACTTTTAAAGTGTATGCTTTAATTAGAACATTTAAGTAAATAATACAGTAGATATTGTGTAGACAACATGTCTACATAATAGAGGAAACATGGTAGCTACACGAACACATGGATCTCATACTTAATACACAATTCAGAATAACGGTAACATTCATTGGACCATTTTTGAGTGTGAATCTGTCATTTTGAGTAGAAAATTGATTCCAAATGTCCCAGCAAGTAACAACAAAAGCAATGATAAAACAAAAAAACTCTTATTAATTATTCATGCCCCAGTGCATGATGGCAAAACCAGTATCAGAAAGGTTTTATTTAATTTTATAAAGTTGATATTTACGCTTTAATTTCTACAAGCTTAAAATCTTGCCTGAACTAACTTAATCAGGTAGAATGTTTTTTTGTTTTTATTTTACAAATCTGTTGTATTAACTTCACCACATAATCATTTTTATGACTATGATACTATGTGTGTTTGGGTGTGTGCAACAGTTATAAAACAGCATAAATAGACTAGATATAAATAGCACAAACACACGTCTCTCATCAAGGTTATCCCTTTTTTGTATCCCCTTCTTCTTCTACTTTGCTTTACTTTACTTTTAGACCATTTAATGAAACTAAACCACTCTGAAGTGGTCCACTGCTAGTCATTGTGCTCTTGGCCTTGCCATGATAATGAAATATCAACACTGAAGTGTTTTATACAGTATTGAACTCACAAAACATTATTTTTTATCAGATGTCTGAAGGGAATCCATCATTGAAGAATGTAGGATGAGTTCCAACAGGGTATTCGATATCGATGCAAACTTGTTGTCTATGTATGTTGTCTATGTAGGCTGTGTTTTGTGTAAACTTTCTCTCTGTCCCTCTTTAAAAAGCATTCTCTCTTTCTCATTTGCACAGACACACACACACACACACACACACACACACACACAGAAAGATCATTATAATATACATTTTCCATTTTCATAAATCACACTGACAGCAGTGTTCCCATCACACCTGAATGCAGTGGCCCAGATACATTACCGTTCGCTTTTCACTCCCTCCGTCTTTCTTTTCGATTCCATCTTAACTTCTCTGTTCCATCTTAACTCTATTTACTGCTTCACTTCCTCAAACGTCTGATCTAAAAGAACTGAAACTGATCTAAAAGAAAAAACAATCATATTCAGTCCATTCTCTGCGGAGAAGTTCAGCTTGAATTAGTAATCTTAAGTAGAGTTGTCTTTCACATGGCAAGAGACACAAGCAAACTGTGTTCTCGTGGCAGAGGTGATGTATTGAGCTGTTTATGCATTGTGAATCTTACAGAACTCAACTCTGGACTGAGCTTCACACATTTGGGATAAACATCTCTGGAATTTATGTATTGTAATTAATGCTGCCATTGATTAAAACAATCAAATTTCTTTAACACGTTAAAACATTCAGCTTGTTGAAACTAAAGGCATATGTGTAATTATCTCACCCACACAATAAAACAGCAGATTCTATATATTCTTGAAAATGTATTCATATTTTATAAAGATTTGGATTTTAAAAAATACTGGAACTGAATGACTCTTAATTTCTTCTTCCGGCTTCACCACTGTCTCGATCTGCTCCGACTGTCATCTCATTAAAATCAACTGTTGCGACTAAATCAAGCCTATATTTCTTGTGACACAGTGGTCTAATTCTCGCCAAGTAGTGAATCAAAATATATAGCTCAACCAGTGTAGTCCAATCTCTAGTGAATGAGCCAGTTACCCAAGAGTTAGTGACATGTACTGTATGTACAACGTGACTATAAGTAAAAACACTGACTTCAGCTGAACAACAGCCAAAATGCATCATTTTCCTGTTATCACTGTAAAGCTGCTTTAAAGACAATTCTATATTGTATAATGCGCTATATAAATAAAGGTGACTTGACTTAAAGTGGAGCATCAAAATATAACATGAAACAAAAATTACCCAGTTTTAATTATAAACTTAATGAAACAGAGGCAGAATCATGAGATTCCCGGTGGCTTTTTCAAGATGTTCAAGTCAATATGTACAAGTTAGTTAAATTAGTTTGAATTTGCATAATCGATCACGCCAACCTTTACAATCTCCATACTGACTCTCAAAGCAGAATTTTGAAATATCTTACTCTCTTTCTCTCCCATTTCTGAAAAATTAAGAAGTTTCTTTTGGCATGCTGAGCTTAAGAACAGAGGAAGTAGAGAATGTGATTTGCTGTGTGATACATTTTTTGTTTGTTTAGTATTGTTTGGTAAATAGCTACAGTCCAATATTGGATTGCATGCTGCTTCTGAAAAGAAAAGAGTCAATAAAGAACCTGCTTAACACAGCTTTTGCACCTTTTTCAAAGGGAAAATTAAAATTCTTTCAAATTGCTCCAAACCAGTATGAAATTCTTTTTTCTGCTGAACACAAAAGATGATATTTTTAAAGAATATCATTAACCAAACAGCAAATGGGCCCCATTGACTTCCATGGTATTTTTTTTTTTTTTTTTTTTCGTACTATTGGAGTTAATGGGGCCTTGGGCCTGTTTGGTTGCCTATATTCTTCAAAATATCTTCTTTTGTGTTCAACAGAAGAAATAAACTCATACAGGTTTGGATCAAATTGAGGGTGAGTAAATGTTGATAGAATTTTCATTTTGGGGTAAACTATCCCTTTAAATAAAAGTGCATTTATTTAAAAAAAATTGACAATGCATTATTGTAGATATTTCATACTTGTTGAGCTTTGAAGGTGACTATCGCTTTGTATGGAATCACCATACAACAAAATACTTAACATTTGTTAAAGTGTCACAACTCTGTGTTGCAAACACACACAAACACAATTAAGGGAAACAGGCAGTCTTTAATAAATCCACAGTATATCCACAAACAGAGACCAGCAATCCAATCCAATCCAACACAACAATGGTCGAGACCCGACAGCAATGAACAGAAACAAAGGAGCGTAAGAACACCGGAAAATAAGGATACTTAACAACACACACCTGAACTGAATGAAGAATCAAATTAACAACTAAAAACTCAGCTCAGGAAAACAAACTGAAAAATAAAGTCCAAATGGTGTGTGACTTAAAGTATTTTTATCATATACTGATAAACAGTTGCTCTGCTAGGGCATTCTGTGTGCATATGAGGAACCTACGCTGAACATCTTGTGCTGTTCACACAAAACCGAATGAATCAATGTCAAATTAACAGTAAAAAAAACTGCAGCATTAAACATTTTTTATTAATTGCATGATAAAGCGTTAACCTTGACACAACTATTTTAAATGCTGATTTTATTACTATTCTTGTTTATTATTAAGTATAGCATCTGTCTTGTCACACCTTTAGTTCTTGTTAACACGCCAGCTACACTCCACATAAACATACAGCAGAGCAGATGGTACAGCAAATTACATTCTCTACTTCTTCTGTTCTTAAACTCAGCGTGCCAAAAGAAACTTCTGGATCAATTTCACGCATTCTAAAATGGGAGAGAAAGAGAGTAAGAGATTTAAAAATTCCGCTTTGAGAGTCAGTGTGGAGATTTTAGAGGTTGGCGTGATTGATTATGCAAATAATGCAAACTCATTTCTTAAATAAAATATGAACTTGCACATATTGACTTGAACATATCGACAAAAGCCATTGAGGAATCTCATGATTCTTTCTCTGTTAATTTTTGTTCCATGTTACCACTACTTTCACTTTATTTTGATAGTCCCCTTTAGACACTCTGTACATGTCAACTCTCATTAGAGACAGTGTTATTAGAGTATTAGTAGACTGGTAGGGTTCGGGTTAGAATAAGTTGACATGTACTTACAAAGTTGCTTATAGAATGTCTTTTGGGAGACCATCACAATAAAGAGTTAGCAGATATTAAGCGGACGGTCTACTACTACTCTAATGAGAGTTAGCTTATAGTCAACAGAAAATCTAAAGGGGACCATAAAAATAAAGTGTTTCCAATTCTTGTATCCGAGTTTAATGTGCAGGAAACAAATATATATGCGCTCAACTGCCTGTCCTCACCATTGACTGAGAAGAGCAATAATACAAGCGTATTGATTACAGGCCAGTGGAGATTATTAACTATGTCCGCTATAGCTTGTGTTTATCGGTGATGATGACTCTCAGTGTGTGGGATACGGTGGGATACCAAGCAAAATGTAGCAGAAATGGAGACTAAACTATCGCCATTTGTTGGACACTTGTCATCGTCACAGCTGGTCAGGACAAGGTATACATTAACAACACATTTTTTATCTTTTTTTTGTTGTTGTCTGTATTCCATCACTCCATGTATGCCTGTTCATTAATCTGTCTTTTACCCCATCTATCTACATTGTAGGAGCCATACTTACCACCTTATTTCATTTTTATAAATTTGTTCATTTAAATATCAGTTTGTTGTGTATTGTTAATTGTGAGTGTGTGAGAGGGGAAAAGTTGTATAAAGGATAGGCCACCCCTGACAGAAGGGGGCGCTGGTGCGAGTGCACACAGTGTTTGACCATACACATGCATAGATATAAACACTAGATGTCGCCTTGGCTACGACAGTTCATTGGAACGAATCCGTCAATAGAGCCGCCATCTTAAAATCATCAGCGTCAATGTAGGAAAAGGTCTAACGGAAATAAAATCACCATAAATCGTCGTGAATGCGATTTTCTAGTTGTTTTGGTTCGTTCCAACGGTCAGACGTGTGTTTATTATAGAGTCCAGAGAAATTAAAAAAATTGTACAAAATTTCACAATCTTGTGAAATGTAATCCCTTGCTGTCTGGTTTTTAGATTTCGTTCGTGTAAACATCCATACACAGCACAAAAGTCCGGCTTCATCCATGAATTCAGCGTTACCTACTTCCTATGACAAGACCCCTGTTCCAAGATGGCAGCGGTTTTGACGCATGTTTAGAACCCCAAGGCGACATCTAGTGTTTATATCTATGGTACACATGGAGCTGGCATGGTGCAACAAACCTGCAAGCAGCCTAAAAGTTGTTTGTTTTGTTTTGTTACAATGAATCTTTATTTTTGATTTAATTTAACTTCAGTTATTTGTTTGGAACATCAACACGCCCCTCTGGATCTATTTATGGTACTTTGCACGCGTCAGAATCCTCGCATCAATATCTCCCACAGTGGACTAGAAACAGGAATTAAAAATAAGAAGCTTGTTTTTACCACTACATCTCACAACCCAGTTGCTCTTTCTCCCTCACTCTTATTTTCTTACTGCCATTCCCACGTGCCTCTGATTATTCACTCTTTTCCAATCCGTCTCTCCTTGTGTTGTCCGGCATGAGATGAATGGATCACAGCAGAGGATATGTTTATACTTTACTCTGTCTTGTGAGAGAAAAGAAACCAAGATAAAAGCATTCATTGCTCTTCTGATTGCTCTCTCAAACTCTCTCTTTTTTTGTATATTAACAACTGCACTGTCAATAATCAAACCTCTCTCACTCCCTCCTTTCTTTCTCTCCTTTACTTCTCCTAGCTTGTGTGCACTATATACAATAATATATTAATGAAGATCCCACTTCCTTAAATAATTCAAGTGTTTGGATCAGTAAGTACCAGCTGTAATCCTTCTCTTGATTCCAACCTTTTTTTTTTTTTTTTTTTTTGCTCAGCTAAGTGCATGTGAATTAGTTATGCATCCCTAGTCATCCTCTTAAACGTCCATATTTCAGAAGTCTGGGATCTTAGAAACTCTCTGACATATGTTAGGCATATTTCTATTCATTTAAGGCGCATGCATTGGAGCTTATTTGTGATCTTAGTTGCACTTTGGAAATCTATTGATGCGTTCTTTTGATCTGTCATTTTAATTAATATTTAAAGTTCTATTTATTTATTTAGTCTAAATACATTTCTAATTAAATACTAAACTAAAGTTTTACACATTTTACACATTACAATGTACTGTATGGGTAAATTGATATTCAATTTGAAATTTGCTAAATATTACAGTTAACAGTGTCATTAAACGATTAGTGTTTTTAATCTTTTGTGGTAGATGACACCAAAAATAATCTAAATGTAAAAATAGTGGTTTGTAAGATGTTTTAATGCCTCTTATTCTCACAAAGGCTGAGGCTTTGATCAAAAATACAGTAAAAATAGCACTGACATATTGTTACAATTTAAAAATAACTGTTTTCTCTTTTAATATATTTTAAATTGCAATTTATTCTCCAGTCTTCAGTGTCACATGATCCTTCAGAAATCATTCTAATATGCTGATTTAGTGCATTTTTATTTCTTTATTTTATCAATGTTTAAAACATTGTGCTTTTATATATATATATATATATATATATATATATATATATATAGCCTATATATATATATATTTTTTTTTTTTTGTGTGTGAAAACCGTGATTCAGGATTCTTTGATTAATATGTATAAAGCAGCATTCATTTGAGATTAAAAAAAATCTTTTGTAATATTATAAATGCCTTTACTTTCATTTTTGATTAATTTAATGATTTATTGATTAATAAAACAATACATTTCTTGAAAAATATCTTACTGAACAGTAGTGTAACCAATATAAAATTACATTTAATTATTTAGCATTACTATGTAAATGTATGATAATTTATATAAATGTATTAATTTATAATAATTTATTAGTAGTAGTTATAAGTTTAATTATCTTAATTATAAATAAATAAAACAATTCTTTAATATTGTCCGATAACCAATATCAAGTAGCAGAAGTTAGTAAAAACACTTGAAATTGCTTAAACGTCCTGTATGTCCATAAATGATCAAACATTAGGTTCACTCCAGTCCGAGAGGCTGTTTCAGTGAGTTTTGATAAAGGGATATATTAATATTAAGGTTGTGAGGTTTCAGCGAGTTCTTATTATGGCCAGGTGTGAACGGAAATAGAGTCCAGAGAGGGAGAGATACTGATCCTAATGGGAAGTGACAGTCAGTTCAGACTGTCTGTATACATGTATGCAGATTCAGTTGAGTGTGTGTGAAATGTGTGTGTAAGTGGCCACATGCTCATGCAGCAGCAGGAGGAAAGATCCGGAATTGGAATGTGAGTTTAACGTCTCCTCGTCGCAGAATATTTCACATCTTATTGACCCTCTGATATCTGGCACCTGCTCACTCTCTGCAGACTAAACATCTTCTCCGCAATGGGCAGCTGATCTCACTTCCTTCATAAACAACCAACAGACATGGGCAGTGCTTATATCATGTCTCATAAGATACGAGTCAGTTTTGACTCATTTGTGACTTCTTTCCCTCAGCATGTCTTATTTTCAGTCCTCTGTGCACGTGAATCAATAATCAATGTTAGAGCATGTGATACTTTATTTTCTGTGATTGTGATTCCTGTGCAAATACATTTCTGTGTGTATACTGGTCACTTTGCTGCATCTAGTAAATAGGAAAATTGATCCATAATATAGTTTTGGCTTTTCGACTGATGTAACCCCCATTTTTTAACCACCTGTCATATGAGGCTTTTCATAATCCAACCAAATTCCTGTCTGGATTATTTATTTTTTTTTAAATGGAAGTAAAATGGTTTGCAAATGGCATTGTGATTTATTTATATATAAGTATATGTATAAATATAAGTGCTGTCAAATCGATTAGTCGCGATTAATCGCATCTAACATAAAACTTTTTTGTTTATATATGTGTTTATATATATATATATATATATATATATATATATATATATATATATATATATATATGTATGCACACACACACATATTCACACATATATATACATCACACATTATATATGTGTATTACACACACAGATTATATGAACAAAAACTTTTATGTTAGATGTGTTTAATCGATATTAATTGATAGGTGTATATTTATATGTATATATACTGTAAAACAATAATCATTTATATGTATATATACTGTAAAACAATCATCAAAAATTGAAAGTCCATTTTTCATACTGTTCACATGATGTCCACATTCACTTGTTTCATTTAAAATAGCTGATTTTATTTTTTTTGTTTAGTTTTAGTTTTTAGATAGGTCTCTAGGATGTGTGTACTCCAAGATTGGTCTTTGCTAAATATCATATTGGCAAGGTCTTTATTCAGGTAGGGACCCGAACCGAGATGAAAGACTAAATTTAAGCCACTGAATCAATTTCTAGTTAGTCGACCTAATTGACCAAATTGATCTTGGATGAAGCCAAGCTCATTTCTGCTTTTCTGTTCACACATGTCTGAACATTCAATCAGCTCTATGATTTTGTTCTTTACTGTCTCTCACATCACAATTTCACAGCCGCATAACATTCTGGAATATAACCGAAGCTCACAAAGAGAAACCTCAGATAAAATTACTTGCGAAATTGATCATTTATCCATGCTGACCCATCTTTGCCCTCCCTAGATTGCACAGTCATAAAAGCAAAAAATATTGCATTCATTTAACATTTTCACCTTTCTTCTGTACCTCCGGTTTCGCTTCCATTCTTCTTTGAACACAGACACAATATTACACTATAAATAGCCATGTAATGGTTAGCGTTAATTGCCGTGTCCTCAGGGAAGACATTAAAGGGGTCATGAACTAGCTTTTTAACAAAATGTTATATTGTTGTCTGAGGTCAACTTATGACGTTCGCTTGGTTTTTACATTCAAAAACATCAAAATGAATAAGTAATAGGCTATTTTCTACCCTAGTTTTGAGCCTAGCTCAAAAACGCTGGGTTTTTATGGGCGTCTCGCATTGAAGACTTGGAAGTAAACGCCCACTGCTGTGAGTGGATAACAGTTTTGCATATTATAAGGAGTTTCAACTCACTCGTCAGTAACGATTAGACTGATACACATGTACGCATAATTATTAGATATCAAACGATCTGTAACAATGCAATACTAGCCTATCAGATTATTATTATTTTTTAAATAAAAATTTTACTCACATAAGTGTGTTGCACCATTCCTGTCGGATCCAATATAGAAGGCACAGCACCGTTTTCTAATCTTTATCGGTCTGCAAATCCAGTCTCGACCTGTGTCTTGTTTACAAAACAATCCTCAGTGAAATGAAGCGAACAAACGGACAATGTTTTACCCACATCAGCTGGAACGTCATTAAAAATAAAGTTTAACCAAGCATTCCTGTTGGAATCCAGAGGAAGCTTATGCAGCGACAGTCTTCTTCCACAACCAGGCACTGCACAATATTTTGTAAATGTCATGTTTATTGCTCGGTAGCTCGATCCGGTTTGTCATCACGAGGTAGGCCCATGTTATTTAGCTATGCGTGTAATGCGCGAATCGGTGAGCGGGGCTAAAGTATCCGTGTTGAAGTAGGCGTTGATCTTCTTCAGCGGGGGTGGTGTTTTATCCTCTTTGACGTCATTGTTCCCCACTTTGAAAAACGAGTCGTTTGCTGAGCCTGGTGTCAATAAAAGCATTTATTGGACTAACAAGGACGTTTTCAGTTCTGAAATTTACAGGATATTCTTATAATATGATGACCTCTTAGATGTCAAAAGCTCAAGGAAAATGTGATTTCTCAGTTCATCACCCCTTTAAAAATGGTCCTAATTATCGCTCTAACGCACTTACCATGTAATTCAAGATTCTTTACAGCAGAGTCACACCATTCATCTCAAGCAATGAGTTATATTTCTGCATCAGTTCTGCTGCAGTCTTATAGGTTATTTTATGTTCTTTTAACCAAATATTTTCAACGAATCAATTGATCTTTTTTTTTTAAAACAACCGCTGCATCTGAAATCATATGCTTCCCTACTATATAGTATGCAATGGATAGTATGCCAAAAAAGTAGAATGTCCGAATACATATTCGACAAAACTGAAGGCGAAGAAGTACCCGGTTGACAAACTGCGTCCACTGAGATTTTGAAGTGTGCATTCGATGGACGCTTTACTATCCCATGAGGTCACAGGAGAGGATTTATGAATGGCATGTGAAGCGATAGGCCACATGACAGTTACAATATGGTAGATATAGTACATCTAAATTTCATTCACACTCCCCATTTTTATCCACCTTATTCTGCTCTGAACAATGCACGCCGCCATGACGACGACCCCGGTTGCCTACTTCCGGTTCGTAGCGATAAACCTACTACCTGTAGCAGTGAGAGAATGAGTTCAGGCTCTACATGTGCTGTTGGTGGTTGTTTTAACAATTCAAAGAAGATAAAAAAACTTTTTAGAAACTGATTGCTTTGAGCATAAGATAAAAAGGAGAGAATGCCCGATGTCCGGTTCCGTATCAGCTACATTCAATGCCAGAGAGTAGACGTTTTTGGTTAGCGGCGCTAAAACTGAAGCATCCACCGAAAAAGGTGTATGTCTGTTCGCACCATTTTGTTGACATTTGTTGGGCATTTGTTGGGCATTTCAAGCAAAAATAATATTCGAAGATCGCTGGGTAATATTCGATTATTATTAGAAAATGGCACCCCTCCATCACATGCATGTATAGGCTACACTGTGAGACAATGTGTATCTTCTTCTGTTGTCTGAGAGTTGACAGCTTTTAGATGCATTATCGGCATCGCCAGCCTCTGGTTACATGAACGTGTCACCGCATCAGAACCGAAAACATGGGGATTTTTTACAGACAATAATCGCACAACCTATTCGATATTCTATAATAAAATCAACTAATCAAATATTCGAAAATCGTGACTCATTCCTAGTTACCAGAATCTGATCTATATCCATTTGCCATGTGATTCAGATTGTGTCATCCCCACATCGCTAAACTAAATCGAAAAAAACATTCATCAAAAGTGATCTGATCACGTTATTTTTATTAAATCACAGATAAAAACAAAAATTAAAATTTGTAGCCACCGGCTACTTCCCATCTTGACCGAACAATTATCTACTACTTTATTAACTTATATTAAAAATATCACCATAGCCTTTACGCTAGTCCTCACATGCTATGTAAACAAACACTTCAGCCGGAAGTAGAAAACCGTTTAGTCCGTTGAACCCGCTATGAATCATGGGAAATAGAACGGGCGAAGAAAAGGGTGGATACTATATAGAACATTCCTTTTTTAAACAATTACAAAGTAAATTCAAACTCAAATGTATACCTTTCAGACAGTAGCTATGCGATTTTGGATGCACTGAGTCTGATTATCTGTGAATCAATTAATCAATTCAGAAATGATTTGGTCAAAATGTTTTGTTCATTACAAGTACAATTGCGTAATTAATTTTTCCGTTTGTGTTTCACAGAAGAAAGAAAGCCATACAGGTTTGTAAGGACACAAGAGTGAGTAAATGATGACGCATTTTTATTTTATTTTATTTTTTTGTGAACTGTTCCTTTAAGTTTAAAATAGTCCACAATAATCTTTTAGCTAATTAAAGGTAGGGTAGGCAATTTTTTGGAGCGGTTAGCAATAGCGAGCTAGCTTTGAAAGCATGAGATTCCACCCTCCCTTCAGAGCGTCTCCAAAGCCACGCATCCTTCAAAACACATGAACACACACATCAGCGTCTGAAGAGCGTCACGAGACGAGAGATGGCGTTAAACTACCTCATGTCTCAAAGCACATAACATTACAATAATAAAGAACATAAACAACTTAAAGAGCACTAACCTGTACCACCTGACTGCTGAAGATTCATTTTGGCGTTGATAGTGTTGCCATTGAAACGCATAAATTTGAGTCACGCTCCGAGTATAGACCCCTTTTCAGTTGGTAAACATGATGATGTTTTTATGTGGGCGGAGCTTAGGTGGAGGCAGAACGATCACTCTGGCCGCTTCACTAACGCTAGTTTGCAAGTTTTGTTAGCTTGTTTTTTAACAATGATGGGAGAAAATCAGATTTTATCTTAATGTGCAAGGTCACTCACTGTCCAGGACCGCGATTGTTATTTGCAAAAGTTAATTTTAACGGACGGAACCAGATTGGCCGACCCATACACGCTCAGTCAATGGATGGACGATCTGACAGGATTAACGTTACCTCGGTTGAGTGGCCTGCCTTCTACACCTGATAGAGAAACCGAGCGTAAAGACAAACTGAGGGCATATAAATCTTTAGATGCCTATAACTATGTGATGAATGGTCTTGACTTGTGGCAACCTTACATTGCGCGGTCCTGCCCAGCGCCAAGGCCAGAAGACGACAATGTAAAGAGTGACATTACAGTGCAATTTTAATGATGTATATATTTTCTAGAAATACAAATATTTTTTATGTATTAAAATTATATTAATTGTATTTGATTATTCTTTCTTACCAGGTTCTTCAAAAAGTATATCACAATCAATCACAACAATGTATACAATCATAGATGATTCACAAATAATCACAATAATTTAGAAAACATTATGCGATAAAATTTCAAATTGGATGTTCTCAAAACATTTCAAAAAGCAGCCAGGGCTGAGCATCTCCGCAAACTGATAGAAAATAACCAAAATAATCCAAGGTTTTTATTTAACACCGTGGCTAGACTAACAAATAAACAGACATCACCAGAGCAAAATATTCCGTTACAGTATAGTTGTAATGATTTTATGAATTACTTCAATGAGAAAATAGAAAGCATCCGAAATACAATTGTAAATGTACAATCCTCTATGGTGTCTTATGATTCAGTCTCAATTATCCCCTCAAGAACAACTACGCCGCTTTACAACTATAGGACAGGAAGAGCTAAATAAACTTATCTTTGCATCTAAACCAACAACATGTTTATTAGATCCAATACCCACTAAACTACTGAAAGAAGTGTTACCTGTAGTGGAAGAGCCTCTTCTCAATATTATTAACTCGTCTTTATCTTTAGGTCATGTTCCAAAAATATTCAAGCTGGCAGTAATAAAACCTATTATTAAGAAACCGCAATTAGATCAAAATAACTTCTTAATAATTACAGACCCATTTCAAATCTTCCATTTATGTCTAAAATACTAGAAAAAATTGTGTCCGCTCAATTGTGCTCTTTCCTGCAAGAAAATGAGATATATGAAAAATTTCAGTCAGGATTTAGACCGCATCATAGCACAGAAACCGCGCTAGTTAAGATTACAAATGATTTACTTTTAGCTTCTGACCAAGGCTGTATCTCAATACTAGTTCTACTCGATCTTAGTGCTGCGTTCGACACTATAGATCATAAAATACTCTTGGATCGACTACAAAATTACACTGGTGTTCAGGGACAGGCATTAAGCTGGTTTAGATCGTATTTATCGGACCGTTACCATTTTGTCTGTCTAAATGGGGAAAAATCGAAGATAACGTCAGTAGACTATGGAGTGCCGCAGGGATCGGTGTTAGGCCCTCTGCTATTCTCAATATATATGCTGCCACTTGGTAATATTATAAGAAAACATGGAATTAATTTCCACTGCTATGCTGATGACACTCAATTATATATTTCATCTCGACCAGATGAAAACACTAACTTATCTAAATTGACAGAGTGTCTTAAAGATATAAAATGCTGGATGACGTGTAATTTCCTGCTGTTAAATCCAGATAAAACGGAGGTATTACTTATTGGTCCAAAAAACTACCCACAAAACCTCGTACAATACAACTTTAATTTAGAAGGATGTCCTGTTACCTTATCCACTACAGTAAAAGACCTGGGTGTTATACTAGACCGCAACTTGTCTTTCGAAAA
This sequence comes from Gila orcuttii, assembly GCA_026230005.1. Lineage (NCBI taxonomy): Eukaryota > Metazoa > Chordata > Actinopteri > Cypriniformes > Leuciscidae > Gila > Gila orcuttii. Next base: position 3,293,449 of record JAPDVR010000024.1, read on the forward strand.
TCATATTTCATATGTTACAAGAACTGCTTTTTTAGAAACATTGCTAAATTACGTAACATACTTTCTGTTACTGATGCAGAAAAGTTAGTTTATGCATTCATGACCTCGAGACTAGATTACTGTAACGCTTTATTAGCTGGTTGTCCTGCATCCTCAATAAACAAGCTACAGTTAGTGCAAAATGCAGCTGCTAGAGTTCTTACTAGGTCAAGAAAATATGATCATATAACACCGATTTTATCATCTCTGCACTGGTTACCTATTAAGTTCCGTATCAATTACAAAGTACTATTACTGACCAATAAAGCACTAAATGGTCTAGCTCCTGTGTATTTAATGGACCTTCTATCGCCCTACAATCCATCGCGTTCTTTAAGATCCCTAAATTCGAGGCTTTCGGTCATTCCTAGGATATCTAAGTCCACTAAAGGAGGGAGGGCGTTCTCACATTTAGCTCCTAAACTCTGGAATAGCCTTCCTGATACTGTTCGTTGCTCAGACTCGCTCTCCCAGTTCAAAACTAGATTAAAGACGCATCTCTTCAGCCAAGCATTCACATAATGCTTGCCTCTTATACTACTGTTGAATCAGATCGAATGCATTAATATTATGAACAGCAGCTACGCTAATTATTTCCCATCTGCTTTTCTGCTGTTATCTCGGGACGCTAGTCCCGAGGTAAATAGCGTTCTTCAGCTACAGTTTGTATCCAGCCTCTCACGGAGACTTCAGATGCCCCAACACCTGCGATGAGACGACTCGACGCCTGTGAAGAGACGACTCAACGCCGGCGATATGTTATGCCCTAAATTAATACATGATGTATTTTACTAACTGTATTTTCTACGTACATTTCTGAAATGCACTTTCTGTAAAGCTGCTTTGAAACAATATGTATTGTGAAAAGCGCTATACAAATAAATTTGAATTGAATTGAATTGAATCCTGTAGGTGATTCTTGCACCCAGAAACACAACAAGATGACATTTAATAAAAATAATAATAATTTAAGATCCTTATTATGTAGCCGAATCTGTGCTGGTGTGTATTGGCCGCCTCCAGTTTTCACTTTGTTTTGCCTCCAGCTAACGCCATGACGTAATTAGAGAAACTGAATTACTGAAACTGAAACAGAAACTGATTTTTGTAAATAATTGGAATCTGTTTTGGGAGCGACCAAGGCTCTTCCGCGCTGATGGCTTACACCCAAGTAGAATCGGGGCAGATCTTCTGTCGGATAACATCTCCAAGATGTTAAATACCATTTGACTAGTAACGAAAAATCCAAATCACAGTCTCTACTGCACCAATTTAATTGATATTAATACTAGTGTAGAACATTGCATAGAAACTGTGTCTATTCCTCGTTTACTAAGATCAAATAATAAATCTACTGCGGGATCTAGAAAAAATCTAATTGTTATCAAAACAAAAAATCTCGCTATTTGTGAACAAAAACAATTTCTAAAGCTAGGTCTTCTAAACATTAGATCGCTCACACCTAAGGCGGTTATTGTAAATGAAATGGTCACAGATAATAATTTCGATGTTCTGTGCCTTACTGAAACCTGGCTTAAACCAAATGATTATTTCGGTCTAAATGAGTCTACTCCGCCAGGATACTGTTATAAGCATGAGCCCCGTCTGATCGGTCGTGGCGGCGGTGTTGCAACAATCTACAGAGATATCCTTAATGTTACTCAGAAAACTTGTCATAGGTTTAATTCGTTTGAAGTGCTTGTGCTAAATGTTATGCTCTTAGATGTAAGAAAAAAATCCCTATTATCTCTAGCATTGGCTACCGTATATAGACCTCCAGGGCCTTACGCCAATTTCCTAAAAGAGTTTGCTGACTTTCTATCAGATATTTTGGTCAACGTCGATAAAGCATTATTTGTTGGAGATTTTAACATACACGTAGATAATTTAAATGATGTGTTAGGGGCTGCGTTTACAGATTTATTAAACTCCTTCGGGGTCAAGCAAAACGTCACCGGACCAACTCATCGTCTTAATCATACACTCGATTTAATTATATCATATGGAACCGATCCAACCGATATAGATATCATTCCACAAAGTGATGATGTCACTGACCACTACTTGGTAACTTGCATATTACGCACTGCTGTAATATGTCATGCTGCGCCACGTTATCGACCAGGTAGAACAATTCGTCCATCCACCATAGATCATTTCTCAAATAGCTTATCTGATCTGTCTCAGCTGCTGCCTGAACCCAAACAAACAGATGAATTAGACGAACTAACTAGCACTATGAGCACCATTCTCTCTAGAACATTGGATATTGTTGCACCCATTAGATTAAAAAAGGTCAGAGAAAAAAGTATAGCACCATGGTACAATAATACTACGTATGTTTTAAAGAGAGAAACCCGTAATTTAGAGCGTAAATGGAAAAAAACTAATTTAGAGGTCTTTAGAATCGCGTGGAAAGACAGTATGTCACTTTATAAAAAGGCACTTAAAACGGCCAGGGCTGAGCACCTCAGCAAATTAATAGAAAACAACCGAAATAATCCAAGGTTTTTATTTAATACCGTGGCTAGACTAACAAATAAACAGACGTCGTCTGAACAAAATACCTCGTTACAGTTTAGTAGTAATGATTTCATGAACTTCTTCACCGAGAAAATTGAAAGCATCAGAATCAAAATCGTAAACGTTCGATCCTTGCTCGCGCCTTATAATTCGGCCGCAATTATCACCCCGCAAGAACAATTACAATGCTTTACAACCATAGAACAAAAAGAGTTAAATAAACTTATCACTTAATCTAAAACAACAACATGTTTATTAGATCCTATACCAACTGAACTACTGAAAGAAGTGTTACCTATAGTGGAAGAGCCTCTTCTCAATATTATTAACTCATCTTTATCTTTAGGTCATGTTCCAAGAACGTTCAAGCTGGCAGTTATAAAACCTCTTATTAAGAAACCACAATTAGATCCAAATAACCTAGCAAATTACAGACCCGTTTCGAATCTTCCACTTATGTCAAAAATATTAGAAAAAGTTGCAAGAAAACTTTCTTGCAAGAAAACGACATCTATGAAAAGTTTCAGTCTGGATTCAGGCCACATCATAGCACTGAAACTGCGCTTGTTAGAATCACAAATGATTTACTTTTAGCTTCGGACCAAGGCTGTATCTCAGTACTAGTTTTACTTGATCTTAGTGCTGCGTTCGATACTATAGATCACACAATACTCTTAGATCGACTACAAAATTACACTGGTGTTCAAGGACAAGCATTAAGCTGGTTCAGGTCATACTTATCTGACCGCTACCATTTCGTCTACTTAAATGGAGAAAAATCGATTATAACTTCGGCAAACTATGGAGTGCCACAGGGATCTGTGTTAGGCCCTTTATTATTCTCAATATATATGCTGCCACTTGGTAATATTCTAAGGAGACATGGAATTAGTTTCCATTGTTATGCTGAAGACACTCAAATATATATTTCATCACGGCCAGATGAATACGCTAAATTATCCAAATTGACAGATTGTGTTAAAGATATAAAAGATTGGATGACGCGTAATTTTCTTTTATTAAATCCAGACAAGACAGAGGTAATACTTATCGGTTCTAAAAACCGTCCACAAAACCTTTCACAGCACGACTTTAACATAGTAGGATGCCCTGTTACTTTATCCGCTACAGTAAAAGACCTGGGTGTTACATTAGACTGCAACCTGTCTTTTGAAAAGCATATTTCATATGTTACAAAAACTGCCTTTTTCCACCTTAGAAACATTGCTAAGCTACGTAATATGCTATCAGTCTCTGATGCAGAAAAGTTAGTTCATGCATTCATGACCTCGAGACTAGATTACTGTAATGCTTTATTAGCTGGTTGTCCTGCATCTTCAATAAACAAGCTACAGTTAGTCCAAAATGCAGCCGCTAGAGTTCTTACTAGATCAAGAAAATATGATCATATAACACCGATTTTATCATCACTTCATTGGTTACCTATAAAGTTCCGTATTAAATACAAGGTATTGCTTTTGACTTATAAAGCTCTAAATGGTTTAGCTCCAGTCTATTTAACGGATCTTCTATCGCCTTACAATCCATCGCGCTCTTTAAGATCACTAGATTCGAGGCTTCTGGTCATTCCTAGGATATCCAGATCCACCAAAGGAGGCAGAGCATTTTCACATTTAGCTCCGAAGCTCTGGAATAGCCTTCCTGATATTGTTCGTAGCTCATACTCGCTCTCCCAGTTTAAAACTAGACTGAAGATGCATCTATTTAGCCAGGCATTCATATACATTTTTTATCTTACAGTTACTGTAAATTCGGCCTCTAGGTCATAAACGCCAGAGGAGAACTGGCCCCCGACTGAGCCTGGATTCTCCCAAGGTTTTTTTTTCTCCATTGGGTCATCTGATGGGGTGTTAGGACACCATTAGGTCACTGGATGGAGTTTTTCGGTTCCTTGCCACTGTTGCCTTTGGCTTGCTCAGTTGGGGATATTCAAACTAATTAACCAATCATACCATTGATCAGCTCTACCAAACTTGGATGTCTTTTTTTCCAGTAATAAACAAACATTGTTAAGTTGTTTTGATTGATACTGTGAAGCAGCTTTGATACAATCTGTATTGTGAAAAGCGCTATATAAATATATTTGACTTGACTTGACTTGACTTGACGTAATTGTGACGTCGGCGCAAAAGGGGTCTAGACCGTCACGGTGAACGTGATTTCACCAAGTACCACGTGTTCCTGGATCAACATCGTTGTTGATCCTGGATCAACTTTCCAATTAACCAATCAGATTTGAGGGACAAGTTTACAGTTTATATCAAGTTTAGGCTTAGAACCAAGGTGAAGTACTTAAACATCAGTGTCATTCAACTATCATTACCCTCTGATTTTAGGGAAAAGTTATGGGTAGGGTTAGGTTTAGGGGTAGGGATTGGGTAAGGACTACATTTTGGGACAGGAATGTTGATCCAGGATCAACAAAATATGTTGATCCAGGACCATGTCTTACTTGGCAAAATCACGGTGACCATAGCGTCTCAGGTTTCCATCTCTTCCAAATTTCAGTAGTGATGGCGTAAACACAGCATAAGCTCATTGTTTTGGTTCAGGAGGAACTGTAAAAGGTGGTTGAGATGCTCGGTGACTGACGTCTGTCTAACTCTGTATAGCATGAAACAATGACGTGTGATGTCTAAGCGAGCAGGGTGCGAGGAGGAATGAAAATACATACGGTGACAGGCAGTAGGACATCTATTCATCGCATTCGGAACAAATTCAATGATTGGACGAACATTTTATGGTCCTATGCCTTCCATAGACGGTTTATATACAAATATATTTAGACCACTTAACTTAGTGATTGCTATCTTTCAACTATCATAACAAAAAATGTTTCTGGAACAAATCACCCTGCCTTTAAGAAATATAACTTCATTTTTGGGTGAATTGTTCCTTCAAGGTCGATGGGCATTTGTTGCATGCTGTCGATTATTACAGATAATAAAACAGGAAACACATTTACGGTAATGCACCTATACGACAGAAATCCATGCTTATCGATGGTCTGTGGCACAAAATGTCTGAATTTTATTAGATAATTTACTGATTTATTAGATTTACTGATAAACTGTCCTAAAGCTTTATAAACTGTACCGGTGTGAAGCAAACACAGAGGTCACTCAGCAGAGGCATAAATATTTTGTCAGAATAGCTGCAGGGAATGGGAATACACACATCCCACCCACCACGATGGCTACATGGTACAATGAAAAGAAGCAAGAAGCAGAAGTAAATCCCAGCTTTTTGTGAGCAGAGAATTACAGGTAGCATGCTGCGATATCTCTCTTACACTGTTAAACCTCCACTGTTGCTGCTGTGTGTGTGAGAAAGAGATTGCATCCGTGGTTTAAAGCTTAGAGATAATATGACTTTGGTTTATGATAAAGAAGCTTTGTGATTGCGGTGTGCGCTTATGAAGTTACAACAACATACAAATGACAGATTCGCTGGTTATGATCTATCGCAATGGTAAAATAACAATTCCACAGCCTATATTCAACTGCAACTGGGATATTATTATTATACAATCTATTTTTATACTTTATTTTATTGCATTCAATTCCATAATGTCCTTCTTTATAGTGCCTTTATCTCTATTGACAGATTACCTGATATATGATATTCTTACATTTCTTATAATGCACTTTAACTGCATTAATGCGTCAATATTGTAAGGGAATGGACAGTTTCTAACTTGATATGTGTGGAGTGTCATGATATCTGAAATTCAAAGCTGTGTGTGTGTGTGTGTGTGTGTGTGTGTGTGTGTGTGTGTGTGTGTGTGTGTGTGTGTGTGTGTGTGTGTGTGTGTGTGTGTGTGTGTGTGTGTGTGTGTGTGTGCGTGCGTGCGTGCGCGTGCACGTGCGCGTGTGTGTCTGTCATGTGCTATTGGATTTTTTGCCCAAATTTTCTCTATGTTGGTTCTTTCTGTAAATAGGGGATACATTTGTCATTTCTTTTTCTTTTCTTAACTTTAAAAAGGACCAAATTACCTGTTCTTTAGAGAGTGAGCTATATATTATATAAGACTTAACATAAGTCTTTTAGGATAAATCTTCAACCTTCCTGGCTAACAAAGATATGTTCTAAGAACATTTTGACAACATTAAAAACAATAAAAGAACATTATAACAATAAAAATTAGGCACCTCTTTTCCCTGACACTTTTTTTTTTTAGTTTCAACCTCAATTTTGCACACTATTTCTGTAAAGTGCCTGTTGTTGTTGTTGTTGTTGTTGTTGTTGTTGTTGTTGTTGTTGTTGTTGTTGTTGTTGTTGTTGTTGTTTGTTTACCAGATTTTATATGTGCTGCTGACATGGTTACTCAACCCAATACTGATGCAATCCATGTCATTCTGATCCAGCGGTCCACTTGTTAAATGACCATGTGAGCACTTGTTTGTGGGTGATTGTGCTTTCGCTCCAGTTGCATGTGTGTTTCTGTGGATATATCCTACATCTCATCTGTATTCCGCACTGACGTTCCTGCAGGGGTTACTTCCTGCTGAAAAGGGTTAGAACGAAGCACCCTCACCTGCCTCTAACAAGCTGCATTTGAGAATAAATCACTTAAACAGCACTGAAAGGAAGGTTGGCCTTAGGGCCTGTTTTATTTATTTGGTCTCATTTGTGACTCATCTCTCTGGTTGATCACGGTGAATATTAAAGAGAGCAGCAGTTCAGGCAGAGGACAGGGGAAACGAAGAGGTAATGAACGGGTGCGAACGAGACGCTGGTTGATAGGAAGACCCTTGAAGGGGCACACCCCGAAGCATTAAATGTGTGATAAAATGCTTTGCACTGGCAAAATAGCTTTGGAAGTGTTTAAGTAAATCTGTTAATGCAGGGAACGAGGTATAGGGTGTATAGGGAATGCTGGGAATTTGGCTGGCATATACTCAATATGCATGCACAGACACGACATTAAATTAGAGAAAGAGACTCTCGTTAATTAAACCTCTTTTTCTTTTACAGATATTAATTTAAGTCAATATGGTGGATTGCCACAAAACCTCCCTTAATTAATGCTTTAAGCATATGCTTAGTGCTGGTTTCTGCTACCTGCGCACTGCACATCACTGCAGAAATATTCATTCATTTCACAGAAACACACGCAAGACCACAACCAAGTAATAAACATATGTGAATCAGTGAATCAACAAACTAATCAATATCTATCTATCTATCTATCTATCTATCTATCTATCTATCTATCTATCCATAATCTGTTTCAGTAGAACTGGTCTCGGATCAGCATTATACAGATAAACTCTATGTTGTGTAAGAGTATAAGTATTAAAGGCATCAGACCTCCAGGGTTCCTGCTCATTTTTAGATTAATTGTCAAGTGCTCAGGAGACACAATCATCCTGAAAACTCACCAAAATCAACAGAGAGAAATAATCATCTACCCAAATTAAGAACTTCCCCTCTAGGATTGCATGAAATATTGAATGCATACAGATTTATGTTAAACAACTTTTTTGTGCAGTTATTTACATTCTTTAAAAGCTTGGAGGCATGATTTTTCTTCTTATACAAACATTTGGAAATATGGGAGACAATGAATCCCTAAATCATTATGCATAATTGCAAAAATGCATAGAACTTATGTATTGTCTCTTTCGTTGTTTTAATTTTTCAGAAATTAGCATTTGCATTCATACAGCATATGTTTTTTTTTTTTTTCTTTGCATTCTCTCTATTTAACTGCAGTGAAACTTTCCTCTTTGGACACAAATTTAGAAAACATGCACTTATTTTGTCACTATGTTATTGTCATTATTCTATTGAGAGAGAAAAAACTGTTTTTGTCAGTATAGGCTATGTCTGCCGTCAGTGGGCTTCTATTAGACCTTTCGATGTTCTCTTTCAGTGCAAAGAGAACTATATAGCATTTGTTAAGCCTGTAGGCTATATATTGAGAATTAAATGAAATGAGTAAAACATTTCCATTCGTTGCAGTCCTTTACAATTTGCATATGAGAGGCTAAGGTATCAACTGTGTGATCCACTAGACTATTTAGAGAGAACATACACATTCTTTAGGGAACGCTTGCCCCCTGGCGTTTAAATTCGGAACTATATTTCTGTTTCTATTTGTGGAAAACAATAATGTAGCCTACAATTTATGGAAAGAACACTTGAATAAAAAACATAAAAACCCATTTTATAAAATAGTTTTAGTGCTAACTTGTACTCTGGGACTTTTGTAAACAAGTTGCGGATAATATTTCCCTAAGCGGAACTCTTGATTCGTTATGTTTCCACACGGCCATGAATCAGTCGCAGAATAGGGGAACATGTGAAGACTTTCTGATATTATTTTACAACAATATAACTCAAAATAACTCTGTAGTGTTAAGTTAGCTTGTCCCTGTTTCTTTCTTTCTTTCTTTCTTTCTTTGGGTGTGTGTACTTTAGCGGTAGTAACGTTACATTGTTACGAGATTGGAGAATAGCTAGAAAATTACAAAAGCTTTGACAGATCATTAATAATGTCTAAATCTGCGGTTCCTCTTCGAATTCTCTGTATTCATGGTTATCGACAGAATGCAAACTCTTTTAGAGAGAAGACAGGGGCTTTACGTAAACTATTAAAGAAACAAGTGGAGCTGGTGTATATTAGTGCACCACACCAAGTTCCTGCTATTCAAAACGAAAGTGAGTATAAAACGGATCATTACACTAAGTTACCGGTCAAACGTTTGGAATAATTAATATTTTTGAAAAAAGTCATATGCTCACTAAGGCTGCGTTTATTTGATAAAAAAATACAGTAAAACAGTAGTATTGTGAAATATTATTGCAAGTTAAAATAACTGTTTTCTATTTTATATCTTAAACTGTAATTTATTCCTGTGATCAAAGCTGAATTTTCAGCATCATTACTCCAGTCTTCAGTGTCACATGATCCTTCAGAAATCATTCTAATATTCTGATTTGGTGCTCAAGAAACATACCTTAAGTTATAATCAAATGTTGAAAACAGTTGCACTGCTTAATATTTTTGTGGAAACTTTGACACATTTCCAATCAAAAGTTTGGGTTAAGAAAGTTTTTTTATATATATCATTAACACATGTAACATCGTAAACACTTTTATTCAGCAAAGATGCATTAAATTAACAATGTTACAAAGCGATTTCTATTTCAAATAAATGCTGTTCTTTTGAGCTTTCAATTCATCATAGAATCCTGACATCCTGAATGGTTTCCGCACAAACTAATCTTCCTACATAAGTGTCGTTGTTGAATCTTTCTATCTTATCTTACTACTGCAAACAGCCAATCAGGAGCCAGAGAAGATGGCCAGCAGCGGTGAAGAAGACCAGAGGGGCTGGTGGTTCTCTGATGTCCAGGCACGAGGTTTTGATGCTAAGCAGGAGTGTGAGAGCAGCCTGGGTCTGGAAGAGAGTATAGAGGCTGTGAAAACTGCAGTGAAGGATCTCGGCCCTTTCGATGGCATCCTGGGCTTTAGTCAAGGTGCCGCCCTGGTGGCCATGCTGTGTGCCCTGCAAGAACAGAAACTACAACCTGATTTCAATTTCCACTTTGCCATCATGGTCGCGGGATTCCGCAGTGCCTGTTCCCAGCATCAGCGCTTCTACAAAGGACCGCTGCTAACAATCCCCTCTCTGCATGTGTTTGGACAGGACGACCGCGTAATTCCTGAGGAGATGAGCCGAGATCTGCTGCCAGCGTTTGATGGAGCTCAAATCCTCCTTCATCCTGGTGGACACTTTGTTCCGGCGAAATCCTCTCACAGGCAGACATACCAAGACTTCCTTGAGAAGTTTCAGTGAGAGGATAAAAGAATATGTGAGGGTTCCTGGAATAAATCAGGTCTACATAAAATGTACTAAGTGAATTATAGCTACATTATAAAAGCCTTGCTCAAGGTCAGGTTTATTTATATACCCTTAAAAGCAACACTGACCAAAGAATGACACATCACTCTACAATAGAAATCATTAAGAAATGTACAATTTAGAATCATTTGAACTACAATTATAAAAGAAAAAAGGAGAGAAAAAACATCAGACAAGTATAAAACATAATGTACTTATACTAAAGGCGTAATCAAGTTACGCATAAGCCAGAGAAAATAGATATTTTGGAAATTGAAAGGTTAATAAAAGAATGTTTTACACTGTTCTCAGGGAAATGGTTACTTGAATAAAGACTTTCAGAAGTATGCAGTGCTGTTTCATTTGCGTGACAGTCTGTTTAAAGGATATTTTGGGATTCAAAACAAGTTAGGCTCTGTGGCATGGTGTTTGCCACTGAAAAAAATAATGTAATATATATTCAATATTATGTATTTTTATTTGGAGTTTGTAAAAGATTAACAATATGGTGCAACTCCCTGGGGCAGGGTTTCACCCTGTAAAGCCTGACATGAAATGGTCATAAAAATGAAACAGTTAGAATCTTTAGACAAAGTATACATACATATACACACACACATACATATATACACACACACATAGTACGATATAGGAAAATTTGTAGCTCATACTTGAGGAAAAAACACCTGTTTTGATCAGAGCCCTGAGCAAATATGTGCCATTTGGTGCAGTTGCTGATATTTATATGGTCAAAAAGTAAAATGAAATTTTCATAGCTTGTAATTTTAATCAGTGACATCTTTATAACAATTTAGCGGACTACTTACATAAATATATATACTCATATACATATCAGCTGTCACTATATCTCCCAATAAAATGTTTTAGTAAGATGATATTCAAATGCTTAGTTTTATGATCAATTCTCTAGAATTTATCGTGGGGAGTAAAAAATATAATCCAATGCAATAAAATGATGATTGAGAGATGAACAAATAAATGTTCATCAAAAGCCTGATGTGTCATATTTGATCATTTTTTAATATGATTTTTCTAAAAAGTAAAAGAAGAAGAAGTGATGTATGGATAATGAAGTTGCTTCAGTCTCGTTTGGATTCATTATAGAATATTACTAACAATATAAAAGATATTCTTACATTTACTTTAAAAAAAAAATCAGAAAAGATTTCACAGCACAGTACCACAACCTGAAGGGAGATATTTTTTAAATTATACTAAAAGGCCTTTTACTTGCTAAAAAAGAATAAACAACAATCATTTGGACATGTACGTTGTTTATAGCAGTTTTTTCAACAAAGTTTTGATCATAGGCTATTGATAATTTGAGGCTTTCGAAATTTCCGTACAAAATATGATGCAGTATAGGCTTTAGGTTTATTTTATAAGATTAGTATGTTATTATTTGTTAAAGTGCTTTATTAATTATTCAATAGAAAAAAAATGTGTGGTATTGGAGCTGTAAAGTCCTATTGGTAAGCCTAGTGGGAAAACTGTTCTGTGTGTGTTTCAACCTGCAGCTGTTGATCATTTTGTGCGTGCGTGCGTGCGTGCGTGTGTGTGTGTGTGTGTGTGTGCGCGCGCGCTCACAGTTAGATTGGGAACTCTGTGTTCTCATGTAGCTTTAAGGAAGTTTGGCGGCCCAGGATAGCACTCATGATGATTTCCAGATGTTTGTGGAAAGCACTCCTCTCTTCTCACTCACTCTTTCCAATGTATCCACAGCGCCTCCACACCTTCCTTGACCCAATCTCTCGCGTTTCCTTTACTTGTTTCTCACTCTCCCTGTCTCCATCCCTCTCTTATTCTTGTAAACGGCAATAAAACAGCTACACATTAGGTTGATTTGTTGTTTTCTACAGTACACTAAAAAAATTAAAGCCTTTTTTCAAGATTTATGCATTTCAATTAGCCTATAGGCTACACTGTAAAACAAGATGCTGTTTTAAATGTTTAAGTACAATGAACTTCATTTCAATTTAAATTACATTAAACTGACTTAAAAATGAATTGAATCTTGTATAACTTATAAAGAAAGTTGAAAATTGCTTAACTTACTTTAATGAGTTAATGAAATGTAAAAACGAAGAGGTTTACGCCCTTAAAGGGTTATGATGGGGGTGAAATGAGATGGAAGGAAAACTCCAATTTCTTCCATTTATTTGTATATGATTATTTTATAATTGTTATAGTATACAGAAATATTTATATAATTTTGTTAACATTTTTATTACTAACACATCTTTCTACCAATACCACGCCAAAATAATCATATTTTAAAGCCTTTTTTATTGTTCCTCTTCATTTGTTTTTCCCCTCTTTCTGTCAGTCCCTCCCACATAATTCGTCCTTTTTTCTGTTCTCTCCTTCTCAGTGCCACGTGTCTCTTTCTCCACTCAAACACATGGTTTTGATAAATGGAAGACAAGAGAAGAGGAGAAACACAAACTCCCTCTTGCCAGTAAGTTTTACAACAGCTCTGTGACTCCCGGCCTCAGGAATCCTGGACTTGCGCAACAGTCGTGGCCTGGGGTGAGAGAGGGAGACTTGTGTAAGAAATGTCTGGAAAAGAAGGGTGTGAGAGGTGCATCGGGCTATATTCTGACTCTGGTGGGTTATAGTAGCAGGCAGAGGGATGCCAGCAACCTGTGTTAAAAGTAACAGGAGGTGTTTTTTTCTCTGAGGAATGAGGAAGGCGTGGTTTTGAGAATGTGGGCGGAGCTACAGCGTGTTTTTATAAGAGTAGAAGGACAGAGTAGTTTCATCCTGCTCCGTTAAACTATCTTTTGCCTTCTCTCATCCTGAAAGCTGACTATATGGACTATATCACACTGTCTCTGAACTTTTACCTCTATTTTTCTGGAAATCTACGTCTTCATGGGAGATTTTGAGAAGTGATGCGTTTGGACAAGTGGTGATTTTGGGTGTCTACTAATCACACATGTTGGAGTCATGTATGTATTGTGCTATAGAGTCACGCATGATCTCATTTAAAAGATGTTTTGTGGTAAAATTAAGCTAGAGAGTGTAATCATATTAGAAAGGTTTATGTAGCCTACAGTATGAATACATACCATATGATGTATTTATGTATATCAATATGTATTTGTATATGCATATGCCTATGTTTATTCAAACTGTAGGTGAAATTTTGCTTTGGAGTGAATCAAAACGCTAATATGTAACTTTATATAATATTTGAAGAAGACGAAAAAATACTTATGAGGTTTCCCAGAAGAGCAGAAGAAGGTAAATGTGTTTTGGTGAAGAGGTCACTGAGAAGACCCTGCTTTGCTGGTGTGGCCGGCTTGACCAATCAGATCTCAGCAGTGACAGAGAGGGTGGAGGGAGTCTCCCAAGGAATGGATTATTTAACCTAAAGAACAGCTACGATGTCACTGTTATGAAGCACATGGTGCATATTTACAAGCAAAGAGTAAGACAGGATGTAGAACAAAGGATTTTTTCTCTGAAAATTGAATTTTAGGGGTTGTTGTTGTGGTTTGGTTTTGTAACTAGGATTCTTTTTTTCTTAGCGAGTCAGGCAGTCTTATAACCAGGAATTCAGGAATTCATTCAGCGGAGTGTGGTTTGAGTTACTTGTTTTTTTATTCCCAGCCGGATCTAAACACGGTCCTGTTGCTTCTTGGTTTTCCTGTTTATGTGGACAGTGCACACCATAAGCCAGAGGGTTGCACTTTATTTTACAGTAAGTGCACTTTCAATGTACTTACAGTGTACTTACCCAAGAAAGTACGGAGTAATATAAGGTCACTACATGGGTTGAGGTTAGGTTTAGGGGTAGGTTCAGGACTAGTACCTAGTTATCACCCAGGTATTGTAATTATAGTAAATGTAATTATATATGTACATGCGAAAAAGGTCTGTAAAATAAAGTTCTTTCTTTATTTCTTTCTTTTGACCAGGAACTCTCTGTGCTATCATTGGGAAGAACTACAAGGTTTTGGTGAAGAGGATTTGAACATAACCCTTCAAATTCTTGTGGTTTGGCTGTTCCTTCTTGTGGATCTAGTTTTTACAGGGGCACATTTAGGTCAAGTGGAGGCAGTGGTGGAAAGAGTAATGAAAAAACATACAAGTAAAAGTACCATTAGATTCCAAAAAAAGTAGTGTGAGTAGAGTAAAAAAAGTACTTGAGTAAGAGTAAAAAAAAGTAGCTTATTTAAAAGTACTCATGAGTAGTGAGTGAGTACTGATCTGCAGATTCTACCCCTTATAATAAACACTGTTTATTACCATTACCATTTAAATCATGTTGTTTGAAAAACTGTGCAAAGAATTCAAAAACCTTTAGAAACTCGTACGATAGTTCAGCATCACACACACCATGAGATGGGTTAAATAGAGAAATTAAAAAATACCCAATTTCTCTCCAAAACGGTACCAGTTTTTGTGTTTTGATAAAGAAATGATCTCACTAATATTATCAGTTTACCTCACCTAATGCACTAAAAAAAGGCTAAGATAGTGAGCTAACACTAATTACAATGTAGCCTAATTCCATGCCATTAAATATGTTACAATTTAAAAGTAAATGCACATTGTTCTAGGGTAGCATCATCCCTTACATTTTACACAGCTACATTTACTCAAATTGTAATGCTGATAATATCATTTGTAAGGAAAATTGTGCATTAAATAGGGAAGTATATCCGGCGAAACTTTTACAAAAGAAACACACACAATGCACAATATCTCTTTGTAGTCTCGGAGAAGCTGTTTTATCAGCATCCACAACAACAACAAATGTTTTTGCGCAAGTGCACTTGCTAAATGAAGACGGATTGTATGAAATAGATCAATCAAAAAAGGTTATTAACGAGCTGTAGTCACGCACTGAAAGAAATGCAGTTCAACTTAACGCCATGGTTCATAAGGTGCACTGTATACTGAATCTGGTGTGTGTGCGTGCGTGCGTGCATGTGTGTGTGTGCGCGCGCGCGCGATGCCCTTAGCCCTGAACAGTAAGAGTTTATGTGCTGAGGTTCCAATATCAGCACATGGTCTCTTACTTGTAGGGAAAAGAGTCTCTATCGACTTCTCATCACATTGTTTCAAAGTAAGTATTCACTTTATTTTGGCAAATCAACATTTAATCTTATTTGAGAAACAAACGAGATTATCATACAAGAGGCAACAATATTTAGACATTTCAAGAGAAAGCTTGAGTAATACAGAAGCTAGAACATAAAAAATGCAGAAGAACAGAGAAAATATTTTTTAAATTTATGTTTTGGAAATACTTTTACTTATTATCACCCGGTAAATGATGAAATGTAATGATCAACCATGTGTGTGTATATATATATATATATATATATATATATATATATATATATATAATAAGGCTTAAAACGTTAGATAACTTTGGCCGAGTTTTGCATCCAGCCCAAGAACAAAATATGAGTGGCATCATTTAAAATATTAAAAAAACAAAACATGGGACATTGTCTTTGGATGTAATTTAATTTTCATATAAACATTTCTGAATATAATTTCTTTCTATTACTTGCATGACAATTGTAGCCCACAGCTTGTTTTGTGCAACTACATACTCTCTCCTGCAGAGGGCGACATGTGACTTCTCTTTCTTTAGCATTTGGGCCATATTCTATTGCACACCACTAAAAATTTCTGCAGATCAAAACTCATTTTGACAAAACATCCCTGTCAATTTAATGTATGTTATTTACTCACTAATTCACAAAAACACCTGTCCTGCTGTCCCAGATGGCACTGGAAACGGTAAAAAAAAAAATGTATGGCTTTCATCAATTACACATTCAACATATTCTGTCACTCTATCCTAATTAAAACTGCTTCTCCCTGTTCCACAGGAAATTGTCTGGAAAAAAGGGAGTAATCATTGGCACTTCATATTAGAATGAATCACTTGGCCATCAGGAAACGAAGTGAATCATCAGGAAAACATTGTATATTCTGGTAAAGTACACGAATCAATGACCACAGAAAACAAATCTGTGTGTATCGAAGTGTTTAATGTCTGTTGTTTTCTATCAGAAATCAAACAGTATCACATGTACAGTTTTGATGCTTTTCAGCAGGCAAAGATCAAGAAAAACAGTCTTTCAATAGAGTTTCAGAAGGAGGGAAAGATAAATAAATAAAGTGAGACTTTGACCTACTTTCCAAAATCAAATTATTCTGTAAGTTCTTCCTAGCAAATCCCTCACCATGTTCATTTTGGTCACGCACATGAAACATAATCAAGCCTGCTAGTCACAATTATGCTTCCAGTTGTCGCTATAACACCTGCCCCTTGGCGACCATGGCTGTAGACTGTTACCACGTGCCATCGCTACAGTAACAATCTAAAGCCACGGTCACCATGGAGACAGCAGAGGGGGTGTTGGCATGGTAACTGGAAATAGTGCTCTCCTATTGGCTTGTTAGATGAAACGACAAGCCTCCATAGCACAGGACTCCCCCAATACAGGCTCAGATATACGCAACTGTTTGCCGTCACAGCCGAGTATTTCTGATGTATGCGTGCGTGCACATTTTCACAGCCTTTCCTATGAAATCCAACGGAAGTTATACAGATGATAGGCTAAATCGGGCTAGGTCTGGTATTCAAATGCATATTTGTGATGCTGAAGCCAGACTTCAGTAGCCATGACTGTAGACTGTTACTGTACTGTTGGACTCCATAAGCAGTAAGCAGTCTAGAGCCAAGGTCATGAAGTGCTGGCATACTGGCAAAGACTCTCATTACAGCCATGCTGGGCAAGACCTGGAAGAATTCGGCTCACTGAGGGAGACATAGAACAGCTACTGCAAGTAAAGAGAAGTGTTACAAAAACAGCTTTTTATTAAACACCTAGAATATGTATAAGGTGTATAGATAAAAAAAATATTACTTTTAATATCATAACTATTCTTTATGCCCATGAATGATGCATAACACGGTTTATTTCATTAGAAGGGCCATGGTTTGCCCAAGCAGAAAATTCTCAGGAACATTGATTCCCATGAGCACTGGGACAGTGACGTAGATGCTGGCTTGAACCCCTTTGAAAGTCATTATCAATTATATTTTATTATGCATACAACACCTTATACTCGTTTATTTTAGTGACTGCCCAATGTTAGATTGCTTAATTGTGTTCAGTTTTGAGAAAGGAGGAAGCAGCATTGACAAAACACTAACCGCTGTCCATGGTGCTGAAACACACGTTTACTCTGCTTTATTCAATTGAACCCATTTAATATAGCAGTCCTAGGAAGCATTATGGTTAAATATATGACTAGTCTAGATTAATTTAAAAAGAAATATTTTCCATTGCACTACACTTCAAACTATACAGTTCACCCTAAAATGAAAAGAAGTTAGGGAGAATATAATGACCTTACAACCTCAGTCACCACTCACTTTCATAGCATATTTGTACATACAAATAGAGTGAATACTGACTGATATTGTACCAAACATCTCCTTTTGAGTTTCACGTGAAAAAAAGATTCAAAATAAGGATGAGTGAAGAATTATCATAATAATCATTTTTGTATGCACTGTTTCTTTAAGAGTTAAAATACATTTTGTGTACTTGTTTCAGCTACTCAAAATATTAGTCATTAGTGTCGTTTCCTGTGCTAATTAAATTGTTCAGTCATTAATTTACAAAGAATGAATAAGGTGTATCCAATGAAAACGGATGCCCAATCCCTTCTTTAACACCCCCGCGAAAAATAAAAGGTTTGTGCTGCAGTCATTTGTGTGTGTGTGTGTGTGTGTGTGTGTGTGTGTGTGTGTGTGTGTGTGTGTGTGTGTGTGTGTGTGTGTGTGTGTGTGTGTGTGTGTGTGTGTGTATCTGAGCGCGCGCTGTCTCTTTAAAGGGTTACAGTAGGTGACTACGAATCATCTGCAAAGTGCGCAAGAGTGACGCAGACCTGACTTCAACGCCTGAATACACGTCACAGAATCTGTGTAGAAAAAAAGGTGAGTGGAAACATTAGGTAGGAAGGAAATTCATAGCATTCAGTTAAGAAGGGAGGGAGGAGGCAGGTAAAACAAAACAAAAAAACGACTGCTGAATAGAAAGGCAAAAAATAAAAACGATGGTTAGTGTGGAGGTACGAGGGCATCAACCGGAAAGAAGGGGGGGCGGGGGGTGTTGCCACGTCCAGTTATTATAAGCGACTTTGTGCTTGTTTTTTTTAAGGTTTAGAATATGTACAATCGCGAATTTGATCTTGACTGCTTCGCCGTTATTTAGTGTAAAGTGAGTCTCCATCTCTGTAAATGATGAGCCTGGGGGAATGTTTCCGCTCCTGTTCAGATAAATGGCAGGGAAAATAGTTCTTATCCTACAAAATAGCGTTTTTATCCCGAAGTTTAATATACGGAATAATTGCCATGCCATTTAAATGTTGTTGTTTTTGTTTTATCAAGATCTGGCAACACTGCGCGAGACTGCAATTAGTTCATCTCTACCGGAAATCTCCCGGTGTCACACATTCACGAGAGAGTTTACAGCGAAGATTCGGGTGGTATTGTAGCCTACATTTAGATGACTTACTGCAACATTCAATTATAGACTTGTTCACTAAATACATATTAATTTCAGAAATGTATAGCCTATAGCATTTTTAACCTATGTTTGTCATTCCCGAATAGTCAATATGCTAATTAAGCTTATGAATAATAAATCACAGCTTCGCAAATTCATTTTCTACGATAAAAAGTTAATAAAAAAAAACAGATTCTTTAATTTAACTTGTGAACGCAACCTTTTTCAGCAGCACCTGCATTGTCCATTACTGTTGCCTTTAAAGTGTCTTCATGCTGCCCACGTGCGAAAAAAGTGAGTCACACTGCAGTAAGTTTCAGGTCGTCTGCAATATGCCGTACATCTTTTAATAAACACGCATAAAAATATTACCTGAGGGGGGAAAAACTTCTAAGACTTGTATTTGGCAACCTTCGGGTAATTTTATTAATTAACTTCCTGGCTGCATGTCACCGTGCAATTTTCAACCAAACAGTGTCAAATCACACTTACCTTGAAATATAGGAGTCCTTGTCAAAAACGCAGTCGAATATATGACGGCTGTCCGTTTTCTAGCACCTTGCCTATGAGATGTTGGCGCTCCAGTAGGATGGCACGTTGTACTGCGTAATGAGAAGTTCTTTCTCGCCTGAGTGTCTCCATATCGACCACTGTCTACACTCGTCACGCTCGTCTCGTCTTCTTTTTCCTGGTAGAAACAAGCAGATCTCAAGCGCTTTTCCATCAACCGTGCGCTTTTTATAGAGATCTGGTAGTACTAGTAAGCTGGAGAGGGAGGGGGAACTCATTCACTAAAAAGCATCACCTACTCAACTACGCGCGTGCACTACGTCATTGACGGAATTTTGTCAACGGGACTGCTATTTATAAAGACCAAGGAGAGTTCGGATTCTCACAGTAAAACGAGCACAGAACGATTATATATAGACTGTGTATGCTTGTTCCTGCTTCTGAACCTGCCAGTTAAAATCTCAAGACTGAAAATGTGGCTAAATACGTTCAGGTTCAACAAATGATGATTAAATTGATCATTCACCCAAGAATGAAATTTGTCATAATTTACTCGCCCTCATGGTGTTTCAAGTTTCTTTCTTCTGCTGAACACAAAAGAAGATATTTTAACGAATGTTGGTAATCAAACAGTTGATAGCCATTGACTTCCATAGCTTTTTTTTCCCTACTATGAAAGTCAATGGCTACCATCAATTGTCTGGTTACCAACATTCTTCAAAATATCTTCTTTTGTGTACAGCACAAGAAAGAAACGCATACAGCATGAGGGTGAGTAAATGATGACAGAATTTCCATTTTTGGGTGAACTGTCCCTTTAAATGCTGGTTTTGATGTAAGGGAGACCAGGAAAGGTTTTAACACCACTTGTTTGAATACAAGTATATAAGATTTAAAAAAGCCCTATAATTTCACTTCCATCTTATAAATTGAGATGTTAATGGATGTAAAAGGACAGAACTATCCTGAATCATCAGATTCTCGTTTAAATCAATATAACATCCACACAACCTTTTAGTATAATTTCAGATATAAATGGATGTTAAATGACAACTATCATCTGAATCATCAGGTTCTCCTTAAAACCAATATATAACATCCACACAACCTTTTCACCTATTGGCTAGAAATATCATGACTGGCCAGGGTTGTAACACTTTCCAATGTACTTACTTTACCCAAGATTGCACAAAATGTTACATTATATAGGCCACAATTACCAAAACTATGGCAAGTCTGTTAGATGTGTTAGTCTTTATGTATTTGTTCTACTTGTGTCCAAGTTTATTTGATCTTTTAAATAAAAAAAAATAAAATCAATGGAGGGGAATTATCATTATTTTGAACACGTAAATTTGATTTTGGCTAAATTAAATGCATGCACACATTTTAAAATGGTTAAGTGTTACACCCAACCAGTAGTGGAACAGCCCTCTTTACTTGTCATTAATTTACCATTTAAGGACAACTAAACTACACCTTATTTGAGATATATGGAAATATTAAAGTTTGGAACACTTGGCACAAAAACAAATAAGTTACAGACATCACATATCCTTAACATGTGTTAACAACATGTATTCTTTAATTGTTTCTTCCCTAAATTAATACTGTAAAATGAATACATTGTTAGCTAACTGCGTGATATGTACATTCCTGAAATACATAACTTGGACAATGTCACCTCAGATAACAGATCACTCTAAATTCTAATGTAGACACATGCATTTTCTGTAAAGCTGCTTTGAAATGATATATTAAAGCGCTACATACATGTGAATTGAATTGAACATAAAGCAACCCTCAACCCTAGAGCAGATTGAACAAAAACATATATGTAATGTCAGTTTACGTGTGTTTTTACTTTATATATACTGTACAATTCGTGTACTTTAATGAAAATAAAATGTAACTTGTATATATTTATTTTTATTATCCTGCTTAAGCGCGTGAGGCGTGATTCCTTGCGCGCCTTTCACCCTTTGTCTACCACAGAATAGCGTTTCAGTGCTGAGACTGCGGACGTCCTTTTTTCCTGCAAGAACGGAACATCACATTCTTATTTCTTATGTTTGATGCGGCAAAGACGTCGACAACAATTCTGCTGTTGTAATAAACTGATTTCGATCATATAGCGCGCGTAAAATGTCGACAAGCTCTCTGCGGATCGCGTCGCTGAATCATTCTCGAGTGCGTTTCGCGTTTAGATATTCAGACAGACGTCAATGGGAAGCAGTCATAGCAGCAGAGGATTGATCAGCCTTTTGAAATCAATACAAGTGTAACTCGATTCGAAGTCTCTAAGTGCGCCGAGAGCACGCAAATGCGTACAACCGGTAGTCTACGTCCTCATGACCAATTCTGGATGGTGATTTGGGGAACCCTGAGACGTAACGCACGTGTCAGACGGGTAGCTCGTATTCTCCCTCCTGAACTGAACGTGGGATCATCAAGACAGCGGAATACACCGCGTGCCCCCGCAAAGGGTACATCCCTGAGGAAGTTTGCTGCTTTTCTAACTTTCGCTATGCTCATATCAACTTACTTAGAATGTTATAGCATGAAGATATTATTTAAACAAGGGTGACTTGTTTTATCGCATTATCACATAAAGAACGTGTGATATGCTTGCCTCAGCGACTTGTATTGTTTTTTAATAAATTAAGCAGACCCTTAAAACCATTTTGCATGGTTAGATTTAGACATTATTTGGCCAATTTATAAACCTTTTTTACTAGCAAGAACCAAACAAGTAAAGATATATCTTTGATATATGAATTTTATCTGCTATAAAAAGAAAATGTATTTAACATTTCCACTGACATTGCCAAGTGAAACATATGCAATTTTTTATATTGACTGAAAAAATCAAAAAATGACACTATGGGGTAAGTAGTCACGATGAACACCTTTGGTATATCAGGTTAACTGATTTCACCAAGTGCAACATCTTTGTTGATCCTGGAACAACATTCCAATCAAGTTTACCGTTTATGTCAATTTAATGCTCAGGTGCCAGTGTTATTCATCTCTCATTTCCCTCTGTGTAACTTCAACATCATGGAATGAAGTAATTTTAAGTGACCCAATTTAGTAGTCTCTATGTGAATTTTATATGGCTCCCTGACATGATTCAGGTATTCGATTTCATATATTCATTCATCCAATTCAATTTCTTATATTTTAGTGTCACACAACTGAATTATAAGACTGAATTACCAAACTATTAGCTAGCAATAGCGCAAATTAGCATCTTAAATGTTAATCATTAAATGTTCCTTCAGCAAAGCAGTTATGAAATTAGCTGTATCAGTCCACGGCCTATGTTCCACTCGTCTCCACAATGGTTACACAATTGCACTGATATAAATGTGAAAACTTGCTCCAATGTGGCATTCATTAAAAATGATCTTGTCCTGAGAACACAGTCATTATATTGTTGACTTTTGTCTGAATATATAATACCATTTTATTGTGCACCCTTGTTTATCCAAAATTATCATAAATATGATATTGTAATGTTAGCTTGGAGGACAGAATTCTCAAAAATATAAGAATTATTTGAACTAGGTTTTTGAAAACAAACCAACTAAAACAAAAATACAAATGAATTGAATTGGACGTTTGCCTTAAGCCACAGTGCAGTACTCAAACATTTGTTAGCTCTGTGGTTTTGGAGATCTGTTTGTTTAATAAAACATGAATTTACAGAACCCTTTCTGAACTTCAACAGGGCATCTTGGGTGAACACGTGTCTTCCTTTCTGAATTCAGAGTGAAACACACACATCACGGATCGCAGGAAGCTCACAGAGTGATACACACACACACACATCACGGATCGCAGGAAGCTCACAGAGTGATACACACACACATCACGGATCGCAGGAAGCTCACTGCCGGATTCAATTTCTTTTATTTCAGAGCCGAGGACAAAAAATAACTCTCTTAGACGCTGAGTGGGAAGAGTCTTTGGGAGGCTGCGTTTACTTCCGCTTCTATTTTCAGAGGCCCATCTCCCCATCAGAGCTCATTTTTTGTCATCGCTACCTACTCTTTGCATCCCTCCATCTTTTGCTTAGTTGATTCGTATTTGTTTATGACTTTCCAGCTGTGAGAAGTTTTTTTGGACTGTACGCCGTAGAATCCCTCCGATAGCACGCGATTGGTTTCTAGAACATCGTGACCTCCAAGTGTCCTCGTTTTTTAAAACATACAGATGTAGGATAATTGGCGATCAGGGTGAACATGTATGCATGCACGATTTCAAAGAACAATTTGACATATTTTTGGTCACATGTGTGGGCACATATTTTGCAATGCACTGTTCGTTAAAAATAACAAGAAGAGATGCTGAATTTTGTTATCTCCTCTCTCTCTCTTGATCTCTATTTCGTTGTCACTTCCGCCCACCCTTCTCATCCTGCTCTCTTCCTCCCTCTCCAATGTAATCGCCCCCACAGAAACTGTCACCTCCCTCCCTCTCTCCCTTTTCTCTCTCCCTGCTTCTCGCATCTCTCCACGTTGTCACTGTATTGTTTCACTCCCCGCATTTGCAGATGTTCCTCAGTTTGCTAGTGACGCCGATAATGATATCAGAATTTTCTGAAGATTGATTCAAAAGGCGAGACTTGATGTCTGGAGACAGTAACTGCTCCCTCTATCTCTGTCTCCTTTCCCACTTTCTTTTTTTGTGTGTCTCTCTCTCTGTATTCACCCCACAGTATGCACTCAGATCAATACAAAAAAATCCCTCCCTTATCCTCTGCCTCCCTTCTCTTTCACCCCCTCCCACCCACCAAGTCTCTCTCTCTCTCTCTCTCTCTCTCTCTCTCTCTCTCTCTCTCTCTCTCTCTCTCTCTCTCTCTCTCTCTCTCTCTCTCTCTCTCTCTCTGACTCATGCAGAAATCCCTGCATGCCTGAGCCCAGTTTGTGTTTTCACTCTGATTGCAAGGCTGACTTGCATCTAATGAGGTTTGCCGGAGAGAACGAGTGAAAAAGAAGAATGAGCAAGAGGCAAGTGGGTTCTGATTGGTAAAAACCCCCTCCACCCACGCGTTAATTTACACACACACACACACACACACACACACACACACACACACACACACACACACACACACACACACACACACACACACACACACACAAACTCTTCAGACCCCCAAATTCACACATTTCTATTCCTCCTACCGCACCCACCCGTATCGCCCAGCACATCCACACATACACTGATACAAGTTCATTCATTATACATCAAAAGAACAATCTGAACCGCTGTGAATCCACAGTGTGACCCGTTACTGTCGACGGTCATATTCCTTTAACAAGATACACATTAAAACCCTGCACTATATGCAAGAGTGAAATCTTGTGTGCGTCATCCACATTGCAGTGACAGAAGAACACAATAGTAGTATATACGAAATGTGCAGAAACACAGTAAAACTGTTTACTGTAAAAAGTGAAAATGTGCAGTTGATTTGCTTTACCAGATCTGAACCTTAAAAGTGACATTCATAGTGTAAAATAATGTAGTTAGGTTATTTTATTCATGGGAAGTAATGTGTGCAAATAATATAGTGCACATTATAATCACCATGTACATCATTTTTACAATACCCTTATAGACAAAATATACACATTCAACACTGAACAAGTACTAAAAAATAAATGTTTCCTAAAAGGGGGTTCTCTAACCATTTTTGGTTGCACAAAGAACCTTTTAGTGATCAATTCTTAAAAGAACCATTTTTTCTTTGCATAAAGAACTGTACAATGGAAAGGTTCTATGAATATTAGTTCCTCAGGTTCAATAGCTCTTTATGAATGTTAGTCCTGCTCTAAGTTCTTCATGTGATAGCAATAAAGAACCTTTATTTTTAAGAGTGTGTAAACATATTGTGACAGAATGCAATATTACAGTAGGGGTTCAAAACTCAATGTTTACATAAACCTGGAAATTAACTCCAGCCCCCCCAATAAATATATAAATAAATAAATGATGACATCAAATAAATATGATTTGATAAAATATGTATTGAATTAAGACTATTTCTGGATTTTCTAACTTTCTCTAAAGTACAAGATGCTTTTTTGATTATTCTCAAATCATGGTAAATTTACACATACTTGCATACTGCAAATTAAAGCAGAAGAGGAGTAATAGAGCAGTAAGAAACAATTAATATATATATATATATATATATATATAATTAGTGAAAATTAGGTCTCATACTTTTGTACCCCATGTACATATATTTTGAATAATTGATTTCTTAACCGAGAACTGAATTCATTTATATTTAAGTTTTGTAAAGTTGTTTCCTCCTCATTTGGTACATATTTGAGTACCTTGTAAATTAAACACACTTCCTCAGTCCTTGTCCAGCATCTCTCTCTCTCTCTCTCTCTCTCTCTCTCTCTCTCTCTCTCTCTCTCTCTCTCTCTCTCTCTCTTTCTCTCTTCCTCTCACTCTCCTCTTCTGTTCTTCTTCCTCCTAGAGCTGTTATTGTGAATTAAACATTAAAAAGCTTTCAGAGGCTTGAGGTTATTGGCATACATACGTCACAGGTTCTATACCCTCTCGATTTCAAACAATGTGTTTTCCAACCCCTCGTTTTCCTCTTCCTCCTGGTTCTTCTCACTGCATTATCTCTGCATTGCTCATTGTTCTTTCTGCTGCACCTTCTCCACCTCTTCATTTAATTCTCTCATATTAATCACGGTCTCTTTCCCCATGTGTCACCTGGACCACTTCATCCCTCCTTTCACCGTCATCCACCTCTTCTCTCATTACTTTTAAAAAGTTGGCTTCAGCCGATCACCCACCACCCTTATACATCCCAAGGGAGAGCGGGGGAGAGAACAGGAGTGTGTGTGAGAGAGGGAGAGGGATGGATAAATGAGGGGGCAGGAAAACCCCCCTGGTGCTGTGAATTCACCTGCAGAAAACTCCCTGCCTTTCCCACCTCCGCTCTGCTCATCTGTATTCCGAGTCTTTTCTCTGCTCTCTCTCTCTCTTTCCCTCCTCCTGCCTCAATATCCCGTCTCCCTCCTCCTCCCTCGCCTCTTCCCCTCAGTATTGCTTTACCTGCAGCATAGTGCAGCAATGAAACATCAGTGTTCCTTTACAACTGATCCTTGTTCAAATGCACTATTAGTGTATCAAATTTAAATATATTGAGGTATATTCATATTTTTAATTACAATTTATACAAGTGCCATGGTATTAACTTTTTTGAACATGGCACCATTGCAATACAATATTTCCTCGCATCGTAATAATATCATGTTTTAAACATGTTAATGAATTGGTATTCATTGGGATACCCTGCAAATTCCATTCATGGTATATGCATATGGCAGTCGTTCAGCACAAAGTATATACAGAGGTGTAACGTCCAGGTTCAGAAAGTAAAAGTCCTCCTCAGTATTTTGTTCCAATCACCTGGATATGCTAATTAGCACCGTTTTTCAGCCAGGAGATAGAACTAATTAGTGAAATCAAGCTGGATGAGTATATATTAAAGTACCATTAAATTCACCAAAAAAAAGAGTGCAACAGCGTTATATGCGATAACTTTAATGTCTGATTTATAGTGACTTTAAGTTTAAAAAATATATATTTTAAAACAATTCACATGCACAACTTGGAATGTTTTAGAGACATTGCATATGAGTAAACATTTCTTCAGATGAAAAACACACACCTTAAATTGACATCTGACTGACTTGTGACATCAGGGAGGTGTTACACCCTGTGGAGTTGACAGGAAGCACTTCCATAAATGAGAAATTCAGACAAAAGGTGAATAGGCTCCTGTCCCTTTAAATGCCTGGCTGATTCCATGTTGCTAGGGAAATAGAGATGTTTACTCCAACATCAGTGTGAGCTGGCTGACTCGTTTTCTCTCTCTCTCTCTCTCTCTCTCTCTCTCTCTCTCTCTCTCTCTCTCTCTCTCTCTCTCTCTCTCTCTCTCTCTCTTCCATTCTCTTTGTGCATTTTTTATTCTCATGATGGTGTTTTTCCCTCCGACTTGACTCACAGAAAAGGACAATTTAGTTTTCAATAAACTAATTGATTCTCGTATTAGTGATGCATGCATGTGCAGTTGCAAAATTGCGATGTGACTGTCAGATATGTGTAGGATGACCAAAGTGTTAAAAAGAAAACTGACTTCATGAACCACATTTTAATGAGGTTGTTCAGCCACACTCGCTTTCTCTGTCTCAACAAGTTTATTTTCTGACTTCCAAACCTCCCCATGCAAGATTTTTTTTTACTTTTTGAAGTGTGTGATACATTTAGAGGTTTTAAATCTGCAGTAAAACATCTGCAAATTCGAGTCGAGCAGAAGAGAAATAAAAGACAAAACTATGCAGAGAAATTTCTAATAAACGTCCTTGAGGTTGCTCTTGAAAATGCAACAACACTGACACCTTTGGCCATTTGGAAGAACTGCACTTCACATTGGTCACAAATACCATACATTGAGACGCACAAAACAACTGATTTCTTATACAACGGAGGGCTATATGCATTATCAATTTAGAATTTTTGCATGTTCAGTGATTTTTTTTTTGTTTCGGCTCCTTAATTTGCCATGAAATTCCCTTACTTTTCTCCATTTGCACACACATGAACAGAACACACAACCACAAAGCACATGACTCACAAGGATGACTCATAGTACCCACCTCTCTGTTCTCACTGAACCCTGTCATCCCTAGAGTGGGGGGGGGGGGGGTTGATGGCTGAACCAATTTGTTGCTGGTTGTGATGTGTTTCCAACTTTTGAGTTTTTGTAAATTGATTTATTATGCACTTAGGATGGAGCTATTCTCTTTCAAGTGAAAACAAAATCTTAAAAATTAAAATCCACAGAGGAGTGTCATGCTAGTTTGGATTTTTCCTCAGACACTCAAATAATGTACCATATCCTGACAATTCATGTAATTAACATAAGCAGAAGTAATGCTTACACTCTAAGCAGTAAGCAGGCTATTTTTTTTTTTAAGCAGGCTAATTAAAGTCAAGCGGAGAGCCATTTTTAGCTGTTAATGCATTTTAGAAATTTGTAAGAAAAAACTATTAAATGCAAAAATATAAAACAAATTAGCATTTTTACTAGTGCTCTCAGACATTGGGACCCAAATGATAACATGCATATACACAGACACACTGACGTGAAAATATTACTGTAATTTTCATTTAATGTAGGCCCACACATAATTAAGTAAGCCGATATGATTTGATTTTTTTTTATTCGTTATTTTAATATTCGTCTCTCTCTCTCTCTCTCTCTCTCTCTCTCTCTCTCTCTCTCTCTCTCTCTCTCTCTCTCTCTCTCTCTCTCTCTCTCTCTCTCTCTCTCTCTCTCTCTCTCTCTCTCTCTCTCTCTCTCTCTTGTGTGTGTGTAGTCAAGGCAAACCACTCCGCATTATGACGGATGGTCTTATTTTTAAACGCGTTTTTGGTTGTATGGCTTTTTGGCCCTACCGAGATGCCGTGTGTTTGTGTTTGTTTCTGACGAAAATGGCGGACGAGCTGGATAGAGTACGAATTTCAGCCGCGGAGCTACGTGCAGAAACGTCGAATTTCACAACACACGGCGACAGTATAAAAGGTCAGAGGGCTCTATCCATGTTTATAACAATGTAAGAAAGGGAGTAGTCGAAGACAAGCCATATTTTGACAAGTCACGTCAAACTTAGGGTTCAGTTTGCTAATAGCTAGCTAGCATAACAGTTAACAACGGTCGCCACTCATGTGGGTTGAACGGCGCTTGTTTTGAAAAAAAAAAAAATTCAACATATTTTTCCGGGTTTTCCTGCATAATTACATTGAATAACGTTAGACCCTGCTGTGTCGCTTAGCATAAACCACCTAAATAAGAAATAATATTTTCCATTTGTTTAAAGAAGTGTAATGCTAACTATTATACTGGCTATTGAAGGCGGCAACTTCTTAAATTATATATTTATTTTAAAAAGAGATGGTATCCAACCCCAACTCTTTAACTTTATATTATAACTTGATTACTGCTGTATATGTAGTAAACGTGTTGTTAGGTAAGCGTGTTACAGTGGATGTGCAACAGGTTATTTTCCTCGGGTGCCGTAGTAACAGCAATTTGGTCTTGATTTTTGTTGACCAACAAATGTATTATATGTTGCTATTTATTTATGTCTCCTATAATGCAGTCGATCACACATTTCTTAAACAATGGCTAAATAAATAAAAAAATGTGATGACATCAGTGGACCGGATCCCACTAAGGGGCCTCGAGATGACTTACAATGATTTAAAATGAGCCAAAACTCATTTTAAAACTAAATCCATTTTGTTTTTTCTTTAAAGAATCAGGATTTCTACGGTATGAGTTCTAATTAAACAAATTCTAGACCTGGAAAAATAATGCAAATGAATAAGCTTTGAGTACCCAGAAAAGCGCTAAATAAATGTAACAAATTATTATTATTATTATGCAATCTCATAATACCTTGGGCATTTTTTTACTAATTCATTTGTTTAGTTAACCCAAGCTCTAAAATGTTTTATCGGGTAGAAATTTTATAAATATATATTTAATTAATAAAGAAGAGGTAAAACATGAAACACTGGGTAAGTCAGCCTTCGAAAATTGTAATTGACAATGTGAGGCTTTGGAATCAAAAGGGCTAAGAACCACTGCCCCTAATGTACTCTTTAGGCAATAAAATATATTTTTTCTGTTTTTGTCATCTGTTTCTCAGAATTGCAAGAGGAGGGTAAGAAACAACGGCAACGAGATAGTAAACGTCCAGACCTGCAGTTGTACAAACCTGGTTCTGGCCATCCACGCAAACATAAGGACAGCTCAGAAGGAGCTGGCTCATACCCTGTGCACCCGTCGGAAGATTGTGGTTTTGGTAATGACACCAAAATGCCTGACAGCTCACCTAACAGTCCTGGATGCTCTCACGTCCCTGGTATAGACAGTGGAGACTTTCCAAATGATGGTCAGCCTGAAAAGAATCATAACACTAAAGGAGACGTTGGTGGCAAGAACCACCTACTTGTGTTACAAGATGGAAATGCTGTTAAAAGCATTGAAGGAGCTGGTACGCCAAGGTCTCCAAAGCAGTCACGAAAGATGCGAAAGCCAGACCGTGAGATATATCAGCCAGGGGGGCGAAGGTCTCAAGGAAACAAAGAGACCGGGGCCAGCAAAGAATTAGATGGGGATCGAAGACAAGAGGAAGAAGTGAGTGGGACATATGTTGAATCACTTACAAAGGGTGAGAAAGAGGAAAAGCGTAGAAACCGTCGTGGGAAAGATGGCAGGAAAAAGCAAGAGTCCAAAGGAAGTGCAGACTCCCCCTCTGCGAACAAAAATGAGAATAATGTCGAGAATATCACTAGTAACATCAGCAAACTCCAAGTAGAGTCTCAGGAAGGTAGAGATGGAGGTGGGCAGGAGGGTGCAAACCGGAGAAAACATAGTGGTGAAGGACGAAGAAGCCAAGCAGGTGAAGAGAATGGAGGAATCGGAGAAGACAAAAAAAAGGAGAGGGGTAATGGGAAATCCAAAGCAGGAAGGGAGAAAGGTAACAACCAGGTCTTTGTCAAAAAAGAGGAAGGGGAGGGAGGAGGGAAAGGTACAGAGGCAGCTCAGCCTGAAGGAAAAAGGCAGAGGAATGTTGGCGCAAGGGAGGTGAGCCATAATCAGAACATGAACCGTGAAAAACAAACAGGGAACAGGCCGAAAGAGAAAGGGAAACCATGTGACAGAACGGATTCAAACCGAGTCAACGCAGCCTCAAAGCGATACTCTCAGTCAGACATCCGACGACCTCGAAACCGCACATACAGCACGAGTTCGGCCAGTAGCGGGACCAGTATGGACGGTCTGGCTGAAGCTGAGAGACTTCGAGGAGAGGGTCGGCAGTTGTCAGCACGCACTGTGGAGAGGACCACTGGACAGAGGGAGTTCGTCCGAGGGAGCCTGGCCCGCCCGAGGAGACGGATGGCCCGGACCTTGTCCTCCACAGATTCGCTGGAGGAAAATGAGGCGTGGGAGCGAGAAGATAGACGAGGCAGAGTTGCTGATGAAGCCAAGAGCACCCACAGGGGTCCTGAAGGGGGCGGAAGAGGCCAAAGAGCACCTGCGCCTTGTGGTCGAGGAGGAATTTTGAGAGTTTCTTTGGACAAGCATTCAAGTGAAGAGCAAGCGAGTCGAAAAAACCCTAGAGGTCGTGGGAGGGGAATCCTAGTGCTTCCTGCCCACACTGATCTAACTTTAACCCCTGAGCCTGGGCCTCAGCTTCGAGGAATAAGAGGAGCCATGGGTCTGGGCCGAGGAAGAGGCGGCCGTGGAGGAGGGGCAAGACGACTTTGGGACCCGAATAACCCGGATAAGAAACCAGCGCTGGTGTCAAGCCAACAGTCCAAGCATGCATCTCTCCCGCAGGCTTTGTACTTGCAGCAGGGTGGATGCGGGCCGTTGCATTTCCTGGATACTGATGACGAGACTGCAGGAAGTCCTCCTGTCCGCCAGGGAGAGTATTTTCAAAACCAGCAAGCTGCTGCGATGGCTTACTACAAATTCCAGAATTCCGACAATCCATACTGTTATCCGTTACCAGCCAATTCCCCAAACACCCCGCCACGCTATCCATACCCGTATCACATTCCCTACCAAATTCCTGGTTCTAATGGGATCTATCCCACCTCTGCTATGCCACCTTATTATGGACCCTATGCGCAAGGTGGGCCAGGTTATCCAACTCCAGCGGGATCTAGTCTCACTCCAGAAGAGGCAGAGGTGCAGACCAGAGGAGAGCTAGGAAAGCTGCTTCGGCTGGCTGACAGTCAGGAACTCCAACTCAGTAACCTGCTGTCCCGGGAAAGACTGAGCCCAGAGGGACTGGAGAGAATGGCCCAGCTCAGGTGTGTATTGAAAGTAAAACATGGGAATTTTAAATAGGAAAACATGGGATTTGTTGTATTAGAGTTCTACAATTCTACATTTTATGTCATTGTCTCATAATGGACATTATTCCAGCCTGCTTAAATTTTTCTGTTCATTTTTTTCTGATGTTTATCCAGGGCTGAACTCCTGACGTTATACGAGCGGGTGATTTTGACAGACATAGAGTTCTCCGACTCTCAAAACCTAGATCAGGCCCTGTGGAAAAATGTGTTTTACCAGGTGATAGAGAGGTTTAGGCAGCTTCTGAAAGACCAGACCTCAGACACTGCCCCACAGATCAAAACCATGCTGATGACCATTCTGGAAGAGGTAGATATGCACAAAGTTGTCTATATCCCCCTTATGAAAGTCATTGTCTAATTTTTTTTCTCCCTGATATCAAATATCAAAACACTACCATTAAAAAGTTTGGAGTCAGTAAGATTTCCTTTTTTTCTTTTCTTTTTTAGCAAGGATGCATTAAATTGATCAAAGGTGACAGTAAAGACATTTATAATGTTTAAAGACAACTTCTGAACTTTCCACAAAAATATTAAGCAGCAAAAATGTTTTCCACATTAATGATAATAAGAAATGTTTCTTGAACAGCAAATCCGCATATTAGAATGATTTTTGAAGGATCATGTGACACTGAAGACTGGAGTAATGATGCTGAAAATTCAGCTTTGCCATCACAGGAATAAATTACAGCTTAAAATATATTATAATAGAAAACAGTTATTTTAAATATTAATATTTCACAATATTGCTGTTTGTATGATGTTTTGATCAAATACAATAAATGCAGCCTTGATGAGCATATATGACTTTTGAATTAAAAAAAAATTCTTATCAATCCCAAACTTTTGAATGGTAGTGTGTAAAGCATTTAGCAGATGTTCTTATCCAGAGTGACTTTCAAAAGTGCTTACGTGCTTCACATTCAGGATGATTTAATATTCACTTGTTCTTTTGGAATAAAATCGTGAATTGTATTTTATTTTATATTGCATCACTCTCTCAGCACTACAATAATCCATTTGTGACCAAAAGTGAAGATGCAATGTTTATTTTTTGCTCTAGGGGGCAGTATTCTTCGATTCACTTCTACAGAAGTTGCAGACAGTGTTTCAGTTCAAGCTGGAGGACTATATGGACTGCATGGCTATACGAGCAAGACCTCTACGCAAGACGGTACACAAATATTATAAATTACTTAGGAATATCGGCCCAGCTGTTTCCTTGTCTTAAGGGGTTTGCTATAGCAGGCTATATGCCTTTTATAGTTTGTTCTTCTATTATTGAATGGAAAGTTATGCAAAAGCACGTTCAACGAGTGTGAATTCACTTTACCTTGTTTCAGGTCAAGTATGCTCTGATCAGTGCCCAGCGCTGTATGATCTGTCAGGGCGATATCGCACGATATCGTGAACAGGCTAGTGACTCTGCTAACTATGGGAAGGCCCGCAGGTAAGTCTGTCATGGCTTCATTAAACTTAAAGTTATGAGTCACAACCAAAGATGTATTTATAGCATAGTACAATATTTTGATATACATGCTCTTCTGTTTATATCATGATATATTGACTGATGATAAATTGAATTAGTGCAACATAAATCTTTTTCTTTTTTTTCTTCATTTACTTATGGGAAGTCATTGGTTAAGTTGTTGCGTTTTCACATTTCAATGTTGACAATTTGTCTTTTCTCTTGTTCAGTTGGTATCTAAAAGCTCAGCAGATTGCTCCGAAAAACGGACGACCCTACAACCAGCTGGCCCTTCTAGCAGTGTACACGGTGAGACCACCCGCATAACATTAGACAGTGTGTTAAAATACGTACATTAACGTTTTATATATATTATATCAATACATATAAATATAAAAGCTTTTTTTTATATTTGCACTTTTATTTAAAAATTATTTTAAATATTTAAAACAAAAATTGCCTGTTGAATCAGTCTCAGACTTGCAAAAAAGTTGTAGGCTTGTCAGTTTTAAACCATTTTTTTCTTCTTCAATAATTGCTTGTATGTTATTGGCGTAAATGACTATTATTAACATGAAAATTAAACTAATTTATTCTCCTCCCATCTCTCTTTTAGAAGCGAAAGCTGGACGCTGTATACTATTACATGCGTAGTCTAGCTGCTAGTAACCCGATCCTCACAGCCAAGGAGAGCCTGATGAGTCTGTTTGAGGAAGCCAAGCGCAAGGTATGCATGTTAACACCACTTTTCCAATAGAATCAAACTTTTTGTTTCTGACCGTCATATTTGTTCATCTCTTCCAACCTAGGCTGACCAGATTGAATGTAGACAAAAGCAGGATTCAGATGGAGGTACCCATGGTTCCAGAGGTCATGCGGGTGGGCGTCGTGGCGAGGACGCCTCCCGTGTGGAGATTTGGATACGTCCGAGTGGGAATCCGGGCACTTCTCGTCCAACAGGCAGTGAATCTGGAAAGGACTCTGAGCAGGATGGAGAGCTTGGAACTTTGAGTGCCAGTGATGTGAGTGCTTTTGAAAACACAGTGTTATTTGTGCTAGGTTACTTTGATCACAAAAAAAATCTGAGGTTATTTTATACTAACATAGGGCCGCAATGTTTAGATTGCTGTCACTGCCCTGATCTTTCAATGATCTCTTTTAAGTTTCAGAGAAATTACCAAATAAAATGCCACCTTTGCCAATACATGTGCTGACAAATAGATACAATTTTGTATATTTTTAAAAACAACGTTTATTAAGAAAGATTCAGACTACCAGCCTGTTGCAAGAAATATTCCTCTGAAGCACATAAATGTTTCAGAAAACGGACATAAACAGAGGCAGACGCACGCAACGACACGCGTACAAACACCCGTGCGCATTAGAGGCAAAGAGGGCATGTCAAGTTGTTTATCAGTTGCACAGGATGAGGCTGACTATGAGTTACCCATCTGTGGCAGAAAAGGGCGTCATAGTGCCCTCATTTCGGTAACCTTGGATATTTTACCTTTTTCCACCCCACCATTGTTCTTTAGTCAGGGTTAGCAGGTTGTTTTGAGCCCTCTGATTCTGGCTTCAGGCAATACACTGATTTAATTAAATAAGAGCGTTTTAGGTTTATCTGCCAATCAAGGTGACCATCCTGTGGCGAGTTGGTCAATTTTCTGATCATTTTGTTTATGCATTAACTCTTGGTGACTGCGAACACCTATGGAGCTATTGGTTTCAGGGGGGAAAACTTTTTATAACTTCAGTGAACAATCTCTGTAATTTCATCCATTTTAGCTGAAGGTAAATTACGCATTTACTTATATTTTTCTGTCCTTTTCTTTACAGCTCAATAAGAGGTTTATTTTGAGTTTCCTATACACTCATGGAAAGCTCTTCACTAAAGTAGGGTAAGTCTTAATGTCGACAGGTTAATTGTAAACAGTTTTTAGACTGTGTTGTTTTGCTTTTAAATTGACTTTTGACTTCGAAGGTCATTTCAGTCCAATCATATTGAGATTTCAGAGTGCTGATTTTTGAAGAGAGCCTAGATTTTGTATAATTTGCAACGGTTCCTGATAGGAACTTTTTGGGATCACAAGTTCATCTGTATCTACAGCATTGACTATAAAGC
The DNA here is from genome assembly GCA_026230005.1 of Gila orcuttii. Taxonomy (NCBI): domain Eukaryota; kingdom Metazoa; phylum Chordata; class Actinopteri; order Cypriniformes; family Leuciscidae; genus Gila; species Gila orcuttii. The sequence goes on from JAPDVR010000024.1 coordinate 3,329,530, forward strand.
ATATTTGATTGGAAGTTCCTGCCTTAAAATATTTTAGGCAACTGTTTTATTCAGATTTTTTTTAATGGACATTTTTAAAAAGACTTGTCCTGGGAAAATGTTAAATTTTCTAATATTTATTAATGCTTTAATTTTGCCATAAAAAAGCCTTTGCTGCTGATATAATAATAAATAAATAAAATATCTACAGAATCTGTGACATGCCGGTAATTACCACAGAAATTCATTTATTTTTTTCTGGTATATTCATTTGCATAATGTGTCGTGTTTGGTCCTCAGGATGGAGAGTTTTCCTGCTGTAGCCAGTCGAGTGTTGCAGGAGTTTCGGGCTCTCCTCCAGCACAGCCCCTCCCCCCTCGGCAGCACACGCATGCTGCAAATCATCACTATTAACATGTTCACCATCCATAACGCACAGATTAGAGGTAAAAATACAACATTAGCAGCGGCCATAGAGCCTCTCTAGTCCATTGAAAATAATCTTTCTTGCTTCCCACTTTGCTATGCCACTCAATTTTTCGCTTTTTCTTTCTCATAGCTGAAAGGCAGGGTGAAACTCGGTCTGTATTGGAGGAGCAGACCATATCCCTAGGTTTAGCTATGTTTGGTCTTCTTGTCCAACGTTGCACTGAGCTCTTGAAGGAAACGCCTGCTGGTGAGTAGATGATGTGTTTCAAAACCTAGTGTGCTGTCTACACACACAGCATTATAGGTGCACTCTAAAAAGGTAGACCGTATAATTAGATTAGATGCTTCTTTAGGCCAAAATTTGGACTGCACGGTGCTTGCAATACCGCTGTACGTTACAGCATTACTTTGGGGGGAAAATGATCTAAAATGACAGCAAGAATCAATTGAGTCAGGTCTACTGTTCCCTTCATGTTTTGAGTTTGAGTGAACATTATGAGTTACGATCTACTTAGGATTCTGTCTTAGAAGAGAGCTGCCTATGTAGACCACAACACAGCTAGGTTTTGTAACAAAAAAATGCATTTTTTTACATATTTGAGAGGTAATTCAAGTCATTGTGGGTAAAAATCTCAGTATTTGTGAGCCCTGTGCTGCTTTGTCTGATAGTTTGCTTTCTCTTTTTTGTCTCCCCCAGAGTCTATCCCAGCAGAAGAGCTGGGGGAGTTTGATGAGATGGATGATGAAGAGGGGATGGTACGGGTGTCCTCCTTCCCTCCTGACCTGAGAGAGCTGCTGCCCAGCATGAAGGTCTGGTCCGACTGGATGCTCGGACACCCCGACAAGTGGAACCCTCCTCCGTGCAGTATTCAGTGAGTCTTCCTTGCTGTACGTTCACAGGACTTGTTGATTTGAAGCTGAGCTGGAGTAATATGGCTCTGTGTGTGTTTATAGGGGGAGTCCAGATGTGTGGCAGTGTCTTGCAGATCTTTGCAACTCTTTCTCACGCGTGTATCACGGTGAGGTTCTGCTGTATAAAGCTGATGCGGATGGAGAAGGAGACGAGGAGCTCAGAGTCCTGCAGCTGGAGGAGGACAAAATGCTCTCTGGCTTTGTCCCGCTGCTCGCTGCCCCACAGGAAGCCTGCTATATAGACCAAGGAACAGATGCGGTCAGTAATGTACTCGTCTATGCATACTAACACATTACATCACACTGCCAAATTGCATGTTTGGGTGAATAATATATCAAAAATTAGGAGTCAGTAGATTACAATAATTTGCTATTTAACCTTTATTTTTTTTTATTTGTTTATTTTTTAATTTAGTTAAAAATCTACTGTTGATTATTTTAATAAATAAATTAGGTACTTATTTATTTTAAATTCCAATTAGCTAAAATGTACTGCCTCCTGGGTGAAATAATGTATCAAAGTGCTCTTAGTAGATTAAAATAATTGCAATTTATTTTTATTAATTCTTAATTTGCCATTTTTTCACTTTTTTAAAAAAGTTGATGCAAGTTAATGCATTCTTTTTAGGAAAGAAGATAGTCGATAATAATTTAATTCTATACAAAGATTTGATTTATTAAATCAATGAGCTGTTAAGGTATTTCTCATCATCTATCTATAAATTACAGGAACGTCTGTGTGTCTGTTATTCGCATATCTCTCGAACCGTTAGTCCGATGGATTTCAAACTTGACAGGTGTCTTGCTACGGGCACGAGTAAGTGCAGTGCCAAGTTTGATGTTGTTTGGATTAGAAATGCAAAAGATATTGTTAATTATATATCAGTAAAAGAAGCACACATTGGCTTTAGCCGCTCCAGCCGCTGGCCACTCCCCCTCTCACACTGCACACTGAGTGAGCACAGCGCAGGAGCAGAGACAGAGAAGCTCGAAGAAAGCAGCGGAGCTTTGGCAGCTACAATGTGAAGTACACCTCAGACCCACAAAAATGTGCAAAGTAGCACTACTTTGGACTGTCTTTGACTTTGAATAAACAAACGACAATTCCCGAATTTAAGAACGTTTCAGAATCCCATCCCACAAATGCAAAAACACCACCAGCTACAGACAACAAGTGGCAGACAGAGCGTGATGCCACTTATAGGCAGGCTACCAGACACTGATTTTGAGTCACATCGTTGCAAATATCACATGATGATGCATCATTCCACAAAATGGTTTGTCTTATGTATCAAGTTATTCAATAGCCTATCTATTAGGCTGCAGGAACGTCGATATGTCAAGTGTTTGTTATTCACACATTTGAGCACTCAAACACACCAAGCCAACAATTACTATAAACACACACAAAAACAGATTTTGAACGGGCACTGCAGTTTACTAATAAATGTGAGTGAAAACACCCGTGCTGCCGTTCTTATTCTGATCACAACTCAATTATTGACTTGTTTGTTTTATGATATTAATCTCATGTAATTGAATAAATGAAATTTAGCAGCTGTAGTTTTCTCACATCTGAATGATTGTTTCTGTATTGTAGGCTATAGCAGCTGACTGTAAGAGAGTGACCGTTCTGAAATACTTCCTGGAAGCTCTGTGCGGGCAGGAAGAGCCACTGCTGGCTTTTAAGGGAGGAAAGTACATTTCCATGGCAACACCTCTTACAGCCGGCGTGAATGCCGAGAACAAGATGCAAACGCAAGAACTGGTACAGCAAAACTCTCATTTCCTGGATGTATGAAAGAGATTTTCGTGTTTTGTTTTGCTTTTCTCAGTCTTTTTCCAGTAACCCACCCAACAGAGTGTGCGGTTAACTATCTGGGCATAGCACTGCTCAAAACATTCCACTGTTTTCTCAGGAGGATGATGTCATTGTGGAGGAATCGTCTCTCTCTGCTTCAGAAGGGGAGATCGATGGAGAGATTGAAGGAGACGGAAGCGAGGATGATATCAGAGAGCTGAGGGCACGGCGCCACGCTCTCACACACAAGCTGGCACAGCAGCAGAAACGCAGGGACAAGATTCAGGTATCAAGATGCCATCTTCTTTATCTATACAGTATACACATTGTCTACTTCTAATGTTAGTCAGTGTTTCTTGCACCAGAATCGATCAAGCTAATGAATTAGAGCTGACAAAGTGTCTGTTTCTGTCCTCCAGGCTGTTCTGCAGATGGGTGGGCAGCTGGAGATTGAGATCAGGCCGTTCTATCTGGTCCCTGACACAAACGGCTTCATAGATCATCTGGAGGGCCTGAGGAAGCTTCTGGCCTGTGGGACGTACATTCTGGTTGTGCCTCTTATCGGTGAGACCCTCTTTGATCATCAAATTGCACGCAAATATTTCACTCTTCCTTTGTCTAATGTTTCTCTGTTTTTGTGACAGTGATCACGGAGTTGGACGGTCTGGCTAAAGGGCAGGACTGTCGTGAGGGGATCAGTAATGGTGCCCATGCCCGACAGGTGCAGGAGAGAGCCAGAGCAGCGGTCATGTGTCTAGAGAAAGCCTTCGAGTCTAGAGATCCTTGCATCAGAGCGCTCACCAGCCGAGGAAACACACTGGAGTCCATCGCCTTCCGCAGTGAGGACACCTCTGGACAAAAGGTCTGTGTTTCTTCCACTTTGTTAAAGCATAATCTACAGAGGATTATGATTGGTTCAAACATCAGTTCTATTTAATTTCCTCTTTTCTTATTGTTTTAATTTCATCTAAACCACTGTAAGTTTGCCATCAAGTTGAGTGCTAAAGGTGAGGTGTCGTCAGTTGTGGTTCAGCTAAATTTAAAAATATATATATTTTTTAGCCTTTTGATGGTATATATGTTTATAATTATGTATTTGCTCTGAAATAGCATTTTATTTTATATTATTTTATAATAGTCGGGGAATGTATAATTTTGACTAACAGCCATTTAAATTCATGCAGCCACAAAATTCGTGTTAGTTATAAAATACTCAATGTTGATGATTTCCACATTATTAGTATGCTAGTAAGATTTTTTTATAAAGAAATTAGTATTTTTAATCAGCAAGTAAACATTAAATTGATCAAAAGTGACATACATTTACATTGTCAAAAAAAGCTGTTTCAAATAAATGCTGTTCTTTTGAACTTTTTATTAATCAAAAGTCCAACACAGGAATAAGTTACATTTAAAATGTTTTAAAAGTTATTTTAAGTTCACAATATTACTGTATTTTGATCAAATAAATGCAGCCTGGGTGAGCATAAGAGACTTCTTTCAAAAACATAAAAAAAAACAGTGACCCCAAACTTTTGAACTGTAGTGTATATGCACCAGTATAACAATACATAGTAATGTTTACTTAAATCATTTTTACCAGCATCATTTTTGAGTTCTGCAATGAAACAAATGAGTTTTGAATCGATTTAAGCAAGCAGTTCAAACTGATTCAAACACGGAACTGAACTTAACTCTAAAGCTACTTTTGATGCTCAAGTTCAAATCATCAGTGCTCTTTATTTTAATTTTTTTATTAGTTAAGGAAAGCATAATTTTGATTAAGAGATTGTCCTAAAAATATCTGTCTCAACACTCTCAAATAAGTCACAAGACAATGAGAGACTGCATAATCACGGTGGTCTTCAGGGAATGTCACATTCAGACACAGTTCTGTGGTTCGGAAAACGTTTTCACGTCAACCTGCAACTGTAGTGTGGAAAAAACCCTTTAGAGGTTCATTTTGAAGTTCACAAATGCACATGGGACTATAAAGTCTATTTTAAAGCCACCCACTCATTGTGCATTTCTTTCCATCTTTCCCCAGGGCAACAACGATGATGTCATCCTGTCCTGTTGTCTGCACTACTGTCAGGACAAAGCCAAGAACTTCATGCCTGTGGAGAGAAGTCAGTTCACTTACTTGTACTTGTTAGGGGCCGTTCGCACAGGTGGCACTTTTGCATTCCATCTGCATTTGATCGAATGTTAGTCTTTCATATTCGTATTGCGATAATAACCAGCTGAATGTACATTATCCTTCTTCAGGGCGTCCGCGGGTCCTTAAAAAGTCTTAAATTAGATTTTTAAAATTTAAGGCCATAAAAAGTCTTATTTTTACTTATGAAAGGTCTTAAATTTTTGATGACAATTTGACTTCGACATATCTAAATGTTTTCCAAATTAAAACTATCTAATTAGCGTACTTTTTTATTTATTATTCGTTCTTTGTGGATTTGCTCATTCACGTGACATTTCGCGTCACATTCGCGGCAGGATTACGTCTGTCTCCTGCACGCGAAACAGCAGGAGAGAAGGAGAACAGGGTTTCCGCGGGGTTGTAAAAGGTAGTAAAAGGTAGTAAATTAAATTATGCCAAATTAAGGCCAGTAAAAAGTAGTAAAAAGTAGTAAACGTCATTTGACGAGGTAGTAAATTTTCGAAGCCCCGTCTAACTGGGTCTATATGGTTTTCAATATTGACAATATACGAGATTCCATTTTTTCCCAAAAAAATAAGGCTGTCTATGAAGTAAATATGTCTTATTAGTGGAATATTAAACGCAATATAGTAACACAACTTAGCTGTGGTGCGCGAGCACTGGAAACGCGCAGTGGATGGAGCGCGCAGCGGCACAGATCCGCGAGCTGGTTGAGCACATCCTTTCAAACAGACATCAGTGGAAAGTTTATAGTTCAATCGGATGTCAATGGCAAAGAAAATTAAAACGAGTCATCTAGCTTATTATTATCGTTAACTGACGAGAGAGAGAGAGCGCGCGGGCGCACTTCTGTTGAATGCTCCTGATTGTTCACTCAGCACGTGTTATTTGGATTAAAACTAAATCGTATATGTAAGTAAAGTAAAACATGACCTGTTACCTGATTTATGTATAACGAGTGGTTCCCTACATTATTACTGGACGTGTGCATATCAAGAAGTTCCATGAACGCAAACATCCAAAGCGCGCGCCCCGCAAACCAGCGTCTCAGCGCGCGAATACTCAATTAAATTGTCTTTCACGTCACAAAATAATGTAAAAACGCCCGTCTTGACTAGTATCCTAGTAAACAAAAGTCAGTTATATCTCAAGTGAACGTAGCCATGTTCGAATGGGGCCCGTGCCTTCTGTCTTAAAGGGGCAGCAATTTAATAAACCTGCTACTGTGTTTTAATGTTAATCAAACAAAGGACAAATAAATTACTCACTGCTCTTGACTAAATAGTCTACCCTTTTCAACTTTACAAAAATATCCATCTATTTTATTTCAAATGTATTTACCAATCTACCCGAAAAACTCTAAAAACAGTTTATTTCATTTGTAGCTTTTCTTTGATCTATTGTATTTATTTGTCCTATTTGTAATTCGATTATTTGTTCTTATTTTGTTACTCACTGCTTTTAATAATGTTTTAAATTCACATTAATCGGGCTGGTAGTTTTTGTTGTAGTATCAAAATTGGATTAAATAATTGGTATTTCACTGGTGTCTAAACATTTGTACCACTGACCCAATCCTCAGCACTGACCCTGCTGGAGCTGCTCTAAACATGTGCTGTGCTATTCAATGAAGATAAAATATGATAGAGCAATAGAATGAACAGTGACAGAAACAGAAGCATGCTTTTTAGCAGGATTAATTAAGCATGAAAATATCTGAATATATATTTGATGAACAAATTAAGCCAACTAATATGATTTATATTCTTTTGGTTTATCTACTAATACATTTTAAAATTACAAATGCAGTGTAAATTCAGGGATCGGTTACGGTATCGATATCGGCGAGTACCAAAAATGAAAGTATCGGTATCGGTCTCGTTCTGCAAAAAGTGGTATCGGTGCATCCCTAATCGAAAATATTTAACGGGTTCGCGTGAGGGGGGAGCAGCTCCCTATTTCGTTGTTTTGCGATGCTAGCAGCACTACACAGATCGCGGCAAATCATGCCAACTTAAGGTCAGCTGTCGTCGCAGCACCTCAGCAGCAAACCAGTGCCATAGTTGAAGCACATTTAAAGATGTGATGAAATAAATTGCTGTTTTGGGATAGTAATTTCACTGCTTAAGTTTGCGTGTGTGAGAATGTGTGTTTGTGGGTAAGTGTGTGTGATGTGACAAACTTTATTATTAATCTTTATTAATGTTTATTGTCGTTAAGTGTCATTTGTTTTTAAGAAGTGCCAAGGTTATTATTCACCTTATTAGGGCTAAGGGCTAACGTAATGGTTAGGATAACTCAAGGGCTAGGGTTAAGATAAGGACAACTGAAACTCAACTCGACACTAATATTGTCATTGTCAATTATGTTTTTTTATGTAATGATCACAATTAAACATTAGTGTACCTAATATGTAGGATGTGTGTGACAGTGTCAAACCATACCTTATAGTAAGTAGTAAGTGGTGCTTTGCATACCCCTCCCACACCCCCCAAAAAAGGGCTGCTGCTTGATGTCGTGTTGGTAGTAAAAAATATTGTGGAGGTAGTAAAAAAGGTAGTAAAAGGTAGTAACAGGGTTCCCGCGGGGTCTTAAAAAGCCTTAAAAGCATTGAATTTATGAATTTGGAAATAATACCTTAAAAAGTCTTGAATTTTGATGTCTGGGTCTTAAAAATTGTGTTGTATGTCAGTGTTCATTCATTGACTAAAATAATAACTTTTCTTCAACGACATTTTTCACTGAGGAAAACGAGACGCTACCTAAATAAAACCTAGTTTTGAATGACAAAAACTATGACGAAAATCTATTGACATTTTCGTCAACGAATAAAAACTAGATGAAAATGTTAGATAGTGTCGATCTGGGAAGCGATCCAGTCAGAACTGATGTCCTGCGTGTGTGGTAGATGCACACATTTGTACTGTAACGTGCTGATCTACCCCACGGTCTCATAAAATGTTAAAAATGTAAACCAACCACGCACCAACCCGAAGCGTGGAGCCATGCACATATTCACCTATACAGCGCGCGGGTACTGCACTGAGCTCTCTTTCGTGTCTGAATGGACAAATACACACAACATTATGTCTAAATGTCCGGTTTAGAGAGTATTCATGTAAACTATGTCGGTTATGTCTTAAACAGTTGTATCGGGTGTGCAACAGTGCAATCGTATCCGCATGTCATTGGACATGATCCGATGTCTTAAAGTGACAGTGGCAATAAACATAATGCGGTCTGTGTAATTAATTTTGATCAAGCAACAAAAGAAAAAGAGAAAAGCATTTACTGTTTATTAATAGCTTTAATAAGGATTAATTATTAATAATTTAATTCATACATACATAATTCTTTATTCTTTCAAGCAGACAATTATTTGTAAGTTGTTATAAAGAATGCATATATAATTTATTGAAAAGAAGACTGTGTTTTACTTTAGGAAAAGTGGTTTTATTTAATTTTAAGATATTTTTTTTAAGTCACAGTAGTTAAATCTGTATCTGTATTGCTTGTTGAAACTTAAAAATCATTCATATTAATAGGTTAATATATGTTTTCTCCGGGAGTATATGGGTTTGGAAATTTTAGAGAAATTCTAAATTAACACATTACAATTTACCTAAACCCATTATATTTTAGTCGACTAAATCTACTGTAGATTTAGTTTACAGTAGATTTCAAAAATCTAAAAAAACTTAAATCTAAAATCACTAAAATCTTATTGTATTTCGTCAACTAAAACTAGACTAAAACTAAAACAATTCAGATGACTAAAGTATGACTAAAATTAGTTTGTCATATTTTTAGTCAAAAGACTGAGACTTAAACTAAATAAAAATTTGCTGTCAAAATTAACACTGCTGTATGTAACTTCTCCGTATTGTATTTTTCCTCAAAAGTTTCATTTGTCAACCACGATTATTATTATTATTTTCGATGTTTATTGTTCAGGGGTCTCTCAGTTCCCCATATTCCCAGCATAGAATAAGTAGCTAGCTAATGTTAAAACACAACTTAACATTGTTCGGCAAACTTTCTTGTGGCCTACTGAAACGTTTTTATTTTTCACACCTGCTTGGCTTATCATCTTTTACCCATTCCACATTTGAAAAATAAATGAACACAAGTTGAAGGATTTTGTTTTTCTTTGCTGGTAGGGACGTGAAATAGGTATTAATTTTTTATATAAATGGTCTTAAAAAGGTCTTAAAAAGACTTGAATTTAACTTGAAGAAACCTGTAGGAACCCTGAGTAAATTCATCTCTATGATTCCTGCATAAACCCTGGAGAAGAAAGCTGGTTAATTTCAGTTCAATTGTAACTTCATTCTTTATATGCGTAGTGGTGTGCGATGTGTATTGTCTATTATGATATTGTAATCATTTTTTTACTTTAACGTTAACTGTACGAGGGCGCACTGCGAGCTGACATCACATTTGTCGAGAGGTCTCTCATGCTTGCTTTCACTGCGTGATGTGTCAGTGCAGTTATAGGTATGTTCCCTAATAGACGTATAAAGTTTTTGTGTTTTATATATCATATGTTGTTATCATACAATATTACATCAGCAAGAGGGCTGTTTTCCCATGCACAATAGCAAATATGATATTTATTTTATATAACAGTTAAATTAACATTGTGAGTTACATTTTATAAACAATATTGTCAATATTGTTCGTTTTCCCTTTATTTCGCTGACGAGAATTTCAAAATGAAACCGTTGCAGAGTCTCAATGCAACAGCAACGATGATTTCTTGACTGAAATCCGCGTTTTGAACGAATCATTTTAACGATTCAATGAACAATCACTTGCACTTCCTGAACGAATCGGCCGTTTGAACAAATCGGTTGAATGAATGACTCCCTGAGACAGTGACGCCGCCTACTGCCGGGTTTAGTTTCACATTTAAAGTACCCTGTAATTAAAATGTTAGAATTAGAAATCAGTTCATATTTAAATATTGAATTAAGAATTGAAAGAATTGAATATCTCATAGCTTTATTTATGCAATTGTAAATGGAGTGTAAATATATTAATGCCAGTTCTGATGCTGCTTCTGTGTCTCCTCTGCACTGCAAAGATGGATTTTGATTTAATGATTTAATTTAACTGGTAACAGTGGTATTGTGTTATTATTCTAATATAATTTAATTTAAATGTTAGAATTTGACATAAAAGGTGATGCATAGCTCTAAGTAAAAAAAAAAAGGTCCATATATGGGTGAAAATACCCCTGGAACTCAATTTAAGGTTGCAAATATTGCCCTTTAATTAATATCTTTCACTGCTGTGAACTGACCACTGCATAGAATATGAAAAATATGAATATCTTTGTGAGTCAGCTGTCAACAACAGGCCTAAACCAGCCATGGTACCAGTACACAAACACTATCAGTAAAATATCATCTAATTATCATCAACAAAATTTTGAAAATATTGAGACATATTTTTGTCAATATTGCGCACCCCTAATGTAAGGTATTAATTTTGATTTCTTCAGGTCTTAAAAAGCCTTAAATTTGACTTTAAAAAGTGTGCAGATACCCTGTTCTTATTACATGACTACCTGCCATTCAAGTAAATAAATTGACCTAAAATGTCGATTTAATTTGATATTGTATTAGCTCATTAAACACAACGCTTTCACGAAGTACAGTTCTTAGCAAGTTCCTATCAGTTTTGTATCACTTGTTACACAGCTTCTCTCCACATAAATAATGACGTGACATGAGATATAGAGTGCTTCTCAATCTGAAGGCTGGATATCTGCCACATCATCAGGCTCCGTCAAAAAACATCTCAATTTACAGGATCCTTTGAAGGCAGCCAAGGATACTTAAGTGCTTTTTCAATATCGCACACTCCTATCGGAATGTCACAACTAACCAATCAGAATCAAGCATTTCAGAGAGCATGTAATAAACATACTTATAAGCATCCTGTTTATAAAAGCAAGAATACTTTCTATACAAATCCTCTTTGAATTTGTTTGTTTCTTTGTATTTCTCCTTCCTGACTGACCAGTTTTGTATTCTCCACCAGATGGGCCGGTGCGGTTGCGCAGGGAGGTGGTCTTGCTCACGGACGACCGCAACCTGCGAGTCAAAGCTCTCATACGCAACGTTCCGGTCCGAGACATCCCCGCGTTCCTGATCTGGGCTAAAGTAGGCTGAACTGCAGACCTGACCTACTGCTGTACAAACCAATCATCCTCCACTGAGGAAATGATGTCACAGAGAGAGGATGAATTTAAAGGGGAATAGTCGAACCGACAAAAAAAAAAAGAGCGGAGTGACACATCAAGCTACTTTAACAAGAAAGAACGGAGGATTTCCCCCTTAAAACGCAGCGTGCATAGACAACCGCTTACTTCGGACACGGTTGGAGAGGTTGAACGCAGCTTAGCTGATTCAGAGGGTTGATTAAAGTGCAGAAATGCTGTATGAAGAGGAAGCAGGCGAGGTGTACGTGTGTGAGCAAGAGAACCCAGCATCAGCTGCTCTGCTGTTTAGAGTGTCAGCTTGTAGTGTTTGTGTGGAGTCACACGCAGGCGGATGAGCTCATTCCAGCTCTTCCGTCTCTCTCAAAGGGCCTGTGATGAGGTGACGCTCCAGTAGGGGGCGGCGTGAGGCGGTCTCACGTTCCTGCTCTGTGGCCCTAGTGGCCCTGATTGCGTTTTCATTGCCTCCAGTGCATGCTTGGTTTGCTCTAAGCATGATTGTTTTAAGGCTCTTATGAGTTTTACTTGCGTATTTAAGTTTGCATTGCATTTTTGCCTTCGGTTTTTGACAGTGTCAGATTCTTGTTTTCATTTAGGTCACATGGTTTTGTTGTAATACACTCTTAACTGTCTGATCTTCTGTAGTTGCTGTATGGAAGCATCTTTGTGCATCAAGTGTGTAAATTCAAGTCAGAAATTGAATTTTGGATTGTAACATCTGTATTCCTGTGTCAAGTAAATGATGTAATGAATCGGTCATCACAGTAGTTTTAATACAAACTAATCAATTCTACTTTTTTGCGGAAAATTAGGCTTTGCTGAAAATTATTCACAAGGTGTATCTGTCTCTGAATAAATGGAACCTAAAATCTGCAGTTTTGAGGTAGAGCAAAACTGAAGAGTTTTGTTTCCTCTCTTAAAGAAATGGGAAATACATGGACAACTTGGATGAGCTGTGAAGTGGGTTATTTTTATACTGCTGTCACAGCCATCAAGAAAAACACAATGAATGCTGTTTAGTTGTCATGTTGAAATTTTTGTGCAAATTATTTTAATGCCTGTATTTGAGTGGATCGTCTGTGTTTTAGTGTGGTTATTATTTTTCTTTCCCAAAACTGAAGCATTATAGTTCTAATGGGACCTGGAATGTCATCTTGTTAGAGCCTGTTTTTAATGGTCAAATATCATACTCACATTTCTGTTCTGTGGTAACAAAAAGCCATGTTTGGCTTTAAGCAGCGTCTGGATTAATCACCTCTGGTCACAAGTCTTCCTGATTTGTTTCTAATGTTGTGGATTTAATTAAAATGTCTGAGTTAATCATTTGTGTTGTCACTATTTCATACTGATTACAGGTATGAAGAGGTTTATTTCCACAGCACGGGTAGTGGGCATTCATGTAACGTCATTCCTTTTACACTGTCAAAATCAATCACATGCCAATGGAGTGTCAACATTTTTTTATTAATTCAATTTCATAATGCATACATTAAATTCTTGGTAAATCTGCAAAGTACAAACATTAAATTGAATTAGACGGAAAATCTGTGCAAACTGTTTAGACTTCAGAAACATCTTCAAATATAACATGAACCAAACTGGCCTGCAGAGTAAGTACAAAAAAGATTCTGTACAACTTTTTTTCTGGAAAGAATAATAATACTCAGAAAATGGTCCTATATATGTTTGGTTTTTAAATTCCAGTAATACATTACATATTCACGAGGGAGTAAGTGATGGATTAGTGAGTTCTTTAATATTAAAATGATTATTTTTGGCATAATCACAGTCCTATAAAAATATTTATAAAGACGATCATGTCCTCATTCAAATACCACATGACCTCCGACAGATGTAGCAGCCTATCAGTAATTATATTTGATGTTGCAATGGTTACATCAGCTCAAGTTCTGCAGAAATGCTATCGAGGGGTCATAATTCAATTTGTAATTCATAGCCCCTTTAACTAGGTCATTGCTTTTCAATACTTTTTATATTAACATGCAATAAATAAAAAATTCTGAAAAACTAAAATAAAAAAAACAATATAGCAACTGTTCACTACAAACACGATTCAATGCCTTCCATGATCAACTCTGAAATGAGTTTTATGGGCTGTTTTCAAAGTATTAACAAATCTTTTTCAAGGAGAGATATGCATGCATTTCAGTCACATAGCTTCCTTATGAGGTCACGTTTCTCCAGGAATGAATGAAGACGGTGCATCTGTAAACAGACCTCACTGAACTCCTCCCACTTACAGAACAGCAGAAACAAAACTATACAAACAAAAAAACTGTACACCAAGATTACACATTCATGTGGAGTAAAAACTTCAGCTGTCATCAAACTTAAATTAAGGAAATCCTGTCAAAACTCCACATGATACTATTTGCTAAATTCATTTTTCCATATTTGCAGGCAAAAGCTTAACGTCTTGGCCTGAGTTCCTTCTGTAATAAACAACTGAGCTGCATGTGCTACACAACCTAGAAATTAAGTGTGCTTTAATGTCACGATTCACACGATCTGCTGCAAATTCTAGCCCTCAAACAAAGGCACAAAGCTGATAGTATAATGCTGATGGGCTTGAGGTTTGAAAAAGTGTTAATGAATGGGTAGAGGACCTAAAAGTTGTTAGATACCACTGAATACTACATTAAGTTTTCCACAAATAGAGTACATAATAATTTAAAAGGAAAGTATTGCACCTTCTGAATTATCTCAAAAAATACTTAACTAGAAATCATACATTAGTTGAGGTTGACGCTTCCGTGTAGTGAATTTTACTCAACGGAGGAACACTTTCTTATCAAATAATGCATTGCACTTGCATGTTAATTCAGATCAGTTAACATCTGCAGCTGACAAAAGTGCATCTTGGGTAGAAACACCTGCCAAACTTTTTTGGTCTAAAAAAAAAAAAAAGTAATCCCAGAGATTAACCTGTATAAATACATTATATATTGGACAGACAAAAACCTGAAGGTCATCTTAAGGTATTTTGATCAAATAAATGTGCATTTCGGAAAAAAGAAAATGTGTTAGTCACAATGTAATAAAACCTGGTGAAAGAGTCGTTGAGTTCAGTCGGTGTTTGGTGCGAAGAGCTTGAGAGTCTGTGCGGATATGAACACAGGTTAAATAAATCCACCGCAGCGATATACTGCAGGTCATGTCCATAGAGATGAGATGGTGATGCTGCTAACCTTAAGGCATTATATCTGAGGGCTATGCGCTCTTTCACACAAGGTCTTAGAACAAGAGAGTCCTTAGGAGAGGAAAAATAATCCTGGTGCCATTCCAAGGTCCTGTAAGGAGAGAGAAACCAAACTTGTGTAAGAATAAACAAACACAGGACAGATCCATTCTCTGAATACAGAAGGAACGCAAATATTCATTTAGCAAACACTCTGATCCACCAATCAAAAAAATCTTTCAAAAAACGTTTCTCAAATAGTAGAGAGTTGGCGCTTGCAACGCCAAGGTCACGGGTTCGATTCCCAGGGAAAGCAAGAACTGATATGAATGTAAACGTGTACCTTGAAATGCAATGTAAGTCGCTTTGGATAAATGCGTAAATGCAATGGTAACAAATTACTCTATGAACAGGTTTATTTTTATGAATTGTTCAATAATACAAAGATGTTCGCACCAAGTAAAAAAAATATATATACATATATTATAATCGTTCTAATTCTATGAGAATAGGGAAGTCCACATCACAACTGTAACAATGATACCAGGAAGGAACAATATCTAGGAATAACTTTCAGAACAGATTTTTTTTTTCCAGCTTATGAATGATAAAAACATTCACAGCAAATCAAAATTCATCCAACCATAAAGAATTTGAGTATTTAGCACACTTATAATATACAATGGGTGCTTCTCAATATCCCTCCTCGTCTCCTCGCTCCTCTGTCCTCCATCCTATGACCCGGAAACCAATCAAGCACAGCCATCTTGAAGGACACCTCAATTCTCTAATTGCACCGCGAGGAGTCGAGGAACGAGGAGTGAGGAGGCTTTCAGAGGAGTCATGAGCGAGGATACACAGGTGTATCCTATGCGGAAGTGTTTCATTGACTAAACGTGACGCACGTATAAATTCTCCTCCCCCTTCACATCAGTCACAATCAATTTAATTCATACTTTACCCTTGCAGTTTATATTAACCACACATCTCACATATTTCAACAGGGTATCTTGCTTTATTATTATTCATTATGAATTTCTTAAATAAACAAACTTCAATAACATAAGGGCAAATCCTTTGAGCGCTGCTGATGACGCTGTAAAGTGACGCTCGAGTGATCAAGTATTCCAATGTATAAAAAAAGCTTTCATTCGATTCCTCCGTCCTCATTTTCTTTCCTTGCGTCCTTCCCTCACAACCTACAGGGGGAGGAGCTGAGACGCGAGGAAAGGAAACGAGGATGCACAAATAAGAATTGAGAAGCACCCAATGTCTTTGTCTGTTGGTCTGGATGCTAATATAGTTATTGTACATAAAACATGCTGCTTTTATAAGCATACATGAACCTCTCCCATAGCTGATCTATACAGGACAGGTGGAGCTGGGGAAGGTGGAGGGTTTCTGAAAGCGTGCTGCAAACTCCTACAGCAAACAATAGGCAAGGATTTAAATCTTGAGTAGCAAGTTCATTGACTTCCAATAGTGGGAACCAATCAGCTGTGCCCTATAGAGAATGATGCTCTTGCAAGCTGAATGGGTTAAGGACTTATGAGCCTACGCCATCTATAATTTCACGAAAGAAATTTGAGTTTATCATTTCTAGTGTGCGAACGGACCTTTACTGCTTTGAATCAGTCTGATGATCAGTCAGAACGGTTACTGAATCAACATTTGACTCACTGAACTGGACTTTCAGTGATGTTTGTCTAAATATGCAAGTTTCACATACCAGAATTTTGAGAGACTTAAATCACTGCATGAAATTGTATCAATAGTTAATTTTACAATGTTTGGTTAAAGATATACATTTACATGTTTTTTTAGTAATTATATTTGAAAAATAAACAACATTAAAGTATTTAGAAAACATCCCTAGAAAACACTGATTCAAAGCTACAAAACTCTTGCCCAGATCTCAGGGGCCGTTTACACAACAGTTTAACTAAAATGTTGGGCTTAAAAAAGCAAACTTTTGAAAACGGGTTTCAAAGTGCAAGTTTTCGGAAAAGATACCGTATTCATCTGTGTAAACTACAAAAACGCTAATTTATGAAAACATGAGCATGTGTGTTCAGTCGATAGGCATGTAGGGTTACTTTACAAAGTGACATCGCCAACTACTGGCCTGGCATTAAAAATAAAGTGTTTTAGTCGTTTCCACAGATCCATGTGAACGGGGATCATTTTGACAATGTTGTCAGTACACAAAAAACGCAAAGGAAAAACATTTTCTGCTTTCAGAACATTGTTTTTGTGTAACCGTACCCTTAAAGGATTAGTTCACCTCAAAATGAAAATTTCCTAACAATTTACTCACCCCAATGCCATCCAAGATATCCATGTCTTTCTTTCCTCAGTGGAAGAGAAATTAAGTTTTTTGAGGAAAACATTTCTGGATTTTTCTTCGAATAATGGACTTCAATGACAACCACCGTTTTGAAGTCCAAATCAATGCAGTTTGAAAGGTCTTTGAAGTTCTTCAGCGGACTGTGCACAATCGCAGCTGAGGAGGAGGGGCTTATCTAGCAAAACGATAGGTCATTTAAAAAAAAAAAAAAAAGTTGCAGTTGCCGATCAGCTCAATCCGAACAATTGTAGTTAAAATGTATATATATATATATATATATATATATATATATATATATATATATATATATATATATATATATTAGGGCTGACTTCTAATAGTCGAGGATTCGACGATTCGATTCGGAGAGGTCTGATTCGACTATGAACCTCATAGTCGAATAGTAGGGAAGTGTTATGTAACCAATAGGGGTGTGACGGTTATTATATAACGTGAGACCGACGGTTATAGTTGATCACCGTCATTAGAACTCTATAACCGCCAAAACCGTGCTATTAAAATATTTTTTACAAACATTTTTTATCATAGAGAATGTTTAAATACTAATATCATCTTACGAGGGAAACGGAGGCGGAGTTAGTGGTGCTTCGGAGGCTGAGTGCTGGAGATGATTCGGGAGAGGTCTGTGCACCTTTACCGATCAGAGCGCGCGCTGACACGGAGTAGCCTAAAGCCTTGTTTATACCACACGCGTCCGCACAAGAGCGAAGGTGCGCGCGGCAAAAAATGACGCGTTGGGTGCGCAAGACCCCATTTCGCTTGGCTGTGTGCATGGCTTTTTTTGTAACAGCGCGCGCGACGCCGCATCCGAGGATAAACGACTTCAAGCCGAATCTGCCTGAGCATGTACGCCTCACCGCACCGCACCGGCCCGCAGTTTGCGCGTCTAAGTTGCAAAGTTCATTGCAAAGTTTTTTTGTTAAGGTTTTGTTTACTGTGTGTGATTTATTTAAAACAAAGCACGTTAATTGCAACGTTTTTTTTTTGTTAAGGATTCATTTAATGGAAAGCACATTCACTTCTAGTTGTCTTGCTGTTCATTTTAAATAAACGTAGAGCGAGTTGTCCTATAACAGACGAACAGTTTCAACCGAACGTCTAGCTGCTATCTAAAATAAATAAATAAATAAAAAAGGTTCGACTATCAGTCGACTACGGCAAAATCTAACGAATCAGATTCGACTATGAAAATCCTTAGTCGAAAACAGCCCTAATATATATATATATATATATATATATATACACACACATTTCTTTTTTTTGAAAATGACCTATTGTTTCGCGAGATAAGACCCTCTTTCCTCAGCTGCGATCGTGCACAGTCCGCTGAAGAACTTCAAAGACCTTTGAAACTGCATTGATTTGGACTTCAAAATGTTGGTTGTCATTGAAGTCCTTTATTCGAAGAAAAATCCAGAAATGTTTTCCTCAAAAAACTTAATTTCTCTTCCACTGAGGAAAGAAAGACATGGGTATCTTGGATGGCATTGGGGTGAGTAAATTATTAGGAAATTTTAATTTTGAGGTGAACTAATCCTTTAACCACTACAACGCCCCACCCCAAAGAAAATCCCCATTCAAACTAAAGCAAAGTCTTACCTGATTAGGACTCATTCTCCATGGTAACAGAAACAGGCTGACATACCTCTGGAAGACAATTCCACACCAATCAGTTTCATAAATGCAAACATTTCCCTCACATTTTGATGTAATCGGTCAACTACATTAGGTGTACATTAAGGAGCAGTGTGTCCATAAAAGCTTCAGAGAAATCATTAGACTTTTAACAATATCTAGTGATAAAAAACCCACCATATTTCACAATGTTTTCTAGCAATATAAGGGGTGTAAAAGCTCCGCCGTGACATACCTATGTTTGCAGGACTGCCGTCTTTCTGCTCCTCAGAGTGCGTATCGTTGCCTAGGAGCTGATTCTGTGACTCACTCAGAGGTCTGGGGTTTGTCTGTCCATCAACAGTGCTGTTACCATAACAACCATTATGTGTCAGTCACAAACACTAATGGAGATTTCCACTGCTCCAAAATAAACTTCACCCTGGATTATATTTTACTTTTAACAGTGACGCTCTGAAGACATTTCTGGGAAAACAGACTTCTAGAATGTCTGAGATTAAAAGAGAACGCACATGATCTAATGGGAAAAATAATCATGGTTTAATTTGTTCTGCAGAATTATACTGCCATTCAAATGACTAGAGGAATTGTAAACAAAGTAGACAGTAATTACCATTTAATGGCCTGGTGTTCAACATTGCCTTGCTCTGAGTCAGCGTTGACTAGGCGAGTAGGGAATGTGTAGCCATCGCCTGAACTACAGAGGAAAAAACAGCTACTCATGCAACCATAACTCGCCACACAACAATGAGGGTGCTTATAATATTACAATTAACATTAAACTAAAATTATTATTTACTTTTTTAATACACATTTCTGAATGTAATTATGAATGATTTATTGGTTCATATAATAAATGAAAAAGGTTTGTTTGTTTTTACCTGCTGTAAATGGGTATGCACCAGAACAGCTTCTGGTCCCCGAACACCTGGCTGATATTCTTACGGAAACCCAGAGTGAAGCCATTTTTATCTGGACCACTTCTGAACACCGGTGCCCTGAACGCCTCTGAAACAAGGGATGAGGGATTAGAATGAGGTCTGTTCCTGTTCTCAACAAATGACATCCTCTACTTTTGAACAAACTTCATTGTAGGGCACCAAAAAAAGTTTTTTTTGTCTTGAAGTTTACCTAAATCTTCATAAGCACGCTCACAATCCAATTGCCCACATTCAGTTACATTTGACTTTTATGAGTAAAGTTTTATTTGTTGTCTGAACATGTGACTGTATTTTCCCTCAGTAAAAGATAATGATGCAAAATAGGTCACAATATGTAACTAAGAGATAGGAGGACTAGCAGGTCAAAGAGTGACAGGGAAAGCAGAATATGAACATGGACAGCAATACGATGAGGAAGTAATTAGAAACTAAAGAAGCGATAACTGTATTTACTGTAGTGTTTGCAGTGAAGCGAAATAATACAAAAAAAAAAAATATATATATATATATATATAAAATAATAATATCGCAATGTAATAAACATATTAAACAGCTTATAAGGAGAAGCAAGTAATAATAATGATAATTTTAATAGCTAGAGAAAACTAAACTAAAAAAAAGGATGAAAAAGGAGAAAAAAACATTTAAACGCTTGCAGATTAATTAAACTTTATAGGTGAAGAATTAAGAGGGGAGGAAGGAGGAGGAGGAGAAAGAAGAGAAGGAGAGGAAGAGAAAGAAGCAAGAGGAGAAGGAAGATGCAGCAGGAAGAGGAGGAGAAGAAAGAAAAGGAGAGGAAGAGAAAGAAGCAGAAGGAGGAGAAGAAAGAAGATGCAGCAGGAAGAGGAGGAGAAAGAAGAGAAGGAGAGGAAGAGAAAGAAGCAGAAGGAGAAGATGAAGGATGAGGAGGAGAAAAGGTTAAAAAAAAGTAAGAGGAAGAGAAAGAAAGAAGCAGGCAATACTAACATCTTACCTATAGTGGTTCTGTTTTTTCCCACCAGCCACAGATGGTAGCTGAAGAGTGACAGGATACTGATGAAGAACATGGCCGCCACAAAGAACAGGAACAACACATGGAACTTTGCATGAGTGTCTGGCAGATGATTCTGTTGAGTAAGAAAGTAAAAAGTTGGACAATGGAAAAAAAAAAACATTAAGTATCCCAATTTAGTTAGTAGATCAGCATTTCATTACACTAGAAAGGCATATTCAGGGAAGGTCATTGTAAGGTGCTATTCTTTGTAAAGCTGCTCTAAAAAGTGCTTTACAAATAAATTTAATTGGCAGAGGATTTCACATTTTTTAAATGTGAAGCGTGACTTGTTTTAGAATCAGTAAACAAAATAACATATACTCCCAGGTTTGGTCGGGAAAACAGTCCCGCCCCAAACTCACTGGTTGAGCCAATGTTGCTGTCAAGCTGTCTCTGAATATTAAGCTAGCATTGGGAAAAAAAAATATTTTAACCATCAAAATAAAATAAAAACACACACATCGCCTTTAAAATTGCGAGATGCCCAAAATCATTTACTGGCATTAGATGTAGTTGCAGAGCTCAAAAAAGCCTGTTTATCTAACTGTCAACACTAACGTCCACGTCTGGTAAGAGCTGATTGTTGTGCCTCTAAAAAGCGTCTGTATAATTTAATATGCTAAACTGCACTCTATATAGCAACACTACTGGTTATTTTCATCAGTAAAAGAATGCAAAAGCAAAATGATTCAACAGTGCAACACAAAACTAACGGCAACAGTCAAAACAGTGCAAAGCACGCGTGAGTGGTTTACCTCCGGGCAATGCTCTATAGCCCTCCGTCTGCAAAGCTTCAGGCAAAGTGTTAAAAACACAGACAATGTTAGAAGCAAACATTTTTTTCCATCTTTCTGGGTCTCAAAAGCAGACATGCACACACAAAGGTCCTCGCATAGCATTTAAGAACATTAAAAAAGTTTTAGTGAAAAAATAGAAATATTATATCATTACACTGGTGCATATTTATGAACACATGGTATATGCTACTGTTCAAGAGTTCGGGGTTTGTAAAAAATAGTTTTAAAAGAAGTCTCATGCTCAGCAAGGCTGCATTTATTTGATCAAAAATTCATTTAAATCAACAATATTGTGAAATAAGATAATCACTCTCTCTTTAGCTATGAGAAAGAACCATATTCATTAGCAGAGTCACTCAAAACCAAAGCACAACCAAAACAATGTTCTTCCGCAAAATGCATGTTGTTTTTTAACAGCTAGAGGGCCGAAAGATACAGTGTACCTTTAGGGTGTTCACACTTGGCATGTTTGGTTAGATTAAAACGAACCCTGGTGCGATTGCTCTGTTAGTGGGGTTCATTTGAATAAATGTGAACGCTTCCATCCGAACCCCGGTGTACACCAAACAAGCAGACCGAGACCGCTGAAAAGTGTTGTTCAAATGGTGTGGTTCGGATAAAATATGAACAAACCATGTAAAAACGAACCAAAAATGGGACATGATGTCACAAGATGCGACCCTAAAAAGGTCAGAATGCTCAAGTATACCTGTTTTTTCTCATCATAGTAGTGATGTTGCCCATCTCAGTTCGGTACAGGCATCAGAACCGCGTCTCCTCGCAGCGGATCTTCATTTGTGTGTGACGGAGGGATTCCTGACACTGTTTTGACTCCTTTACACATTTTATAAGCTCTTCACATGCAGACGAGCACATTTAGCCCAGCACACAGCACTGTTTTGGATGTTCGGTAAGTTCAGTTGTGAAATATACGTAATAAAAGCCGACCAATCAGGTTAAGAACACATCCTTATGCTTTTAGGTTCATTGTTAAAATGTCAATGTGAACACTAAGCTGACCAGGACTAAAACCTAAAAAAAAAAAAAAAGTTCCAGGACTGAAAAAAAAGTTTTACGAACGTTTTTATGAAATACAAGTGTGAACACACCCTTAAACTCAAATCAATGTTTATTTATAATAATATTTATTTATTTAGCATGTAGCTGTGTAATTAAGCAGGATTTAATTAACTAAATAAATCTAAAATAATAGAGAAAACCCCAACGGGGCAATTAGTTTATTTATCTTTGTGATATTACCACCTGACTGTACATTATTGTTTCAGATAATTGTTTAGATTATCTGCAATTCATTTTCATGCAGACATAAAAACAGATAGATGGAGAGACACGCTGAGGTTGGCGCTCCGAAATAGCACAAGGTGAGAAGCAGGAAGTGTGAGAAATGAGAGGAATTAGATGTCTCTGTGAGAATGTGTGGACTTACTGTCCAGAACTGGATAAAGTACTGCAAAACCGTGGCGGCGATGTAGACGCAGTACAGCATAGAGTATGCCAGGAACAGCACAAAGAACTTGTAGTTGGAGAATCCAACACAGTTATTAACCCTGAAAGACACAGCAAAGAGTCATTATCTCTGCATAATAGATCAAGCACAAAAGTGACAGCTTATATGTAGGGCTGGGTATCGTAAAAAAAAAAAAAAATTTGGTAACGATACTTCGACTTCGATACCGGTTCCTGATCGATAATTTTCTCGAAACCAATTTGATGAAAATAAAAAAATAAAATCCGTTTTAACATTACCTCAAAAAACAAATTGGTTTAATTTTTTCAGTTTGTTGACTTTTTTTACACTCATATTTTTAGTCTGTAAAAAAGCACCAATGCTAAAGTTTTCTATGTATCCTAATCATTTAACAAAATGTATTCTTTAAATACGCTTGTTTCTGCCTTAACTTTTAATGCATTGTAAAAAATTTGTGAAACTTAATGAAAATTTAATTGAAATGGATTACTTAGTCACCTCTGATAACAGATCAGTGTAAATTGTAATTTAGACATGCATTTTCTGTAAAACTACTTTGAAACGATATGCATTGTGAAAAACGCTATAGCTACAAATAAATGTGAATTGAATTAAATAGGCTACTGAGGGGCGGGATATAGGCCTCACGCTCAGCAGACATAAAGCTTGCCGCAAAGCACTTGCAAAAGTAGCCTAATGATTATGAATGTGTCGGCAAAAAATAGCAAGGAGACATTTTAATTGTTTATTAATAAACTAGTTTTTTCTGAGTCTGTGTTGGCTGCAAAGATGAAGATGCTGACTTGTCATTTTTGATGCAAATATTGCATCGCGTGCTGCTTGCACCGAGTCTGGTGAAACGTAGCTACACTTTTGATCTTTTCCATCTATGTGGATTAGGATGCTCGCTCACACACACACACACACACACACACACACACACACACCTTTTTGGGCAACCGCGTAAACTAGTGTTTTTCCACCACAGACAAATCATGCTGCATATGCACTGACATTTACGAGATTAACTCCTTATCGACATTTGGTACCGAAAAACAAGACAATGTTTCGATACTATCGAGGCAATTCGGTCGGTGCCTAAAAAGTATCCAGCCCTACTTATGTGATAACATAACTTAAAGTAATAAACTGATCGTAGCTCCGGATGCACGTACCATGGACAGTGGTGATCCATTTTCAGCACACATCTGGGAAAAACAAAAAGGATAAAAATAAAATGTGCAAATCCAAGACATACAAAATAACTATGGCTGCATCCAAAATGGCATACTTCCCTACTATATAGCAGGCGATAAACAGTGTGTGACAAAAGAAATATGTCCAAATTCACAGTATTCCTATTAAAAATAAAAAATAAAAGTAGGCAAAAAGTACCCGGATGACCTACTACTTCTGGCGAGATTCTGAAGTGTGCATATGATGGACACTTTACTATCCCATGAGGCCAGGGGAGAAGATTTATGAATGACAGTGAAGTGATGCAACTGACAGTGGTAGGTCACATGTAAGGCCAACATGGTGAATGTAGTACGTCCAGATTACTTTCATAATACACACAATCATACTACTACATACTTTTTTTTTTTTAAGCGGTCGTGAAGTAATTAAGTACCAAATCAGAGTACGTGATTTCCGACGTAGACTATATTTTTTGGGGACTCACTTGTCGCAGGTAGAGCAGTGATGACATCTATCTGGTTTGATCAGCTGACAGCGATCGCAGTAACGGATAGCTGAGGAGGGAAGAGGATTTATAATTCAGAATCAATTCATAACTCTGAACTGTTTGTCACTAGTATATAGATACCAAACCATTCAAAAGTTTGAGGTCAGTAAGTCAGTAGTTCTTTTTTAAAGAAATTTAAAGCTTTAATTTAGCAAGGATGCATTAAACTGATCAAAACTGACAGTAAAAACAAAAAAAATAGTAACCAGCACAACTACGTATGTGAAAGAGAACTGGTTGAGGAGATTCCCTCCTCAATATAAAGTGTTTTGAGTGGCGAGAAAAGCGCTATATAAATGTAACGAATTATCTATCTATCTATAAATTACAGCAACGTCTGTCTGTCTGTCTGTGTGTCTGTCATTCGCATATCTCTCGAACCATTAGTCCGATGAATTTCAAACTTGACAGGTGTCTTGCTACGGGCATGAGTAAGTGCAGTGACGAGTTTGACGTTGTTTGTATTAAATGCAAAAGATATCGCTAAATATATCGCTAAAAGAAGCACTTAGAAGGTTGTGGTTTAAAAATAAACATTCTGACATTAGAGGGTTGTGGTTGAAAGAGGGTTGTGGCTGACATTAGACGGTTGTGGTTTAAAAATAAACATTCTGACATAAACACTCTGTCAACTAAACATTAAGTCAGCTACACTATTTACTGCTGAATATTATATTTTATTCATGGCCATCATTTGTAGTGGCCTATTCACAAACTGTTTGCTCAAGCGTAGCGTTTTTCGGAGTTCACCGTGTCGCTGCTCCCTGAATCGTCGCGCTTATTCATTTGTGGATGTTAACTGAATCTGTAAGTCAGCTACACTGTTTACTTTTGAATATTATATTTAATTCTGGTGCGCTTAACATTATCGCTACTGTTTAATAGTAGCCTATGCTATTCAGCAACTAAACATATCCTTTTCAATGCGTTCACAGTCTCTTTTGTAGTAGCCTATTCACAAGCTGTTTGCTCAAGCGTAGCGTTTTCAACTTTTGCTGTTTAATTGTAACAATAACACTCAAACACACCAAACCAACAATTACTAAAAACACACAAAAACTGATTTTGCACGGGCACTTTGCACTAGTTATTAATTAATTCATATAACTGAATTCGGGAGTGCGAGTCCCACAATGAGTTGTTTTCCACAGCTTATTGTGCTTAACTCTTTTTAAGGCCAAGCAAGTCACACGCAAGTAACAGTTGCGTGCCCAGTCTATTCTCTGCTATATGCGTCAACCTAAAACTTTGACTTTTCGCAACATTTTGAAGTAGCGTATCACAAGCCGTTGCGATATACATATCGCGATATGTACATTTGCATTATTTCGATATATTGTGCAGCAGCCCTAATAAAAGACTTCATTCAAAAACATTTTACGACTCCAAATTTTTTAACAATTGTGTATAAGAAAGACAACCAATCACACTTCAGTATGCAAATAGATACAGTGGAGTACAAAAGTCTGTGATCGCAAGCATTTAATATCAAATATTAATATTAATCTACACATTTATAAAGTTATACATTTATAAAAACAAAAAGTAACAAAGTATTAGTGTTTAAAAGTATTAGTGTTTAAAAAAGTACAAGGGATTATGAAGGTAAAATGATGTCTAAAAGAATCGCATGCGCAGGGTAAGATTTGTGAAAGTGTGCATAAGATTGCAAGCGTAAATTAAATTTGCATGCGCAAGAGAAGATTTGTAAAGGTGTAAATTGTGTTTCAAGCGTAAAAAGAAAAAAAACTGCAACATTTTGCTGGTTTTCGCAAGTGTAATTAATGTATTGTGAAACTGCAGCTTCATGTTAACGCAAAATAAACATTATCTGTACTCTTCTGACTTCCATTTTTCCGCGCTTACACTTTTGCCACGTTTATTTCGCCGAAATACGGCCAAAATCATTGCAAGCCTGTGAACAGTGATTTGCAACCGAAAACAACAGTTTAAAGAACTGCAAACCGGATTGAAAGTGTAAAACCAATCTGTATGCGTAAAAAATAAAACGTTGCACTTGTCTAAACTACTTGTTGTGTGCGTAGGGTAAATGCTCCCGAAGTAACCTGGTTTGCACAGTTCCGAATTCTGCGCTGACAGTTTTGACACGATTCTCTCACTCACTAAGTTTTGCAAGCGCGAAGAGGAGGGCGGGTCCACCTTCATCATGTAGCCAATCAAACGAGCTTCTCGCTGACACTTGATTTACTCTGATCTGATTGGTTCAATAAACACGCCAGTCACCAGAACACATCTTTATCTTGATTTGGCTCTGAAATGTTCTCATTCATGAAGTGGTACTTTTAATGCACACATACATGTTAAATAGGCTAAATAAATAAACGAACAAATAGCTAACTAACTAAATAAATAGATACATAAATACATCATGATTGCTTAATAGGCTGTGCACCATTAGGCTGACTATATGAGCCAAAACTGAATTTCGAGCTGGTGTGTTAAGAAAGAAAATTACTGTGTATTCAGTGCATGTATCCTGCTCATCATCCTCCTGCTCTTCATCCTCCTGCTCATCAGGCCATACCAGTTTGTAATCTTGATGTTGCTGAATGTAGGCCTAGTATCTGCACTACTGCATGCATAATTTCACCCGACTACTGATCGGGGGGATTCCAGAATTATTATTATTATTTTACTAAAATGAGTTATAATCATATTTTTTCCCTTTAACATGTATTTTAAGATTAAAAATTATGCACAATTTATCACCTGCAATTCCATCATGTAACCACTAGATGGCTGTATAGCCTTATATATAAACATATGTATGCTGTGTTTTCCCTGGTTGCTGGGTTTTTATTCAGACATAATTAGTCACTTTTTGTCAAAGTTGAGTTCATGTTGATTTAGTATCAGATTTCATTCGTCAAATCTGGACACGGAGAAAGCATTTTGTTATTCATACTAGCTAGCTACATATAATAGCTTGATCAGTCACACGGAAGTAATCAGAATCAATATTGACAGTGCTAGACAATATTTCAAAATATATAATTGAGTGTTAAATACCATGAACAGAGACATGATGTGAAAAACACTGCATCAGAATAGTATTATTACATAAAGAATGGGTATTAAATGTTTTGATTGTAAAGTTTAACATCAGCTCAGTGGTGTAACAGATTATAAAATGTATAAAATTTAAATCCAATAACATTTACACCAGCTCGAAATTCAATATGAATGTCAGTCAGCCTGGTGCACAGCTTAAGCAATCATGATTAATTTATTTGTTCGTTTATTTATTTAGCCTATTTAACATGTATGTGTGCATTAAAAGTACCATTTCATGAATGAGAACATTTCAGAGCCAAATCAAGATAAAGATGTGTTCTGGTGACTGGCGTGTTTATTGAACCAATCAGATCAGAGTAAATCAAGTGTCAGCGAGAAGCTCGTTTGATTGGCTACATGATGAAGGTGGACCCGCCCTCCTCTTCGCGCTTGCAAAACTTAGTGAGTGAGAGAATCGTGTCAAAACTGTCAGCGCAGAATTCGGAACTGTGCAAACCAGGTTACTTCGGGAGCATTTACCCTACGCACACAACAAGTAGTTTAGACAAGTGCAACGTTTTATTTTTTACGCATACAGATTGGTTTTACACTTTCAATCCGGTTTGCAGTTCTTTAAACTGTTGTTTTCGGTTGCAAATCACTGTTCACAGGCTTGCAATGATTTTGGCCGTATTTCGGCGAAATAAACGTGGCAAAAGTGTAAGCGCGGAAAAATGGAAGTCAGAAGAGTACAGATAATGTTTATTTTGCGTTAACATGAAGGTGCAGTTTCACAATACATTAATTACACTTGCGAAAACCAGCAAAATGTTGCAGTTTTTTTTTCTTTTTACGCTTGAAACACAATTTACACCTTTACAAATCTTCTCTTGCGCATGCAAATTTAATTTACGCTTGCAAATTTAATTTACGCTTGCAATCTTATGCACACTTTCACAAATCTTACCCTGCGCATGCGATTCTTTTAGACATCATTTTACCTTCATAAGGGATTTCAATGGCGTTGTATTTTTTGAAGCTCACCCCCAGATCCTGTGCGTGTATATATGGGTAAATCTCTGGCCACTCTTTTCAGGATTTCCTGTTGGGCCTCTGGTCTCTCTTCTTTCTCATACAGCTCTTTTTCAGCCTTAGGGAGACAGAACTAAGAGAGACAACAGGATGTAAGATTGTGAGTGCAAATAGACTACTATGAATATGCAATCAAAATGAACCAGAAACTTTCAAAACACTTTTTAATATTACTAAATTGTGCCATCTTTATTGGCAAGATAGATACATGACAAGAAATTATTTGACTTACACTGTCCAAATGAGCTCAGTGCGTTAAAGCATGTGTGCTGACTGCTAAACCAATCACGCCCCACAGGCAGTAAAAAAATGCAAAAACATCATTTTTTTTGGCTTTCTTCCTCTTCTCTTCTCTGTAATTACATTTTGTGGTAATAAAACTACAGAGCAGCCAGAGTTTAAAGGCTCCCTCTGCTGCCGCTCCTCATCCAGATGTGAGGAACATAATCACATACGCATTACAGAATGATAAATATTTTGCTCCCCGATGACCCAGGTGAAATGAGAACCTGAGAGTGGCATTAAGGCTTCATATGCACTTTCGGTCTTGTGAACTTACAATGGCTGCCACGTCTGAGGCTGAGACTAACATGATCTAGACCAGTGCAGTGTTATTTTAGTATACTACCATAGAATGTAATTTTAGTAATTCAACCTTCAAAGGCAACAATTTTCATTTTGATTATTTTCTTTTAATAGTTTTTATTTTAGAAAGCAATAACAACGCTGGACCAGTGATTCTCAACATATCTGTTCTGAATGGGTCCCAAATAAGAAGGGGGGAAACCAATGCTAAAAGCAAATAATAAATTGCCTAACCACCAATAAAACTAACCAAATAAAAATTGAAAAATAAATAGACGCATCTATCAAACATTATATTAAACAATGTTCTTAACCTCAAAGCTTTTTGCTACCAATTTCTACAATACTTTGATACAAATAGTAAAAACTAGTAATGAGAACGAGAACAGAGACAGAGACAGAGACAGAGACAGAGACAGAGACAGAGACAGAGAGAGAGAGAGAGAGAGAGAGAGAGAGAGAGAGAGAGAGAGAGAGAGAGAGAGAGAGAGAGAGAGAGAGACAGTACCTCTTTTGAGGGGATGGCAGGTTTGGAAATTATGGTCTTCCAGTAAGACCATATGAACATGAAGAAACAGAGGTGAAACACTATCAGATAAAAAACTGCAAGAGAAACAAAATTAGGGGAATTTTAGAAAAACAAACAACAATTCATACGTACTTAATAAACCAAAAAATAAATGCTGTTACTTCATAACAGAAATGGGATGTTTTGTTCATTCTGGTGTGACAAAACATGTGACCAAGAACAGTAGGAGGCCAGATTAGCCAATAGAAGAATTCGTTAACTGCTTTTGCAATATCGTGCACTTGGTTTCACTGGCGTTCCTCTTACCTTGCTCCTCTGTGTTAGTGATTGTGTCTGCAGAGAGAAAGAAGCAAAGGTCAATCGGCAATCCCATCAAGAACAACTGGCCTGATTCACAAAGCCATCTGCTGAGTGCTGGGATACTGCTAATGCTCTCTCAGCTCCTAACAGCCCAGTTCCCTCCAGTTAGGCCAGAGCGCCAGGCGACTGGTACTGCCATCTGGCAGAGTGCTGTCAGAGAGAGCCTTGTGTCCATCACGGATGGAGAACCCCGGATAATCTTTTATTGATTAAATAATTATTTTGATTAAATACATGTATTTTTATTTCATTAAGTATTTCAATAAATGTTTCAATATTTATTTGAATCATCAAAAAGTACTTCCAATGTCAAAGTATGTAGGA
The DNA here is from genome assembly GCA_026230005.1 of Gila orcuttii. NCBI lineage: Eukaryota > Metazoa > Chordata > Actinopteri > Cypriniformes > Leuciscidae > Gila > Gila orcuttii. Next base: position 3,360,152 of record JAPDVR010000024.1, read on the forward strand.
GGTTTAAATGTGCACAACATACAAACCTTTTTGTTTTACAAAAACCTTTATAGCAAAAAAGAGAGGGGAATCAATAAGGAAGGGTTTAAAATATATCACTGCACTTTACTAGGGTAATAAATGGACTAGAACACACAATGAGGGGAGTATTTTTAGAAGCTGATGGGGAAGTAATAACTGGGTGGAACTACAGAGAGTGCAGATCACTGTGAAGTGGTTAACAACAGCTTTAGTTAAGACTTAAACAGCATATAGGCCTACGTTTTCAGTCATTTGTTTCACACTTTATATCTAAAAAAAAAATTATTCACTTAAGGAGTTCAAGCTTAAAATGCAAAAAACTATTACAGAATTTTCCTTCTTTTTTTAAAAGAAAATGTAAGAAACTTTAAGTCTATTTAACAGGTAATGAGGTAGACTAATTGTGCATTCTATAATTATACAAGACAGAAATGATTATGTATAGCAGCATATATCATACCATGAAACTGCTGTCACTGTTGGACAAACGTATAAAAGTATAAATCAGAAATCTTCCGAGAAATATCTCGATTAGATTGAAGTGAGCTTTATGTCACTGAAAATGAATAATATATTCGTCATTCTTTTCAGTAAGACAGCTTGTCAAATCAACCCTCTCAATCAGTTTAACACCTGGGCTTAACGCTCGAGCTTGAATTAACACTGTGCATACAATAACTGAAATCAAACTAGTTCATTCATGGCTTTCGACGTGAATTATGCACATAAATAAATACTATACAAAGAAACCGAGCTGAATTTCGATTCATATCTGGTACCAGTCAGTTACTGTCACTTCCTGCCCTGACCACCACTGCAACAACTAGCCATCAACTTTTATCTACTGTGTTACATTCTACCAAGTCTAAAAGAGTGGAAAAACTTACATATACAGAGCTCCACCACGTAAGCGTAGTAGGACCAGCACACGACCAGGTTGATAAAAATCACAGGTATCCAGGATAAGCCCCGTTGACAGCATCTTACCGCCTGAGAGGGCGCCATCTTTAATCCGAGCCTCGGAAAGGGTGTCGGTGACGTCACAGCACGAGGCTCGTCCGATCGACGCGCTCGGAGAAAAACAAATGGGGGAATTAATTTGCTGCTGGTGTGTTAAGCGGCTCGCTTAACACACCAGCAGCAAATTAATTCCCCCATTATAGTCCAATAAAGCGATAAATCAGTAACACAATAAACATTCAATTTTCCTCACATATGTAGTTTTGTTTTATTATGAGACAATTCCGAGCCTTATGAACCCAAATGAAATCAGCATTCTGCCATTCTGCCTTGCATCTAATCGCAGTTTATTTAAATTATTTTATTTCTTCAATGACGAGAGAGTTTAAACCCCTATTTATTGTGTTTTGCTGTGTGTTTAACTTATTATATATAAAATACATGTACATTGGTGTTTTCAGAAAACTAATGCTCTTTTAAGTGATGAATTCCGTATTTTTATTTAATTAAATATTTATTTTATTTAATAAATGTATTTTTATTTTATAAAAAAAATATACATATATATATATATATATATATATATATATATATATATATATATATATATATATATATATGTATCTTAATAGGCCTTCTTAAAAATTACTTTCAAAGTCAAAGGCTGTTTAAATGTGCACGTTGAACGTTTATTAATTTGTTTTTATTTTCTCACTTCACTTGGTTAATCTATTGGTGTTACATTGTTGTTATTTTATGAAAAACTAAGATCACTAGGCTACTTAAATCCGTATTTTATGAGAATTTGTCACGTCTCATGGCACATGAATTAAAAAATATGATGATGTGCACCTTGTACGAATAAATCATTTATATTCCATTAAAAAACAAGAATTATCTATTTTGATATCATAATCACCTTTATTATTATAAAGGGATAGTTCACCCAAAAATAAAAATCATGTCATCATTTACACCCTCATGTTGGTAACCAGACAGTTGACGGCACCCATTTACTTCAATAATAGAAAGAAAAAAAAAAGTCAATGGATGCCGTCAACTGTATGGTTACCAACATTCTTCAAAATATTATTTTGTGTTCAACAGAAGAAAGAAACTCATATAGGTTTGGAACAACATTAGGGTGAGTAAATGATGGGAAAATTTAAGACTTAAACTTCAGACTTCCCTTATTAATTAATCCCCGAGGGGAAATTAGGTGTTAAAGCAGCAACAACAGAACAACAAACAAAAAACGAACAAAAATAGACAATACAGTCAATCAATAATCGGAATATTTATTAATTACAAGAACCATGCAATTAATTAATTAAACTCAAAAAACACCTCAATTCACTTGCCCATAGGCTACACACTCAATAATCTCACAATACCATCAAACAATGCCACTCAATCCCTTGGTCCAAGCAAAACATTCCAATGTATTATTTAAAATAAAACATGTCAGTTAATAACAAAAAAAAAGAGTAAAATAAGTAATTATATATGTTTGTAATTTTCCTGCAACTCGCCATCCCGTCAGCAGAGGGAGGCAGCGCAGTATTTCAGCATCACTGCTGGTCTCCCACTGAGACAGTGAAGAGGTGAGAGGACTTGAGCGTGGGACGCAAAAATCAATATTACAGTCTGGATGGATTTGAATCACCCAGCTAAATTTAATCTTGTTAATGAGTTAGACTGGATGCCCCAAGAGTCACCTTCATTAATGTGGTACTTTTCATTTGTGCTTAATTTGATTCATTGTCAGTTTGCTGGCTAGGTGGGCTAGATAGTAAGTCGGTTTATTTGTGAGTTTTATTGGATTCGTTTTCCACCCTGTGCCCTGTCCTGCAGGGGGAATTCCAACATTGATGCCAGATGTGGTTCATTTCTCTGCACTGTAGAAAACAGACTCCTCTGGTCCTCTCTTTCCATATCTGCTCTTCTCTTCAGGAGGTTTCAGAAGTGAGTTCGTCAGAGAACCAACAAAACAAAGAACAAATAGTCTATTCCTGCACTTACGTGTGATAAAGAGATCTTGTGCTGAGCCTGATTTAGAACTCTTGTTTTTGATAAAATACTCTCTCTCACACACACACACACACACACACACACACACACACACACACACACACACACACACACACACACACGGTCTGTCTCACTCTCTTTGTGCTCTAAGCTTTATGTAAATAGGAGTCCCTTTTGTAAGCCTATTAAATATATAGTGACTTATATTCAGTACAGATTAATTTCAAATTATACAATTAAAGCATATATTGACTGTAATGTGACTGAGTGGTTTGTACACACTTGGATAAGGGTATCAGTAGTTTTTATTGATAAATGATAGCCTACTAAATTAGCTTGCACAATTTAAAATATGCAATGCTTGAAATCTAAACTCACTCTGAAAACCCTCCAAATTCTTAATCTAACCCTCATGTATAGCTGAACTAGTCTTGTTCTTCCTCTGGATGGCTTAGCTGTGAATTTTCTAAATTTTGCGATTTGCAGCACAGCAGAAACTTGTCTTTAAAGTCGGCATTTAATGAAAATTCACCCTATTTTCTAAATGGATGTTACTGATCTTATTGTGAATTATTCATCCATGCATGTTTCATGTACAAAACATTTTTATGTTTTAATTTTTATATATATATATATATATATATATATATATATATATATATATATATATATATATATATATATATATATAAATAATATAACTCTGCCTTCTGGTAAATTGACAGTTATTGACAGAATTGAGTTATTTCAGGTGACATATGCCTGACTTTTTAACCAATCAACACCCAATGGATTGAACCAAGTCCCCACCCGACCCTACATTTTTGTTCGATAATCTGTTTCACTCCGATGTACATCACAATACAGAAGAAAACATCTTCAATTATTTTTGAGCCTCCTCTAATAGGTAGGAGATAGGAAGTCTCAGCACAGAGTAATGTGTTGTTCTGTCTGGCGAGTCACCCCTGTTTAGTGAGCCCCAATGAAAGCACCACTGAATGGATGAATGAATTCATTGTTTCATTGCGATGAGGTGAAGGAAGGAGGAAAGAGGCCGGTTTTAAAAGAGAGAATACTGCGCAGATAAGGACAGAAAAGTAGATGTATACATGAATGGATGTAGAGGGGGTGTCATGCACCTACTTCAGAGGAGACACCAGTGGTCCTGGGTCACTTGGTGGTGCACTCAAGACAAAAACTTAATTTTTCTCCAAACTCTTTATCGATAACAAAGTGTAGTAAAAAGAAATGAAAAAGTTAAGTACATTACACAACAGTGCAACAGTCTCGGGAGTACGAGAAAAATATTAAAACTTAAATATCTTGAAATAATTCAAGTTATAAATCTTAGGTTCAGTGTTACAAAATGTAGTAAACAAGGTAATTTTTTTCCAAAGAAATTGCTCTTTTCTAAACTTTTCTAAAATAATTAGAAGAATCTATTTATGATTTTCTGAAATATATGGGCTTTCTAAAATGAAAACATTCATATTCAAAATCTAAATCTGATATTCTGCTAGATAGAATCATGCTACCTAATCATACTTTTTTTTTAAAGTGCATTCAAAATCCACTTTGCTCATATACATAAAAAAATGGATGTGCAGGAGAAGAGAGATGGGTGTGGTGTGTAATCTCATAAGTAAATAGCAAAAAAGAAGAGACAAACATGGAGAGAGAATTTGTTTAAAAATAGGGAGATCATGAAAGACAGCAAGAGCCAGAGAGACACTGATGCAGAGATGAAGATACTGGGTAGGAGAGGTGGGCCAAACTCATGATGAGAGGAACAGTGATAAATAAAAATAAGTTCTAATGACTAAAGTCCTCAAGACCCCAGCGAAATAAGCGTGACAAGCAAAAGGATGGGCTACAAGAGCATGTAGGCTACTGATGAGAATTCCTACGAGAATTATGTGTGTGTGGGAGAGAGATTGTGGGTGGTTGAGTGGGAGGGGCATAAAGAAGAGAAGGAAGGTTATTAGAGAAAAACAGTGAATTTGAGACGACAAGAGATTGGGAAAGAGAGGGAAATTATGGGGGAAATGTTTAAGTCTTGACAGTGCACACCAATCACAGCCATATTCATTACAAAAATTCAACACCCATCCAATATGTCCTCCCTCTAATGTACAATACACAGGCTTGGAGTGGTAACATATTTCGATCAGATTGATATTTTGAGCAGCTTGTTTGTAAATCTATCACAGCAGGGATGCTGTAACCAAGCCAGTTGCTGCCTGTGTTGTCTTTTGTCCCATACGCAGCAGTGATGCTGATAGCAAGAGAACACAGACAAAAATAGGAAGGATAAATCTGCATGAGTAACTGGGATGGGAGAGATGGGAACACTTGGATGAAAAGAGGGAGTGGATGGGGAGAGAGAGAGAAAGGAGGAAAGAGGGTAGGATGATGACAGCCCCTGGCTCCGCTCCATTGCTGACGAAAGCTGCTTAGACCCTCAGTTGCTATGGTGACCGGTTGGAGCAGCCAGAGGAGAGGAACAGAGAGAAAGAGAGGGAGGGCGGAGGCTTGAGAGGGAGGAACAGAACGAGAGAGAGAAAGAGGGAGCGCTTGAAAAAAAGAGCAATAGACAGAGGGAGGGAACGAGAGTGGAGACGGAGATAGATACACATTGCTAGCAAAAACAGTCTATAGAAATATAAAGGGAAAAGGTAATTTATTTATTTATTCTTATCAGTTATATTTCATTCATCTGAGCGTGAGGTTACAAAGAGAGAAAGTGTGAGGGTAGACCGAGACGTCGAGACGAAGGAAAAGACACTGCATTGGAGCTGGAATATGGATGCACAGTCTGAGAGCTGTGAACCACCACCATGTGACCCTCAGCCTCCAGGTAAAATCAGAAAAGCCTTCAAACTGTTTGGCAAGCGGAAACCTGGGAGCAGCGTCGCTACCATCTTCTCCATGCGTGGGAAAGGAGATGGAGGCCCTAAATCACCGCCTTCAATTAGCAAAACCCTGGATGGATTAAAAGAGCCTACTGCCCCAGAAGCAGAGGCAGAGCATGTGGATCTTGACCAGGATGATGAGAGTCAACAGGAGGACGCTCCAATGGAGGAGTTCACGAGTGGAAATATGAATTCAGAAACCACCCCTACTCGGCATTCCATCTCCTCGCTCACCTCTGCTAAGTCTTTGAGCTTCCTCAATATGCTTCGCAAAGGCCGGCGGGGATTGACTGGAGAACGGCAGGCTCAGACCGAGTCTCAGAGGCCTGGACGCCAACGGAAGGGCCTAAAGGGATTGTTTGGTACAGTACGCTGGCGTGGTAAAGAGAAGGAGGATGAGGAGGAGGAAGAGTCTCAACCTGGCCCTCCTCTTCTTGCTTCCCGCTCCAACAGTGTTGAGATTATAAAGGAGAGTCTCACATTAACACCTGGGCCTCCGCCTCGCTCTGTGGAGGACACAGAGAAAACACCACAAGAGGGCCCTACGTCATCTGAGGACTCTGCAAAGGTGAGCGGGGTGAACAAACCTCCAACAAATGAACGCTTGAGCACACTGCTCGGAGATATCTCATCAATTTTGAGCTTTGATTCACTGACGGCATGTGGAGATATTGTAGCAGATGTTGAGGCAGAATGGGTCAAAGCTAGCAGTAGAATGGAGGGAGCACCTAGCACACAGAAAGTGGATAATTCTGAGAAGACTTCATCTTCTACAACTTCTACAAGATCAAAGCCTAGTCCTTCTCCTACTTCTACTCTAAGCCCCACCACCTCTTTCAAATCTTCCCCTACTTTAGCAACCAAATCCACCCCTTCACCCACCATCACCAAACCTTTTCCCAGCCCTTTGACAAAACCTGCTGTCACCTCAACGTCCTCTTTGGTGACCAAAATGTCACCGTCTATGCCTACTGGCCCTTTTATCCCTATTACCCCAACATCCAGCCCTCTCGCTAAACCCACCCCTACATCATCAGCTATGCCCATAACCCAGCCTACACCAACACCTATCTCAATTCCTCAAGACACTGCAACTTCAACTACTCCAATTATCCAACCTAAACCAACCCCTACATCTGTCTCCACTACACAGCCTGCCCCAGGCCCTTTATCAAGCCCTACAACCAAACCTATCACTTCCCCAGCTAAACCTGCCCTGTCTTCTGAATCTAGCCCTGAAATCAAACCTGCCACACAATCTAGCTCCACAACTACCCCCATGACCAAACCTATCCCAACCTCTACACTCATTCCTCTATCTCTCTCGACCACTACTTCTGAAACCTCCCCCTCCCCCTCAATTTGTTCTACCCCAGAAACTTCTGCTGTTACCAAAACTGAACCTACCCCAACCCCCGTGACTAAACCTACCCAAGTATCAACCCCTGCAACAAAACCCACTTTGAGCATTACCCAAGAATCCAAACATACTGCATCTACCTCTGCAACCAAACATACTCCTTATCCACCACCATTTGGTAAACCTACCCCAGCCCCTGCACCAACACCAAGACCAAAACTTGTAACAACATTTGGATTATCGACAAGCCGAAACACTGCTCCTATTACCAAGCTTGAGACAAAACAACCCACAGGACAAACTTCAAAATCTAGTACCCACACTGGCACAACATCTGTAAGAAAAGCCTCCATCTCTGAAACGGCTGCTTCTGTTGCTAAACTTCCATCTGCTGTTGCCCCGTCACTCTCTACATCCATGCCTGCTCCTATTCTTACCTCTGCCACCATGAAATCACCCACAGTTACTTCCACACCACACATTCCTGTCCTGAAGTCTCCTCCAGGTATTACTCCATCCTTCATTTCTTCAAAAAGAGCAGAAGATGATGTCGGCATGGATTTGAGGGAGGACCTGTTAAGACAAGAAGGAACTGATAATAGAGACTCAGCAGCTACTCAAAGCATCAGCAAGGCTGTGAAAAGGGGCCCTGCAACAAAGCCCACAACTCTAAGTAAGATCCCTGTTTGTGGTGGAGGGAGACCTGCTAAACTGCATCATCGAGATTCCCAGCCAAATGGAGATGATGACCACTCAAATCTACCAACACCGGTACATGAAGAGGAAAGTCCGTTCAGTCTCTCACGGGAAAGCAGCAGCAAAGAGGCCCTCAGCGATGTCTCCACAGAATCGGGGGCTGTCACCCCAACCCTCTCCCGTAGCCAAGAGGACATTCTTCATGGCAAACTTAGTCTCCAGACACATCTAGGAGCTGGTGCAACAAGTTTAACCCGGGAGTCTAAGATCCCCATCAAACACGGATCTACTGCAACCTACCATTCTGTGCAGGGGAGGGCAGAAGCTGCACGCTCCAAGATACCAGTGTCCAAAATGCCCGTTCGTCGGACCAGCAATAAGCCTGCCCCAACAGCTACAGCTGCCGTCACCCGAAAGTAACTGACATTCTAATCCTATCTATGACAAAACCCTGACACATTCCACTCACAACAGTTTTCTCAAGAAATACTTTTTAATATATTCGGTCAGGCATCACTGTGCCTGGTTTACGCCTTTTTGCAGCAAATATCCTCACAGGAACAACTGGATTGTTATCATTATTTGAACTATTCCACACACCAGTGTTAATCACACAATTCTTTTATCAGCTGGTTGTTTCTATTCATATCACTCTAGAACAGACTGAAGCTGGATTCAACTGTGTGCCACCAGGAACAGATGCACATGCACAGGCCCTGTCTAAACGATCCCCACGGCAACCAAACATGCAAATTAAATGGCAGGCACTAAAGCACAAGAACCCTCACCTGGAATCCAAAGCCATTTAGACCTTCTCTGAGGAAACAATAAATGCATCCATCCATTATCTCCGGCGTCATCCATAATGGTATTTTGTGGTGATTAAAAGCCTCAGAGAAGAAACAAGCAATCCAACATCGAGTCTTGTGGTTTTTGTCCAGGTCTACAACACACTAGAGGGGCCCAGTATCATCACAATGGTGCTTTTTTCTTATCTTTCTGGACTGCCACAAAGAAAAAAATGTTTTGTTACAGAGCAATGGAGGGATCTTTGTAGCATTTGTTACTTGGCCTTCTTTTTTAGATTTTCTTGTCTGGTGTCTTTTTTCCAAATTTTTCTTTTTCAAGTGAACTTTGTGGATCAATGTTAGTCTTCTTGGAACTCCCACGTGTTGTATGCAAACAAACTGGATATCTTACCTGTACAGTTCATGCCAAGACGGGATATTCCACAGCATCTTTTGAATGTATGTAGCAGAACGCATGCCCTACTTTTTCAACCAGACGAGCCATCGCACTCTCCCCACAGATGTCCTTTTCTCGCTGATTTTTAAACACTGTGTTAAGTCACACAGTGCCTGTCAATTGTAACAAATGTGTATGTAACATGCCATCGAAGAACCATGAGGCATATGGATCTAACTCTGTGGATTTTTTTTTTCATCTTTCTGCCTGAACTGAACATTTGTGTGAGACTGCATTAAAGAAGTCTAAGGACAGTAGAGGTGATGTTTCACAGGCAGTTGGTGTTATAGGTAAGCGAAGACTTTCATGGATGACAGTGGTGTCAAGTTTTGGATGAATAGATCCTTTTCTTTCGAAGTTGCCATCACATGCACATGTTTAATAGAGTACTATTTTTGTGTGTATGAGTGTGTATATGTGAATGAGTGGGTGTGATTATCTTAAATGTCACATTGTTTCCTATTTAATCAATAAAATGTGATTATACCTAGAACGGTTTCAGTGTCATGCAGGGTGCTTTATGGTATGGGAATCGATTGCATAGGACAGAATTAGGTTGTGAGAGACCGGCGGTGCAGTACATTGCCCTCTGTAGTCACATTACGTAACCATGTTACACTTTGGTTCGAGGATAGTCAGTAGATGTGGATCCCCACAGAGCTTTCCACTATAAAGACCCAGACCCCCACCCCCACCCCCATCTGCAGTGCCATGCTGCTGGGCTGAAAAACCCACTGACCTAAATAGCAAACCTCATGAATGTCAGCATTTGCTGGTCAGTGAGCTGTATGCTAAGATGCTAATACGCTATAGAAATTCCCACCACGCAACCATGCAGCTGCTGTATGCAAATGATATGTTTCTAATGGGTTATGCTGTGTCTAAGAGGAACAAGGATACAGTTATTTAAATGAGGGGATCCCAACCTTTATAAAACTTAATTGAGGGTATGAATGAACACTGAAATGGGGGAACAGTGGTGCACAGAGAGAGAACGAGAATGAGACAGAGACTGTGGTACAGATGGGGAGAGAGAACAAGGAAGGGGAGGGCAGAAAATAGCAAGCCTTTTGGTTCCATCGCAGCTGTGTTTTTTGACAGTCGTGACATAACAAGAAATGCTAAAAGCGGAGTGTAAGGCATACACTATATTAACACTACAGCTCTTTGAAACTCATACTATTGAAATCAAACAACAGCAATTGATATTTGTAAGGACAGAGATTCATTCGGGTGTTGATCTCCATCACGGGGTGAACAGAGGTAGAGAGAGTTCGCAAATTTCCCATTAGGAAAAAGAAAAACAAAGGATGGAGAGAGACGGCACAAACAAGGCTCTGTTGTCCAAATCAGAGCCCAGGGCAGTAGGACTGTTTAACTGGAAAAACACGAGGTCTTCACCACTTCACAAGGTGATTAGCCAAAGAGCAGCTCACTGTTAATGGAAACCGTCCCTTGCTTATGGATCTGAGACCCCCCTGGGGTCTGAAGATGATGAAAGGCATACACACTAAATGCTCTGTTTTTCCGTCACAGAATGTGTTGCTCCAAACTCTGCAAAACCTGAGGTCTGATAGTGAATATGAACAATGATGATGATCACGTAGCCTCAATTACAAAAATTGAAGCGAATCATTGTAAAGCAAAAATGTCAAAAGCAGCCTGCAGTCTGATCTAAGGCAGCAAAAAAGATGTGTGCACAAGATAAATCCGGCATGAGAGTCCTATTTTAAGCCCTAGCTCAAAATAGGATGAAATTGTCTAAATCTAATGGAATATAGTCTGGCATGCTAATGCAGCCATGCTAGACAGTACCAGAGGTGATCCTCCCCTAAAACAGATGGCACAACTAGCCATATTCATATTTACACGCAAACAAAGAATCGCATGAAGACATAATCACAAAGAATGGGATTAAAATGCGATTTTAAGATTATCTGCATATGCTTTCAGTTTATGTGCATCCAAACATCAGATTAATGTCATAATCTCTCGAAGAGATTTGTTTTGAAACATGAAACTTGGTAAAATCACCATTTCCTACGTCTCAAACCAAAGGCCCAGTGGAAATGCATAGTTAAAATCTTCTGATGGTATCATTTTTCTATGTTGCCTGATATTACATACCCTTCGGATCATATTCCTTTTACAATAATGAGCAATGTGAGCTGGATGGATTGTCATAAACTCTCTTGACTCTCTTTAAAACAGGTCGTAACAACAGAATGTGTCTTATTCCCTATCGGTGTATATACAAACACCCCCAGTGAAAAGATGTTCTCTGTTAGGAGATGTTTGGCTAATTATCCATGCTCCACTGAAAAAAAAGTCGCTATGGCAACCTCACTAGGTCAGCCAATGGGGGACCGGGAAGAAGAGGGGTGTGGTGAGGAGGCAAGGATGTTCTAAAATGGACTCTCACGTTACATACTTAACAAAATTTATCTATCCAAAATGTATGTAGTGTATGTGACAGATGGGCCGTACTGAACATTCTAGCTGTAATGAATTTATTGAATCACACTTGATCACATGTTTCTGGGTGAACAGTACGTGAGAAGGTGTGAGAGGCGGGATGGAAATGTGTTCATGTTTCATTTTGTTCTGCAGTTATTCATAACAAATAACAAAGACGCATAAATATAAACAAACATACAGCTCAAAGCCAACGTTATGTCATCATTTTCAAAATACAGACAAATGAAAAAAAAAACATACGGTTTACCCGAACATATGATTTTATTATGGTTCACATTTTCAATGAACTAAAAATAACATGCTTACAGTAAAAATATTGCTATCATCTAAAAAACACTGAATGGTTTAAAAAAATACTGATAAAAGGTGAATATAAAAGTATCATGGTACATTTTAAATAAGTACTTTTGTTATTGTGATCTATATAACGCTTTGCTGTGCTTATGCAGTAATGTACTGTATTGTCTACTGAGTGAAAAGCACCTCTAAAATGCTGTTCAGTCTCAAAGTGCATATCAACACTGATCTTTTGGCTGGCAAACTACAATTAATTCATTTCACGGCCTAAATTGTTGGTGAAATTGTGGAAGTATTTGCCAGAAAAGATGCCCTGTGGTTATAATGAGGCTGAATGACAGACATGATTGCAAGAATGACAAGACAATTTAGTCTTCAAAAATCAGTGGTTCTTAACTGGGATGATGGTATGGTAGACAAAAAACAAATAAAATGCAACTACTCTTAAAAGTGCACATCAGGTAAAACAAAAATTTTAAAAGGAAGAAAAACACTTCAAATTTCTTTTGTGGTTGATGTCTAAATCTGTATGAAAATCTGGTTTCTGCAACAAAACCACTTGAGAAACACTGAACTAAACATTTTGCTTTCAGACAGCACACGTGCCTTCATTTTACCCAATATTACAACCTTGGCATTTCTTCTTGACACCTATAGTCATATCATTTCTGTATTGCTAGTACTCTAAATGAAATAATACTGATTCCAACAAAAAAAATAATACTATCAAATACACAATCATAAGTTCCGACATGCATATAGATTTGTTCAGTGGTAATAAAACAAAACTTTTAAAAATCTAAATCTTCATCTTGGGGTTCAAATTATATTCTTGCATTGAATAAATTCTGCAATTTCACTTTAAGCAAATCTGAGGGTCAGTTGCGGTACATCACACAATGACACTGAGAAATCAATGAATTCAATCAAAAAGATTATGATAATAATCATTGTGCTAAATTATTTAAAAGCTTTATCTATTAAATAAACCCTTTTCAATGGCATCTTATCTGAACGTCATTACATTCATAACATGCTGAAACACAAATTCAGCTTGTCTTTGGTGCTAAATTATTCCTTCTGGATTGTTCCTGAGCATCAGAGGGGCACAATAAGTGTGTTGCAGGGATGACGTATTTGTGTAGGCCAAAACCCAGAAATGCCATTTTAGCACTTCCGGTTCCATCGTTCCCAAGTCAGTAGGGGTTTTTAATGGGTTTTTGGTTAAATTCCAGAAATAAGGTCTGTGGTGAACAAAAGCACATGATATTTTCATGTGTGATTCTACAACACAAAATACATCAGTAATGCACTTTTTTTTTTAGAGCTTTTATGTGTCTTGAAAAAGGCAGCTGCTAACAAGTGGCTAAATGGCACTACAGAGATTGTCCGTGACATCAAACGTCATCATCCAGACAGGTAAACTCATTACTCACATAGCCTTGTGTTTATAATTGCCCTCTTGCAAACTATTATAACTGAAAAGTTCAGGGAAAATGTTTTTATACAAAGACTGAAAGAGTTTGCGGAAGCTTTGTGATGGTGATGTTGAAGTCATGTGACTGTATGTAGTTCGTTCATAGCCTACGTTTAGCTTTTGACTACTGCCGATTGAATTCATGCTTCAAATTTCATAAAAGTTGTGTTCCTTTGTGAAGATTATGAACAAAACGTGTAAGAATCATTAACTTTTGATAGTCACATCTTATTTTCTGCAATAATCCAAAAGCCAATGGAATACAAATCCTATTGTGTTTTTGTCGAGGGAACTGGGGTGATGGTAACTTCCGGGCTGGCCTACAAAAATATGTCATTACTGCAGCCCTCTATAGGTCAGTACAAAAAACGCTTATAATAAACAGTCTGTTTATGTCATTCTACAAGTCTTGTAGCTAAATATATAGCTATACTCATCAGATATTGACAAATGCAAGGCACTTGGTAAAAGAACGAATAATATAAATTGCATAGCGATATAGAGGTCAATTAACACAAAATAATTCCAAATGTTATTTGAAATAACATTTCTAAATTCATGTTCAGTACTGTTGGATATAAAAACAGAACTGAACAATACCCTGATGTTTGTTAGAGTCTGTATGGCACACCAGGAACACTTTGACTTCGGTGTCTCATTTTTAACAAGCACGACCAGTTATTTCTTTGAGGTAATCCATGTCAAAGCTTCATTATGAGTTGGCACGTGTGTGAAGTGTGAAGACCGGTGAGGGATTTTTCTACGTCTCACCCCTGAAGTGAACAAAACGGGGTGAAAAATTCAAGAGCTGGTACCTTTGAAGTCCAAAAGGTGCCTCTGTAAACTCAGGACAGGACGCAGTGAGTAAAGCACCAGTTTTTCCAAACTAGGTCATGGATGACTGCAAATGCACAGTCAACGGTCTCTTCACGATCAGTACTGATAAAAGACAATCATAAAAGTGTAACCTCTTCTGAAAGGAAGGCATGGAAAATGTAGCCATTACCCGGATCCTTTCAGCTGAACTGTGAAGGTCATTTTGGGCTTGTTAAATGTCGTTACAGATGAGCCCTGCTTACACCAGGAAGTGTGTATATCCCTCCGCTCCAGTGACGATAACATCCATCCAGATTCTCATGGCTTCTGGGGAAGGAGCCACCATGTAATAAACCCGGTCATGCGTCTTCACACTAAACGTCAGGAAAGTGTTTGGGCTCTGATGGAAAATAAGAGTGTGGATGGAACAAGATTAATGGGAGGAAAAAATGATCAATTGTAACAAAGAGCACTATTTTTGCAGCTCACCTTGTGTGCGTTCTTTAGGTGGTCGTAATACACTTCCTCAATGGCTTGGAAGTAGATAACACCCTTCATTTTGGTCTCATGTTTATCTGGAGAAAAATAAAACCATCTATGTTTTATGGAGAGAGCATGCAGTTCAACCTTTGTTTAATTGTATTATTTTACAGTTTAATAATACAGTTCAACAAAGGTTAAGCTAAACAAGTACTCTGTCAAATAAAAGTGGTGGGTAACAGATATTTGTATGATAAATCTGCCATGATTTACAGGTTAGTGCTGAACGTAGCCATTGTCTCCTGTGATGTCTTTGAAGGGCACAGCTCAGAGTTGCCCCCTTGTGGTGTAATCTAGTTTCATGGCAAATTTATTTTGCAAGGTCATCTTTAGATAATAGTTTAAGTTTACATTTCACTGTCATCCATGGAAAAAAATTAAAACATTGAATTCAAGAAATATTCTGGATTCAATATATCTATGGCCTGTTCATAATTACCACTGAAGAATGGTTAAAAAAAAAACTGAATTTCTACCCTTCAGAACTTTTGCCTGCAAGATCTCTATTAGAAATGCATTACTGTAAGCACATTTTAAAACAAATATAAAATGAGTGAAAAATAAACATTTAATATTCTATGATAATTCACAGCGGGGCCACAGACACTGTTGATAAAGCTTAAAGTCCAACTAAAAAGTCGGTGTAATTACCAGCATAATATGCCAACGTCCTTCGATTGCGGTCAAAGACGAACCAGCGCTTCTTCCATGTTTTGATTTTTCCACCCATTTTGACCAAGAATCCCCTGCAGGTCTTCTCGGTGATGGCTAGGTGAAAACAAGCTTCAGGATGGTGACCCGCTGCTTCGATGTGACCCCTCAGGTCAAATTCATCCTTTCTCACTGGGAGATAACGTGTCAAAGGACGAGACTAGAGACACAAATTGCAAAAATTAAACGAGGTCTTAAAATTGTGTGAGTGTGTCTGCACACTCTTCTCAGATTTGATCAGAGGCAGAGATCCACTCATTTATCAGCCACCCACATATATATATATATATATATATATATATATATATAGGTTGATTATCATCAAATTAAAACCATCGGCAATAAGCTTTTAATGTATGATTAATGTTGTGTTACTGGTTTTATTATATTGCTTTTGTTATTTTTAAGCTTCTGCTTTACTGGTTTTTTTTTTATTTGTATCTCTTGTAAACCATTTTTGAGTACCCTGAAAAGCACACAATAAATAAAATGTATAATAATAATAATAATTATTATTATAATAAAGGTACATTTATTGCATTGTATAGGATCTACAGCATTTTATTCTCATAATATAATCAATAAATATGGAAGACATAAATTTTAGGTCCAAAAGAACCCCATTACAAATTATGATGCAAAATACAGGCTGTCACAGAAAAGATATTTCTGGAAGATAAATTCTAAAATCACCTGACAATGATGACATGGCAAAAAGTGAATTTTGGAATCTGGCTGCAAACAGATTGAGGTTTTTATGATGCATCATCTATAATTAGAATCTATCAAAAATTGGTTAAAACAAAAAAGAAGTAGATTTTAAGGTTTAGAAGTAAAAAAAATTACTAATGAAAAACGTTATATTAGAATATTTATTTGTATTTATTCTTGTTTATCCATTGTGTGTGCTTATAATAGATTATTTTCTAAATCAGTGCATCCATAATCAGTTTTGAATTGCATTAAATGCTGTAAGATTAATCTTCCTCTCTTCCATGTCCACTTGTCTCTATGTCTCTCTCCCTGAGGCCCCATCCACACTACTGCGTTTTAGTTTAGAAACGGAGAATTAAATCGAATACGATCTCCGTCCACACCAGCGTTTTAGCTGCGTATTAGAATTGATCTCCGTCCACATTAAAACGACTGAAAACGCGGATCACGTGACCATTCACCTACACTGGGCGTGCGCGTGCCGGTGTAAACGGGAAACAGATTGACTATTCAGAGTCAAAATCGTAAACGTTCGATCTTTGCTCGCACCTTATAATTCGGCCGCAATTATCACCCCGCAAGAACAATTACAGTGCTTTACAACCATAGAACAAAAAGAGTTAAATAAACTTATCACTTCATCTAAAACAACAACATGTTTATTAGATCCTATACCAACTGAACTACTGAAAGAAGTGTTACCTATAGTGGAAGAGCCTCTTCTCAATATTATTAACTCATCTTTATCTTTAGGTCATGTTTCAAGAACGTTCAAGCTGGCAGTTATAAAACCTCTTATTAAGAAACCACAATTAGATCCAAATAACCTAGCAAATTACAGACCCATTTCGAATCTTCCATTTATGTCAAAAATATTAGAAAAAGTTGTGTCCGCTCAACTCGGCTCTTTCTTGCAAGAAAACGACATCTATGAAAAGTTTCAGTCTGGATTCAGGCCACATCATAGCACTGAAACTGCGCTTGTTAGAATCACAAATGATTTACTTTTAGCTTCGGACCAAGGCTGTATCTCAGTACTAGTTTTACTTGATCTTAGTGCTGCGTTCGATACTATAGATCACACAATACTCTTAGATCGACTACAAAATTACACTGGTGTTCAAGGACAAGCATTAAGCTGGTTCAGGTCATACTTATCTGACCGCTACCATTTCGTCTACTTAAATGGAGAAAAATCATAACTATGGCAAACTATGGAGTGCCGCAGGGATCTGTGTTAGGCCCTTTATTATTCTCAATATATATGCTGCCACTTGGTAATATTCTAAGGAAACATGGAATTAGTTTCCATTGTTATGCTGATGATACTCAAATATATATTTCATCACGGCCAGATGAATACGCTAAATTATCCAAATTGACAGATTGTGTTAAAGATATAAAAGATTGGATGACGCATAATTTTCTTTTATTAAATCCAGACAAGACAGAGGTAATACTTATCGGTTCTAAAAACCGTCCACAAAACCTTTCACAGCACGACTTTAACATAGTAGGATGCCCTGTTACTTTATCCGCTACAGTAAAAGACCTGGGTGTTACATTAGACTGCAACCTGTCTTTTGAAAAGCATATTTCATATGTTACAAAAACTGCCTTGTTCCACCTTAGAAACATTGCTAAGCTACGTAATATGCTATCAGTCTCTGATGCAGAAAAGTTAGTTCATGCATTCATGACCTCGAGACTAGATTACTGTAATGCTTTATTAGCTGGTTGTCCTGCATCTTCAATAAACAAGCTACAGTTAGTCCGAAATGCAGCTGCTAGAGTTCTTACTAGATCAAGAAAATATGATCATATAGCACAGATTTTATCATCACTTCATTGGTTACCTATAAAGTTCCGTATTAAATACAAGGTATAGCTTTTGACTTATAAAGCTCTAAATTGTTTAGCTCCAGTCTTTTTAACGGATCTTCTATCGCCTTACAATCCATCGCGCTCTTTAAGATCACTAGATTCGAGGCTTCTGGTCATTCCTAGGATATCCAGATCCACCAAAGGAGGCAGAGCATTTTCACATTTAGCTCCGAAACTCTGGAATAGCCTTCCTGATATTGTTCGTAGCTCAGACTCGCTCTCCCAGTTTAATACTAGACTGAAGACGCATCTATTTAGCCAGGCATTCATATAAATTTTTTATCTTACAGTTACTGTAAATTCGGCCTCTAGTTCATAAACACCAGAGGAGAACTGGCCCCCGACTGAGCCTGGGTTCTCCCAAGGTTTTTTTTTTTCTCCATTGGGTCATCTGATGGGGTGTTAGGACACCATTAGGTCACTGGATGGAGTTTTTCGGTTCCTTGCCACTGTTGCCTTTGGCTTGCTCAATTGGGGATATTCAAATTAATTAACCAATCATACCATTTATCAGCTCTACCAAACTTGGATGTCTTTTTTCCAGTAATAAACAAACATTGTTAAGTTGTTTTGATTGATACTGTGAAGCAGCTTTGATACAATCTGTATTGTGAAAAGCGCTATATAAATATATTTGACTTGACTTGACTATTCCTCAGATTTCGCTGAGGTTGATAAGTGCCGATCTGGACATTCGAAAGTTTTCGCACCATTCCTCAGGAACCACAACTTCATTGATAAAATTATCCCACCATGCGCTGGTTTTTCCCAGCTTAACCCAAAACCGACGCTCCATGTACGGTCGATACCGCCGCTGCACACGGGAACTGTCACAGATCGCTGGAATAATAGCTTGCCTCCGGCGCGTCTAGGCAGTTATAGCATTGTAAAATGCAGAATTTACTTGCACTAACGTAACTGGTAGTCCAGACTGTTGTTGTATGTTTTCTTCCGTTGTATGACACCCAATCAGAGAGCCGAGCGTGAGCCTCTGCGTCATCGTTTCTAAAGTCCTCCGTTTTGATCCGTCTTCACTAAAACGCCCTCCGGAGATTCAAAACGCAAAAAGGGGTCGGCAGCGTTTCTAAACTTCTCCGTTTTAGGTCTTCGTTTTTGCCGTTTTAGTCCTGACGGGAGGTGCAAACGTAGCAAAAGGTCTCCGTTTCTAAACTAAAACGTAGTAAATGTGGATGTGGCCTGAGATTCACCTCTCTCTCCACTAGTTTCTGTCGGCGGTTTGTCTCTTCCTGCAGTCTCCTTTCCAAGTCCTCCCTCCTCCTCCTCTCGTCTTCAAGAGCCCGTCTGCGCGACTCCATCTCCCGCTCCTGCAGAGGAGAAAGAAAACACACATTCTGATTTCATGAATCTGTATATTGGATTTTTTTTGATAAGCATGCAAATGCAGAGAAAAGAAAGTTAAAAAAGAGAGCGATGTACCCTGTGCTCCAGCAGTCTGTTCTTCTCAGCTTGAGCTTCTCTTAGCATGCACTCCATCTCCTCTATCTTCGCCATGTTTGCTGTGCTGGCGCTGTAGAGACCACACACATGTGTTTTAAACTGATGATTTTCAGGTCTTAATAAGATTTTTCTAGTAAAAATCTAGTATAAAAATAATGTATTGTCCAATAAAATCAGAGGTGTAAACCCTTAACCTCATTTGGCAATGCGTTCCAGAGCATCTTAAGGTTCAGCTACTTGGAACGACCTTGGAATGCAATAAAAATTCCTCACACAGGATGTGTGTGTATCTGGGCTACTTAAAGGCAGACTTCTGTCTATACAGCATCCTTATAAACAGTAATAAATGCATTTAAACTCACAGATCACAAAATACAGATACACAAACTTCTTACTTGACACAATGTTAATGCCAACAATCTAATGATAGAGTTACTTTATAAAGTTGCATTTAAAGTGGATGTTACTGTGTATCAAGCGATTTTGCGAAACGCTGTTGAAAATTTAAATCAGCACCCAAACAAACAATTTTGTGAATATTTGCTAGATGTGTGTGTGTGTGTGTGTGTGTGTGTGTGTGTGTGTGTGTGTGTGTGTGTAATAATACAAAATAGTGTTTGTTATTTTAGGGAGGAGCAATGAAGGCAGGGGTGTGTTTGTTTCCAGCAAGTATCTGTAACATCTAAATGCCAAAAAACTGGATGCAAAAAAATAAGATTTGAATGGTCAGAAAAGACTTATCCTGATCTTCATCAAAGTCTTGGTCTCACCTTGAGATGTTGTCCGGTGAACAGGCAGAAATGCTGGTCTCCAGGCTCTCTGTACTGTCCACGCTCATTGTGTCAAAGTTGTGTCCGTTATCCAGGTAGTGGAATGGATCCAGGAAGACGTTTGTCTCAGACACCGTTCTATTGGACATCTCACTCATTCTCTGCCTCTCGTCATTCAGATACATTTGACCTGCTGCAAGACCAAAGGAGAAAATAATAAAAAAAAATTAAAAAAAATAATAATAATAATTTAAAAGAAAAATGTTTCCCTTTCGAGAGGTCTCTCCTATTGCGTAAGTAGCTTACGCTATGGGAAAACTCCTTTTCTCGAGAATATTGAAGTCTTTATGTAAAACGCATTGCAGCTGCACAGCTGACAGCAATGAACGAAGGAGCTCGGTCATTGGCTGTGCTGCGGCAACTTGCTCGAACCAATGACGGGGCGACTCTGAATGCGCGACCAATGAGCGCGCTTCGCGCCCGCGCGCGTCAGAGCCCGCCAAGATGGGCGTGGCCAAGCTATATATTGGGCGCCCCGTCATGAGAGTTCTTTAGATTTAATCTCCTTCAGTGAACACCTTCTTCGCTGGATCCTCCGGATTATTGAAAGCCTTCGCCGCCGTGGAAAAGCATACCAGCGGGATTGCTACGAGGACGTCGGCACCTTCAGCCGCCTTCGAACACCATCCTACTGAGCCATCCGGCGCGCCACACACGCAAGTATTTTACATTTGTTCGCCCCGCGACATTTGTAAAAGAGCAATTTTTCTGAGGCGTTGTTTCAAATGCCTTCCTGCGCGTCGTGCAGAGACCTTCTCCCGGACGGGGATCGTCACATCATCTGCGCTCGCTGCCTGGGCCGGAACCACGCAGAAGCTGCTTTGACCAACGGCGGATGCCCGGAATGTGACGACCTGGGTCTCTCCACACTGCGGGCTCGCTTCGCCGCTTTCGCCGCGAGCGAGCCCATCGCCGCCACCCCTCTGTTTGAGCCGCGCTTTAAAAAAAAAAAAAAAAAAACGCCGCTCACAGAGGCTTCCTGAACCTGAGCTCAGTGACGTCACGCCGAGCCAGTCTCCGCGTGCTTCACCGCCGCTCTTGCCTTCCCCACCGCCGGTTCAGTTCACTCAGCCGGACCCACACCCCTCTAGCAGAGCGGTGGGCCTTGTGACTTTCGGCGCGTCCGAGGACGACGGGGGAGTGGATGACAGCCTGTCCATCGACGCTGCATCTGACGACTGGCCGGGCTCCACTTTCGACCCCGTCCCGTCGACGCTAGCTAGCACGAGTGCGGGCTCCACCATGGATACGGAGATTATCCGCATCCTCTCGAAGGCCGTGGAGGACCTCGGGCTCGATTGGTGTTCTCCGCAAAGTCATGGAAAGCCCCCCACTCTGCGCGCCTAAAGCCTTCTTTTTCTTCTTCGGTCTCCTCAGTGGACGGCGCGAAGGAAAGAGGCTACGAGGGAACGCCGCCCCTCGAGGAGGCCGTGGCCAATCATCTCTGCCCGCCCTCCACCACCGGATGGAAAGCCAAAGCTTCCCACCCCTCGAAGCCCTGCCGCACTACCTCTGCTCTCGCCGGTCGCGCCTACGCCGCCGCCGGCCAAGCTGCATCAGCGCTTCACTCAATGGCGGTACTTCAAGTGTTCCAAGCCAAGCTTCTCCGCTCTATGGACGAGTCTGGCCCCGAACCCGAAGCCTTCAGGGACCTACGCAGCGCAACTGATAGCTCTGCGAGCCACGAAGGCCACCGCCCAGTCTATTGGCCGTGCTATGGCTAATTTGACTGTTCTCGAGCGCCATCTGTGGCTGACTGTGACTGAGATGAAGGACGCGGATAAGGCGCCATCTCTCGACGCGCCTATCTCCACCAGCAGGCTGTTTGGACCGGCGGTTAAAGGTTTCGCCGAACGCTTCACTGAGGCCCAGAACGCTTCACAAGCTATGCGTCATTTCCTGCCAAAGCGCTCCAGCTCATCGCAGAGCAGACAGAGACCGCCACAGCCGCAGCGGGCTAGAACAGCTCCCACCGCCTCTCAGCCCGCGCCTCAGGCTGACGCTCGACGCCGCTCGCGCTCTCAAAAGCCGCCCTAGCCACAGAAATGAGAAGAGAGAGTGCGTGTCTCGCAAAAGCCGGACCACTCTCTCTGCAAAAGCTCAAACATTACCCAGTCCCCTTACAGGCGGCTGGATATGTCCATACAGCAGTCAATGGGCCAGTCACAGAGCTCGCTCATCTGCAAACAAACGCCGTTTTTACGGCGACGCACAGAAAACAAAAAATAGTCTTTTTCTGCCTGCGTCACTAAGGGTTAACATGTCCACAAAGTGTGCATTCCCAGATACTGTCAAAACAGTGCCAAATTCATGCCCATTCCCTCCTCTCAGGGAACCGAGGTTACGTTAGTAACCGAGTCGATTTCTCTCGAGATTTACACATTTATATTATACATTTATCAGGGCTAGGATACATGGAAATTATATTATATATAATATATTCATTTAATACAATGAAATGTCAAATGCTTAAAACTATCAAAAAGAAACGGCACAAAACTTCACCATTTGAGGTATTATTGATGTTAATATCATTATGGGCTAAGTTATATCAATATATTTTAATATTATTATTTAATCACTAGTTTTAAGTTTGTTTCTTCATAGTCCTATACAAGTTTACATTTGCGTATATTTAAACAAATAAATTTATATTTACCACTTCACCCTTTTAACATGAGCTTCTGTGTTGCAAAATAAGGTGGATATTTTTAACATTTAATAACATTATATTTAATATATATTTCCTTTTATTAAACTGATTGAAAACATTTCAAGGATAAATAGCATATTCTCAGGACAAATATCAATAATAATAATAATAATATATTATTATTACTATTACAAGTTAAGCATATAAAAAAAAAATGTAAAAAAATTATATATATATATTTTTTTATTTTTTTTTGATATGCTTAAAACTTGCAAAATTGTAGACCTGTAGAAATGTCAGTGTCATGAGATGAATCGGTGTGTTACCCTTGAGCAGGCGGCGAGTGTCCAGATCCCGGGAGGTGACAGACAGGGTGCGGGGGAGTACACTACCACAGCTAGAGCTTTGAGACAGCGGCATATGGGGCTAGAGAATTAAGAACACAGAGCAAGAGAGACCATTTAAACTTCCCTTCCAAATAAAAATTAAAAAAAAAAAAAATTTAAACGTAAATTGCTCTTTTAAGATTGTATAAAATACTTTTCCGATGTGCCGTATCTGTTGTCTGACCTTGGGAGACAGACTAAGATTAAGGGCAGAGTTTAAGGTTCCAGAGCTCTGCCTCTCTCTTTTACGGGACATCCCAGTGTCACTCAGCAGAACTCCGCCCTCTTTACTGCAATTACTCCGCCTCCTCTCCTCCAGAGAGCGAAAGTGCTGGAATATTCAAACAGAAAGATAAAATAGTCTTTCAATATTGATAAAAACTTTTGTCATTCCTGAGCTTAGTTTCTTCTTTACTCGTAGAATTGGTTAGCAATACCTCCTTCATGGACACAGGGTTAAGAGGAAATGCCTGACCACCTGTCAGCTCAGAGTACTTCCTCTCTAGAGATGAAAGGTTTTCCCGTTCCTGAAGAGGAATTATGAATTATGAAATATGTATGAATATCCTTGCATTAGATAGCAAAATATTAAACCAAGTGTCATATATTGACTAAAGAAAGAGAGCACAAGTGCAATTTTCAAGAAAACATTTCAAGTTTCAAATGATAAACTACACATGTATAGGTCAAAAAGCCATCTGGGCATTTTGTAGTTAGTGGAACATGTCTATAATGAGGTCATTGCAAAAATAGCTAAAAATAAATAAATAGAGAAGTTAGGTCTGAGAAACATCATCTTAATTTGTCTTTTTTGCAGATACAACTTGGTTTGATATCGTATTAAATGATTACATTCGATCACAATAATATACTGCCAGGCCAAAAAATAAATAAAATCTCTTTTTGGATTTGAATAGGCAAATGCTTAGGAGTTTCTGATTTCTGATTTAATTTCTTAAACAATGAATTTAAGGTCTGGAATCAGAAGATCCACTTCATGTGTGAAAATGATTCTTCATGCTCCCATCCCTCCCAACCATTCTTTCACAATTTCAGCCAAATGCATCTTGACATTGTCATCCTGGAATATAGCCGCGACATGTTTTCCTACATGGTTGTGTTAAGAAATGAAAAGCTACACACTCCATTAATTAGGGTTAGAAGAACTGTTGCCAAACATATGCTAGAAACATAATAATCACTGTATATATTGTATGTAAATATATTATACATTTCTGTGTATATATACACACTCACCCTTTGCAGCATATAAATGAGGTTGCTCTTCTCTTTCAAGAAGTTCTCCTTTTCCCGCTGTGCCTGCTGGGTAATCTGGGTTGACTGCTTCTTCAGGGTAAGTAGCCTCTCCTATTATGCAAACAGTTTTTGTGTACAGAGGGAAAAATATGATTATAAAAAGCTCTTTGTCCACACACAAACACTCCAAGGTTAAAATCATCTACACACACCTTGCGAGTGACAACAGATCTCTGATATTCTGCAATCTCTCTGAGGAGTTGCTGCGTCTGCGTCTCCTTCTCTTCATCTTGACGGCTCTCTTTTTCCAGCTCTTGAAACTCCAAATCTTCAAAACGCTTCGTTTCCGCTTCTAAAGCTTCAGTGTCCTACCAAAAAAAGCCAACAACACTTAGCGTGAGGCAATATATTGCATATTTTTACATGGTGTGAGTCCAAACTAAACTAACTGAACATTCAGCAATAATTCACAGGATTGTTCTAAACAGAAAAGTGACTAAAAGGTCAAAGTCTCAGGAAATTTGGGTATGTTAAAACACAGAGAAGAAAGGCCTACCAACAAGAAAAAAAAGGTATTTCCAGAGCTGTTGCAGAGAGGAAAAAACACAACAGGAAGTGTTTGTGAGAGACAGATTAGCTGGCCGCACAGGTGAGAGAAGGCACGAGGGAGACCACGGTAACTGACTGACCCTGGATAGCTGAATCTGCAGCTGCTCCTTCAGTGCTTCAGGACAGGTGTCCAACTGGGTCTTCTGCTCTGAAATCAGCTCAGCTAGCCTCTCTACTTTAACTCTCTCAGCCTCCAACCAGGCTTTGTCCTATAGCAGTGGCGACGCGCATGGATGACATACACATACAGATCACACAGTGGTGAGATGGACACAAATATGATGGACAGAGAAATAGAGAAATTGCAAGGCTGGGTTAGAGCAAGGAAGAGGTAAACTGGAAAAAAAGGGTAAGTAGATGTGACATTGGTGGGTGTAATTCACTAATAATGGAGTAGATGTTTTCTTAAATTTAAACTTTAAGTGCCAACATATTCATTTCAGTGTAAAAACGTTCACACTACGTACAGTAGATAAATGAGACCCTCTTGTTTGCCTTTTTGGAGACTTCGTCCTGAAGTTTTGGTATACTATTTTCAATCTTTTCAAGCTGTACATATACATTGTCACCTGATGGTTACCCGAGTATGATTTCTTTGAGCATTTTTCTCCATGTTCCCCATTTTTTCATTGAGCTGCTCCAGCATTTCTTTATCGCTCTGTAGCTGAGTGACCTCTGCCTCCTGCTCACCATCTAAAAGAGCTCTCTCCACCTCCATCTAAGAAGAGATCAAGACACTGTTTATTGACTTTATTTCCTCAAGAACAGTGTTCTTACTGTTAACTAGGGCTGCCCCCTCAAAAGACTAAACGTTAGTCGACCAAAATTGTATTAGTCGAATAGTCGCAGAAAAAAAACTGCACAGGATGTGGCGAAGTCACGCAGTCGCGTGAGGGACGCAGCGTTAACGGCGGGTCCTTGTGGTAATTACAGTATGTTGGGCGGGAAATCCAAACGTTCGCCTAACATCCATCAACCTCATATATGGCTTATCATTTGAAACATTAGTAGTAGCAACTTTAAATGGCCACGTTAACCTAGATAAATGTGCGTTATTATTAGACACATATTATACACGTATATACTGACGGCGGTACCCTTCAGGTTTATAGGGTTAAAGGGATAGTTCACCCAAAAATGAAAATTCTGTCAGTAATTACTCACCCTCATGTTGTTCAACCCCGTAAGACCTTCGTTCATCTTCGGAACACAAATTAAGATATTTGTGATTAAATCTGAGAGCTGGATCACTCCTCCATAGGCTTCTAAGGGATTGAAACTTGACGGCCCCGAAAAGTTATTAAAGACATCGTTAAAATAGTCCAAGTGACTACAGTGGCTCAATCTTAAGTTTATCAAGCGACGAGAATACTTTTTGTGCGCAAAAACAAACGAAAATAATGACTTTATTTCAACTATTCATTTCCTTCTCTGTGGGCCTCTAGTCAATTAACGTAGTGTGATTGCGTAGTGCTATGTCACACGTAGGCTCACTATTGGCCGACGCTGGTCATGTGTGTGTGATGCGTGTGACGTACAACACAGAAGCGCTGCGCTGTTACACTAGTGAACTGACTAGTGGCCCACAGAGAAGGAAATCAATAGTTGAAATAAAGTCGTTATTTTTGTTTTTTTTTGCACAAAAAGTATTCTCGTCGCTTGATAAACTTAAGATTGAGCCACTGTAGTCACTTGGACTATTTTAACGATGTCTTTAGTACGTTTTCGGGGCTGGCAAGTGTCAATCCCTTAGAAGCCTATGGAGGAGTGATCCAGCTCTCAGATTTAATTAAAAATATCTTAATTTGTGTTCCGAAGATGAACGAAGGTCTTACGAGGTTGGAACAACATGAGGGTGAGTAAATACTGACAGAATTTTCATTTTTGGGCGAACTATCCCTTTAATAAACAATTAAAATGTCTCCTTGCTATTTTTTCTGACACATTCATAATCATTACTTTTGCTGATGCGTTACAGCAAGCTTTATGTGTGCGCTTGAAATGAACGGCGCATCTTGAAATGGCTTAAATGAACGACTACTATTTGACTAGAAAAATATTTAGTTGGGGGCAGCCTTACTGTTAACTAAAACTATTAAAAAAAATTTTTGGTAATTGAAATAAAGCTAAAAGAAATGAAAAATTACCTTAAACTTCAGACTAAAATTAGAAACGTTGATAGGGCAACTTTTTGAAATAAGTTTAAAATACTAGTTGTAATCTCTAATTACTAATTTGCAACTTATTGAAATAAGTACTAAAATTACTTAATTAAACTGTATAGAAAAATAAAAAACTAATAAAAATGACAATAGTATATCAAATTACTAAAATTAAGATTTAAAATTAAAAATTAAAATATAAAAATAAAAGTTAGTTCATCAAAATATTAATAAATACTATAATATTACTTAAAAATATAACTAAAATAACACTGTTGCAGAATAAACTAATTCATTAGATCTAGAGATCAGTCTGCAAGAGACATTTACAGTAATGCTTTTGGCAAATGCTTTTATTCGAAACGGCTTGCAATTTCTGGGAATCGAGCCCATGAGCTATGAGTTACTAACGCCACGCTCTACTGTTTGAGCTACAGGAATGCTTATCAAACATGTTACCTCACTTTAAAACACAAAGCTTTTCATTTAAGCACACACACCTCTCTGATAGACTCGTCCATCTGTGTGTCTAGATCTCGGATCTTCTGTTCAAGTTCCTCGATGTTGTTAAACACCTGAATCCTCTCCTCTTCTATACGTGTCACTTCCTGCCTCAGCTGCCTGTCTTCAGATACCTGCTTAAAAAAAATAAAACACAAAAACATTAGAGATCAGGTATACTTTAAAAGACAATGCACTTTATAAGATGAATGGTTTCAGTCCTGGATGATGATTGGGCAATTCAGTGTTTGTTCAGAACTCCTGCATTGTTTCTTGTTTCTTGACTGATATAACAAACACAACCACAGTTACATGAAGATCTGATTAAAAACAAATACAGACATTCAGACCTGACATGGGATTGAACTCTGAAATGAATATCCAGCTCCTCATGACAGCTCTTTACGGATAGTTAAGTAGGCTGTTTCTGAGGCCACAAGGTTTTTCAGTGACATTGCAGAGGAATGTAGCTCAGCAACAGATGCAAGACTACAGAGCCGCCTATGTCTGATAATGGCATCTGATCTCCATGCATTTGACATTTACCAGAAATATCCAGCAGTGTTTAAATGCAAACTGTGATCAACAACTTCTTGTGATGTTATTTCCATCAAGAGCTGCATTCATTTTCCTACATGATTGTTTAAGAAATGAAAAGCTACACACTCCATCAATTAGGGTCAGAAGAACTGTTGCCAAAGATATAACATGCTAGAAACAATCATAAACTCTTAAGCATTGGTCTATTCAAATCCTTAAAATGCTTTTAGGATTTGAATATATATGAGATTCATATAAGATATATATATATATGAATATAGAATATTGTAATCGAATGTAATCATTTAATTTGATAAAAAAAGACAATACAAGATGATGTTTCTCAGACCTAACTTGACTTTTTTTTTTTGCTATTTTTTGCAATGACCTTTAATCCACCGGTGTCAGGGTGATTTTTTTTTTTTTAGGACATGTATAAAGTCTAAATATTGCTTGAGAGAAAAGGAGAAATGTGGGAGAAATTACATGCAAATCTGCATTCTTTCCTTGCATTTCTGTGTTTCTTTCCAACAATTACGGTCACATGTGTCTTGAGCACATCGAGCACACACACACACACACACACACACACAGAGCAAATCCACCCGGGAATAGAGTCATTTCCTGTTCCTCTCCTCTTGCAGGAGAGGCAATAACTGCCCCTCTCTCCTGAGAAACTCTATTAAACTCAAACACACCATTATGTCATTATAGGTATCCAATGGAAAAACACTTATCCCACAAAGTCCCCATCTTGAGCTGGAATTTGCACCTTAGGTGCTTAAAATGCAGACGGAATCGGTTTTAAAACTGTGTGAGGTCAGCGTTTTAAAACGTCGAAGTTCACTTTGTAGTGCATGTTTAGAAACAGACATCAACAAAGTGTCAGGTATAAAGACTCCACAGCATTCCCAAAATGTTCTGCATACTTAAGATCCAAGAGAACTTCATACTTTCCACTGCATCATTAGTTCAATCTGGGATAATTGAATACAGAGTTGTAGGCTGCTTTAGATTTGAACACACTGGCGATGATGGTATATACAGTAAGAACAAACATCACTGTGGCAAGAAATTATTTGTAATTTGGAGACTAAATTAATAGAAGAGTGAATATCATGAAGAAATGAATGGTCATTTTCAACCTCAAATCAAAAGCTACTGTAAAAAAAATCATTTCTAGTAAGTTTTTTAATTGTTTTTTTAAAACCTGAATTTAAAACCTGAATTACAAAAAACACAATGATATATAACTACGATTTAAATAATATATCGATTTCTTTCACATTACACTGATGAGAATTAGATGAATGTGTTACATAATGAGAATTTAGTAATAAAGAGATAATTAATTACTAAATTATTTTACCAAATTATCCCAGAATTAAATAAAGGAAAAATAATTAAGTTACATTAATATTTTTACTGTACAGGGTAGTCAAATCTTGCTTTTTTATTTACATTTTAAATATTTATATATTTTTAAAATTAATTTAACAGATTAAATTTGGTACATCACACACAACATACATGAATCACATACATACAACAATATTAAATAAATATAATTAAAATGTATATCATTCATTTATTTCCCATTACAGTAATGAGAATTTAAGAATTTAGTAATGGGCATAATACACTTAATTATCCTAAAAAATAATACCACAACACAAGCAAAAAAAAATGGCCCTACAAATAAGATTTTTTCTTAATAATTTGGGTTGACCCGGACATGCTCTTGGATAAGTTGTGTGAAATTCAGAAAGTGATATTCACATCAGTAATGGTACATGTTTTTTTCTGTATTCAGGTACATACTGTGCAGTGTCTCACCTTGCTGCAGAGATGTGGAGAGGGGGCTGAGCTTCGCAGGCTAGTGGTGGGTGACTGTGGCCTGGTCTCCCGGTGTCCGCTGAGTCTGCGCTGTCTCTGAGTCAGTATCTCTGTCCGACCCTTACCCAGATACCCACTATCCAGAGACACTGCTGCAGAGTCTGAGAACACAGATTCATCATCAGACACCTGCAGCTTCTCCAGCTCTCGGTTGATCTTCTGCAGGTCCGACACAGCCGAGACACCCGAATCAGTCTCCATCTGGCACAGATCAGACCGGCCCAGCTCAGAGCACAGGGACAGGATGGTCTCAAGACGCTGGCGCTCCTAGAGCAGAACGAAAAATTAAACAGTCTTAGGCTTCATTGATGATATGGATTTGTTTTATGTGAAACTAGTAATGGACAGTGTGTTGGGGTTTTAAAAATCTTAAAAACATTACGATGCTAAATTAATATTAAAGATTCTGTTTATCTAATATAAAGCAAAATCAAAAGCCTTTTCTACTAGTGGTCTCAGACTTTTGGATCATACACTACCTGATACATTATATTATAAACCAAACTGACTGAGCTCAATAGTCTGAAGTTAAAGTGCCCCTATTATGTTGTTTTAAAGATTCCTAATTTAGTTTTGGAGGTCTCCTACAATAGGTTTACATGGATCTAGGGTCGAAAACACTTCGATTTTCTCATAATATACATTGCACATTACCTCATTTCTCAAAGAGTCTGAATCTGAAAACAGTCCGTTTGAATATTGTGTCTCTCTAATCCCCTACTCTGCTCTCATTGATCAGACGGCCCAGTCTGTTGTGATTGGTGAACCAAACTCTTCCAGGCCTCAGCTACAACTA
The DNA here is from genome assembly GCA_026230005.1 of Gila orcuttii. NCBI lineage: Eukaryota > Metazoa > Chordata > Actinopteri > Cypriniformes > Leuciscidae > Gila > Gila orcuttii. Next base: position 3,391,382 of record JAPDVR010000024.1, read on the forward strand.
CATTATTTGAGGGAGGGTCAAAGTAGATGTTGTTCGACGGCAGCCGATGAAGAACATACTGGCTGGCATTATGCAAACTTGTTACAAACCTATGTAGGTATGTTACGGAAGTGAGACAACTCTTTTCAGCAGTTTAGAATTTATTATTTTTTTTAGGAGACAATAACTTTGTTGTGCACTTTGATCTTTAAACCTTTTACATTTACAAACAGTTTATATTCGAAAAACAGAATAGGGGCACTTTAATCTTTGAAATATTAGATTATACATAAAATGTGCTGTTTAGATTTGTATCATTGATGCCATCTTAGCAGTGTGTTGTGGGATTTGGCCCTGTGGAACGGAACTAATTTAGTTGCACAGACAAACAAACACACACACATTCACTCCACACACCCCTTTGATCAGATGGTTTGACAACAATTGCAGTGCTTTAGCTCAGTTATCATGTGACCTAGAGGCAACATTTCAAGTTCTCATAAAGGTCTAAGTGAAAAGCAAAAACTAATTTAACATGTGTTTACCAGCTGGTTCATACACCCTCAAGGTTTTGATTTAGCTGTGAATGTAATTTCATTAAGTTTCTAGCACATAAAAAGAGTGTGAAAAATCCAGTGAATAGCACTTATAATGCTCAGATCAAAGTCCTCTTGACACTTTCATGTGTAACCATTCTCTCAAAGGATGCAAACTGAAGCCAAAAAGCTGGATTCAAGGCTGAGAATTATAGGGAATTAAAGCTGAAACAATATTTCACAATATTAACAAAATAAACTCCCTTACTTTTTGATTTCTGTGAATTTATTCTGATATACTTTAAAATGATTAGCGTATTTTTTTTAGAGCCGTAGCAATAAGAGTAAGCTACAAAGTGTGCCGGATGCAAAAGTAGACTCAACATAAGGCACCTAACAAGTTTGCACCTCTCCCATGTTAGTTATACTAGGATGATAGGTTGCTAATCAAATATATTATATTTTAGCTAATATAATATATTAATAATAATATAATAAAATATAACATAATAAAAAACATAATTTCTATTTTTTTATATAAAATATGAAAAATAATATAACATGAAGGGTAATTAAAAGGCATTAATGATATACTATATTAAAAAATTAAAAATAATACTAAAAGCCAAATAATATAACATAAAAAAAATGTTTTAAATATAATAAAATTACTAATAATAAATCCAATAATAAAAAAACAATAATATTATCATGTGATATGTGATTTAACAGAGAATTCTGAAACCTGGTTGAGACTCCCTGGTGTGTTTGTTTTGGATGAGTGCAGGTCTTCTTACCAGTCTTTCCACTTCCTGTTCTCGAAGTCTCTCATCTCTTTGTCTCTGATGATAATCTCTGAGCTCTTCTTTTCCACTGAGAGAACTGATACTGCCCCTTCTCGGCCCCATGCCAGGCCCCAGGCCTCCTTTACCAAATGACAACCGCCTTTCTCCTACTCCTAGATCCAAACATGGGGCAGATCCCACAGAGCAAAGGCTGGCCCTGCGAGAACTGCTGGTCACGTTGGCTGTCACAGTCACATCTGGTGGTTTCTCCAAGGATGGAAGGCTGCGCCGTGGTTTGGTGGTACGCCGGGGTGGCAAAGAAAGCATTGGGGGGTCTCCTCGATACAGCCTGGGCAGAGAGCGACTATGTCCCCCCAGGCCATTCAGAGAGCCGGTGGAGTATTTCCTTTGGCGGAGCAATGGTTCAACAGTGGACTCCCCATCTCGTGTTAGCAGTCTGCGCCCCAAGCGAGGGCTGGAGGGCATGCTGGCTGCACCACTTGGACCTCGGCGGGATGAAGGAAGAGCATCAGTCATGTAGGAGGAAGAAGAGCCGTTCCACATAGAAAGGAGTGAGCTGGCGGTGTTGGGATTTCGTCCTTCTAAAGGATGGCAAATCAACAGGTTGTCTTGCCATTGTTGCCGGCCACGGCTTTGGCTTGGGACTGGACTTATGGGGCGCTCTGATTGGTGGGGTGATGGTGGCATGCTCAGGCTGCTGGAGGGTGTGTAAGGGGAGGGAACTCGAATAGAAAGGGGTGGACGGTCCTGTAGATAGGAAGAAGCTGAGTGGGGACTGGGAGGGGGGGACAAAGTGAGGTAACCGCGGTCTGAAGTAGCCTTTAAGCTGGCCTCCAGAGCGGACTTCCTGCGCTGCAAGCTCTCCATCAACTCCTGAAGCTCTGCCTTGGAGCGTGTGCCACGGACACAGGACCCAACCAATGTGCCGCTATTGGAATGAAACTTTGTTGTGTCTGGTGAAAAAAAAAAAAGGTAATTTATGCCTGTGCACCAAGTGTGCTGCACAAGTCCTGAAAAGTGAAGCTAAAATGTTTTGATCGCCCCAAGGTGGCTGGACCAAGTATAGGTCATAAACCCCGCCCTCTTCATGTAATCTAATGGGACGTGAGACAAACTAAACAATGAAATTACACTTTAAATAAATGTTTTCCAAAGATGGTTTCTGTCATTTTAGGTAGTTTTTAATCACGCTGATGTAAGTTCAAGTGTTCGGGGTTTTTTTTTAATAAGTTTGGTTTTAGTTAGTTAGTTGATGCTATAAAAACAGGAGTGTGACATCATGATTGCCAGCTGAGATTGATAGCTTCTCTGAGCGAAGTAGTAACTGATTTTCGGGAGGAGATTGGAACTTTAACTTTAATTTCTAAATTTCAATAACTGTTTATTTCCCACCAACATGAGCTGTTCTGCAGTAAACTGTACAAACAGATTCTGCAGGAGTGTGGGCGGGCCTTGATACCACAGAGCCACTTCACGCTCACTATTGTGCAGACTCGGGTCCTGAATCACCCGATTTCACCCGAATCACCCGGTTTGTTTGTTTGCGTAAATACGGTTTGAACATTGGTTGTTGGTCGTAGAGCGAGACACCGCTTCACTGCTGTTCGCCCTGCGATCGACTGCTTTTGTCAGCCTCGTTGCCTGCTGTAAGTTTGTTTGTTTTCCCGTCTATCGTGCGTCTACATTACACCCATACCACTAAAAAGACGTTTTTTACCCAAGACTTGAGTCATAAATTAGTATAAATATTAATAGCATCACTGGTTGCATCATTTCTAACTTACTGTCCATCTGTTAAAATGGCGAATATATATCAGGTGTATGTTATCTACCTTTTGGTGCAGATGAGAACAAATCTGAATTGCTCGCGGTGCAGTCTGAATTAGAAGCTGTAGAAAATCAGATCCGTGACCTTCTAGAGAGACATGCTGAGCTGAGAGGCCGCCGTTTAGCTCTTGAAACATCACGCGCTGATGCACACGGATCAGTGATTAACGTTAGTAACCCGCTGACGCTGACCTCTTCTACTCCGTGCGTTTCTCAGCATTGGTCCCTAGCGTCCAGGTCACGATCAGCCATGATTTCATTCACTCCGGCTCCAAAACACCACCACGAAGCCTGGGTGGTTCCGCGGAAGCCGCGAGCCAGGACAAGAATCTTTTCGCCCCTCCCGGTTTTCGAGATCTCCACTCAGAACCGCTTCTCCCCTCTTCTGTCGGATAACATCTCCAAGATGTTAAATACCATTTGAGTAGTAACCAAAAATCCAAATCACAGTCTCTACAGCACCAATTTAATTGATATTAATACTAGTGTAGAACATTGCATAGAAACTGTGTCTATTCCTCGTTTACTAAGATCAAATAATAAATCTACTGCGGGATCTAGAAAAAATCTAATTGTTATTAAAACAAAAAATCTCGCTATTAGTGAACAAAAACAATTTCTAAAGCTAGGTCTTCTAAACATTAGATCGCTCACACCTAAGGCGGTTATTGTAAATGAAATGGTCACAGATAATAATTTCGATGTTCTGTGCCTTACTGAAACCTGGCTTAAACCAAATGATTCTTTCGGTCTAAATGAGTCTACTCCGCCAGGATACTGTTATAAGCATGAGCCCCGTCTGATCGGTCGTGGCGGCGGTGTTGCAACAATCTACAGAGATATCCTTAATGTTACTCAGAAAACTCGTCATAGGTTTAATTCGATCGAAGTGCTAAATGTTACGCTCTTAGATGTAAGAAAAAAATCCCTATTATCTCTAGCATTGGCTACCGTATATAGACCTCCAGGGCCTTACGCCAATTTCCTAAAAGAGTTTGCTGACTTTCTATCAGATATTTTGGTCAACGTCGATAAAGCATTAATTGTTGGAGATTTTAACATACACGTAGATAATTTAAATGATGTGTTAGGGGCTGCGTTTACAGATTTATTAAACTCCTTCGGGGTCAAGCAAAAGTCACCGGACCAACTCATCGTCTTAATCATACACTCGATTTATTTATATCATATGGAACCGATCCAACCGATATAGATATCATTCCACAAAGTGATGATGTCACTGACCACTACTTAGTAACTTGCATATTACGCACTGCTGTAATATGTCATGCTGCGCCACGTTATCGACCAGGTAGAACAATTCGTCCATCCACCATAGATCATTTCTCAAATAGCTTATCTGATCTGTCTCAGCTGCTGCCCGAACCCAAACAAACAGATGAATTAGACGAACTAACTAGCACTATGAGCACCATTCTCTCTAGAACATTGGATATTGTTGCACCCATTAGATTAAAAAAGGTCAGAGAAAAAAGTATAGCACCATGGTACAATAATACTACGTATGTTTTAAAGAGAGAAACCCGTAATTTAGAGCGTAAATGGAAAAAAACTAATTTAGAGGTCTTTAGAATCGCGTGGAAAGACAGTATGTCACTTTATAAAAAGGCACTTAAAACGGCCAGGGCTGAGCACCTCAGCAAATTAATAGAAAACAACCGAAATAATCCAAGGTTTTTATTTAATACCGTGGCTAGACTAACAAATAAACAGACGTCGTCTGAACAAAATACCTCGTTACAGTTTAGTAGTAATGATTTCATGAACTTCTTCACCGAGAAAATTGAAAGCATCAGAATCAAAATCATAAATGTTCGATCTTTGCTCGCGCCTTATAATTCGGCCGCAATTATCACCCCGCAAGAACAATTACAATGCTTTACAACCATAAAACAAAAAAAGTTAAATAAACTTATCACTTCATCTAAAACAACAACATGTTTATTAGATCCTATACCAACTACTGAAAGAAGTGTTACCTATAGTGGAAGAGCCTCTTCTCAATATTATTAACTCATCTTTATCTTTAGGTCATGTTCCAAGAACGTTCAAGCTGGCAGTTATAAAACCTCTTATTAAGAAACCACAATTAGATCCAAATAACCTAGCAAATTACAGACCCATTTCGAATCTTCCATTTATGTCAAAAATATTAGAAAAAGTTGTGTCCGCTCAACTCGGCTCTTTCTTGCAAGAAAACGACATCTATGAAAAGTTTCAGTCTGGATTCAGGCCACATCATAGCACTGAAACTGCGCTTGTTAGAATCACAAATGATTTACTTTTAGCTTCGGACCAAGGCTGCATCTCAGTACTAGTTTTACTTGATCTTAGTGCTGCGTTCGATACTATAGATCACACAATACTCTTAGATCGACTACAAAATTACACTGGTGTTCAAGGACAAGCATTAAGCTGGTTCAGGTCATACTTATCTGACCGCTACCATTTCGTCTACTTAAATGGAGAAAAATCAATTATAACTTCGGCAAACTATGGAGTGCCGCAGGGATCTGTGTTAGGCCCTTTATTATTCTCAATATATATGCTGCCACTTGGTAATATTCTAAGGAAACATGGAATTAGTTTCCATTGTTATGCTGATGACACTCAAATATATATTTCATCACGGCCAGATGAATACGCTAAATTATCCAAATTGACAGATTGTGTTAAAGATATAAAAGATTGGATGACGCGTAATTTTCTTTTATTAAATCCAGACAAGACAGAGGTAATACTTATCGGTTCTAAAAACCGTCCACAAAACCTTTCACAGCACGACTTTAACATAGTAGGATGCCCTGTTACTTTATCCGCTACAGTAAAAGACCTGGGTGTTACATTAGACTGCAACCTGTCTTTTGAAAAGCATATTTCATATGTTACAAAATCTGCCTTTTTCCACCTTAGAAACATTGCTAAGCTACGTAATATGCTATCAGTCTCTGATGCAGAAAAGTTAGTTCATGCATTCATGACCTCAAGACTAGATTACTGTAATGCTTTATTAGCTGGTTGTCCTGCATCTTCAATAAACAAGCTACAGTTAGTCCAAAATGCAGCCGCTAGAGTTCTTACTAGATCAAGAAAATGTGATCATATAACACAGATTTTATCATCACTTCATTGGTTACCTATAAAGTTCCGTATTTAATACAAGGTATTGCTTTTGACTTATAAAGCTCTAAATTGTTTAGCTCCAGTCTATTTAATGGACCTTCTATCGCCCTACAATCCATCGCGTTCTTTAAGATCCCTAAATTCGAGGCTTCTGGTCATTCCTAGGATATCCAGTGACTTTTTCGGTTCCTTGCCACTGTTGCCTTTGGCTTGCTCAGTTGGGGATATTCAAATTAATTAACCAATCATACCATTGATCAGCTCTACCAAACTTGGATGTCTTTTTTCCAGTAATAAACAAACATTGTTAAGTTGTTTTGATTGATACTGTGAAGCAGCTTTGATACAATCTGTATTGTGAAATGCGCTATATAAATATATTTGACTTGACTCAGCGCAAGATGTCAATGTCATATTGGCGGCTTCACTTTTCTACAATGTAGTAGATTGAAGGTGCGTCGTCCATCTTTTTTTACAGTCTATGCTGTGCAAATTCAAGCATGGTACCTACTGAAAGATCGAGCCAGATTTCAATCGTTCATTCATGGCAAACTTCATTTATCATTGACCTCTCAAATCTCTTAAAACTCTCTAATTGTATTGGTCATGGCGGTGATTCTGTGACCAATGAGGTTTGAGAGCTCATTTTCTGCAGATAATGACTTAAATTTCAGTCGGTTCCTTTAAAAAAAGCTATCGTATGGCTTTAGATGACTCTCAGACACAAAGGAAATTTTGATTCCTCATGATATGACCCCTTAAAGGTTTAATATACACAAAGTCTTTAAAACAAGCCAAATGAAACATCTGGAGGCATGCAAATTTTAATGGAGACTGAAATTACATCAGGGGAATAAAAGAGCACTTATGCATTTAACTGGAACCATCAAGAGGTGTAACATGACAAACCCTTGATGCGATCTTGTTCTAATACAAAAGCTCAATGTTTGGAAAGGTTGTCATAGACACAAGCACAAACAAGTTTGCAAAATCTGACTAAATAAACAGAGTAATCAGACGTGTGTTTTGGCTAATTTTTAGGTTTTGCTGAAGTTCAAGGGGAACATGTGCTCAGCTGACTCCGGCTTTCTCATACAAATCTCAGCCCACACAAATATGGATGGCTTGGGTTTTAGGGGGGAACGCATTGCCTAAAAATGGAAGAACCACAGCCAGAATGGGTTTGTACTTTCTGGCACTGGAGCAGAGGAAAGGGACCGGGTTGGAACTCCTCCACAACCAGAGTGTGATTTGTGGGAGCAGTGGTGGTCTTCGTCGGGGAACACACAACATACGTGTGGACCACCTGTACTCCGGAATGTTTATCTCTGTTTTGGGTTGTAAATCATTTTAGCTAAGTGGTTGACCTGGAGCCATATGGATGGGATTTCACGTTGTCATTTATTTACAAAGTAACAGGTCATTTGTACAGCTGCAGCTACATAGTGGTAAGATGAGTGTTTGTATAAACTCAAGGTCTCTCAGCCAACACAAAGCCCACAGAGTAAGAGAGAGAAAGAGAAAAGGAGAGAAGAAAAGCAGAGGTGGCGCTTTCCATGAATACATTATAATTTGGGTCCCATCACCTTTTTTTTTTGTAAGATCTATTAGATAAACCATTATGTAACATAAAATTAAGCCTGCATAAAATGTAGCAAGTTTTAAATATATAATATGACTGTATTTCCCCCTAAATAATGATTTTGGACTGTCCTACATACAAAGTCTTGATCTTCTTAACTGTATACACCTAAAATTATGCAATGTCAAAATCACTTGAATCATTCAATTTATTGTAATAAACTGACTATTTTTAATATACACCATTTTAATTTTATTACCGAAAATATTCCTTAATTCACTTATCAAGCTCACCAAGTTATTGTAGAATCTGATCAAACAAATACAACAAGCATTCTTTAATGTATGGGAAATATACATTAATGAATATTATGTCCTGAATTAGCTTAGCTGCTTCTGAACTAATTTAAGTGAAATTTTAAACTTTGTTACTCATTACAACATTTCTTTAAATATAATAAAATATATATTTAGTGTTTATTGCTAGAATTACAAATGTACACAAATCTGGGTTTTAAACTATTTAGACACATCCCAAACCTCATTTAAAATGAATAGAAAATAAAAAGATCTATAATATTTAGTTTGACCTTTGAAGTTGGCTATCAATATTTTTAGAAGTTTAAGCAACTCCTTTTACTGACATTTAGTTTAGAAATACCTAACTATTAAACGCTTAAGGCCCTATTTTGTATCCTATTCGTGGAAAAGTAAAGTAATGTTTACTTTTTTTTAAAGTAATGTTTAAAAGTGATTGGAAAGAAGGAAACAACATTGATTGAGACTGATGAGCATATTTACATGTTTAACAAACAAGCAAACAAACACAAAATAGCGCAGAAGAGCAGAACAGATGGCACTGAATTGCACTCTTCCTGTGTATAAAACAGTCTACGGCATGATAATGGAGGGGATCAATTAGGCTGCAAGCAAGTGACTCTGTTTATGAAAAGACAGCAGATTGGATCCAAGCCGAAGAGCTTATGGGGGGGGGTTAGGTCGAAGAAGATGTCACTCACCCGTGCTGAGGGACAGTGCAGGTCCTGCAGTCTTTTCTGGCAGCATGTTCTTCATGTGATTTTCCTCTTCTGGGTGGTTGAAACAGAAAAAAAGATTTACCCAGACAAAGAGTACACCCTGAGGAGAAACCACACCACACACACACATAGTCATTTTAACAAAAATATTGTGCTTGAGTCCAAGGCACTGGTGAGGAAATTAAGCTGTAATAAATCATTACCTCAGACGTACAAGCCCAAAAGAATGATACACATTCACAGTAATTTTAAAAGTTATGATGACCAAATAAAGTTACATAAAATGACAAAGAGCTATGGTATTTTGAAGACAAAACTCTTTCCCCTCTTCATGTCTCGATATGAATTCAGCTCAAAAAGACTGAAAGAGAAAGAGAGACACGGTCTCTTGATTAAGTGAAAAAACAGATCCAGAAAGAGCTCAAATTTCAGATCCAGTTTGAAGTTTCTTCTAAAGCAAAGTCTTTCAGAAGACTTAAATCCACAAGACTGATTTTCCCCTCAAGTCTGGGGCACATCCTCCCTCTCCCCTTTTTTTTTTTCCTTTACCCCTCTCTTTACTACTGATTTTATCTCCAGAAGTGGGCTTAAACTGACAAAACCTCCTGGTGGCGATGTCCTCAACTGGAAAACTTATTCATAAATAAAGCAATAAAGATTTTAAATACTTATAAAAAATGCAAATTAGGTGTAGGGTTTGTATCTAGTAATTATAATTAGCCCTACATAAAAACAAAAAGTGTGAAAAGTAAGAAAAATCCACAGATTTGGGAGTGTTTTGGGAAATGTCTGACTGATCAAACAAACACTAGTTATGTTTCCATGCAAAGTTGTGAACTTAGGTGCAAAATTGAAGTATCACATAAAACATTTGCAAATAAAGCAGTGCTTTCATTCCACGTGTTCCAGAGTACCAAATTGTCACTTCCTGGGAAATTGGTGCAAAATATCAGTAATAAAAATGGAAGTTTTCATACATCAGTGCGCAGACGAAACGCAATAAAAACGTCTCCGGTTACTTTCGTAACCTCGGTTCCCTGAAAGGCAAGGAACGAGACATTACGGATGTCGTATATGGGAACTCCTCTCATCCTTCACTTTCGCTGAAATCTTATAGGCTAACGCCAGCAGAGCTGGCCAATTGATGCAAATATGCAAATACTGAAACCTCGTAGCAGTAATAAGCAAGTGCAGCGTCAATTACCTTCAGAATCGAACAAGAACGCTAAATCAATAGCGAACACGGCGGCGAGCGTAATGTCTCGTTCCTTGCCTTTCAGGGAACCGAGGTTACGAAAGTAACCGGAGACGTTCCCTATCAAGGCTACGGAACTTCGACATTACGGATGTCGTATATGGGAACTGTATAGAATCCCGCCGTGGCAGCAAAACAACCACTGACAACAGACCTAATACCAAGACCGCCCCCTCCAGTATGCGAGCATCCGATAGGATAGGATAGGATAGCCGAGATTGACCAATAGCGAACCTCTAACCTCTGATAGGCCCAAGGGGACCAATCACAAGCTCACAAAACACTCCCAGAATTTGCATATCCCGAGCAGTATAACCGGGGGAAGTTTGCACTGTCGAACAGGGCAATAACAACAGTAAGAGAGGGCCAACGCATAGCGGTGACCACAGTACAAACACACAAAAATAGCACACAGAACAACTCATAAGCAAAGCGCAGAGCAGCTCTGTTAATGCTGTGTGTGCAATCAACTCACCGAAAGCACTCGAGACGCTACAGAGGGCAAATCCAACTTGTAAAACCTGGCAAATGTGTTCTGAGAAGACCAGCCAGCCGCAAGACATAAATCCTGAATAGACATACCCTTAGTCCAAGCCCACGAGGAGGCAATCGCTCTAGTCGAATGGGCCTTGACGTTAAGGGGGCATTCCTGCCCCAGGCAATCATAAGCCAAAACAATAGCGTCCACAATCCAGTGAGCAAGCCTCTGTTTAGAGACCCCCCGTCCCTTGTTGCACCCACCAAAGCACACAAACAGCTGGTCCGATTGTCGAAAAGCGGCCGAGCGAGAAATTTATTCTCTGAGCGCTCTGACTGGGCAAATAGCACTCTGAGCAACCGAATCTTGAGAGGTTGATGGCTCAGCGGACAGGGCAGGCAGAGAAACAATCTGCGCTTTGAACAGGGTATTGAGCGACTTAGGAACGTAACCCGGCCTCGGTCTGAGAATTACATTACAGTTTCCCGGTCCAAAGCGAATACAATCTTCACTTACAGAGAAAGCCTGTAAATCCCCAACCCGCTTCGCTGAAGCAAGAGCGAGAAGCAGTGCCGTTTTAACCGATAGCTCCTTAATGGCAATAGAAGCTAAGGGCTCGAAAGGCGGTCGCGACAAAGCCTCCAAGACCAACGCTAAATCCCACGGCGGCACCGAAGGCGGCCGTGCAGGGCATAATCTCCTAGCTCCCTTGAGGAACCGTGTCACCGACGCATGTCTACCGATAAACTGTCCGTCAATAGGGGGGTGAAACGCGGCAATAGCGGCCACATATACCTTCAGAGTGGATGGTAGGCTCCCTTCATCCACTCTGTACTGAAGGAAGCGTAGAATATCCGACACAGAGCAGTTCGCTGGGTCTATACCGACATCCTGACACCATTTCGAGAACACACCCCACTTCAGAGCATACAGGCGCCTGGTGGACGGGGCTCGCGCCTCCGCGATAGTATTCAAAACTCGCGAGTTCAGTGCGTCCCGCACGCTCAGCGACCCTGCAGCGGCCACACATGGAGGCTCCACAGCCCGGGGTTGGGATGCCAAATCGTTCCGCTCGCCTGAGACAGAAGGTCCTTCCTGAGCGGAATCTCCCATGGCTGTCCTGCCAGTAACTCTACCAAATCCGCGAACCAGGGTTGATTCGGCCAGTTCGGGGCTACCAGAGTCACCGCCGCCTTCTCCTCCCTGATTTTGCACAACACCATGGGCTAAATTTTTACCGGAGGAAAAGCGTAGAGACCGACTCTCGGCCATCGCGCAGTCAGCGCGTCCACCTCCCGGGGGGAACGAGACAGCGAGAAGAACATCTGACAATGCGCGTTCTCGCTCGTCGCAAAGAGGTCGACCTCCGCTCTGCCGAAACGATTCCATATCAGCTGAACCGTCCCGGGGTGAAGCCTCCACTCCGCTTGGGGAATCCCGCTTCTCGAGAGCATATCCGCCCCGCGATTCAGAACGCCGGGGATGTGAGCCGCTCTCAGCGAGAGAAAAAAACGGTCCGCCCACAGCAGAAGGGATTCCGCCTGCCTGAATAGGGCTCTGGAATCTACACCGCCTTGGCGATTTATGTACGAGACCACGGAAGTGTTGTCGGTCCGAATCAGCACATGCTGCTGCTCCAGCAGAGACCGGAAGGCTTTGAGAGCTAGAGAGACTGCTTCTAGTTCCAAACGATTTATGTGCCACTCCATCTGCTCCCCCGACCACCGACCCGAGGCGGGCTTTCCCAAGCAGACGGCTCCCCATCCAGTGGACGAAGCGTCCGTCAGGACCTCCACGTGCCGCGTCACTATGCCCATAGGGACACCCGAGCTGAAGAGATCTGGGTTCCTCCACGGGGCCAGGGCGCGGGCGCATCCGCGGGTGACCATAATGTGCTTGTGGCCAGAATACCACTCGCTCGGGAGGACGCGCGCTTTCAGCCAGTGTTGCAGCGGTCTCATATGCAGCAGCCCCAGATGACACACCGAAGAAGCCGCTGCCATCCGTCCCAGCAGCCTCTGAAACTCTTTCAGAGGGACGAGCCTGCCAGGTCTGAAGAGTCCGAGAGAAGAACTCAGAGCCTCCGCTCGCTCGGGGGAGAGGCGCGCTCTCATTCTCACTGAATCCAAACACACTCCCAGGAATGTTGTAGTCTGGCTCGGTGTGAGCACACTTTTCTGGACGTTCACCCTCAAACCGAGCATCTCCAAGTGCCGAAGGAGGGCTTCCACATGGCTGACCAGCGTCTCTCTCGACTGCGCGAGAACCAGCCAGTCGTCCAGATAGTTCAAGACGCGCATCCCGCTCGATCTGAGGGGTGAAAGCGCCGCGTCCACGCATTTCGAAAATGTTCGGGGGGCTAGGGCTAGTCCAAACGGAAGCACCGTATATTGGTACACCGAATTCTCGAACGCAAACCTCAGGAATCGCCTGTGACGCTTTACTATCTGGATATGAAAGTAAGCGTCCTTTAAATCCACCGAAGCGAACCAATCCCCGGGGCGAATTTGCGCCAGGATTTGCTTCAGAGTAGTCATCCTGAAGGCGCGCTTGTGAAGCGCTCTGTTGACGGGTCTCAGATCCAGAATGGGGCGGAGACCCCCTCCCTTCTTCGGCACAACGAAGTAGCGGCTGTAGAATCCGTTCTCCCGCTCCCTCGGGGGAACCGGTTCTATAGCCTTCTTTTCGAGCAAGCTGCACACTTCTTGCCTCAGCACATGAGCGTTTTGGGGCAACGTTAATGACTGAATTACGCCGCGGAAGCGGGGTGGTCTGCGTTTGAACTGAAGTGTGTACCCGCGCCGAATTATATTCAACACCCACGGTGAAATGCCCGGAATAGCTTCCCACGCTGCCTGGAAACGACTGAGCGTGGGGGGGATCTAAACCTGCGGTCATCGCCGCTGCGGTCATCGCCGCTATGCGAGGGCTGGGAATATTTCTTGACCGTGACTCTGCGCTGCTCGACGGCAGGGCGGGTAACACAGTGTGTGGTGCAAGAGGAGAAAAAAGCTCTGTTTGTGAAGTAGTAATCTGCTTTATTTTTGAACAAGAAACAACATTGACAACATTCACAACACAACTGCACGCGTCGCTCGCAGAACGCTGAGGGACCAAGTGCATTAGAGCGCGCCGCTTGGACGCGGGGCCGACCTGGCGCTCTCTTCTCCTCTTGCCCGAGCGGTCAGGACGACTGCTTGGGCCTCGCAGGGGACGCGGTGGGCTTTCTGCGCGGGCTCCTCTGCGTCCTCTTGCTACCCGCTCCCTGCCACTGGCCGCTACGGCCTCTACGGGCATCCGGTCCTGGGCGGGGCGCTGTGTGTCTTCTAACCGCGGCCTGAGGTTGGCGGCCCGCGGCGGAAGACGAACGGGAGCGAGGCTGCGGCGGCGGTGGCGGCAGTGGCGCCCTCCGAGGAATCACGTGGCTCATAGCTTTCGCTTTCTTCTGCGTCTCGGAGTAACGCTCGGTGACTTTCTCCACGGCATCTCCGAAAAGGCCTGCAGGGGAGATCGGTGCGTTCAGCAGCGTCTTCCTATCGGCCTCCTGCACGTCCGACAGGATGAGCCACAGGTGTCTGTGGAGGACCACCAAGAACCCCATCGAACGGCCAATCGCCTGGGCCGAACGCTTCGTGGCCAGGAGCGCGAGGTCCGTGGCCGAACGGAGATCTCGGATGGCGTCAGCGTCGATAGAGGCGGCGTCATCCAGAGACTTGAGCTGCTTAGCCTGCAGCACTTGAAGAACGGCCATGGCGTGCAACGCAGAAACCGCCTCCCTCGCGGCACCGTAGGCCTTGTTAGCCTGGTGGGCCGTAAATCTGCAGGCTCGGGACGGAAGGCTGCGGTCCGAGCCCAGGGCGGGAGCCGACGGGCAGAGGTGCGCGGCGACGGTCTCCTCGACGGGGGGGATGCGGAGGTAGCCGTGGTCCCCCGCCTCGTCCACGGGGGCAAACATGGCCTGGGTGGAAGTGAGAGTGCGCGCCGATTGCGGGGCCACCCACGACTTCACCACGTGCTCATGCACATCAGGAAAAAACGGTGTTCCTCTTTTCGAAGCGGCCTGACGGCGGCTCGATTGGAGGAACCACGTATCCAGCTTGCTCTTTGAAGGTTCGTCGGCCTTCCACGAGAGATCCAGTTCCTCGACGGCCTTAGAGAGGATACGGAAGAGCTCGTCCTGCAGGTCCGCCGGGATCTCTTGCTCCGCGGCCGCCCGCGGCGCGGCCTGCTCCGCACCCCAGTCGTTCTCGGAGGCAGACAGGGACATGGAGTCGTCTTCCTCACTCTCCCCGAAGGAAACGAAGTCAGAGACCTCGCGAGGGGGCTGAAAGGTGGGGTCGGGGAAGCTCACCGGGGGACGAACCTCGACTACGCGGTTGGGGGGGGCTACCAGCGGCTCAGTGGCGGCGGTAGCCCCGATCCCCGCTGCTGCGCGAGCCTCTTCCCTCCTGGCTTTAAGAGCTCGAAGAGACATGTCCGCGCAGAGGTCGCAGGACCCTCCGTCCCTGAGGGCTGACTCAGCATGGGCCAGCCCCATACACGCGACGCAGAACAGGTGCGCGTCGGGGGGCACGATGGGGCCCGAACACAGGTTGCAGGTAGTTGCCATCGGATGCAGGAGACAGTGCAAGTATCTCGGCGCAACTTCAACGACGGCGAAATAATCCTAAAGTTGTTAGTGGAGTATCAGCTTTCTAGCACACGATTTGAGCGTGAAGAGAGAGATTCTGAAGGTAATTGACACTGCACTTGCTTATTACTGCTACGAGGTTTCAGTATTTGCATATTTGCGTCAATTGGCCAGCTCTGCTGGCGTTAGCCTATAAGATTTCAGCGAAAGTGAAGGATGAGAGGAGTTCCCATATACGACATCCGTAATGTCGAAGTTCCGTAGCCTTGATAGGGAACTTTCGGATGCCTGGTGTTTGGGAATGCAAGCATGTGAGTAGTAGGTATTTATAGCAAATCATCCTCATAAAAGACTTTGGCTCAGTCATTTCAGAATGATCAATCTAACATTTGAGATGTTGTGCGATGAAATTGGTCTGCTGGTTAGTCCAGTTATCCAATCACATCCACTGTTGAGGATTTTTTTGTTGCGCTTCAAGGGATTTATTTGGAATGTGTTTGCATCAGTTTATGCACGTCTTATTATATAAAGAAAATGTATACGCCTCAATTGGGGGCATACCTTTTTTTTATGTGTATTTTTAGAATTTATGCAAATCATAGCATTTACATTCAGCGCATTTTAATGCAATATCCCAAAATGCACATAAAAATAGGAGGATGGAATATAGCTCTCTCCAATAAACCAGGGGCGTTTCCTCCGAAGATGTATGATTGGCCTATTATGCTGTTCACAAGATAATTCCCATCTCTCATTTTTGTGCACGTTCGCAAATCGCTCTGAATGAATAAATGAGGTGCAAATAGAGATAGCACACGTATGTCTGCAAGATGTCTGTTAATTAACATCTGATAGACGTCTTCAAGATGTCAGTTTTACATACATTCTAAATCATAAACATCTTAAAGTCATTTTCTAAACGTCTATTTGACATCTGACAGGAAACGTCCTAAAGACATATTGCAGATGAGCAAACACTCTAAAAAATATGCCTTAGATGTAAACACGCATATCAAAGAAACGTCTCCGTGATGTATGTGTGCGATCAGATAATTCCAAAAGTAAGTAGACAACTCAGACACTTAATATCGCTACTTTATGTCACGTCACATCCAAACTTGAAATTACTTAAAAAAGTGATTTGTGAGGGTTTTTAGTGAGCAATCAGTTGGGTGAAATTATAGGTACATCTCTATGTCTGTGACTATCATGACGTCTCCGGTGTTCACTGAGTTTTTATCGCTGATGATCCTAAAATAAGTAGACTATAAAAATGAACAGCTGAAAATTCATTAAATAAAATATCCATGAAATATAAAAAAATGTATGCGTTCTTATATTTATTATTTTGGAACGGATGTAAAAATTTGGTGTGGATTTATACTTCTTTTTAATAAATAGAACAATAATTACATTGTTACTTTAAAAATCAAAATAGAGTTGTTCTGTAAAGTGCCCCTATTATAGCCTGGCAAGCCAGACCCAAATCAAGATGTTAGGTCTGGGAACTCACCATTGGCATGCCTCAATCCGAGGGGCGGGATAAACGGTTGTCTTTCAAATTCCCTCTGCACACAATAGGACAGCGCTACAACCAACCAGAGCAACGAACGGCTGTGGCTGAGTGAGTCCCATGAGTTTTGCCACCAGCGGAGCTAGTTGATTATAGTTGACTATATTAAACTTTTGCCATATCCGGTCGGCAAAACTCCGAACACATCATCTTTTTTTTTAAGAATGACTTAAGTGCCGTTCTTTGTTCTTTTCTCAAAGAAAAGCTTAACTCCAAGTCCTCCAGAGTCTCGGCCAAAGCCGATTCGAAAGACCGCTGTTCGCCAGCAGCTGAGCATCATCTTCTTTGTTTTCAAGTAGCAGGGAATTCACGCGGAACCGTCACATCTCTGCCGTCATTATGTTAAGTCCGCCCACCAACTCTATACACGATGTGATTGGCCTGACTAGAGTTTGTTTTTTCCAGCTCGAAAGCCAATGGAGAGTTGCTAGACAAAATAAAATTTTGCTGCCGCTAGGGTGCGTCTAGATTTCTAGGCTACCACGATTATGCTATTTTAAAGGTTCTTAATTGTTTTAGAGGTCTCCTACAATAGATTTACATCCATCAAAGGTCAAAAAACACTTTAATTTTCTCATAATATACATTGCAGATCACCTCATTTCACAAAGAGTCTGAAAACGATCTGTTCTAAGATTCAGTCTCTCTAAACCCCTCCTTTCCGTGAGCCTACTCTGCTCTGATTGGTCAGACGGCCCAGTCTGTTATGATTGGTCTACCACTTACAAATTTGTTACAATGTTACATAGGTGCCGTGCACTTTGATCTCTAAAACTTTGCAGACCTTTTACATTCATAAACAGAAATCTGTTTAGACACTGCATAATCTTCGAAAAAAGCATAATATGGGCACTTTAACCTGAAAAATGTGTCAACATTAGTGTAACTGGAACATGAATTTATATTTAAATAAAAAACTTTAAAATACAGTGAGGACTTTGATAATAGCCTAATCAATGCGCAAAAGACATGCTGTAAGCACACAGGCTTTTCCTGAAACACACTGCATGAACACTCAAACTCCCATCAGACTCTCCTGAGAAGCCCACTCCTGCAGTCTGTGGCTGGATATGAGGAGTCTGCGCAGGAAGTGGGGGATCGTTTTACGCTGTCAGCGACACAATCCTTCACCATGAGTTCACCATCGCAAGCCACCTGAGAAAGCTTTGGCTTTTCTCAACAAAGGGCTAAATTGATTGTCTTATCCAGACAGAGGCAGAGCACTGGAAAATTTTCTTCATCTTGCCACATTTGTCAATAATTATGTGAACTGTGACGTTGCATGGCAGTTGTTTCATTGTTATTGAAACAATGCAGTCACTTGGAGCGAGGTGATGAGGTACTTCAGATGCAATGTTATGATACGTGGTTATAGCTCAAGGTCTCTCAAATGTGCCAAATTCTCAGGTCTGTTGCAATGTCTCTCTCACACGCTCTCCATCACCGACTGACACTAACTCTCAAACAAACCCTCCCTTCCCTTCCCTCCCAGCCTAAAGCACATCATTTGATCAGCATAGTCTTGGACTGAAGGAGTATACAATTACATACTATATGTCTCCATAATGGTATCATGCGTAGAGTAATCACTGCTCTCTAAAGTTTAACAGCTTGCTTTAGTTTATGATCTTGGGAACAGACTGCAAAAACCTGAATTTCACTAAACTCTGGGATTTCCAGATACGGGTCTGCCCTGTACAAACCACATTCATTCTGTGTGATGATTTGCAGCACTTGTCAGCCTTTCAGCACAAAGACCCAAACCAAAGTGATGACAGAACAGGGAAAAAAAGTGCCATGCTTGAAGATTTGATTAATTTTAGAGCTATCTGCAGAGGTCTATAAACTATGTGTGTGTATGTTTAAAAGAATGTGGATGCACATGAAACAGAAAAACACATTTGAACAAGTTAGGAGACTACTAACAGTGAGCTAATCGCTTTAATATACAGGGATTAAGCGAGTTAAATATCTGCTCGCTTGCGCCGCAAAGCAAACAACCACACACGCGACTCTGTTTAAACGCCATTCACTGGCGTCACGTCGTGTTTGTCAGTCTAAAGTTCTACAAACATGCCTTTAACCTACTTTACTGCAGAACAAAACCAGCACACGACGGCTCAGAACTTCTCTGTCAATCCCTACCCGACTTTGGTCCACAAAATTAATTTCCTAACAATTAATTTTGAAACTATGCAAAACGCCTAACTTAATCGTATCAACGCAGTTACGCTAAGCTCCAAGTGATTTTTCTTGAGCTCTGTTTGCAGTTGAAGGATTAAAACTAACCTTTATTTAGTGTCCCATTGACGAAGCATCAGGAGGAGAATGATGCGCGGTCGGTCCTCTCTGTGCCCGACCAGTTTAGCATGACAAAAGAGGACAGACGCGATGCTGAGTGAGTGAGTGAGTGCGGCGGCAAGACCTTGGCCGTGTGTACGGACACGCCTCCTCTCAGCGGGGACGCGCTTCAATGGAACTCTGGCTTTTTGGTTGATCGAGAACGCGCTCTAATGGAACTCTGACTTTTGGCTGATCAGACAGTGAGTCACAGTCACACACATTACAAATTGACGTAGTTCATGGGATACTTCACTTGCATTTAACGTTTCTGACTCACAGAAGTTGTCTGATCTACCTACTACAAGTTTGATCATCCCGATTTAACTCATATCCTCTGTTGTAGCCTAACTCAATTTTCTGTTTCGACATAGGCCTATAAGGTCTGGTAACAATTACCATACCAATCAGTTCACAGCGAGCTATACATTTGCTAGCCAACAAAAACAAAATCACTTGATTCTTCAACCATCTTTTTTTTTTTTCATTGAACGTGCCCTGTAATTTAGGTCCTACAGATGGTTTCATAAACACACATACACATATAGCCTATAGGCGCACACACACACACACACACACAAAAACACACAAACACACACACACTGAGGATACACACACCAAATGTCCCTACAAGGATAGTAATATCAGTAATTTTTTACCTTGTGGGGTCATTTGTCTGGTCCCCGTGAGGAAAAAAGCTTATAAATCATATTAAGTAATGTTTTTTGAAAATGTAAAAATGCAGAAAGTTTTCTGTGTAGGTTTAGGGGTATAGGGTTAGTGTAAGACGATAGAATACAGTTTGTACAGTATAAAAATCCTTGTGTCTATGGAAAGTAGGCCTACCCATAAACATGAAAACACAACATGTCTGTGTGTGTGTGTGTGTGTGTGTGTGTGTGTGTGTGTGTGTGTGTGTGTGTGTGTGTGTGTGTGTTTGTGTGTGTGTGTGTGTGTGTGTGTGTGTGTGTGTGTGTGTGTGTGTGTGTGTGTGTGTGTGTGTGTTTGTGTGTGTGTGTGTGTGTGTGTGTGTGTGTGTGTGTGTGTTTCACTGGTTGCAAATCTTCTGCTTGACCTTGCATTAAATCCATCAAGAGAGTGCATTGGCATATTTTCCATTGTAAATTTCCTTCAGTGTAACAGTGTACAGCTGGGAGAAGGGTGGGGGGAAGAGAAGGATAGACGGTCCCCTCCTCCTGCCGCCCAGCGGGCACTCTGTCCTCCATCACTCTCAGAGCTCCAGTTGCATCATGGGGAGGGGGCGCTGGAGTCCTTCCCAGCAACTCTGATTACTTCCAGACCTCGGCTACACATTTCAACACACTAAAACACAGACATCCCCATATTCATGCACTCATACTACAGCACATGAACGTGGATAAACGCAATTATAAACATTAATTCCGAATACACTTATAGTTAAAATACCAGATGCAGTTTTGTATTTTTTTTTTCTCACTTGTTAGCCATGCAGGGAGAAAAAAAACAGATATCAGACTGGCCTGCATGTTGGAGATGCATGAAACCGCTAGTAAGCTTATAGGAATGCCTTAATCTATCTGTCTCTAGTATGTATAATATGCATGGGAATTGCAAAACTTCCTAGTCTCATCATCTGTTTATGCTTGTCTACATCTTATGACGTCTCCGAGTGCTCTAAATATTTACCTGAGTACTTTAAGACACATAGTCCCACAGTTAGTTACTGACCCTTAAGAAAAATAAAGTGAGACGAAGAGGATAAGAGATTGAGAGGGAGGAGAAAGGGTGTGTGACCAATCAACTATTAAACACTGAAACATTCTCTGGAAGTCTGGAGTCACACAGAAAAATGTGATCTCATATCACTCTGATCAGCAAACGCAGGAAGAAAAAGAGAGACGGCAAAAGAGAATGAAAAAGAGAGTTCATTTATAGACTCTGCTAAACATATGACAGAAAATCAAAGAACAAAGAATGCAAGAGGGAGAAAGTGGGTGAGAGATGTTATTACTGTGGTGTGTCAGATATGAGTGGTATCACTGGACAGGAACTGATTCATTGCTGTCGTTTGTTTTGATTTCTCTCTTAGGCCGCAAGCAAGCATGGTTAGATCCACAGATCCTGCTGAGTGGCCGAATAAGACATGCCCACATTAAATAGTTGACCTCCCTTTATAAAAGTGACCTCTGGGAAGGCTCAGATATGAAAGAGCTCTATTGATGCAATAAAAGCAAATGGTCAGTAGTGCTTAGAACAGTGAGGGATTTCTAACTGAAGTTAGGAATGTAGGCTAAAAATACTGTGTATTACCATGAGACAGCTTTGTTGACTGGAAATCCATCAAGACAGCACATATTTCCATTGGGGTGTAAAGGAGCGGAGGGAAGGGACGGGATCAGGAAGAGTCTAAGACTTGAACTTGGGTCCCCCAAAAAACAACAGTGCTATATGTCAGCACGCTGCAGGCTAACGATGCTGATTCTATTCTGTGTGTGTGGATGGAGCTTAACCAAACCAGCATCAGATTAAAGATTTATTCCTTGGCGTTTTTGTCTTTTATGATGATAAGACCATATGTAGATAGGAAACAAAGTGGGAGAGAGTGAGGGGAGACGGGATCAGGAAAAGTCTACTAGCTGGGACTTGAACTCTGGTCACCAAAAGCTCAACAGTACTCAATGTCAGCAAGCTGCCCAAAAGGCTGTACAAAATATGGGGGGAACAGAATCCGACGGCAAACAATCCAGCTTTTCAGGCTCCGTTATATATCCTGTGTGTACATGGAACTCACCCAGCATCAGTTTAATACATATTAGAACCTCATTGTGTAAGAAACATGTCTGTGGTTAGTGGAATGAATGGATACATAAATATACAAAATTAAATTAAAACTATAGAAATTAATGAAAGAATAATTTAATAAGTGAATAAGTAAATAAAAATATAATATTACTAGGCTACATATAATACAATAAAATCTGAAAATATATTTAACTGATTTAACTGAAAATAACCTTTGATTTCAGGACGATGGAACCAGAAGTGCTAAAATGCTAGCCCGTTTCCGGGTTTTGGCTTACAAAGACACTCTATTCACATTATGTTGTGACGACATCATTATGACAGATGTTAGTCAATTTTGGCTCAGAAACAACTGCTCCTAAAATTGCACTTTGATTGGACTTCTCACAGAAGAACTGATATAAAATGCCTTTATGATGTCATCAATTTACTGTATGCTTTTAAAATACTGAATATGCCACACTGCTCTGGAAACCCCCACATTAAATAACTGGTATTAAACTCAGCAGGTGGCGAGAGGGTCAATATTCAAACTCAGCCATCATGACCTCAGTTTAATGGGCTACATTATTCCAATCTAGCTGAAGGAATATTTCCTGTGCACAGTCTTGAAACTTTAATGGTCTCAGAGCAGCAAGGTTGCCATGCGGCTAGAATATAACACACCCTATACAGAAGAGTAAAACATTTTCATGCTTTTTTCATAAACAAGTAAAAAGAGCCAATAAATACTTGGGCATCCGTCTTATTAATATTCTGATATTTGATTTAAAGTAGCGTATATCAAGACACACTCACCTTTAGCAAGAGGTATCAAAGTAATAAAGCCACTACCAGATAGGGTGTGGCTGACTGCGACCACGCCTTCAGGCCACTCCCACTGTCAATTAAATGCAATAGGGTTTTCTAAGGATAACAGGAGTTTCAACCAAGCTTATTAAATATATAGTTCACTCCAAATTCTGTCATTTACCGACTAACATATTCTAAACCTAACTTTCTCTCTTCTGAGGAACGCATTGTTTTGTGGAATGTTTGTAAGCGTATATAGTGATCAATCTATTATATCCTTATATCCGATTATATCCTACACTCTAAAAAATGCTGGGTTGTTTTTGACCCACATTTGGGTCAAATATGGACAAACCCCGCCATTGGGTTACTTGTTTTAATTTCATTTATAACCCAATGTTTGAGTTTGTCCATATTTGACCCAAAATTGGGTTAAAACAACCCAGCATTTTTTATGGGAATGGTAACAGATAGCTTTCTTCAGGTATTATAGACCTCCTTAGACAATGTTTTAAGCTTTCAAACAAAGATAAGCAAAAATAAACCTGCAAATAAAATTATGGATTTACTCCTCTTACTCAAGCTCCGTTGCAGTAAAATATGTCGTAAACCCTCTAAGTCATGGTGAAGTGATTTAGTTTCATAGTTGCTGGAGCAGGTTTTTATGGGCCATTTAATATAGCCTGAGAAAAAGACCCTTTACATACTAACTGTGCAGGAAAATGGGCTTAGCGGAGCTCCCATTTGCTCAGAATGAGATTAATTTACAGATGCACACATATACATGATCAGAGACAAAATAGAAGTTTTAGAGAAAGGAGGGTTGTCTCAGTTTATGAGAGGAGGAGGACATGAAAAGAGTATGGGGGAATGTTTTCATGTGATCTTCTGGGAGCAAGTCAGAAAAGGGACAGAGGGAGAAGAAAGAAAAGAGGCCAGGCTGAGAGGGCTTACTATAAATTGCCATAAAGGAAAAACAAATAAATAAGAGAAAAAGTACCACGGTTAAATCTTTGAGGAGGCACATGACTGGCAGCCAAAATTAACAAACAAAGAAACCCTTAAAATCAAGCTAACCATTACACCAGTCTAATTATTTAAAGGAAAAGTTCACGACAAAAATGAAAAGGCTGCCATAATTTACTCCCCTAACGTTGTTCCAAACCTGTAGTCTATGACTTTTTTCCCCTTTTCAACGGAAGAGAGTACGGACTGTCCAGTAAAATCACCATTAAAGTAAAATAAAAAGGTCAATATTTCTTCGGAAGTGAAAAAATAGTTTGGAATGACATGCAAGTGGCAAGTGACGCTTTGTGCACCAGAATATGGTTTATAATTATGAGCTATAGACTAACCCAGATTAACAAAGCTAATCTTAAATGATCTAGAATCCCCCAAAAGTATGTTTATCTAGGTCTTCTAATAATTGTATCTTTAAAAAGCAGCACAGCAGTTCTGCTCTGGGATATGTCATGAAATAAGGCTATTCCCCTTGTTCTCTCCAGCTGGCTGGAGTTCTGGGTTTTTCTTTTTGCTCCTTCGGGAGGAAGAGAGGATCAGAAACAGCTGAGAGCACTTGACTCCCCTTGTCTCTCAGTTTCTGTACGTGAGGTCACTGGGCTGGTCCATTTCTCCCCAATAAAGATCTTGAAAACCTATTGAGAAGACTTTGCATCACCTTAATAAGCTAAAAAGGGGGGATAATCTTGTAGCAAAACGCATAGACAATCCATCAGCAATATCCACAGTGACTGGTGACTGTGAATAAAAACCCCTCAGAAGTCACACTCTTTCTGGATAAGCATAAAACAACATTGATTGCTAACACATAAACTTTTCGCATGACTTGCTGCATTATATTGAGATAATAAAGCGATACATCTTTAGGTTGTGCAACATATATTTTAAACAATGCCATTAATCAAACAAAACTTTTTTGGGCTGCTTTTCTCA
Source organism: Gila orcuttii (assembly GCA_026230005.1). NCBI lineage: Eukaryota > Metazoa > Chordata > Actinopteri > Cypriniformes > Leuciscidae > Gila > Gila orcuttii. Next base: position 3,416,097 of record JAPDVR010000024.1, read on the forward strand.
AAAGAGTCAGTAGTCTGTATCATTTAACAGGTCAGTTGGTATCAAGAGATTCAATCAAGAACATTGAACTCACACCTTAATCACAGAACATTTAAAATAGGTTTCAACCCAGCTACTGTAACAAAAATATGTTTTCAGAATGTTTTGCTAATGTTACCGTTAAGTTATGAAGCCATTTCTGAATGGTCTCTGAATATTCAGGGGTTTTTTTGTTTTTAATGATTTAAAAGTATTTTTTCTTGGTTATGGGAACGGTACATTCCATTTGATCATTTTGCAAACATTATGGGAATATTATTGAAACAAGTAGTAACATTTAAGAAAAACATTTGACGCACGTCCAACTAAAATGTTTAAGAAAAAAACGGTCCATGGACAATGTATTTAAGTTCTGTCATGAAACTCTAGATAGCACAGGTTGACAGGTTGTGCCCTATCAGCTTGCAATCACATCATTCTATAGGGCACAGCTGATTGGTTCCTGCTGTATCAGTAGCCAATGATCTTGCTGCTATACCTTCAAAATACCTTCCTCAACTCCACCTGTATAGATCGGATAGGGGTCATTCATGTACGCTATATTGTGTAGTAGTAGTAGTAGTAGTAGTAGTAGTAGTAGTAGTAGTAGTAGTAGTAGTAGTAATAGTAATGGTAATAGTAATAGTAATAGTAATAGTAGTAGTAGTAGTAGTAAACTGAAGCTTGCCTTCTAGAGTGTTGTGTCCCTCGCCTGCTTTTGTTTTTGCTGTTGTATTGTGTAGCATCAAGACTGTGCAATATTTCTCACCAAGCTAAGGCTTATTGTAGCCTACTCCATTACTGTTGTACTACATTCACAAGCCCAAATGTGCTGGAAGCGGTAGGGAGGTGGGTGACTGTTTATTTTTGTAATATTTATTCTCCTGTTTTTGGTTAGTTAGGGAGTTAGTGTAGCCTACTTTTATGTTGTCTATTTTTTTTTCTTTTGGCAGGTTAAAGTTGCAGTAGGGAGTTTTGAGAAAATGTTGACTTAGCCTGAAAATTTGAACAAGCACAACTTCCAGGTCCAACCCCCTTGCTCTCTGCTGCGCTACAGCCCTCCCTCCACAGCTCCTCCCCCACAGCGGAGCCTGCCGTGAACGCGCAGGCTAGTAAACAGGACCACCGATGACGGTGGATTATAAACAGTTATGGAACATTCACTAATAGGGACGAAACATCAACAATATGCTTTACATTGACTATGGCCTGCCCATAGTTTGACTACAAACTTGGTCCTCAAATCATTATGTATTTTGCAATACATGTAACATTATAACGTTGCACTCTTTCTATAAGTTATAAATAGCTAGTAAGATAACGTTAAAGGATTAGTTCACTTTTAAAAAACTTTTGCTGATAATTTACTCACCCCCATGTCATCCAAGATGTCCATGTCTTTCTTTCTTCAGTCGAAAAGAAATTAAGGTTTTTGATGAAAACATTCCAGGCTTTTTCTCCATATAATGGACTTCAATAGGACACAAACGTTTCAAGGACCAAATTACAGTTGCAGCTTCAAAGGGCTTTAAACCATACCAGACGATGAATAAGGGTCTTATCTAGCGAAACGATCGGTCATTTCAAAAATAAATACAAAACTTTAAGTTTTATAAGCACAAATGCTCGCCTTGCTCTGTTCTGTGATGCACGTTCGTGATCCTGTTCGAACTCGTTCATCAAAATGAACAAATCTTTTTTCGAGTCATTTCATTCGTTGAATGAACGAAATGACTCGAAAAAAGATTCGTTCATTTGGATGAACGAGTTCGAACAGGAGAGTCACGAACGGCAGTACGCGCTCGCGCTGTGCAAGAGAGAGGTGATCAGCGCGTACACGAGCGTGATTGACACTGCTAAGACATTCCTCCTGGCTCTGATTGGTTGTTTCTGCCCGGGAGCGGTGTATTTCTGCAAATGGCAATAGGACCACAGGGAGGAGCCAGAGGAGCTTGATTTTTTCCACAGATTATCTGTCTCATATTCTACTGTCAGGACATAATGACAGTTTTAACAAATATTTGTTTACAAAAGCTACCTACTGGAGCTTTAAGTAGGTGACCTCCCTAACTAGTCAGAGGGTTTATGTTTGTTATTTTGGCTTTACCCCCATCCTGAAGTTTGCTTTGCTTCCTCTTTTATTTACTTTGTCAATTTTATATATATATATATATATATATATATATATATATTGAGCTGAAATTTGATGTCTGTCGTGCAGGGCAGGGGACGAGCACACTCACTCACCCCAAACCTCTTCTTTTTTTTTCTTTTTTTCACTGTTTACTCCCTTACCCTAGACCAGGGATGGGCAACTCCGGTCCTCGAGGGCCACTCTCCTGCAGAGTTTATCTCCAACCCTAATTAAACACACCTGAACAAGCTAATCAATGTTTTCAGAGCTAAACACTGTTGTTGGAGCTAAACACTGCAGGACAGTGGCCCTCGAGGACCGGAGTTGCCCATCCCTGCCCTAGACAAAACTTTACCCCAGGGATGTAACAAAAGTGATTTTTTTTAAGTGCAACCATCTAAGTTTACTTGACCATGTTGTCGTGGCTCACTTACTCACTTAGGTTTGTTCGTGTTTCACATTCATTGGACCATTCAGATTTACAGACTATGCAAACAAATGAGATGATTATCCGGTGCCATGAGCTATTTAAAAATGAGCAAGTGTCTGTATATAATAATAGCCTGATTATAATCTCACCCTGGAGATGCTCATGTCAGACTGCAGGGATCAGTAGGTCAGATCACATACAGTAGGCTATAAAGTTCTGTTTATTTAAAGTCCACTCAAGCTTTAATCATATCTGGTTCCTTATTTAATTAACGATGCAGTTACAGAGCTTAAAGTAGCCTACCATGGACACACAGCTGAACAAGTTTGAAAGAGACATTTCTGTTCTTTAATTTTTAAATGCCCGCGAGGGACGGATATGTCGCCTTGTAAACAGGAAAAAAAGGACCAGCTCCTTCCCCAAAATCTTGAGAGATTTACTCTAAAAGCAGCCTGAAGTTATTACTTAAATGTACTCTGTGCGTTTGTGTGTGTGTGTGTGTTGCACAATTTGTTTGCTGCTACATTATTCAACAACACAGTAGCCATAGTTGTTCACGGCTGAGTAATAGTAGGCTACATTAAAAGTATGTTCTTCTTTTTTTTCTTAATTTTTACGAAAACACTTGCCCAATATCTGTTTTTTCTGACAGAAAAAAAATCACACCCTTTTAGCCCAAAGAAAAGCAGATACATCGAGCAGATAAAGTACTTAAGCGAATAGAAATATCGCCACCTCCTGGTTATAGACTGGCACATTTCACATTCATACACTGTTTATTTATGTATTTCACACAAGTCACATAGTCTGTTCACCTTGTCACTTTCTATAACAAAAGTGAGATAAATAAACCACTAATAAAACAAATTAAAAATGAAAATGGGTAATTTCACAAGCTTTATCTAAATTATGATTACCTAAAAAGTCTGTGAGGATTGTATACTTGTTTAAAGACATATAACTTTATATAATGTGCAAGATTGTGCTTATAATAAAACGCTTTTATATTAAAATGTATTTTATTAATTGAGCATATTGAGTGTTCAGCTGGGTAGTTTGTGTTGTTTGATTTTGTCCAAAATAACTACACATTATTATTTACTATAGGCCATGCATTCCAGAAGTGATCCGCACCATTTCAAATTATGAAATAAATATCAATCACCTGAAGCCATTAATCTGTGAGAGCTCAGGCGTGGCAAATCTCTTAATCATTGTATTTTCCATCTCTACTCCATCTGCTGAGTGTGATTCAGATTTAAGTTCATTTCTTTCATTTTCTTTATTATCAGACGCATCAGTATTCATCTCGGATGTGAGCAGAGTTATTATAGTGCCTGTAGGTGATGGCGGCCTGGATTCATGTCTTTCCACTGGTGTGTCAGATGTAGAGGAATCACTAATAATCATGCACGTATTTATTACTGTTGGTGGATATGGCAGGACGTCATTATTAAGGCAGTCAGGATCTTGTTTAAATGGTTTGGATGCTTCAGAAGGTGTTGTGTTGCATGGCGCTCTGCGAATTTCTGTCTCCACTGATTCCAAACCATTGTGCCCGGGTTCATCTTGTCTTTGTCTTTCAAATAGAGGGATTTCTGCCAAAATGAATAAAGGATATTAGAGAGTGCTGCATTCACAGCAGTATGAATGCATGAATGAGGATCATGATTTACCGGTTTTGTTGGTACATCTGATTCGTTTATTGATGTCTGAATGGCCAAATACTGGATTTTCACCTGCAAGAGACAATGTGCATGAAGTAAAAGCTAAAGGGAAATTGCTTTATAAATATATATGATATTTCACAATATATTATAATATTTTATATAATATATTATATGATTAATATAACTTTATATATATATGTGTGTGTGTGTGTGTGTGTGTGTGTGTGTGTGTGTGTGTGTGTGTGTGTGTGTGTGTGTGTGTGTGTGTGTGTGTGTGTGTGTGTGTGTGTGTGTGTGTGTGTGTGTGTGTGTGTGTGTAAAAATGTGTAATAAGAATATATAATATTATTTTTAAAATGTTTCTGTAATAAAGTAAATTTAATTTAATAGTTAATAATAGTTTAATAATATTATATTGTGTAATATTAAAAACTATATTAGAATATTTCATATAATATATTATCTATAATAAATATTATAAATATATGTATGTTGTGTAAAATATGATCTAACAAATATATTATTATCAATAATATATTGCTTAGAGCTGGGCAATTTTTTACTTTATTTTATAAAATATTTATTTTATTTTATTTTATAAAAAACTCGATTTACGATTTGATTCGATTTTTCCCCCCTTCCATTTAAAACAAAATAACTGCGAACTGTAAATATATTTTAAAAATATATATTTATTGTATTTAATTAAAGTGCATCAACATAAACAAAATTGCAAAGGCAAACCCTTTCTCTAACTGAAAAGTCACTGTGCAGTGTGTAACAAAGATTGTTAAACATCTAAATTATTGGAGAAAAAAAATCAAAAAAATCGATTTGACCTACCAACTCGATTTTTAAATCAAATCGATTTTTTTCCCAGCCCTAATATTGCTATATGTCAAAATATGTATATTTAAAATGTTATTTTAATAAAGTTAGCTAAATGGAAACTACACTAAATATTTTAAATATTTCATATATTATACTATATATAAATTAAATACTACATGTATATTGTATAAATAATTGTGTAAAAAAAATATATTACAATATTTTTTATATAATATAGTATAATATTATTATATTATATATGATTAATATAACAATATATATGTGAAAACTGTGTATTAACTAATATATATATATATATATATATATATATATATGTGTGTGTGTGTACATTTCTATTATCTTTTTTTTTTTATTGTTATTATAATAAAGTGAAAGCTAAAGGGAAATTGCTTTTATTAATACTTTATATACACTATACTCTATATATAGTGTAAACAATGACTTTCAATAACCCTGCTACATGCCAAAATATATGATTATATTTTTAAATATTAAATACTTTATTTACCTCTCAGTCTAAAACATCGTGACAGAGCTACAGATACAGTAATGATAAATATGAAGACAGACGCAGCGGTTCCCCACCATGACCTCCTGCAGTCATACTCATCATCATCTGGGGGAAAACGGATAGTATTGACATTTATTGTCATTAAGTGAAATGATCCTGTTCCAAGCTTTCAAACACATGAAGTAAATCTTACCAGTCACGCGAACTGTAACATTGACATGGGTTTGGACTTGATGTCTCATTTGGAAGCCGGAGAACGTGCAGATGTAGGTGCCACTGTGTCCCAAGCTGTCAGGATTCAGCAGATGAAGGGACCCGTTGCCTAAGTGAGCCTGATCGATGTCCACTTCAGCTTTACTTTCCCACAGGTTCACGATCCGACGGGTCCGGCTGTCGTAGGTGAAGATGACGGAGGATTCTGTGGTTCTGATGAAGGTCCAAGTGAGGGTAAAATTGTGGCGAGGTTGTGGTATCATGCAGGGGATCATAAGTCCAGAGCCCTCCTTACCAAGTAACATATCTAAAAGATTCAAACAGATGTCTGAAGGTATGACAAACACACTCCAGTCTTGACATTGTTTTAGCAAGTGTCAGAAATGGAAACTGTTACCTTGCTGATGCAGCGATGCGGTCCACACCTGCGTTCCATCCGCGGAGACGACAGAGCAGGAGTAAGTGTGGTCAGAGATGTTGCCCATCACACTGATGGCGCTCTCGACGGTGAACAGGCCCTTGGAGTCCGAGGTCTTACTAGTGAAGTTCTGGAGGCTTCTGGTGTCACTAGGGGGATCAGTGGCCCAGGTGACCTCAGGAGCTGGATAGATGTTCTGGGACACACATGTGACCCTTTCCTCAACCATCTCAAGCTTCACAAACTGGATCAGAGCTAGACATAAAAAGAAAAAGTACCACATGAAATCCTATTAAAATGAATCGATTAGTTATTATTTGAACTGTGTATCTATAAAAACTTATACAATAAACTTGTCTACATGCACTGTAATAAGACATGCACTTTAATGCTGAATTAAATCTCATGGTCTCTGGAAAATGACTGGTATAAATATCTACTAGTGAATTACTAAATTAAGGGTTTTCAAATGTTTTAATGCCAATTTTTTTATATAATGCTATTTACTGCCATTTGCTATATATAACACCCTTCTGTGCTCAAGAACAAGAAACAAACCTGGAGAAAAAAAGATAAAAAATCAAAAAACAAACAAACAATTAAATAAATATTTTCAATATTAAAATACCTTTTTCAAAATAAAAAATCTGAAAAATTACTTTCTATCTGTCAGTAGAATAAAATACTTTGTGATTATTCGCATTTTTTCTTCCGACCAAAAATATTTTAACATAGTATTTACTTTCTGTATGTTACTCTTTTGTGTTTTCAATATTAAAATAATTTTTTTTCAAAGGAAAAAAATATATCCGAAGAAAATAATTTATATTAAATTAAAAAAAAAAAATTCTGTATTATGTCAATAGAATAAATTACCTAAAATGAAAATGTATTATTTACTTATTAATTATTTCAGTCATTTGTTACTTTCACTTGTTAATTTTACACTATTCTTAAAAGTTTTCCACAGACCCCGCTAGCGCCCTATTGTGGCCTCATGAGAGTCCTCTGACCCCAGTTGGAAAACTAAATTCCTTTTACAGTAGGTGACCAAAAATGGTTACACTTTGTGAAAAGTAGCTTTTTACATCAGACAACCCCAATAACCCAAGAAAACTCAAACAATATGAACAGACCATGTCCCCGTTACTGACCTTTCACCCCCAGGTTAACAAAGGTTTCCTGGTTTCCCTTCCTGGTGCTGGTGTAGCACTTATACCTCCCTTGATCCTGGACTTTAACTTTCCTCAGCACCAGAGAGGCATTTCCCTGTGTAATCTGGGAATTAAACAGGTTCGTCCGGCCACTGAAATGCTTGTTCTGGAGCCCGTACTGGTCTTTATTGTAGTAGTAGCTATGGACGGGGATTTGCTGCTTGTACCAGTGGATGACCACGGCTCCCGTGGGCCTGAAACTGCAGGGTAGCACGCAGTCTTCTAAGAACAGACACGTTACGTGTGCATCTAGAGTGAGACCAGCACATGTAACATAATTGCAATGTTAAATTCAGTTGTGCTTTGCATACAAAAATTCTCACCAGCTATCAAAACTGCTCTAAGAACATTTATTCTGTTTTGAACAATTACTCTGATTGTTAAGATCATTCAATACATCCAGGTTTTAAACATTATTTTCTTAGTTATATGAACGTTAAGTGAACATACCATGTTATAATGTTGCAAACAATATAAGAACGTTACTTTCTCTAAACATTCTGGAACAAGTAGCCTACATTTAAGGGTACGCGTAACTTTTTTTTTTTTTCATAATTGACATTTAAATAATGTGTCAATACATCATCAAGTCTTCTTCCAAAACATGTTTTTGTATTACACTGATTCACCATGGTAACTATTATAAATGTTTATATTTTAGGCCTGTCATGATGGTGTTCGCGGGAAATTGCGTACGTCACTCGACCATGCTTGTCTCGTCATATCCGTTAATAGAGAAATATAGAAAATCCGTAAATAGAGAAAAATTGCTATGAAAACTTTGTCTCGGGTATGGCGTGGGAGTGGAATGGGTTATAGTTGTCAAAAAGGTTGACAGCACGCTAAATTTAGAACAGCAGAACAGAGAACGTGACAAAGCTCGAGAATCAACATTGCTTTGGCTTTTCGGAGATGGTCACAACTGAGGGATTTGACATGATGTAAAAGAGATGGCGTTTTTATTACTCAGTTGGTGAGTAAGGTATTGAACAGATAAATTGCCATTTAGCTCTGAGTCCATTGTAAAACATTATCTATTGAAAAAGGTCATATAGGCTATTCACTTGCACAGTCAGGCACAACCAAAACAATATTCTTCCGTAAAATGCATGCAGTTTTTAACCGCTAGAGGGCGTAGTGTACCAATAAAAACGTTAAGACAAACTAAAACGTTTCAGAAAAACGTTCCATATTTGAACGAACGTTCTCTAAACATTACTGGAAGAACATTTGTTCATAACTTTGAGAGAACATTCCCTTTTAGCTGGGTCACCACAGATTCTGTTGTTCTGGTTGTCTTGGTTTAAAATATCTTTATGCCAAACCATGACATAACAAAACTGCACATTTGCACATAAATATTTAGTCATGAACCTGTTCTTTTATTCAAACAGACTGTAATGTAGATGCTAAAATATTTCCTTGTAGGCTGCTTATGAGGATGAATAAATCACATATTCATTCTCGTCAAAGTCAGTCCTTGTTCTTGTTCACCAGTGTCATTAGTCTGAGACTAATGGAGTTTCCTACAAGTGCTGCTTTGATCCATTCACTGAGCAACTACAGCTACTTAAATGACATCCAACTAAATGATATACAACTTAAATGCCAGAGATGGAAAATGTAGGGGGGAAATGACAAATCAAAGTACCATTCAAATAAAATGAAATAAATAGTTCAGTAACAATTTATACACGTATAATGTACAAAATATTTGATCTTGCATTTTATATTTTTTATATTATAAATGAAAATTTTTATTTAAAAAAAAATACCTTGTGCGCTAGCAAATTTTATATTTCAGGAAGACAACATTAAAAAGCATGAAGAGACTTTCCTACAAGACATGGATGGTGATTATATCACACACTGAGAAGTATCAAAAGTGAGCATGCGTGTATATGTGGTCTTACCTTTAGTAATGATGATACCAGAAACCCGAGTCCTAAGTAAAAGCACAAATGCAACACACAGAAACAGCAGATCCATGACTGTCAGACTATGCCACACGTTCAGTCAAATTTACAGTGATGCCACAATCTTTCTCTGTAAGTGTGCATGTGTCCTGAGAGTGTGTGCGCGTGAGAAAGGGGGAGAGAAAGACCCTTGTGGACATATCAATTAAACCGGTAAAAGATTAACCAGAGTGCATGAGTGGACATATAGTGACCAGAACTGGTTTGGCCATGTAACGGGTACAGTTAAGCAGAGGATAAAGAAAAGAACAGGCCGGTTCTGGTGTTCAGACTGCTGTGGTCTGTCCATGCATGTGTCGTGTTGTGGTTAATTTAGTCCTAAATAAGATGATGATTATGATTAAATACACTGCTGTTCAAAAGTTTGGGGATGGTAAGATATTTGAATGTTTTTGAAAGAAACATTTATTTGATCAAAAATACAATAAAAACTGTAATATAGTGAAATATAACTACAATTTAACGACTGTTTTCTATTTTAAAACGCAATTTATTCCTGTGATGGCAAAACTGAATTTTCAGCATCATTACTCCAGACTTCTGTGTCACATGATCTTCAGAAATCATTCTAACATGGTGATTTGCTTCTAAAGAAACATTTATTATTATCAATGTTGTAAACAGTTGAGCTGTGTGATATTTTTGTGGAAACCGTGATGCGTCTTTATCAGGATTCTTTGATGATAGAAAATTCAAAAGAACAGCATTTATTTAAAATAGAAATATTTTGTGACATTATGAATGTCTTTGCTGTCACTTTTGATCAATTTAATGCTAGATAAAAGTATGAATTTCTTTACAAAAACAATTCTGCCGGCCCCAAACTTTTAAACAGTAATGTAATTACAAAATGTATGGAAAATTACTAATGATATATTGATATATTTTTAAAAAATACAATTTAGTGTAATTAAAAATTCTGTAAAAACAGCCAGTATGAGATTTATGGGAAATGTATAATAATTTATTGATAAATAATGTATTTATTTGTAATATTTTCTTTTTTTAATATAATCTTTTTAAAAAAATATTGAATCAAAGTACCATTCAAAAACATAATATACAAGAAATGTTTGGTTTCTTCTGAATGAGATTTTGTTCACACAAATACTCAGAATGCAAATAAAGTCCCATCAATTGCTCTTCCAACTTGTATTTCATACTGGAATACTTCATACTTCTCTCTTCTAATATTCCTCTTTTTTTTGTCCATGTTAACTGTGAGAACCCGAAGGCTCTGTCATAAGTGTACTTCCTGCTTGTGGCTCTTCCAATGTTTTGGCTATGAAAGACAAAAGAAAAACATTCAGTTGCAAAATTGAAAATCTATGTTTGGAAATTTTACTTCGTCTTTACATGGCAGGGAACTTCTATAAAGTTCTTCTTATGACTTAATTATGAAAAACAAAGGATTGTAACAAACAGGATCGTACCTGGGTTCATGCTTTGCATTTCCGCATCCTCTTCAGCGTTTTCTTGATTTCTTTTCAATTTTGCTGCAAACATAAACATCACCATTGAATATATACACAACAATAAACACTACTATGCAGATTAAATATTATGGATTGAGTTCTGTCCACTGTATTACCTCTGTATTTTTTTATAACCAAAGTGATTGCGAGAAGAACGATTAATCCTGCGACGATACCCAACATCCACAGATTATATTTAAGAAAATCTACAAAGAGAGAGAGACAGATTTTTAAAAAGTGAACTGCCACAATGTTTTAGCAGGAAATGAGTTCTAGGTTTGCTCCAACAGATTCATTATTGGATGGATGAGTTCATGGATCAGTGGATACCTTTCCCTTGCCTGGAGGATGTAAAAACAACACGGGTCCGGATCAGATGCCGCGTCTTTGCTCCTGAGAGAGCACACGTGTAGACTCCAGAATGCTCTGAGCCAACAGGTTTCTGCAGGTTTAGTGAAACATCCCCTTTCAATGCATTTTCCTCTTCTAGTTCTGCATGATCCCAGGAGCGGCTGGATTTATGGGTCCTGCTGTCATACTCGAGGACATCTGTGGTTTTGTTTACTGTCGTAAAAGTCCAGACGAGAGAGAATGATAGAAGGTCCTTGGGAGCTCTACATGGAATAATCAGGTCTTGCCCTTCAAAGCTGTTCATTTCTGTTTTGTACATGAGACAACATTGGTATTGTCACCTTCATAAGCATAACATTTATAACATGCATCTGTATTAGTACTACAGCATATATCACTTTTGCAGCTTTTTTACCTTGCAGCTTTAATGAAGCTGTCCATGTCTGCGTGCCGTATTTGGAGGTGATGTTACACACATATATATGATCAAGGCTGTTGTTCTGCTGTTTTAGGACGCTCTCCACTGTTAAGAGACCCTTTCCTCCGGAAGTCATGCGAGTGATGGGCTGCAGGACAGCAGGAGGTAAACTGGGCTTTGTGCTCCACTGCACCACCGGAGCTGGGTACACTTCTTTAGTAGAGCACCGAATCAGCCCAGAGGGATCGGTGTTGATGAAGATCGTACTGATGGGAGCTGGAGGACATTCAATGAAAAAAAAATTCAATTAATTTTTTTTTTTCAATATCTATAAAATAAAATTGATATTTAAAGTCGATTAATCAGTCCAAATTCAGCCATTGTCAGAACAGAATTGGCCAATAATAATTACTATTTTTATCAGCTAAGTTAAGGGCCAGATTTACTAAACAGGGCAAATTCGTGTGAGAGCGCAATTTCCATAATGACCAACGCAATCTTCCAAAAGCAGCGCAAATTAGTGTCTGGTTTAAGATATGCTTTGTTTGATCGGTAAATAATGGCACAAATACCAGTAAATTGACTAGCGCAAACCTTAATAAATCACCTTGTATTATTCATTTAAATACTCTTCCCTCATAAATTTTGCATCTGAAAAGGAAACTCCGACAAATGCACATGCAGTAAGGTCAGCCACAAAAATCACCCTGTCCACGCCTTAGCGCTAATTTTTCACTGTGTGTCTTATAAGTAAATTCTGCCAAAAAAAATTTTTTTTAATGCCAAAAAAGGGTTTGCATTGGTAGCTGTTTGTTAATCTGGCCCTAAGACTTCTAACTAAGAGGACAAATTTTAACATTCATTTGTTTTATATACAGCAAAAAAGAACAGATTTTTAAAAATCTGCTAGCTAACTGAATAAAAGAAGCTAAAAAGTATGAATGGGGCATTGTGTTCGTATACAGCTGAATGAACTAGGACATCTTGTTTGTAAACGAAAACTGAGCAAATGTTAATAAATAACTTGTTTCGAAAAAAAAATCTGTTGAATGAATGGTTCAATGACTCTCATTACACAAAAAGACTCACTTCTCACCACCTACTCTAACAAATCATTAAATGAATCTGAACCAATCTCTAGTGAAGTTATTTACATAATAAAGTCCCTGGGATGAATCAAAATCTTCATCACTACAAAGGGATAGGTTATTATGGCAGTGTTTCCCAACCCTGTTCCTGGAGGCACACTAACACTAAAAACACATTTTACAACTCTTCCTGTTCCTAATCAAACACCTGATTCAAACTGGCAGCTCATTAATAGAGAAGGGAAATAGAGGGATCAGATAAGGGAGACATGCAAAATGTACGCTGTTTGGTGTGGCTCCAGGAACAGGGTTGGGAAACACTTATAGTAATGTTATCCAACGAATATAGTCCTAAGCCACTGATAAACCCATATTGGTCAATGACTAATCACAGACAATACATTTAAAAATAAATCAATATATATCAAACCTTCCACTGTTGCAATAACATATGTCTGAGTCATATTGTTGACCACACATTTGTATCGTCCTTTACTCCTTGTATCTACTTGTTTCACAAGCAGCGATGCATTGCCCTTGGAGACGTTGTCGCTGAAGAGCCACACTTTGTCATCGCTGAGCCTCTGTCCCGCCGGCTGTAAACTGAGGATGAGCGCATCCTGCTGGTACCACTTAATATTCACATCACCATCACTGGGCGTGAAAGAGCAGGGAAGAATACAGTCCTCAGAGAAGATGCAGGTCACACGAACCTCTGCAAATCAACAAAAGGGCTTTTAAGATATTCCTGCATTTATGAGAATGAATTATGAATAATGAATTTCATTTAAAGGAGGGACCAAGTTGTGTTTAGGCAAGTTGGAGCTAAACTCTGCAGGACAGTGACCCTCCAGGACAGAGTTTGGACAACCCTGTTTTAAAGGGTATATTAAATAAATCTTTCAAAAAAAGTATTACGTTTAACTTCTCTGCTGAAAAATCCAGCATTGCTGAATATTAGCATAAGGTATGTTTTGCACACTGGTACCAGCTTGGTTTGCTGGCTTGCTGGTCCCCAGCATGGGATACTAAAGTACTGGTGGACTGTAATTTGTATGTTGGTATGATCCCAGCAACACCACAACAAACGGTGAGTGTAAATGTTGTTGGAGAATGTTGTCACTATTATGGTGATCGGTGTTCCTTTTAAATGGGTCCTTGACTTTGGTTGACTTTCAGCAACTGTTGAAGTGCAGGCTGTCACTATTGTCTACAATAGTAGTACTGTATGTCATGCTCCTGACTGCAATGACATTATTCTAAGTTCATTTAACATCTATTCCTTTTACTAAGTTTTCAACTTTTGGGGGGGTTAGTGACTGGCAGCTGGATTGTGACATAAATGTTCCCAAATGTGCATGAAAGTCCTTAAAACAAGTAAGTTTTAATTTTCAATGATGCAACAGAAGCTTGTCTTTAGAATGAAATGTGATTGACAATTTTCCAGGTTGACTTTTTATTTTATTTTATTTTTTTACTTAATTTCAGTTGACTGGTCCATCTGCTAGTACTAACCAGCCTGGACCAACATGGAATTAATGCAGGTTTTTGCTGGGTTTTTCTGCAGGGTTATATACTGATTTCACATATTTAGATACTTAAACTTATAATTATGAAACAAAATACCAAATATAAAAACATTATTTTAGTTATGTCATTTCCATCTTTGTGATCTAATACAATGATCATAGTATGTTGAGAAGGCTGCAGACTTGCCATTTCAAAACCATCAACTTCTTACTAATATTTCTTTTTAAAGACATTGCTGGATTGATGGCTTTGTCGTATATGTAAATCTCCACCCTCAGTTTCCTAACCTCATGGTAAGTGCATATGTACAATGCATACATATGTGCACCCATATATATGCCACCTTTTTTCTCAGAAAAAGTGAGTTCTACTGCCCCTGTTTGCTGTCTGTCCTTTTCTATGGGTGATTGCAATTGTGTGGTCACCCAGATCATCATGCTAAGAGGATATTTATCAGTAATGACCACTTATGATTGTGATTGTTTAGCGTTCAACACACTCACCTTATCGGAATCGGCAAGAAGATTGTTAGGCTATAAATACAAAATAAAGAGAGCAGCGGGAGAGTGCATGACTGCATGACCTTTATGTTGTGACACTGGCGTAGCAGACTGAGACTGAACCAAACTATCTCTTCCACAGATTAATTGGCATTGATTATATAATATTGATTATTCCTATATGAGTGATAAAATCTCATGTGGAATAGGTGCACTAATGGATAAGTTGTACTTCTTATCTTGATGTCATGCGCTCAACACTTTTCTTTGTGCTATGTGTCTAGTCTAGATCTATTATTGAGAGTCCCTGGAGAGGTCTTGGCTTGTCGAAATATTCACAGTGACTGTGTTAGTCCAAACAGATGACGGGCCAGAGTGAATTCTAGCAGACTCACTCATCTCCTTCACTTGCAGACTATAACACGGAGAGGCTCAAAAACGCATTAGCTGAAATTCTGCCTCCACTTGAGATCTAAGAGTAGCATCCACTTTAATTACATAATAAGGTATATTTATAACGATCATTCATCTTTCCTGGCATCTTTTTTAGTTTGGCTGTTGATCTATTGCAGGAATAATGCACATTCAAATGAAACTGGAAAAGCAAAGATATATCACCCAGTAGATGAATAATTTATTAGCTCAAAAATGCATTTTTGTGTCTCTAGTTGAAAGCCTTTTTTGAGAAGACTCATACAGATGATAGATAATACGCAGTTATATATATATATATATATATATATATATCAGAAAAAACATATATATATGAAAAAATGCATTTTTGTGTCTCTATTTGAAAGCCTTTTTTGAGAAGACTCATACAGATGATAGATAATACGCAGTTATATATATATATATGAAAAACTTTATATATATATATATGAAAAAATGCATTTTTGTGTCTCTATTTGAAAGCCTTTTTTGAGAAGACTCATACAGATGATAGATAATACGCAGTTATATATATATATATGAAAAACTTTATATATATATATATGAAAAAATGCATTTTTGTGTCTCTATTTGAAAGCCTTTTTTGAGAAGACTCATACAGATGACAGATAATACGCAGTTATATATACTGTATATATGAAAAACTTAAACTGAAAATACCTCAATGAAAATTGGAAATCTTTCCTTGGCAACTGAAATACGTTTAAGTTGAAGTACTAAAATGACTAAAACTGAAGTATAAATAAAACTAAAAAGATATATATTTAAAAAAAATATTAAACTAAAAAATTATAGAATATTTTAAAGAAAAAATAATAAATATGAATTAAAAAAATAAATACTAAAGTAGTACATAAATAATACTAAAATAACATATATCTAGAACCTATATAATAATTTATAACAGCAAAAGCAATCAGTGGGTAATATATAATATTTGTTTCATTTAATTTGAGTACTGGAAAGAATTCCTACGGAGGAACTACCTAATAACTAGAAAACAGATGTCTCTAAATGATCTTGCCAACATTCATACTCTATTCCATCAACTTGGATTACATAAGGTATATTCATAACGTAAGTCTTTCCTGGCATCTTTTCAGCTTCACTACAAACATGAATTGATCATAAGTGACCCAACTGAAAGTAATCAAATAGAAATCAAAGCTGATCAATAGCGAAAAGAAAAATAATAAGTAAATCCCTCACTTTAGATGAGCGATTCATGAGCAGAACTTTGAATAGCTTCATTTCATAAAGGAAAGTGGCATTCTTTATAAATAAAGAATAAAAATTAATGACATACTGGAAAATAAGAAAAAAGTTACTCAACTTTTAGAAACAATGTCAAAAATCACAATAAAAGTTAATCTTACCTGGAACCTTACACTCCACTAAGGAAAAAATCCATAAAACAACATAAGCGCCATGGAGAGTCCTTGACATTCTCCCTCACAACAATGTACTGAAGCAAAAAAGAGGCGCGGGACTAAAAGAGTAGAGCAGATAGAAACTAAATTGCTGAGAAGATGAGACTCTTCAAAATAGTCTTTCTCAGGAACGTAATCAGACCCGGTTCCTCTTTACTGCTTCGACAGCACAGACAGCCAAAACAGAAAAGAAAGAAGTATCCCTTGGGTCCAAATGAATGCAGTCTTTGTGAATAAAAAACAAGAGGCAAGTATAGAGAAAGTTCCTCAGGTGATTTCTGAATATTGACTCTGAGTGCTGTGTGAGCTTGCTGAGAGAGAGAGAGAGAGAGAGAGAGAGAGAGAGAGAGAGAGTAGGAGGACAGGTTTCCACGCCTCTTTCATAGATCATGAGCTGAGTCACTAAATGCTGAAACCCTTTACCAACTACCCTGTACTCCTGTGAAAGACTTTAAGATAACCTTTCCACATCCCCCAATGTCAACCTTTCTGAAGTTCATTGTCTTTTCTCTCCGCCTTGTTCTTTGTTGAGCCTTTGCTAAATTTAGACATGCTGCAACTGTTCTTGTCACCTTCTTGCCTAATTTGCCCAATTTGCCAAACGCTAAGAGTGTGGTAACCATGCATACGTATCTAGTGATTGCAGTAACCCTGATTATTAGTAAAGATTCGTATGACGTCAAACAGTTGTTTCCTTCCTGGAAGGAGCCTTTTAGAGGGCCCAAAATTATTATTATTTTTTCTTTAAAAATTTTTTTACATGCCACAGCTACATTTGACTGATGTGTAATGCATAGAAGGAGTCCAAACTTTTAGTATTTACAGACTTTGACAGGTGCAAGTTGCCTTACAGGTTAACAAATGCACAGGCTTGAGAAAGTGCGTTCATTGACTGAGCTGATCACAGTTGCCAACTCTCGCGGGACAAATAAGTATACTGTAGCTTCAAAAACAAGCCCAAAACAAGCCCAATATTATTAGATTATTTAGTTTCAGCATTATCATTTATTTTTTATTACCAAGAAATGAGCCTGCAACATATTAAACTGAAACCACTCCTTTATTAGAAAAGGATAAACGGATTAGGAAAAAAAGGATTTAAAAAAGGTTTGGAGAGATGGAAAAGGACAAAAAGACAATCAGGAAAAGACGGGGATATGTAACACACACACACACACACACACACACACACACACACACACACACACACACACACACACACACACACACACACACACACACACACACACACACATTATATATATATATATATATATATATATATATATATATATATATATATATATATATATATATATTTTTTTTTTTTTTATCTTAATAAAATAAATTTGACCCATATGTATCTTATGTTAGTATAGACTAGTTTTTTTATTTTTATTAAAGCCTGTGATAATTAATATATTACAAAAACATTGTAAAAATTACAAATTTACCTTACAAAAGAAGGTCATCCCTCTTCTCCCCTGCACTGTCCATCATCTCCCCAAAGTCTATCATTGGATTACAGTGTCGCGCGCGCGGCTGCCTGCACGTTGAACGGGATTTTTCTCCAATAAGGGGGCGGATTCGGCGGAATGTTTTGACGAATTACGCCACAGCACTTATACAATTGCACTGATTGGCTATGGCTGTGAGCAGACAGTGTCAATCAATGTATTGGAGATACACTGTGAGAAAACGGCAACCGTGACCATAGATGTAAAGAAAACAAAGTTGCTTGTCAGATTTTCCTAACAAGCAACCATATTTTTTTAATAAGCCCAAAAAAACGCAACCCGCAACCCGTGCTTTTTTAACGCGACTTACAAAAAAAAAAGCCCAAAGTCGCGTATTATAAGCGGACTTGGCAACTATGGAGCCGATCTAGTGTTCTCAGGCTGTAGCAGAAGTGTGGTCAGTGTGTGTGATGACATGGCAGTGCTGGTTCAGTTCTGCCAGCAGGGGCAGTCCAGTAAATACATTCTTCCTGCTTTAATCACACTGCACCACAAATGCGATTTGGTGTTCAAAACCAATCTTTAGGATTGACAGTCCGCATCTATCTGTCTGTCTGTCTATTGTGTGTGTCTGTCTGTCTATCTACCTCTACGTTCAGCTTTTGACTTCTTCCGATTGTATTTACGCTTCAAAATTCATAAAAGTTGTGTTCAATTGTGAAGATTATCACAATGAACAAAACGTGTAAGAATCATAAGCTTTTCTTTAGTCACAGGCCATATTTTCTGCAATAATTCAAAAGCCAATGAAAAAATACTATTGTGTTTTTGTCAAGGGAACCAGGGTGATGCTAATTTCTGGGTTGGCCTACAAAAATATGTCATCCTTGCACCACTCTACTCTATCAACCACTGAGAATATTCCATTAGGTCCACAGAGGTGGAGCTGGACTCTGTCAAGCTCCGCCCATTATGTCCAGACAGGGGAAGCTGGATGTCATTTGGCTCTGCAGTGAGCACCACTTGGAATTGGTAATATAAGTAGATTTTTTTTTTTGCGATATATTCTAGGGAGTCAAAATCAGACTTTTTTTTGGTCATTTTTATATGTTGTGGACACAGAAAAATAAATATGATTCTTTGAAACTAGGGTGCAAACAATAATTCACTAAACATTTATGTTCAGAGTTTGTATATCAAGCAATTCACAAATAGTTTTAAAACAAATTATTTTAACTTTAAGTAACAAAATGTATCTGTACCTCACAATTTTGTGATCAAAACAGTATTAGCTCTCCTGTCATTCAGTGTTTGGCCACAAGAGGATGTTTGTGGAATTTGAATGAAGATGAGGGGTGATTGTGGAAATTACCCTTTGGCTGTGATGGTGGAGCAGCTTTTTATATCCTTCTTATAATGATTAATGATCTGAATACTGAAGGATGATCCTCGTTCAGTGTAAAAGAGCAGCTTCCTCTAGATGTAGTGAGACACGTGCACGACTCCCTTAGATGCCACCACTCTTCTGTGCCCTCAATCAGACTCTAATCCTGGATTAGAGGAGCATGTTACTGGTCTGGGATTACTGTTCTGCTAGCTGCAATTTTATTATTGATTGTGTGCCACCATGTTTTATCTGATATTCGGTTGGACTACTGTTTATTATTCTTTTCTATACACCGATTCTGACTGTCTCTCCTCAATTCCCCTCTCTTGTGCTTTTATGTCACAGGGAATGATTTTTATTAGAACTAATAGATTCAAACTTTTTTTCTTTCTTTTTTTTTGCTGACAGTCATTACAACTATTGTATACTTTTTATCATGCATTTATTAATGAATTGCTAAATCTTTTATAATTATGATATGCAATTCCGATTTTATATTTAAATATATAAATTTTTATATTTAATAATATTATATTTACTAATGTTATTACTTTTTATTGTGTGAAAATTCTTTATTTACTTTTTACACCTTATGAGTTGTTTCGGCATTTCCGCAATGACTAAGCATTTTTTTGTCGAGGAGACAACAGTGTCATTGAAGGTGCATGAGATCAAATATGAGACATGATGTATGGAAAATTAAGAAAATCAAGGTAAATATCACATCAGATTTTTATTATGCATAATTTCAAGTCAATTTTGTGCAAAATGAGAAAATATTATAAAGGCAACATTAAAGGCATAGTTCAAAAAGGAAAATTCTGTCATCACTTACTCACTCTCATGTCGTCCCAAACCCATAAGACTTTCGTCCACCTTCGAAACACAAATGAAGATATTTTTAATAAAATCTGTGCGATTTCTGTCCCTCCATTGACAACTACACGGCTACCATTTTGATGCTTCAAAAAATTCAGATCTTAAAACTAATCCATATGAACATAAAAAAAAGAGATCGTAAAACTAATCCATATGAATTGAGCAGTTTAGTCCAAATTTTCTGAAGAGACATGATCTCTTTATATGATGAAGAGATTAAATTTAGACTTTTATTCACATATAAACATTCATCAGTTATGATAAACGGAAGCTCAAGCATGTTCGCTTGACGTGCGAGAACCAATGAGGTTCACTCTCGTGTTACGCAGCACATTTGAGCTTCAGCAAGAACCAATGAGGTTCATTTGAGCTTCAGCAAGAACCAATGAGGTTCATTTGAGCTTCAGCAAGAACCAATGAGGTTTGTTCTCGCGTGTCAAGCAGTTGAGCTTGTTTATGTTCGCTGATCAATGTTTATATGCCTAAATGGTATGAAGCCATCATGTCTCTTCAGACAATTTGGACTACAATATAAATATACTAAAATAAATAAGTATATATATATATATATATATATATACTGCATAGATAGATGATAGATAGATGGATATTATGTTATGCTGTTATATAATATATAACATTCCTCCATCATCTTGCTTTTGTCTCCTAAAGTAAGCCTCTCTTGTTCTCTCCCATCCCTGTTCAGTCTTCCTCTATCACCCCCCCAACCCCCTTCATCTCACCATCATCTCTTGATCTTCTCCATGACTGTAATCCTCTATGAAGCGAGTTAAGACGCTTCGCACAGATTAGCCTGATGGTGAGTCTGCACATCATAGCAGCATGACAGCCAGAGACACATTCAATTACAGAAAAACCATATACTGACACTTTATGCTTCATCTACTAAAAATGCGAGTGTATAAGACTAGTAACAATGTTAGGTTTATGTTTACGGACATGAGAAGACTTGAAATTTTTAGATTTCTTCTGTCAAAAATTCTTGGGTACTACTCTCAAAAAAGAGTCCAATCACAGTTGCTTTTTTAACCGACCTGATGGTAGAGTTAACTGTGCTTGTGAAGCACCTCCCCTTCCCCATGGAGTTTAAAGGTTACTGAAAGATTTCAGCAGCTGCGTGTAAGAAGATTAGGGAGGAATTAACGTCATTCCTTTGTCATTATAGAAATAAATTGATATTTGGTTATAATCAGCGGGAGGGGGATGGAGGGAGAGCACCATGCCAGGAAAGCAGACAGGCTTTTAGGCAGTGTGGGAAACGCAGACCGCCAGGCATATACACACAAACACACATGCACAAAAGTGGAGCTCAGAGGATTTCACATGGCACCATGTAACATGTGCTGCACAGTGTGGATCTAAGGGTCGTTACCGTGTCGGAATGGGCAACACTCGATGGAAAGGATGCTGGGTAAGGAACTCCAGAGAGTTCGACTGATCCCAAACCATCTCTCTGTTTCTCCTCACATCAGATCCTGGACCTCAGGCCTCGGCCATGGACTTTGCTCTCACCACACTGAGGCTGATGTGCCTGGCCTGGCTGTGGCCCGTCGCCCTGCTCAAAGGAAGCAACACGCAAAACCAGCGCAGGCACAAGGACGTCTACCTGGATGGAAACACACGGCACAAACATGGAGGGTGAGGATTCTTTTGCTAGCTTCTTACGCTCATTTCTTCAGCTCCTAAATGCGTTTGCAGAATGCTGTTGTAGATTGAACTTCACTTTGTTTATTATCAATCAGCTCTATTCTGTTTAATTTAAATACCCGTGTCAGTCTGTTTACACTCTTGGTCTTATTTATTGTGGTCTCGTCCCTGTGGATTGATGTGTACGGGTTTATTTGATGCGCTGTGTAATGACCTGCAATTTGGGGTTGTTGGATTGTGTGTGTGTTTGAGGGTATAATTAATTGTGGATAAAGGAACTCTGTAATTAGAGCTCATGGTTGAGCTGGGTATGTGAAGTAAAAACAAAAACAGCACTGGGTAGTAATTTAGTCTTTTAGTACTGATCCAGAGGTAGGTCATTCTCAGGTAACAGTGCCATTTGTGGCAGAAAGTTTTTTAAGATGGATGGATGGATATTATGTATATTTATTATGAAATATATTATTCATAAAATCCTAAATATGTGGTTACAGTACCAGTAATATAGCAGAGTACAGCATGTATTGTTAATCCCAAACCCTATCCGTAAAATATATATCTGTCTTAGTGCATAAAACCTTCTGTGATCTTGTTCCATGAAGTAAAATGAATTCTTCCAAACCTCATGTTTTAGTCGGTGCTGATCATTTACTCAGAATGTAACCAAGAACTTGTGTGTACAGGTTTGTTTTTGCTTATGTCTGTTACATCATAAAAATAAACCTTCCCCATTTTGTCTTCTTTCAAACAGACGAATAGACTTTAAAATGAAGAAGTCTGACAGCACCAAATCTTTGCTGATTAAATCCGAGCAGCTTTTGCGAATCGAGGATCACGATTTCGCCATGAGGCCTGGTTTTGGAGGTGAGGCGATTCTGTCCTTTCAAAAGGCTCTAATGTATTACTTTTGGTTTGGCAAAGTTGGTATTGATGGTTGTATTCTTAAAATACATGTTGCTTTACTGAGCATTATGTGTTATCTCGGTCTTAATTGTTTATTTGAATGATTTTGGGAATGTAATCTTATTCAGCACAGTTGGCAAAAATAAATGGCGGCGTAACATACAACAGCAGCACTAATACAGCACAGAGAGGCACTACAGATGGGGCAATTTCAGGAGAGAGTGGGAGGAAAAAAAGAAACCAATGATGTGATTAACCAAAAATCTGCTGATGGGAATCGTGATGCGTTTTTCTGATGGAAATCACATACTCCACACTATGAAAGCCATTTATTTAAGCAGCAGGAAATGACCATAGATGTTTGTTGAAAATCTTGTTGTTGTTCTTTTGTAAAATAGAATTATATTTAACACTATTCTCTGAAAATTTCTCCTTGCTTACTGTCTATAAAACATGCTATGCCGATAGAGATATCATCCATATTGCTGCTGCACATGTCCATTCTGGGGTTAAGTACTGTGTTCTGCCTCTGTTACACTGGCTGAACTCAAGATCAAGAGCTTTAAAAGTCACAGTGGGGCAAATGACCAGAATGTGACTCTGGCGCTGAGATTGTCAAAAATAGGTTAGAATGTCATATGCGGCAAGTCCAAATCAGAAAAAAAACACTCTGACCCAGATTGGTAGCAGTGCCAAGCAAACAATACACTGAGGACAGATGTTTTAATCTGGATTATTATTCCAGTCGGTCTCTGAGAATGCCTGAGAATGTAGGTAAATCTTACAGGCTAGCCAAAAGTTGCTGTTTTTAGAAAAAGAACATAGTGGCGTGCTGTTTTTCCAATCAAATAATCATCTGTTCTATTACGGAGCCCCTAAAGGGACATGGTGGTGGTAAAGATTTGGGATGGGATGGGAGAAAAAAGTGCATTCCCTCGCAATACGTTTGTGTTCTCTCGCAAAACCTGTTGTGAGCTCTGACAAACACTTCCTGTTTAATGTCCCGCTGGCAGTGTTTCAGACAGCTCCGTACGTTAACAATGGAGCGGTTCATAGAGTTTGAAATCAGACTTGTCTCTCAGCCGCCTGCTCATAGAAACCAATTTATATTAAAAGGCTCGTTTTGAGGAAAATTGGGTTGTAGCTTGTTGTCGACGTTACTTTGTTTGGAAATCGTCTCGGTTACGTATGTAACCTTAGTTCCCTGATAGGGAACGAGACGCTGCGTCAAGCTGTGGGAACGCCTCTGCGTTGTGCGTCCTGAAGCACGTATGGAATCAGCCCAATGGAGAGATGGAACGTCATAGGCGGGTGACGTCATCGACCAGGAAACTATAAAGCACCCCATAAACACAAGCGCAATAGCTTCTGATAGGCCTGAAGGAAGCGCTAGCGGGAATGCCGGGAGTATGGTGGAATGACGCAGCGTCTCGTTCCCTATCAGGGAACTAAGGTTACATACGTAACCGAGACGTTCCCTTTCAAGGGAACTCGAGCTGCGTCAAGCTGTGGGAACGCTAATACCCACGTCGCCATAGGACCAAGTGACCGCCATGTGAGAACTAGCGCACAGAGGGCGAGAGCACCTGTGCCCCAGGGGAAGGAATTAAGTCTAGGTCATAGATCTTAATGAAAGTATGCGGTGAAGACCATCCAGCCGCATCACAAACGTCACTGAGGGAAACTCCTGACAATAAGGCTTTAGAAGCCGCCATACTCCTGATAGAGTGGGCTCGTACAGCCAAGGTGAAGGCTGACCAGCCGACTCATAGGCAAGTGAGATAGCCTCGACCACACACTTGCTTATTCTCTGTTTAGACACGGGACACCCCTTCTTGGGTGGCCCAAAACATGCAAATAGTTGTTCTGACTTCCTCACAGGGCAGTTCTGTGGATATAGGCGTCTAACGCCCTAGCAGGGCAGAGTAAATTAAGTTTCTCCTGGTCAGACGACAGAAATGGAGGAGGACAGAAGGCCTGCAGAACTGTAGGTCTAACAACATTAGTAGGGACCTAGGGAACGTAACCTGGTCTAGGACGCAACCAAGCCAGGCGAAAATTCCAGGCACAAGGGTGAAACTGACAGAGCCTGCAAATCACCGATTCTCTTTAGAGAGGAGATAGCAAGAAGAAACTTCTCAGGAACTTCTTCGATAGGTTCAAGAGGAGCTTGGGAAAGACCTTCTAATACGATGGCCACATCCCACGCCGGCACCCTCGTACGAACTGCTGGCCTCAGCCTCAATGTGCCACGAAGGAAACGAGTTATAAGCGGGTGTCTCCCCAGAGAAACTCCACTGAAAGGGACGTGGTGAGCAGCCAGTGCCGCCACATACACCTTTAGTGTGGAGGGGGATAGCCCTGTGGAGAAGCGCTCCTGCAGGAATTCCAGCACTGCACCCACTGGGCCGTTAACCGGGTCCTGCAGGTGTCCTCCACACCAAGAAGTGAAAAGTTTTCACTTCAAGGCATAAAGCTTCCTCGCGGATGGAGCTCTGGAGTGAAGAATGGTCTCAACAACCTCGGTTGAGAGACCAGAGTTCATGAGCTGGGCCCCCTCGGAGGCCAAGCCCACAGTACTGGGCGGGGATGAAATATCATGCTGCCCGCCTGAGAGAGTAGATCCCTCCTGACGGGGCTCCAAAGGAGAACCGTCCAGGAGAGAAATCAGGTCCGCAAACCATACTCGGGCCGGCCAGAACGGGGCTACTAGTAGTAGGCTGACCCCGTCCCGGCGAACCCTCTCCAGAACTCCAGGTAGCAGAGCAATCGGGGGAAAGGTGAACAGACGTGACCTCGGCCACGGCTGCCCCATAGCGTCCAACCTCAGAGGGGCTGGATGGCTGATGGAAAACCACAGATGACAGTGCGTGGTCACCTTGGAAGTGAATAGGTCCACCTCGGCGCGACCGAAACACACCAAAGGAGCTCCACCACCTCGGGGTGGAGACTCCAACCCCCCGGCCTCGGCCCCTGCCTCGACAGGGAGTCTGCTACCACATTCAAATACCCAGGAAGATACATTGCTCTCAGAGATAGTAACCTCCCTTGGGACCACAGGAGGATCTGACGGGCCAACTTGTAAAGCCGGCGAAACCGCAGGCTCCCCTGATGATTTATATAAGAGACCACCGACGTGTTGTCTGACTGAACTAACACATGATGACCTCTCAGGTCTGCTAGGAAGTGTTTCAGAGCCTGGAACACCGCCAACATCTCTAGACAATTTATAAGCCATGATAGATGATGGTCCTGAGACAGACCTTGGGCTGGACGACCACTCGTGACCGCCCCCCACCCTGTGAGGGAAGCATCCGCCATTAGCGCCACGCGACCCAGCACAGGACCTTTGAATAGGAACCAAGTTTCTTTCCACATGACCAGAGCACGAAGGCAGCGCCGCGTGACTTTGACCGTGCGGAGCGGATTTCCCCTCGGGGAGAATCCCTTGGTCCTGAGCCACCACTGCAGCGGTCTCATGTACAACAGGCCGCAAGGTATAACGTTGGACGCTGCTGCCATCAGACCCGACAGTCTCTAAAACTGTATTACAGTAAGTAGCTGGCCTAGCTTTACTTGTTTCACAGCTGAGAGAATCGAAGCGATGCGGGTCGGAGCGAGTCGCGCCTGCATCGAAACCGAAACCCAAACGACACCCAGAAAAGTGGTCTTCTGAGAAGGAGATAATACACTTTTCTTTGCGTTCAGCCTCAACCCCAACTTCCTGATATGAACGAGAACGACATCTCGATGCCGAATCACCATCGTGAAAGTGCGGGGAGATAAAGCTAGGTCAAACGGAAGAACCCTGTGCTGGTACACCTCGCCCCCAAAGGCGAACCTCAGGAACTTCCTGTGTTGTGGAAGGATGGAAATGTGGAAGTACGCGTCCCTTAGATCTATCGTGACAGACCAGTCCTCGGATCTGATCTGTGACACGATCTGCTTGATAGAGAGCAACCTGAATTTTGGCTTCCCTACCGAGCGATTCAATAGGCGCAGGTCTAAAATTGGACGCAACCCCCCATCCTACTTTGGAACGATGAAATATCGGCCGTAATAGCCTGACTCCACACTGGGAGGAGGAACCCGTTCTATAGCCTCCTTTTGAAGGAGTGCTTTCACCTTTTGTTCCATAACCAGAGCCTGCTCGGGGCCCACCACTGTAGGCAGAACCCCACTGAATCTTGGTGGACGACTCCTGAATTGGATAGCATAATCCTTTTCTATTGTCTGCAGGACCCAATGAGATATTTTTGGAAGGCTTTTCCCCTCTGCCAGAAATTCTACTAAGGGTACCAGTCTCTCGAGACTGGCCTCTGGTGTAACTTGAGCAGCAAACGCAGCGCCCTGTAATGGCACACCGGCAGGGAACAACTGGTTTAACCGCTCTGAAACCCTCCTCAGAGGGAGCGAGCGTCCCTCGGGAAATCGCTCGCTGGGACCGTCTGTGCCCTGGCATTAAGGCGGGGTTGGCAGAACGGGCCCCTGAGGGCACCGAGGAGGAATGGGCACCGTAGAAAGAGGTGAACACCTTTCCGCCTCGGTGGGAACCACCCTCAGTGTCCTGCGCGCCGTGGCGCCAGGACTTCTTCTCAGCCGAAGCCTTCTTAGCTAATATAACTGTCCTCAGATCAGTTCTATTACTGGGAGATTTCGGCTGAGAGTGCCGCGGCTGAGCCCACTGTCCAGCAGGGGGAGCACGAGACGCGACACTCTGCTTCAGCGCCTATGTGATGAGCTCGCAGACGGCCGGGGCTGCTCCCGCCCAGCAGTCCCAGGGACATGAATTTTTAAAAGGGAGAAATTTGTTAAAAGCTGTTGTTTGCTTTTCCTTCTCCTGGAATTTATTGATGACAGAATTTACAGCATCGCCAAATAAACCCAGGGAGGGAGAGAGGAGTGTCTAAAAGGAAAGCTTTTCCTTTCCCCTTTATATTTGTCTGATTTAACCACAGATGTCTTTCTACGGCCACGCAGGGAAAAATCAGCCGCCTGACGCAGTTCGCGAACCACGTCAGCACTGACCTCCTCACTCTCACTCACGTCCCTCAGCAGGTCAGCCTGGTATGCCCGTATTTTTTTTTTTCATAATAGACATAGCAGCAGACATGACCTGCTGCCGAATACGCTTTACCCACAAAAAATGAAATATTCATAAGAGGCTTGGTGGGTAATGCCGGTGCCTTAACAGATGACGCAGCCTCGAGGGAGAGAAAACTCCCAAGCGTCTCTACCACGCGAGGCATAGCCGAACAACCATATGATTTATCCCCCACCATATTTAAATATGTTGAAGTCTGGGGACTAAACATTTTCTCTATATGACACCGGTTTTTCCCACGATTTCGACACCTCAGTGTGGAGATCGGGAAAAAAAAGACGGCACGCACCGGCGTGGAGGTTGCACTCGTGACGGCGAAATCTCTCATCTAATTTTAATTTAGAAACAGACTCCTGTCTAGTCACTGGCCATACAATGCTGAGTTTTTCTACAGCTCTTGTTAATACCTCCACTAGCTCATCGCTTTCGGGAGTGTAAGGTGGCGAATCCTCCACATCTCCCTTATATATACTAGCAACATCCAGCTCCTCAGAACTGGATAGAAGCAACACTGGTGCCTCAGCCCGAGCGGAAGAAACCGCAGCGCGTGCTTCCGAATACGGGACTGAGGCACTGGATCTCACAGGTGAAGGGAGAGATAAGGCAGAGCCCGTCTCTAACCCCGCTGAGAGATCCATATGCGATCCCCACGATACGCGTCGTCGCTCTGCCTCGGCAAGAGCGGGACCCGAACCGCGGGGAGCGCGCCCCGAACCGCTCTCCTCGAAGAGCGCCCGGCGGGAGCGGAGCGTCCTTAATGGCAGACGCTCGCAATGCTCACAATCAGCTCCCTCGAGAGCTGACTGGGCATGCTACACTCCCAAACAAACAACACAAAGAACGTGTGTATCCCCACTCGTTAAATAACGCGAGCAGGGAGGGACACACTCCCTAAACTGCTGTTTGTTCGCCATATCTCTCTTAATATATATATATATATATATATATATATAAATTGTTTGTGTGGTGCAGAGTATGTAAGGACAGACAATATTCACACAGGGACAGATTCACATATAGCGCGACTGAAGGCACAGAAGCTATTGCGCTTGTGTTTATGGGGTGCTTTATAGTTTCCTGGTCGATGACGTCACCCGCCTATGACGTTCCATCTCTCCATTGGGCTGATTCCATACGTGCTTCAGGACGCACAACGCAGAGGCGTTCCCACAGCTTGACGCAGCTCGAGTTCCCTTGAAAGGGAAAGGTGTGTTTAAACAACGTTAGCTCACGGGTTATTGATCCGGGAAGTTCAAATCTGTGAATATATTGCCAACTTTACTTACTCAATGGTTAAGGTACGGAGCTGTCTGAAACACTGCCAGTGGGACATTAAACAGGAAGTGTTTGTCCGAGCTCACAACAGGTTTTGCGAGAGAACTCAAAAGTTTTGCCAGAAAACGCAAATATCTCTGCGAGAGAACGCAAAAGATTTTGGGGAAAAAAATTCTCCCATCCCAAATTTTTTCCACCACCATGTCCCTTTAGGTGCTCCAGGTGATATGTGATTTTGGGTCCATTTAGGTGATGTTCTGGAAATGTATTTGATAAGCATTGAAACATTATAATGATAATGTGATCTTATATCATGCAAAAGCTTTACATATAATGATATATAGTTACTGGTTAAAACACCTAAAATACACTTTACTTTATATTCTCTTAAAAATAAAGGTTCCATAGAATTCTGTGGATGTCATAGAAGAACCATTTTTGGTTCCCCAAAAGAACCTTTCAGTGAACCGTTCTTAAAATAACTTTTTTTTGTGTGTGTGTAAAGAACATTTTAATAATCATAATCTAAAGAATCTTTTTCCACTGTAAATAACCTTTGGTTCAAAGGAAAGGTTCCATGGACGTTAAAGGTTCTTAATGGAACCATTTTTTAAAGAGTGTACAAATACATTACTTTCAATTTAGAATCTTGATGTTGATAAAAAAAAAGAAATCCATGTAATATACTGTTTAGCATGGTACTGAATGATTTACAATGGTGTTTACATGGCACTCCAAGGTATACCGTGGTATATGTCCAAAAAATGGGTAGTACTATGATACTTTTTTTTTTTTTTTGTGCTAATCCCTACATATGAACACTGAGATGGAGCTTTATTTGAGTCCAGATTAGGGAACATCAGTCATGCTGGTGGTTCTATGAAAACAGTGAGAGGTTGATAATCACACAGAGTCATGTGCGCTGAGTTAAGTCTCTGTTTGTAGGAAGCTTAAAATCTTTTCAGATTGTATTTGGTTGATGACACAGTCATGAGACGACCATTTTAACATTTGACACAACTGACACTTCGTACAGGTCCTTCTAAAAAAATTAGCATATTGTGATAAAGTTAATTATTTTCCATAATGTAATGATAAAAATTAAACTTTCATATATTTTAGATTCATTGCACACCAACTGAAATATTTCAGGTCTTTTATTGTTTTAATACTGATGATTTTGGCATACAGCTCATGAAAACCCAAAATTCCTGTCTCAAAAAATTTGCATATTTTATCCGACCAATAAAAGTGTTTTTAATACAAAAAAAGTCAACCTTCAAATAATTATGTTCAGTTATGCACTCAATACTTGGTCGGGAATCCTTTTGCAGAAATTACTGTTTCAATGCGGCGTGGCATGAAGGCAATCAGCCTGTGGCACTGCTGAGGTGTTATGGAGGCCCAGGATGCTTCGATAGCGGCCTTAAGCTCATCCAGAGTGTTGGGTCTTGCGTCTCTCAACTTTCTCTTCACAATATCCCACAGATTCTCTATGGGGTTCAGGTCAGGAGAGTTGGCAGGCCAATTGAGCACAGTAATACCATGGTCAGTAAACCATTTACCAGTGGTTTTGGCACTGTGAGCAGGTGCCAGGTCGTGCTGAAAAATGAAATCTGATGGAAGCATGAAGCGCTCCAAACTCTCCTGATAGCTAGCTGCATTGACCCTGCCCTTGATAAAACACAGTGGACCAACACCAGCAGCTGACATGGCACCCCAGACCATCACTGACTGTGGGTACTTGACACTGGACTTCAGGCATTTTGGCATTTCCTTCTCCCCAGTCTTCCTCCAGACTCTGGCACCTTGATTTCCGAATGACATGCCAAATTTGCTTTCATCCGAAAAAAGTACTTTGGACCATTGAGCAACAGTCCAGTGCTGCTTCTCTGTAGCCCAGGTCAGGCGCTTCTGCCGCTGTTTCTGGTTCAAAAGTGGCTTGACCTGGGGAATGCGGCACCTGTAGCCCATTTCCTGCACACGCCTGTGCACGGTGGCTCTGGATGTTTCTACTCCAGACTCAGTCCACTGCTTCCGCAGGTCCCCAAGGTCTGGAATCGGTCCTTCTCCACAATCTTCCTCAGGGTCCGGTCACCTCTTCTCGTTGTGCAGCGTTTTTTGCCACACTTTTTCCTTCCCACAGACTTCCCACTGAGGTGCCTTGATACAGCACTCTGGGAACCGCCTATTTGTTCAGAAATTTCTTTCTGTGTCTTACCCTCTTGCTTGAGGGTGTCAATGATGGCCTTCTGGACAGCAGTCAGGTCGGCAGTCTTACCCATGATTGAGGTTTTGAGTAATGAAACAGGCTGGGAGTTTTTAAAAGCCTCAGGAATCTTTTGCAGGTGTTTAGAGTTAATTAGTTGATTCAGATGATTAGGTTAATAGCTCGTTTAGAGAACCTTTTCATGATATGCTAATTTTTTGAGATAGGAATTTTGGGTTTTCATGAGCTGTATGCCAAAATCATCAGTATTAAAACTATAAAAGACCTGAAATATTTCAGTTGGTGTGCAATGAATCTAAAATATATGAAAGTTTAATTTTGATCATTACATTATGGAAAATAATGAACTTTATCACAATATGCTAATTTTTTGAGAAGGACCATATATAATTTCTGAAAGTTAGTCAATGAAATGTTATTATATAGATTTTATACTATTTGTTTAGTTTGTAGTCAGAAAGAGAATGAGCATTTATGAGCTATAAACACTCTGGAATTTCTCATAGTGGTAGTCTGTGGTAAAATCTATTTTTGCAGAGATGATTCAGTGATGGATACATCTGTTTTATGACTCAGAGAGACTGGTCTCACTCCGTGTGTTTGTTAAACGTGGTGCAGATGTGTTGGATCTCTATGTAGAGATGAGAGATTGATGTATTTGTTCAATTCTCTGAAGAAAAGCAGCTGACACAAGAATGCTTAATTTAGATAGATGCAGTTAGTTAAACACAAGTTTGCCATGTCTCTCTGCTATGAGAATGCAAATTCCTTAGTCGGTCTCTGACAAATATTTACTCATTTGATTTGCTTACTGCCTCCACTGATGTAAATAGGTGGTGATCTAAGATGGACTATGAAGAATTTGATTCTTCAAGGTTACATTAAAGGGATAGTTCACCCAAAAATGAAACTTCTGTCATAATTTTACCCACCCTTATGTTATTCCAAACATGCATGAGTTTCTTCTGTTGAACACAAAAGAAGATATTTTAACAAATGTTGGTAATCAAACAGTTGATGATAGCCATTGACTTCCATAGTATTTCTTTCCTACTATGGAAGTCAATGGCTACCGTCAACTGTGTTTAGCAACATTCTTTCAAATATCATCTTTTGTGTTCAAAAGAAGAAAGAAACTCGTACAGCGCAGGTTTGCACTGAATAGCAGGCAACACGTTAAACTCAATCGCTTACAGTATTTATTTATGGAACGGATTCTAAATAAGAATCATTTTCGGTGCATCTGAATCATCATCTCAGATCATTTGATTTGGAGGAATTAGATGAGAAACTGTTGGGTTCAAACTGACTTTATTATATCTGCACATATACGAAACATTGTTGAGATCTCTTATGAGACACTTTTTTTTCCCACCAGAAAAATGAGAAGCAGAAGACTAAAGTCACCATTTATTTATCATGCAATTGAAACACATTTGAGATATTAAGGAGATCAGTTTTTGTTTTTATTCGGTGTGATTTTCCTTCAATTCTGACTGTTTGACACTCTGCCTAGGTTCTGCTATTCCAGTGGGCATCGATGTGCAGGTGGAGAGCATTGACAGCATTTCAGAGGTCAACATGGTATGTGTCTGCTTTTAACCTTTAACCTGTTGGTGGGCTCTGCACACCCTCAACTCCTAATGCTAGTCATACATCAAGCTTAAATCCTCGACAATTTAAACAGATTGGATTCACAACTTGAGGCAGAGGGCGAATGTCAAAGCCATCACGCACGCAACAGACTATGAACCTCCAGAATAGCATGCTAAATCCATAGACATGTTCATTTGAGATACATATCCTGATGTACTCAAGTCAACACCTGTTTTTAAAATCTAAGCCATGAAAGAATAAAGGCTTTTTATATTTTTCTAAAAACGAATTACTCTAATGCCTTGGATTGTTTTTTCTTACGAGTGAAACCATCCCTACACCCAAAGAGCACCGAGATACTGAAGTTACACCCCGTGCAGCACTTCTTGCATTCCTTGTATTTATGTAGTCAAGTTTTTATTTTATTTTACTTTATTTTTCCTAGCATAGGAAGTATGAGAATTATGCAATTAAAACAAATGTTTGGCAACAGGCATAATCATATATACACAGTGGCTTTCAAAGTATAAAGAAGTGGCTTATGCAAACTGACACAATCACTTTTTCATGTCTTTTGTGGGCATAGGACTTTACCATGACCTTGTACCTGAGACATTACTGGCAGGACGACAGACTGGCCTTCCCCTCCAGTAATAACAAGAGCCGCACATTTGATGCTCGGCTGGTGAAAAAGATCTGGGTGCCAGACGTCTTTTTTGTTCACTCCAAGCGTTCTTTCATTCATGACACCACCATGGAAAACATCATGCTCAGAGTCTATCCAGATGGAAACATTCTTTACAGCGTCAGGTAACACATGAAGCCACTTTCCGGAAAGCAGATGTTTTTACAAGAACTGTGAAAGTAGCGAATGCCCTGAGGCATTTCCCTGTGTTTACAGAGTTCACCAGAAAGAAAATAAGATGTTTTCAGCTCTTTACTTTGAAGTAAATTTTAGTGCTGAATATAGTTTATCCAAATATGAAAAATCTGTTATCATTAAATTACCTTCATGTCATTCCAAACATGAAAGACTTTATTTTTTGGGGGTGAACACATATTTTGAAAAATTCCCCTCGGGTCTTTTCTATATTACAACAGTTCATAGTAACTTCAGCTTTAAAAGGGAGAAAAAGTATTCTGATGTCATACAAGAGCTTTGTGTAAGAAATATACTCAGTAATTATTCAGACATAATCTTCCCCTTCAGTGAGCTTTTGCCTTGAGAACTGTAGTCACTGAGAACTCAAGATCTGATTCATTAAAGAGCTGATTCTTTTCTGTGATTCAGTTGAATCAGCTCACACAGGGGACTGAGTGATTTGTTCAGTGAGTTGAACTCAAGATTCAGATCATTCTGATTCATGACTGCTCTTTTGAACCGGTTCATTCCCGTTGGTTCATGCATTGGACTGCACTTTTGTTTTGTGAGAACAGAATTATTTGCGAATAGCAATTACATGCTGTTATGTTATGACTTCAGAAGATTTGGAATATGGCCTTTTTTTATTGCTATCTATGAACTGTTATTGAATGGAAAAATAGTAATGTAATTGAAATGTCAATGTTATTTTATTATTCTTTATATACTATTATAGTTCTTATTTGGATCAGCTTTTAGTTTTATATTTTCAGTTATCATTTTAATTTGTTTAATTTTTAGTCATTTTTTGCGCTTTTGACATTTTTGTTAGTTTTTGTCTGTCTGTTTGTTTGTTTTCAGTAAGTAATTTTAGCACTTATTTCAGTATTTAGTCAAGTTTGTCATCTAATATTTAAATTTGATTTCATTTCAGCTTTATTTCAATAACAAACAAATATTTGGTTAGCATATCAGCATTGATCACAAAATACTTTTCTGTTCCACAGGAGAAAGTCATACTTAATTTGTTAATTTGTGTGCAACCAAATTCCCTTTGTTTACTTAACCTGACAAATAAGGTGTGGTTCTCTTTTAAATACTTCTGAATAGGTTTTTTCCCCCAAGAAGTACCAGCGTGCACTGCAAGTGTAGGCTTGTGTAAATGGTCAGGTTTGCCTGATTGCCAATTCATGCGCATGCTGGATCAGTTTTCACTTCAATTCATCTCAATTGTTTCTATAATTTGATGTTTTGCTAAGCACAATATCACATGTCCCAATTTCAAAGGGACATTTTCAGTCTCTTTGTAAGTGATTTGTTAAGGCTGCACTGAATTGTGAATTGCAGAATCACAGTGACGGCTCTCTGCTCTATGGACTTCAGCAGGTTTCCTCTCGACACACAGAACTGCTCTCTAGAGCTGGAGAGTTGTGAGTATGACTGTGTTTGAACGCAAAGTACAAGGAAATAGTTAGTCAAAGCACTTCGCTCTCAGTATACCTGTAAATATATCATAAACGTACTGTTTGTTAAAGAGACAGTTCACCCAAAAACGAAAAATTCTGTCATCATTTCATTCCAAACCTGTATGATTTTCTTTCTTCTGTAGAAAACAAAAGGAATGTTCACACTGCTTGTACAAAAGTACGCTTTGTTTTCGAAAGATTTTGTTTTGAAGAAACGAATAGTTCTATTTAGCAAGGACACATTGATTTGATCAAATGTGACGATCAATCAAAAAAACGATCAGTTTCCACAAACATATTAAGCAGCACAACTGTTTTCAACATTGATAATAAGAAATGTTTCTTAAGCACCAACTCAGCCTATTAGAATGATTTCTGAAGGATCATGTGACTGGAGAAATGATGCTGAAAATTCAGCGAATAAATCACATTTTATTATTTTTAATTGTAATTATTTTTCTCAATATTACTGTTTTAGTGTGTTTCTGACCATACAAACGCAGCCTTAAGCACAAGAAACTTCTTTCAAAAACATAAAAAAACACTTTTATTGTCCTTTTTGTAGCTTGACAGCTACTGGTTGGTCACTATTTTCTTTCATTATGTCAAAAGAGCAGCATAAATATTCCTGAAAACTTTTCCTTATGTGTGAAATGGACAAAAGAACATCCTACGTGTTTGGAACGATATGATTATGATGACATAATCTTTATTTGTGGGTGAACAACTTCTTCAATAGAGTGCAACAGTCGTGTTCCAGAGGTAAAAACTCCATTCATTGTCTCTATAGGGACACTGTATGAACCTTAAAAGACAGCCTTACTGTGAGCAACCAAGTTGTTGATCGGTAGCATTTCTTCCGTTGAAGCCGTCAGCCGTCAAATAGTCCTGTTTAACAATGGGATTTATGGTGAAAAACTACATAACCCATGATGCTGTACAGAAAATTCCACCAATCATAGAGAGTCGAAACAAGCAAGCCACGCCTACTCACATGAAGCAATAGAGTTGGTCTCCCTACACTCAAAATATTTAAATATTCCAATATATATGCATATTTTGCAATAAACCTAAAATATATTGTTTAATACTGTATATATAATCAATTTTTATATGCATAGTTTTACATTTCTCCATCGTTTTTAATTTATGTTGTTCACAGTGCTTCATGGGATTGCGGTTCTTTCCCTCACTTAAAGCGTGATGTGCACGCTTGAACCTCTGTATTTTTGTCTCATTTTCAAATACGTTTTTGCTTCAAATCAAAGTTTGTAATGTTATGATTTACCTCGTAGCTGGTTGGCTTGGTAACGCTTTAACGAAGACTTTTTTTTTAAATCCCAATGGGAGAAATGAATGGAAAAAAAAATACTTCTAGAACCAACGCCACTGAAAAAGTGTTGCACTCCATAGAAGTTTCTGGATTGCATATTACCCTGCTTTAGTTACTCACTAACAACTGCCAACAGTCATATTTAATCTGATTCATTGTTGCAGATATAAAATAATTGCATGGATGAACTGGTTTAAAGTTGCATACAGTATCTCTGTCTCTTTCACTCATAACACACAGAATCACATGAGCCTCAGCTTCAGAGGAGAGACGACGGAGATCGTTTTGGATGCTCTGTGTTTTCTCCTCTGAAGGGGTGCCGCCCATGTATCTTCAAAGAGAGTTTGCTGTCTCATACATCCCTACTCCCCTTCCCACGTTTCTTTGCTCTCTTGAAGACGCGTACAATGAGAACGACCTCATGCTCTATTGGAAGAATGGGAACGATTCATTAAGGACTGACGAGATTGCACTCTCGCAGTTTTTTATTGAAGAATTCCACCCTTCCTACGGGCTAGCCTTCTACAGCAGCACCGGTATGTCTGCTTCACTTCCTCCTGCATGCTTTTATTACCGTAGTACCATGTGGCTTATCACAGCGAACCAACATAGAGTCCAGAGAATGAGATATCCCAGCATTCTTGGCTGAAATGGTTGGATATATGCAGAGTTCTGCCTTCTTTTGCCTTAGATTTCTTGGTTTATTCTTAGGTTTCTCAACCTGTTTCCCCAAATCTATTCGATTAACGGCATGCAAAAAGTTGGGATTTAAATATTTACATTTTAATAGAAAACATTAAATTCAGTTTTGGTGTGCCAGAGTTAACAAGTACTATACACTACTGTGCAAAAGTTTAGGGTAGGTAAGGTTGTTTTTTAGAAATTTATATTTTTAATCAGCAAGGGTGCATTAAATTGTTCAATAGTGAGTAGAGACTTTTACGTTGTTACAAAATATCTATTTCAAAAAAGTTTCCACAAAATGATTAAGCAGCACAACTGTTCTCAGCATTGATAATAATGGGAAATGTTTCCTGAGCAGCAAATCAGCATATTATACTGATTTCTGAAGGATCATGTGACACTGAAGACTGGAATAATGATGCGGAAAATACAGCTTTGCATCACAGGAACAATTTACATTTTAAAATAGAACATTTTAATACTATTTCACAATTTTAGTGTTTTTACTATATTTTTGATCAAATAAATGCAGCCTTGATGAGCATAAAATACTTATTTCATAAACATTTAAACATTGTCCCCAAACTTTTGAATAGTAGTGTATGTGTGCATGTATGTATATATAAAAATATAATCCATGATATTTCTTATTCAAAACATGTTTTGTGCCAACCCTGTTTTCCCGAAAATACATTTATTTATTAATATTTTAATAATTTACTAGTTATTAACTAAATAATCTAACATGTATGAAATTGTCACTAAGTTCATTATTCTATTAAATATATTAAAACTATGATCCCTCTCTTTTTTCTTTTTCTGTAATAAGGTTTCATATTGTAATATTCTTTATTGCATTGATGGTTCCATAAAGAACCTTAAACATCCATGGAATCTTTCTAATGCACAAAAGGTTCTTTATAGTTGAAAAAGGTTATTTTGATTATTAAAATGTTCTTCATACTAAGAAAAAAATGGTTCTTTTAAGGGCACAGGTTCTTTGGGGAACCAAAACTGGTTGTTCTGTGGCAGGGGTGTGTAATCCTGCTCCCGAGGGTCACTGTCCTGCAGAGTTAAAGGGATTCTATGCAGTTTTTTTAGCTTAACTGAACAGCTTCAGAGTTATTGAAATGGTTATATGACTTCTTTCGGGTTGAATGGTGGCCTTCTCGCACCCCCCTGGTGCCTGTGAGCGGAAAAATCTCACTTGCAACTTTGGTGCGGCGGGCCGCCGGCCTCAGCCTCAGGAAGTATCGCGAGATATCAGCTCTCGCGATGTAACATATTCCTTTACGGCACTGCACACATACACGCCCCCATCCAGGAAGGTAGAGAAGGATGGAGTTTGTCACAATATCGTCATGGCTGAGCCGGCATATAAGATGCAGAAAGCATTGTCGGTGGAACAGAGAAAGAGGAAACGGCAGACTGACCGAGCGAGGAGTCAGACACGAGCGTAATTTGCGGGTGTTATTTGTCCCTATTGAAACATCTCGCGGCACGGATGTACCCATACAAACAAATAAAACATCTCCAGGTAATTCTAGTAGAGCATTCATTTCGTTCGTTTGTTAAATAAGAGGCGATCTGAAATGTGTTGTTTTTGAAATCAAGTGACCAAAGTGCTTGTTGCCGCTGCGATCAGTGGCGCGGATAGAGTGTTCTGTTGTGACGCGCACAGTCTTCACACAAACGCGCGCCTCAATCCGTTGAGGAGAGACTCTATATTTGTTACGGTGAAATCACAAAACCTAATGCACAAAAAACGTGTCCCTGCTTGAAATACAACCACTAATAAACATTCGGTTTTGATGAGGAAAATAAACTATACTAGTACGGATTAGAACCCAGAACCTCTGACACACTTGGCAAAAGAAATTTACGACAGTAACGTTAAATACAAGTACTCCACAGCGACTCTAGGGGTCGCTGTTTGACAAAAACGGGATTCCTGCCTGGTGTCCCTTTAAACACTGTTTTAACTGTTTAACAGCTGATCAAGCTCTTACTAGGACATAGAAACTCACAGGCCGGTGTGTGGGAGCGAAACTCTTCAGGACAGTGGCCGTCCAGGACAAAGTATGGACACCCCAACACTGTGAAACCCCCTTTTGGAAAGTTTATTTTTAAGAGTGTTCTTTCTTTCCTGTTCTCAGTATCTGTTGTAAATGTCCTGTACTCTCTGTTTCTATCAGGCTGGTATAACAGGCTGTACATAAACTTCATCCTCAGGAGACACATATTTTTCTTCATGCTGCAGACATACTTTCCCACAATGCTAATGGTCATGCTCTCCTGGGTCTCCTTCTGGATCGACAGGAGAGCTGTACCGGCTCGTGTCTCTCTAGGTAAACCTCGTCATTTTAGAATCCTATCCATTAGCAACCATGGTGATTACATTTAAAAATCTGTTTATTTGTTCTATTGAACTGGTCTGATCTCAACGTAAAGCCTGTGACGGGCAGTTTCTGTCAAATCGCCCCAGGTGGATTTGTAATGAGCTGTGTGTGTTTTACTGTGTCCTCTCTGGTTATAACAAGCACAAACCGGTTTAGAGGGAACAGAATTAAATTACCTCAAAAATACCTTGATACTCAGGCCAGCAGGCGTTAGACACCCAGCCAGCAAGTTGCCCTTTTCACACACGTCACTGACATCATAGCACATGCCCACAGAGAGTCACAATACACTGTGGTTTTTGAACAGGATGGATAAATTCCCCACACGTCTTCATGTGTGTTTTCTTAAGAACTATTGTTGCAACAATCTAGAGTGTGTGAGATAGACGGTGACTAATTTAAAGCAAACGTGTACTGAATGTCATGCATTTCTCACACTTTCATTTCCTTTTACACACAGTTTGACATCCATAATCTGGGGGCTCTTGTGTGAAATGTAATTAATGGAAACATTCTTTGCTTGAACTTTTGAACTTCCTCTTAACGTGTCATGGCTGTTACCCATAAAACCGATTCTCTTTCCCTTCCTTTTGATCTCCTAGGAATCACCACCGTGTTGACCATGACTACTATAATAACGGGCGTCTCGGCATCAATGCCTCAGGTGTCTTACGTGAAGGCGGTGGACATCTACCTTTGGGCCAGTTTCCTCTTTGTTTTCCTGTCGGTCATTGAATATGCTGCCGTGAACTACTTCACTACGGTGGAAGAGATGAAAAAACTTCAGAAAGGAAAGGTCAGGGTCACACACTCATAGACATAATAAATACATAGACGCCCTATTGGCTGCTTTGGAACGTTGCTGCGATACGTCAACGCGTCCGCCATTTTGCTGAGGGCAAGACTGCACTGTAATCAAATGCAAGTAAACGGTGAGCTGCGGTTTTTCTGGATAAAAACAAAACAAAAAAAAAACATTTATCAACTGATTTCAGTGGTTTGTACGTGCTGTACAAAAAGTTCCATCTCTAGTTATTTAAAATCTCGATAGTTAGACTTATAAAACATTTTTTTGAAATAAGGAATTGTCAAAGCTCAGGCTTGTCATGTAGACTACCGTATCTGGCTTTTTATTATTGGATAAGAATTGTGAAGATAATTGAATTTTTACATTAAATAAAATAAAGTTTTCTGATTGTGGAAAAAGCATTTTCTGTGATTGACCCGATTTTAGCAATAACAAAGATAACTGATGGATCCTTTATGGTACACATATGATATGGTACAACTACAGTGCAATGCAAATAGTAAATATAAGATAAAGTGAGAAGTAATAGTAAATAGTTTAGTCAATAAAATAAACAAGCAGTATACTGCAAATAAAATAGTAATGAATAGTATAATTATATAATATCATAAGTAGCTACATAATATAATGATACAAATATTGATAATAGCATATAGTTTATGTATAATACTATAATAATAATGGAATAAGAAATATCAATTAAAGTATATAGACAATAAAAAATAATAAGTTAAATAGTGACTATGAATAGGAGACCAGGGACAGTTGTAACGGGACGGTTGTAACACCTTGAATTCCTCCAATAAGAAACAACCTAGAGTGATGACACTCACTGTGCTTATGCTCAGTTAGTTTCCCTCCATTTTTGCCAAAAAGGGAGCCACATTAGAAACTTCCTGACAGAGTTATCGACAAAAGGTTGTTTTTGAGGTAAAAAAATTACTTTTCTTTCTGATGTACTTTTTTGGATGCTGTTATAAGATAAAATGTTTATGAATTCAAACAAGTATTATTAGAATCACTGTTTTGTAAGCTAAAAATAGAAATGGCTAACAAGTGTCAAACTATCAGTCAAGCTAGCTCACATGAGATGAAAACATGGTTGGTGATACTGGGACGGTTGTAACGCCCCGTTACAACTGTCCCAGAATCACCAACCAAGTTTCATTTATATTTTAAAAACTAATTAAGCTATAAAAAAACCTGCATAGTTTCCATTTAATGTGCAAATTAAAAGTAAAATATGCACTGTGCATTGCAAATTAAATGTAAAATGTCATCAAATCACATTTTAAGGTAATTATCTTTTTTTTATATAAAAATAGTCAGTGGAAACGTGATTGCTTACAGCATGCCAAATAAGAAATAGGAAGACAGACAGGGGACCTGTGCTGGAAAGGGTAATCATTAGGCTACTTAGAAATATGAAATAAATATACATATAACACAATAACATCCCAGTGCGCATTTGATGTCAATTTAACATAAATATGACATCAAACATTGGTCAAAATGACGTTACGAAATAGGTCAAAAATGAAAGTCATATTGAAGTCAAAGTGTCAATGTCAATTTGATGTCAAGATTTAGACCTCTGCAGATATCATTTTGCTGTTATTTTGATGTCATGCTTTGTTGGCATTTGATGTCAATTCTACATTTATTTGACGTCAGGATGTCATGATGTTGATGTCATTGTAATGCTATTTTGATATCATTCAATATCAAGCTTCGATATCAATTCAACATAAATGGACATCAAACATTGACTGTTTTTCAAACAGTGTCTGAAGCAGTGTTAAAGTTAATGAGATAATTAAGTGATTAATTGAGTGATGATTGGTCATTATTGATGAACACCTGATGTTAACAAGCAGAATCACTGAAGGAGAAAATCACAATTTTAAGTCACCATTTTGGTGATCAATATTTGCTTTAGTTGGGCTCTTGACCCTAATGTTTTTAACTTTAGATTTTGTTTGGCTGCTGAAACTGAGTGGTGAACAGCCCGATGAACAAAGAGTAAAGGTGATCTGATTGTGTTGGTTATGTTTTGACATAATCATCAGAGGTCAAAATCTTGACATCAAATTGACCGACACTTTGACGTGAATATGACTTTCATTTTTTTTTTTACCTATTTTGTGATGTTATTTTGACATCAATGTTTGATGTCATATTGATGTTAAATTGACGTCAAGGTGCCCGCTGGGTTGACTGATAAATAATATTGTCCATTTTGAGTAGGTTATATGATTAATTCATTATGTAGCCTATATTTTAGACACGTTACAACCGTCCCTGACATGTGTTACAACCGTCCCTGTACACTGGGACGGTTGTAACAATGGAGAGACTGTATTAAAATTAATTTTGCAACCTGTACATATTTCATAAAACCACTTAAATACATTGTTTCAGCAGTTGACAGATTGAAGTTTGTAATATAACAAATTGGTTATTCCAGTATAAATGGTTTTTGATGTATTGCTAAAAATTGCAAAAAGTGTTACAACTGTCCCTGGTCTCCCCTACAATCATTTAACAGCATAACTGTAATAGATTGATAATTGCAAGTGGTATAATATTACAATAATAATAAGAACAGCAAATACAATGTAATATCAATTGCAGAATAATATAGACAATATGAAAAAATATGAAACATTATAATATTGATCATTAAACCGACATTTAACAAAAATATGTGTGTAATTTAATTATAGGCCTACATACAGTGAAGAGAATGTATAAAATAATTGATATATCTTAAAATATTCCTACATAGGCTATATAAAATAAAATGTCACAACCCTGTCTCTTTTTGTGATACCAAAGATCGCCCGTTAGATATACACAAGACGAATTAGCCTATAACGTTATATCCAGTGGTTAAATTGGTCCGGGGCTCTCCGGGGCTCAGCCCCGGCACATAAGCCTGCTTGTTTGCAGTCAGTTGCCTACTGGAAATTATGTCACATAAAATTTGATGAAAGTGATGCTTTTGAAAACATATTTATGACAATAAATGAAAGATTTTTGAAATGGCATGTCTATTTTGTCTCGGCGGAGGTGTGCACAATCGGAACACGGCCGTATTCTTGTTCAGCTGCTTAATCTCGTTGCCAGTCGACCATGCTCGCGCACGCGCATCTAGGTGACACGGATAAATGTACGCAGCAATAATGAATATTCCTGGGAGATCCGTAGTTGCGCGGGATGTGGAAGCGCGCAAAAGTTCCAGAAATGTACAAAAAGTGCCCTGGCCTTGAATGACAAGGTAAGGAAAATAAGACTAAATCAAAATTAAATAACCAAGACTAGGTTGACCATGTGATTTTTCTCAGGAGATGTTTTGAGCATTTTACTTCAGACACCGGATTATCAGCAAACTGCCAAGAGAACTGCTAGCTGGCTACTCAAAATAAACTAGCAATATATTCAGCCAGCATATTTGTATTTGATCTGTGTGAATTACAGAAATAAGACTTGCTAGACCTACATTTAGCTACCAAGCAACCTTTCCACAAGGATAGATTGATTTTATTTTTGTGACTTGTGCATATCTTGATGAGAAATGATGCAGAGTAGAATGAGTGTGTGTGTGTGTGTGTGTTGTAGTAGTAAAGAGAGAGAATGGGAGAAGGAAGTGTGTGTGAGGTGGACCTGGTCACCACACACCCAAATCTTCTCAGCTGTTGCTACTGTCATATGCTGCACTGTCTCTTCATGTGGCACATTATGTTCGGCACATTGTATGGGTGACTATATATCATAACAAGGTAATACAATGTGTAATCAAGTGATGACTGATTAACAGTAATGTAAATGCTAAATGTAATAATACCTGTTGATACTACAACAATGCAAAGTATATGCTCTTAACCTTGCAGTTTTTCACAT
Organism: Gila orcuttii; assembly: GCA_026230005.1. Taxonomy (NCBI): domain Eukaryota; kingdom Metazoa; phylum Chordata; class Actinopteri; order Cypriniformes; family Leuciscidae; genus Gila; species Gila orcuttii. Next base: position 3,460,732 of record JAPDVR010000024.1, read on the forward strand.
ATCATGTAATACTCAATTTCTCCATTTCTTTGCACAAAACTCCAGAAAGTGCTATTTAATGGTTTATTTTTCAAAACCAAATTCCCGGGGGGGCATGCCCCCGGACCCCCCTAGCGAGCGCACACCCACATAATAAATCCCAATTTAACCCCTGGTTATATCTCATGTTTAACCACTAGACTAGAGACATCAGAACCAGCGACACACGTCAGAAGCACTAGCCGAGGTAAGGCTGTTCCAGGCGGGGTACATGAGCGCTGAACGCCCGGTGAACGCCTGGATCTCACAACAAATCAAATTTTTAAATAGGCGCTATCTTTATAAATAAACCACAGATTTGATCTTTAAACAACTACATTGTCGACTGAAAAACGATTAAAATACATTTCGTCAGACAATAACAGTAGTATTTTTAAATTTCGCGGCTTTTCTCCCCTCAACATTACTATTACTAATTATATCATGACCAAATACAACCAGAAACAAATGTTCAGTCTTGCTTGTGAAAGATAATTCCTCGAGACCTGTGTTCAATTGTGTGGCGATTTGTACAGCCCCAAGCAGCACACGAAACAGGCATTTTTCTCAATTCTCGTAATGATAAGTATTATAAAGTTGCCCTCCGCAATATGGCGGCGCCGTTGACGTACGCTCCAGCGGCAAATAGGGCCTCTATGTATTTATTATGTTAGTATGCACACACTGATCAGAGATTGTGGGAATATTTGCTCTGCTAACTGTGACCAAGTCTGAATATTCACTTTTAAGTTATATGTCGCCCCCTATGGTAATTTTAAGGCAAAACAAATTAATTGCGATAACAAAAGTTTACCATCGTAAGTTCGTAACCATAGTTTCTGACAAAATACTTTCACATTATTCTCTTCGACGCCTTGCGTGAATTATGGGTGTAACTTCCGTTAAGATGTAAACAATCAGTGAAAGACTAGCTCTATGGACACAATATATAACGTTATATATATATATTTTAAATTGTGTACAATGACATTATTCATTATTCTACTCACCCTTCAACCATTGAACATACCATGTAGCCTACATACTTTTAACAGACCATAAATAACCCCAAAAGCGTGAATCTTTCCACAGCAAAATTAAAAGGACGGTTAAAGGACAATTCTGGCCAAAAAATGAACCTAGGCCTAAATAACACATGGGTACCGAGTCGACCGTTCTCTGGGATGCGTTTTCATGATAATCGAATGTAGGCCTACCCAGTTCTCTTACGAGAGTATCTCTCGTCCTGCGTAATATCTTACGCTATGGGGAAAACCTCTTTTCCACGAGATATTGAAGCCAAAAATTATCCTTAATTTTGAATTAATGTAAAACGCTGTGCAGCAGCATGCAGACATAGGCAGGACAGCTCGCGCGCCTATTGGCTGCCCTGCGGCAACAGCAGCAGCCTATCGAGAGAGGCGCTGCGTGACACATATCCAATGGGGGCATTTCGCGCCCATTTCGTCACATCCCGCCAGAAAGGGCGTGGTCTCGCCCTGTAAATATAGCTCGATAAGGCTGGTACACTGATTTTCATCTCTTCAGCGAAGCATCACGCATCGCTGGATCCGGAGTGAGAAGCCACGCCGTCTGAGGAAAAGCACACGGCGGGACGAGCCATTGAGTCTGAAGTCGCTGGCATCGCCGCCTTTAGCCGCTGTACCTACGCTTTCCGGCGTTATATCCTTTCAAACTGTGTGTGTGTGTTTGCCGCTGCGACACACATTTTTTCACTCTCTCTCTGCTAAAATAGCTGCGTCTTTTTCAAGATGCAAAGATCCTGCGGCTCGTGCCGAGCCACACTCAGCGACGGGGACCGTCATGTCATCTGCATTTCCTGCCTGGGTGAGGATCATGCGGCTCTCGCAGTGACGGCGGATGCCCTCACTGTGAGCTACTGCCTATGGTGACTCTGAGGACTCGCCTGGCATCTTTCTCAGAGCCTGCACTTCAGGCCGCTGTAGCGCCGCGCCGTAAAAGCGCCGTGCCCAGCGCGGCCCCGAGCCTTCTCCTGCCCGCCAAAGCTCGCTGGTTCGCCCGCCAGCTTCGCCGGCATCGCTCGAGTCCCTCACCAACGGACAGCGGCCGCCGTCTGCCGCCGCTTCCGCCATTGAGGTCGATGAAACAGCCCGAGCCTTCTCCAGCCCGTGATAGCTCGCCGGTTCGCCCGCCAGCTTCACCAGCTTCACTCGAGTCGCTCGCTGACGGACAACGGCCGCCGCGCGCCGCCGTTTCCGCCATTAATGACGACGAGATAGCTGCATCTGTAGAGAAGGCCAGCTTCAAAACCGTGGCTAGCTTTCTTTACGTTATAAGAAAGCTACCCCGCCCCCGCCCCCCGTGGGCATGCGTCACCGGCGAAATGAGGAAAGAGTGTGTTTTTAGTCCCGCCGAGGCCGGACCAATCTCCATTTCTCAAACATTTCTCAGCTCCTCTTAGTTTGAGCGGCTGAAAATTTCAATATTGCAGCGGTGAGCCTGTTGTATAACGCACGCCTGCAAACAAAAGCCGACACACACAAAACTGTGATGACGCTCTTTATCTGCTCGGGCTATTTTAAGCTTTTGTCGTTTCCTCCTGTGGCGAAACCCAAAGCCTTCGCTCGGGAGACCCGTGTTCGAGCCCAGCTCCCGCAGCGGATAAAAATTTAGTCTCGCACACAAATGACGTTTCCACGGCGACCCAGAAAAATCATGTAAGCAGTGTATTTTCTGGTATTCCGTCCACAGCCGATGGTGTTATGAGTGTATTAAAAATGCCACAGCCCAGTGTTCATTTCTACACACAAACACAGCCCGCCAAAGTGCAGGGCTCGCACAAATGAGTTCGACTCATGTCAATTGTGCATTAATTATAGAGAATGTGCCCACAAACACTACACACTGCATGTGCCATGGACCGCTGGCTGGTTTCGCCTCCGGGTCGATCTAGAATGCGTTTCAGCTCTGGAACCTTGGAAAGTAACTGACTGGTATCAGTCAGGTGTGAGTCTGGGGACTCCCTCGAGTGTGAAGGTGGTGTCCATGGACGCCTCCACCTCGGGATGGGGAGCGCTGCTAGAGGGCAGACCGTTCTTTGGCCAGTGGTCAGAACGGGAAAAGCTCCTACATATAAACTGTCTGGAAATGATGGCAGTTGACAACGTGCTACGGCGCTTCTGTCCCCAGATAAAAAGTCGCCATGTCTTGGTCCGTTCGGACAACATGTCAGTGGTGGCATACATAAATCGCCAGGGCGGCATCAGGTCCCGAAACCTTTACAGGCTAACTGAACGCCTCCTGGTCTGGGCTCAGCACAACCTGCTTTCACTGAGAGCAGCGCATGTGCCTGGTCACCTGAATCTGGGACCAGACAGACTGTCCAGAAACAATGTTCCAGCATGGGAATGGTCTCTGCACCTGCAGACGATCCAACTGCTGTGGGAGACATTCGGCAAAGCGCAGGTGGACCTGTTCGCGTCCCACGAGAACGCTCACTGTCCGAAATATTTCTCCAAGAGCGAGGACGCGCTGGCCCACGTCTGGCCCCGCTGTCCCCTCTATGCTTTTCCCCCTGTCTCGCTCCTGCCTCAAGTGCTGGAAAGAATCAGGGAAAACAGATGCCCAGTGCTGCTTGTGGCTCTGCTCTGGCCGAACCAGACTTGGTTCCCAGTCCTGATGCGGCTGACCAGCACTGCCCTGTGGCCAATACCGTTGAGGAAAGACCTCCTCTCTCAGGCCAAGGGCTCGATTTGGCATCCTCGCCCGCAACTATGGTCCCTACATGCATGGGCCATCAACGGGTACCCGCTAACCTCCCAGAGGGAGTGTTAAATGCAATTAAGCAGGCTAGAGCCCCGTCTACTAGACGGCTCTATTCCTCAAAGTGGTCAGTGTTCTCTGCCTGGTGTCAAGCTCAGGGCTTTTCACCCGTAGACTGCGGGGTTACGGAAGTGCTCTGCTTCCTTCAGGAGCTGCTGGATAAGGGCAGAACCCCATCCACGCTCAAAGTATACGTGGCAGCCATAGCGGCGTTTGCAAAACTGACGTCTGGCCAGTCACTGGGGAAATCGACCTGGTCGTGCGATTCCTCAGGGGAGCTCGGAGGCTGAATCCTCCCAGACCCCCCTCAGTCCCTGTGTGGGACCTTTCTACGGTTTTGGAAGCCATGAAAGGTGCCCCATTCGAGCCAATCCATTTGTCAGGCATGAAACACCTGTCTCTCAAAACGGTATTCCTTATGGCTCTCGCTTCAGTGAAGCGCGTAGGGGACTTGCAAGCGTTTTCGGTAAGCGCGTCATGCATGGAGTTTGGGCCTAATGACTCAAAAGTCATACTCAAACCAAGGCACGGGTACGTGCCCAAATCCCTCAACACACCGTTCAGGGCCCAGGTTATTTCCCTGTGCGCTCTCTCGGTTCATAATGAGGAGGAGGATGCGAGTCTCCTTTGCCCAGTCAGGGCACTGAGAGCTTATGTGTCCCACTCGTCTGCCTTCAGACAGACCGAGCAGCTCTTCGTTTTGTTTGGCGGACGATCCAAGGGACTGGCCGCATCAAAACAGAGCCTATCCAGATGGATAGTCGACGCCATAGCACTGGCTTACACTTCTAAGGGCCTGCAGTGTCCTTTGGGTGTCAGAGCGCACTCCACGAGAGGCGTGGCCTCGTCGTGGGCGTGGTATAGTGGGGTTACCTTGCAAGATATCTGTATGGCCGCGGGCTGGGCCTCGCCGTCTACATTTATAAGGTTTTATAACCTAGAGGTTCCCGCCTTACAAGCCAAGCTTCTGTCGGTATAGAATTCAGTACTATCTGCCCCGCTGTGCCGGCCCAGATGCTGAGTTTTGCTTGTGCATCGCTCACTGAGCGATAACACGGCTCCATGGGTGTTGAATAACCTGTACTATTACCCAGTTCAGGCTGAACACGTTCACCCTGTCTGTGTGAAACACTATTAACATAACTAGCTCCTATAGGATGCTATTTCATGGGGAATGATGCTTGCAGCCTCTCTTCTCCGACTCTCTGTGAGTCTATGGTGATTATGCACTACATGAGCCCCGGGCTACTGCCCTTGGGACTTTGGTGTCGGATCCCAGTACGCACGGCGTTTTGCATTGTGTTCCCCATAGCGTAAGATATTACGCAGTACGAGAGATACTCTCGTAAGAGAACGTACTCGGTTACTAACATAACCTCGGTTCTCTCTAGAGAGGGAACGAGTACTGCGTATCTTGCCGTGCATACACAGCTCTGGTTCGCTTCGGCGATGAAAACCAGTGTACCAGCCTTATAGAGCTATATTTACAGGGCGAGACCACGCCTTTTCTGGCGGGACGTGACGAAATGGGCGCGAAATGCCCCTATTGGATATGTCACGCAGCACCTCTCTCGATAGGCTGCTGGTGTTGCCGCAGGGCAGCCAATAGGCGCGCGAGCTGTCCTGCCTATGGCTGCATGCTCCTGCACAGCGTTTTACATTAATTCAAAATGATGGATAATTTTTGGCTTCAATATCTCGTGGAAAAGAGGTTTTCCCCATAGCGTAAGATATTACGCAGTACTCGTTCCCTCTCTAGAGAGAACCGAGGTTACGTTAGTAACGGAGTACGTTTTAACATTAGTTTAAGTTTAACCACAGATTAGCTTATAACACTAGTGTATGGGGCATCGAATAAGTAAAAATAAAAATCGCTAGTTAATACCACTAACAAGGCTCAAAATAGCCCCACACTAACACTGTAGCATAAATGAGGGTTCCTACCTGCAAACCGAAGCATTGAGAACTTTGTAAGTGTACAGACAGTTTAATAAGATACTTTATAAAGACAGTACACTTCGCGTATACAGGCAGGAGCCATCTTTGGAAAACAGTCTTGACCAGTCGAACCACGAACGCCCTGCTCGATAGTCACAGTTCAGCTCCTGTAGCACTCTCTTTTACTGTCTATGGTAGCACGGCGTTGTTAACGTGCATGTGTATTTAGCCCTAGGTTCATTTTTGCCCTGAATTGTCCTTTAAATATCACTGTGGTATTATGTAACATACGTTGCCTTAATAATAAAAATTTAGTTTTATTTACTTCACCATTGCGTGATACTATTTCAAAGTGATTGCAGTCATTTTGACAGATAATAAATTGTATTTACCTGTGAAAACAAACCTGGAAAGAGACGCGAGGATTTGGGGAGAAAAAAAAGAGAGATTCTTCGTGTATTCCAGTGAATTATTAATGATATAGTAAATTAAATCGGGAGAACAGACCACAAATGTGCCGTAAGTTATATGTTTTGTTGACCTTTTTCATACTATTACAGCGGAATGAGCAAAAGGAAAAAAGAAAATAATCATGAGCAAAAAGAATGCAGTGACTGAAAAGAGCTCTTGATATTCTTGTTTATAGGCCTAACATGTCACGTTAAAATACCAACCTTATGATTTGAAATGATTCGTTTCAGTCTTTTTGAATGGAAGTTCCCCAAACCGGAAGTGCCACCCATAATTCAAAACGCAGTAAACTCGATAGGAATAAGGGGGATAATTATCATAATTTATAAGTTATATAATATAAATACATTTATTTTTGTATTTATAATTTTGTTAACCAATTAAAAAAATGTCATTGGTGTAACAAAACTTTACCTTGGTAACCATCATTTTCTGGCAAAATACTATAATAATAATAATACAATTATGAATTTACAATATAATATGAAATTAATATTTATAATAATTTTAATAATTAATTATTTTATTATTATTTTATTAACAAAATCAAAACATCTTAATTTGAATTGACAAAATTAAAATAACCGATTTAAAAATCAATAAAAAAAATAAATCTTGAAGATAAATAAATGCATTTATAATATTATTTTTAATTTTATTAAAAAAATTTAAGGATAAATACTATATTATAATATAATATATAATAATATATTATGTATACATTATAATATAAATACTATGTAATAATAATATTTATTCATAATAGCCTAAATAATGTAATATAAATACATTTATTTAATTTTTTATTTTATTAACAAATTAAAACAATTTAATTGGACTTACAAAACTTTACCTTGGTAACGATTCTGTCAAATGATTATAGTTTCTTGCAAAATATAATAATAATAATAATGCAATTATAATAATTATTAGTCATTTTATAATAATAATATTATTAATAATGTAAATATAATTCATTAATAATAATATAAATATTTATTTTTATTTTCAAAATTAAAACGATAAAGAGATTTTTAAAGCTTCTTGCAATGATTGAAGGAAAACCCATATTAATTTATTTTGGTTTTACAGTAGTAACAACTCAAATCAAATGGGTTACAAATGGCATTAGTTGACTTAAAATTTTAATATAAATTGATATATTTTTTTTGTAACATTATTATTTTGTACTCCATAACAGATATTCCCTTTTTTGCATTTCTCTTTCTTTTGCTTCCTACCAAAGCTTCCAGTTTCTTACAACGCATCCCAGGCTATGGCCTATGATGGCTGCTTTCACGATGACATAGATGTCTCGCCTTTCCCCGAGCTCCCCACCACTCCCAGCACCACGCGGACCATCCCGCCCAGGGCCTCTTCTACTGACCCGCCACCCACCGAAGGCACCCGACTTTGGAGGAAACGTTCAGTGGGCAAAAACATCCGATTCATAATGAGCAACAGCTACATGATTGACTCGTACTCCAGAATCCTCTTTCCAGTGGCATATCTTCTCTTCAACATCATCTACTGGTGTATCTACTCTTGATTATGTAGCTTGGGTTTTTCCTACAGTACTGTTATTGCACAAGACAAATGGACAAATGATTACAATAAGCACAAGTGACCTGACGAAGTGGACAGTGTTGATAAAATGCTACAATGGAGAAAGATCCATATGGACATTAGATATGTGTAAAAACTCTCTTAAAAGATCTTTTAAACATTTTTTTATTTCTTATAGCATTTGAAGCAATGTCTTTTGCCATAAATGAACTTTAAAACACAAGGAGCATGTTCATCTCATTTAAGGATATACTGTACAAATGGCTGCTTATAACTTTTCTTATGAGATCCATCCACCATCCCAGCTTTATCTACTCAACTCGGGTCTCTTTCTCAAGACACCCCATGTGGAAACCAAGCCAACCTGATTTATATGCTTAATAATTATATGAACGTGAATAAAATAAATCAAATAACCCCCTTTTGACTCGGTATAAAGTTTGGGCCATGTTTTTCTGGTAGAACCGCCCACTTGAACAGGAAGTGATGAGTAAAGGGACCAATCACAGTAACCCATAACATTTACACTACAGATCAAACGTTTGGGGATGGTAATATTTTTTAAATGAAAAAAGTCTCTTATGCTCACCAAGGCTGCATTATTTGGTCAAAAATACAGTAAAAACAGTAATTTTATTAAATATTACAATTTAATTGTAAAGTTTAAACTTTATCATATATTTTATAAAAAATGTCATTTATTTATGCAGTAAAGCTGAATTTTCAGTAACATGATCCTTCAGGAATCATTCTAATATGCTGATTTGTTGCTAAAAAAAACATTTTTTTTATCAATGTTGAAAACAGTTTTGATACATAATAGTTTTGTGGAAACCATTTCATTTAAATAGAAATCTTTAGTAACACTATGAATTTCTTAAAAATGTAAAACTTAATTTCATACACAATTAGCCAATTCTAACTACTTACCCTAGACCAACGGATATGTTTTTTGTTGGATT